>JBAMNC010000494.1:0-600000 GCA_037902135.1 Cetoscarus ocellatus
AAAAAATGCTTCAAATAGAATATGAAGCTGTGCTGTAAACAGTTAGACATGAGCTGCAGCAGTACGCCAGATGCTGCTGAAGTATTGCAAGCGGGATGACTACATCTTGATTCCCGCATGGACAGACAATAAAGACACCATCCAGAGAGCATTTCTCAGCATGGATACCGCAACTGTCTCAATGTGTGATAAGTTTGTCTGCTGTCATTGTCTCATTTCCTTTTCTTAAAATACGAGCCCATGTTTCCTTTTATCCACTACTTATATGGCAACCGCTCACAAACGTCTGGACGGGATACTCATTCCAAAGCTATTTGTCAAATGACTAAATCAATGCAATATGCTGCCTCGTTGGTCTGTTTTCAATGTTGGCGGTCTGGGGAATGTTGTCACATGCTCAGACAACATTCCTGGCTACTGCTAATCAGCCGTCACTGGCACAAAACACCCAGACTCGTGCATATTGTCTGTTACTGATGCTTTGTTTTATGTAATGTTCTGTCTCTTCATCTTTGTGCCGATGATGGCCCAACTGCACAGTGTCCGCCTCCAGGGGGAAACTACAATCTGTTTGTGGTTTGCAGCTGGATGCAGGTGATGGAGCTCTGCTTGTAGGCTGGGAGACAGCTGTGTGAGCGTGGATGGAGTACAAATGAGGCCAGCAGGCTGTCTTTTTTAAAGCCTGTGAGGAAAGAGGACTGCTTTTTAAAGCTTACAAAAGACAGAGAGCTGATAAAGAGGAGATAATCAGATGTTGTTTACAGTCCGCACAATCTCTGCTGCACTTCAAGCAAATAAAAATCCAGAAAGTGAGAGTATATAATGCCAGAGGGCCTAAATTTAAAACAAAACAAACTGTAGATTGTGCGTAACGTGTTTCCTGAGACGCTTTGATTTGCTCCATTCATTTGGAAGGAAATCCATTTGCTAATTGATTGGTGCATATTTTATTTTGAAACGAAGCTGCTGATTGGTTTACTCATGGCCTGATTGCTATTTATGTTGTTAAGTTTCAACTGCTTCCTGTTGAGGCTGTAAAGTCATGCAAAACAGGCATGTTCACTTTCCAAACAGTCATTGACAGAGATTTAGTCAGGATCAAGTCGATATCTGCCTCTGCCCTCTGCAGAGTCATTTGGAATATTTATTTATACAGAAAATTATAATTTCCTTGTTGTCTTTTATTTTGAAATTAATCCAAAAATATCATGGTGTAGAAAAAGCAAACCTCATTTTCCACAAAGAGTTCTTAAATGCTGCAGAAGTTGTGGTGATAGAGTCGGATGTTTTTTTTCTCTGTTGAAGAAATTTCTCTTTTTTTTTTTTTTTTTTTAAAGCATGGGTCCCAACCATTTGGGGCAGTTAGTGGGTTTGAGAGGGCTCTCAGAAACTTGAAGGAAAGAAAATGTGTCTCCTCAGACTTTATCAGTAATTTATCAAAGCACTTAAAAAACTAGAAGTGCTCTAAGAGCACAAACCTCTGCCAAGGCATTTCCAACATTGTTATTGTTTAGAGTTATTGGAAAAATGTGGAAACCTGCCTCACACTGTTAATGAATCCTTTAAAAATTCCTGGATCTGCATCCAGATTTTGATTACCACCAAGATCAAACCATTTCTGCCTTGTGCCATGACCAACATTCCCCTGAAAATTTCATCAAATTCCATACATGACTTTTAGTTATTCTGTTCACCAAACTTAGAAACTAACAAACAAACACTGGCAACCATCAACCTCCTTGGTGGAGTTCAAAATTAACACTGACTGTAAACAACCAGGGCTTTTCTGTGCATGGGTTCTCTGTCAAAGTCTTGTTAACACTTTACCCTCAATGATGCACTGAGGGATTTTCCAACATTTTTGGCAAATATCCATTTTAACCCAAGGATGATCCCTTTGAAATTCATGATCATAGATCATAGGTGGTCACTGAGTCTCATTTTCAACATTGATTTTATGTTTATCCATTGCTTATGAACCAAAAACATTTGAGAACTTCCCTACAAAACTTTACACTAATTTCTGCCCAAACTCAAGACTGAAGTTATAAAATATTTGAGGTTATAATATAGGTCAAATGTCAATGTCATTGAGTTTCACCCTCTGCTTATGAACCCCATAACACAAAAAAGTAGGAGTCTCTTGTAGTTTTCCTCAGACTCTGCATAAATATCCACTCCAACTCAAGATGGAGCAATTAAATTTTCAAGGCCATAGGATAGAGGTAAAGGTCAAATAGTCTTGTGTTCAGTCTTTATTGTGAAACTAACTTTGTGCACACATCCATTCCAACTCAAGATTAAACCTCTATACTCAAGAGATGTATGTTTTAATAAAGAAGTTGGGGTATTTTTCCATAGGAGGGTCCTAACCAGGGGCCAGAGCTATATGAAGCTCCTTGGCATGGCAAAGACTGGAAACTCCTGCTCCAAACCATTACTCGGCAGATTCTGCAGGTCCGGTTCTGATGCAGTTCCTCCTCAAACAGACAGGTGGCAGCAGAGAGCCACGAGGCCCCAGCAGTAGCTGCAGCAGATGCCCTGCAGGGTCCTGTACAATTAAAATATCTTTTATTGCATGCCAGTTCCATCTTTGTGTCACTTCTCAGGACGTCCAGATTTCAGCAGGACTGTAAAGACACCTCTGCAACACCAGCAGCGAAACACACAAGGAGAAATGATCAACAGATGGGGATGAGGATGAGAGGATGGACTCCACTTGGGGACAATATGGTAAGACAGAAGGTTATGTTTTGTGTGATTTGTGCTGTGGAAAAGTCTCCTGTCCTTGATTTATGGATGGAGTGGTAATGTGGATGAGTGTGACATGACAAAATGACAAAAACTAAAGGAAAATGAGAGAAATGATTCAGACAAGTCTGCCAATAAATCACCCCATCATACTTTCTATGTCTTACCCACACTGGGGACACAGTGAGTGTTTTGTCAGGATCTTTTTTGCCGTGTCAGCGTTTTGGCACAGGGGAGTGATTAAAGGGGTATGGCGTGCTTGTCGTGCGCCCCCCCCACTCCTGACTGTTCCAGTCCGCACCTCATGAATGTGTGCAAACAAATAAAGCACCCGGGGCCCTTTTTAATTAGCAGCAGGACGGAGATTGACAGCTTGAAGTGTAGAGATAACACAGTTACAGGCTATTACTCTATATATTTGGGACGTTGTACTGCTGAGACCATTAGCATGTGATCTGGGGAGGAACATTAGTGTGTGGAGGATCCGACACCACTAACAATGCAGTGTTTTTTTAATGTGAGGGTGGAAATTTGACAAAAATCTGGCATTTCAAAACTTTTTCATGCCAAGGAAACCTCATATTAAAAGGGCATAAAATATGATCCACTACATTTTTTTATTAATAAAACTTGAGTGTCATTAATTTGAACTCAACATGTTTTACTTTAAAAAGTCTTAAATTTTGAAGAGAACAATCTCGAAAAATTCTAAGACTGTAAAGCAAGCTTTCTCTTTTATCATGCAGGAAGTTGAGAGCTCGATCAGATGATCATTTCTATTGGACTGAATTATAAGAAAATGTTTGTAGTTTTCTCCAAGAATCATCACATTATCATTATCATTATCATCTAGATCTTAAAGAGACACTGTGGTAGACTGAGGCTGTTAGGAAGAACAACATACTGATGTGGACTACATGATATTGTGTTTTAATAAGGAATAAGCTCACTGAGCACATGCAAGACATCATCTTTGAGTTTATACAGTTAAACCTAAGACTTAAAAAAAACTAAAACAAAAAGATTTTATTCTCTTGCATTAATATCTTTATAAACTTGAAAATAATGATTTTGTGTTTTCCTGTAACTTCAGGGTTTGTTGAGTCTGATTTTGTGAAGTAGATCCCTTTCTTATATTTATTTACATTTAGTTATTCAGTCTGTTAAAGTGGCCCTAATATACTGCTGTAACCATATATCATATCCTTTTGCACAGTGGTTCCCAAAGTGGGCATCAGAACATCCTTGGGGGTCGCGAGACACTGAGCAGGAGGTCACATGATGCCTAATTTTTTTTTTTTAAATGATTTTTTCCTCCACTTCTATGATATAAAAAATCTGAGTTGAAAAATATGTTATACACTACTTTGATTCCTGCACAGATCTCACCCAAAGCCTATGGTTTATTTTAATTGTAAGTCATTTTATGTATGATTAACATGGTTTCTTAAATGTTTTGTGCCTTTGTGATGTTTTTACGGCAGTGTTGGGAAAGGCCTATTTTTGCCCAACAGTGTGTGCTTTAACCACCCATAGGGGCAGAGGGGGTCCCCTGTCTTTAACACTGTTATTTTGGGGGTCACTGGCATAAAAAGTTGGGAACCCCTGCTCTCACCGTAACCTCCTTTGAAAACCTCCTACATCATACTAGAAAAAAATATAAACATTAAACCATCTCCCTCTGAAGGTGCCATATAATTAACAATGAACTACGTGATTCCTTTCATTTATTTAATGTGTTTTTTTGGTATTTTTTTTCTGAAATAGAATTCAGAGTAACAGAGATGGCAAACCTTTTTAAAACATTTAATCACTTTTCATTCAATTCATGCAATACATATATTTGTGTTTAAATTGTAAAATTGGAATGGAGAAGAGCACACAGATTTACATTTTTACTTAATCATAATACCCTAAAGTCCACAAAAGTTATTGTCATCTTTTTTTTCTACTTTCCAGCGTCTTTCCTCCAAGTTTTCTGTGACCCCCTTCGAGCTCCTTGCGATCTAAACAAATTCCTGTCAGACTCTCGTTTAATCTTTTTTATACAATATGTAAAAGCTGTTTGAGGACAGGTATGGGTCTTGTTAATATTTTTTCTCAAATTAAAAATTCTTCACATTGCTAACCCACACAAGATCACCTTAAAACAATGTTGACGTTGCCCTTTAGGTGATAAAGGCCAACTTAAATCACTGAGCAACAAGTGGAGTGGAACAGTGCTCAACAGGGGCGTCTAATGGCTGTATTATTGAGCTGTTCATTGAATTAAAGTTGGGAAAAAAAACATTCAAAAAGGGACTTTTCTTGGGCGTTTGCTGCTGAGTGGTTAAATCCACATGCTGCATAGGCTGTTTGTTTTTTAATGTGGGTGGCCAGAGTATGAATCTGGCCTGTGGCTCCTTTCCTACATGTCAGTACTCACACTCACTCTTGTATTTTCTACCAATCAAAAAAAGGCTTAAAAGTGCAAAAATCAATAATCAAAAATGACGATTTTTCTTAAAAAAAAAACCCAGAGAGTAATAAAACCTGTTACATCAACACACAAATACATCGTTAAAGTTCTGTTCCCTGTAATTGAAAGTATAGAACGGCTGATATCGTAGACAGTAATGGTGGACAGGGGTTAATGACAAGTCAAAAACATGTAATTCATGATCTAAGACAGAATCAAACCTAATATTTTAACTTAATCCCCACTCTGGACTCCCAGTCTGACACTTAGTTCGACAAATTGTAGCTTTTGAAGTTTAAATTTGCTCACAATAAATTGTTTGTCATTGACTCAGTGTAATCCCTGGGTAATGCACTATCTCCACAGAGGTTTAGTCCGCTGACGGGTTTTGGCTCGGCTTCAGAGGCGAGCTGGGGCACATGAAGAATAGAAATTCCACGACATGAGCTGTTAGATATCACATTTCACCTTGTGTGGAAATCCTGCAAACCTCTCCATGAACAGCACATTACTCTCCCCCATCCATTACAATAGTTTTCATGCAAATGTTGCTCTGTGTGGTGTTTGTTTAAAAAAGGGCCTGCCATAATTCATGTGTTGTTTTTCTAAACAAGACACAAGTTATCTTCAAGCTCTCTGCTTTCTTTTTAAATGGTTAGTGCCACACATTTAAGCTCTTCTAAAATGGTAGAATAACTGATAATGATATATTTAAGTGATAATATGTTTGTAAATATCAGCTTTCAAAAGCACCAGTGTTCTCCTCGTACCCCGATCATGACCTGGAGTGTTTTTTGCTCTGGGCCATGAGAGTCATTATTTACAGTGCGCCTGTGTGCGGGCATATCTGAAGCTGATGGGGCCTGTGTTTATTTAATGCCGACTAAATGACGGGGTTCAAACCTACGGCTTCCTCTGCTCTTAAAATGTAATTACAGAGGGATTCTTTCCTGTAAAGGCGTTGACATCTATGTTGAACTTTTCACTTTATTTCTGATACACTGATCCATAATCAAACCTTTGGTAATATTTAATACAGTGCCTAGTGTTATTCTTTTTCCTCCTTTTTTCTTGACATTGTTTCTATTACAAGTTTAAATAACAGTATCTTAATAAAATATATTAATACTGTCCCCTGTAGTATTTTTTTTCCTGTGCAATTAAACTTACATGTTTATGTCCTGTGAATATTTTGTAAAATTGTATTTAGGGTTTAGGTTTGGAAACTGAATTTTTTTTCTTCTAAGATGATTGTAGACATTTTAGGATACATTGTATTTTGTGACCTCACATAAACCATGTGGAATTTCTAATACACACAGAATGTAATGCATGTGTACTTTTCCAGTGATGAAAAACAATGACGACAACTGTTACTGTAACATAACTAAAGGGGTTTGTGAATATGAATAGAAAATCAAACAACATAAGAAATAAATAAAAAAAATAAATAGAAATTAAGTACAACAATAAATAAACAAATAAATGAATAGTAAAACTAATCTAAATTTGTGTTCGGTTCAGTACAAAATTGATTTAATAAATAATTACTTAATATATAATGAAACCAAAAAATGAAGCTCATCTTTAAATAACTGTGTGAATAAATTAATGGCAAAAATGATTATTACATTTCCAGATCAATAAATAAATGAAAAGGTAAATAAATAAATAAATACATTTCAACAAAATAGATGGTAAAAATTGAAATAAAAATGGTTAAAGATTTTGCTTTTAACAAATAAAGTATTAATCAAATTTCATCCATAATATTCATTTAATAATAAACTTTAAGAATAACCTAATGAATGATATGATAAATAAAAAAAAATCTATACTTTTTGTGGTTGTCATTTAGTAATTAAGTTAAAAAGCCAAAAAATAATTTTCAAAATAATATGTGAAAATATGATGTAATAATTAATAAGTTGTTTTGTTGCTAAATTAAGCTTATTTAATTACTGATTGAACATTTATTTTACAACTTTAACATTTTTTACATATTAGGTGGGATACTTTTGCTCTTTCTGGCAACTTACTCGAGGCCTAGTCCATGAAGCTATTTCATAGTTGTAGCCTAATTAATAAAACTCCATCAAAAATATATACATTTTTAATTTACTTCCTCTCTCTGTTTTTTGTTTCCTTCCTCTTAACAAAATTCCTTATTTTCCAGCGTTAACGTCAGAATACGAAGCCCTCTGGGTCGGACATGTTGAACAGGATTACCTCCACATCGCTACCCAGTCCTGCTCGTCGACCGTCAGAGTCCTGCGGACTGACGCTGATCTGCTGACTCATCCCGTAGGGACTGTATTGATTGCCGATGACGTCAGCACGTTGGTGCAGGACGACGCAGGTGATGGAGGTGAGCGTGTTTGATATGGTTAAACTCTGTTTCCCCGGTCCTGTTGTGTTTGTACAATCGCGTGCTGACTTTAATAGACATGATTATTTCCCTTTTCTTTGTTGTGAGAAATATTGTGACAAATTCAAACGGCAATGAGGGCTACGTTAAAATAGGACGAAACAGATATCAAGCTATTTTCACAATAGCAGAATTAACCTGGAAAAGTAAATATAAATATATAATGTCTTTATCATATATTGAAAAAAAAACAAAACAAAAAACAAACAAACATTTTAAACATATTTATGCTCGTGACCTTAACCTCGTGTCTTCATTTGGACTTTTAATGGCAGCATGTCAACAAATACAAACCTCCCGTTTTAAAAATGTATCATTAATTCTATCAATAAATTAAGTTACTCTATTATTTACTCATATTTAAAATATCCAGCTTGTTTTTGCCATTTATTTGGTTATAATTGCTTACTTAAACGTTTTTAAATTATTTTATTCTTTTTTTGAGGTCAAAGTTTATGATTAACCTATTTTGTAAACTTTAAAATCATAACGTGAAATTCACCTCACACAGTTATTCACAAAATAAAGGGAAGCACATAAAAACTCCAAACTGGTCACTCTTTGCAAAAACATTATTTACAGTTTATCTTTTTATTTAGAAAGTTAATAATTCCAATTTAGTACAACTGAGTGTTTTAGGAGAATGACTGAAAAATGACACCTGAACATAACTGGTGATTTGTGATTAATTAAATGGTTTATAAAACATCACATTAAAAAGTTTTGGTCTGTGTTTTTTAAAAGCACTTAAACTCTGTGATGATGAGATCTGAAAATCAGTCAATGACGTGTCACTGATTTTGAAGTCTACTCAGTCTGTGTCGAACAGAAAAAAACAGTCAACTTTTTGTTTTGCCTAAAAATGCCAAAGAAAAGACATTCGGGCCAGAACAGATACATCTCTCAGTTGGTGCAGCTTTGTAATATTTCTGCTTTCAGTGAGTTTATTTAGTCTGCTGTTCATCCTCAAAGTTTTCCTCACTGCCTCTGTGATGCATGGCTGAGAAAGTAAAACACTGAGAGTCCACAGGAAGTGAAAAAAAACAACCCACATTCAATTAATTCTTTTGTGCAGCCTTTCAATACAATTACAAAAGCCCCACGTACAACAAAGAAACAATGAATAGTTTACTCAACAAATCACAAACTAAAAATTATAATGATTGTGTGGAGTTATTATTTATAGCGATGTAAGTCTAACAGCTTTAAATATAATGCTTAAACAGATTCCAGATCCTTAAAATGAGCATTATTTTAAAAATGTATTTGATCATATTAATAGTTTATCATTAACCAATATTTTACCGATCTTACAATGTTTTAATTTTTTCTTTCTGTAAATACGTTGCTCATTTTGTGATGTGTTTAGAAGGATATTTTTTTAAAAAAAATCACAATTTGATATTTTAATTTAAAAAGTCACTTCTTCAGTAAAAGATTAAAAAAGGAGATAAAAGGTTACACAGACGCTTTTATGTTCATTCTCCTTGGTATCTAGGTGTGATGTGTGGTGTTACATGTATGTCAGTAAGAATCAGTGACACAGAGTGAAAGGTCGGGCTGGGGAGTGTCAGCGCGTTTGAATTTATGAGTGTTGAAGCATCTCTGACGCAGACAGACTAAACAGAGACCATGTCAAACACGATACGCACACACAGCAAACACACGGACACATTTACAGCGCAGCAGTTCTGTCCCAGTCTTGCCCTGAGGGGCTGCCATTAAACGTCAACAAGAGAAACACAATAACAATGGATCTGTTGTCTAGTTGTGCTGTATGTATAAGGCCTATACAAAAAATACAGCGAATCTGATTAATGTATGAAAAATTGAACAGCTGTAGAAATTTTCTAATGAAGAACTGAGGTCCCCAAGGTGGGCTTTGGGACGCCTGAGTGGTTGAGCAACACCTTAGGGGAGCTGGGGGGAAAAAACTTCAGTTTCCTCTTTTGCCATTTTATGCAAAAAATATAGTACAAGGATTTATATCTGTGTAGATCACACAACTGTACATACATCTATTACAACTGAGATGACCAGTACAAATTTCATGTAAAGGATGTGAAAAATCAAAGCTTTTGCAGGGTAAATCAATCTCACTGAAGCATTCATAGGCAAAAGAAGAGCATGGATTTGTTCTTAACCTCAAATTCAACTCTGTACATGTTTTCAACCCAAGAAATCTCACAAAAGCCAACTATATCTTTCATTTTCTAACACAAAAAGTAAGTTTATGCCCTTGTCTCTACTATGGCTGTTACATTTTTCCAATCAAACTGCCAAAGCAATGAGAAGACAGGTGCAAGAGATTTGCCGAAACAATTAGATGCAGATCACAGACCGCATTTTGACTGACCCCCCTACTCACAGACTCAGAATAAAGTTGTGGTTCTTGAGGGTTTAGTCACATCATTGAGCTGCAACAGGATGTCTACTTATGAACCAGCTGGCATTGGACTTCTAGGCAGCTTAAGTAGAAAAACGAATGCCCTCTTTCTTGACTAAATGAAAAGCACTTCAAGCTGCATCAGTATGTAGTGCTTAAAACTCAAAACTATGACCACCTGAATTGACTATGAGAACTGGTTGCTTGTTTTGTATCTGTCCCCAACCCAAGACAATTGAGGTTCACCTCTCCCTTCTGTTCTCGTAGTCAGGAAGTGTGTAGATGGGTTTCAGAAGGCCCACCTCATCCAAAAGACTACGTGCGAACATTCCTCTCAGATAATTTCAGCACTCACGCTTTGGTTCGTCTGTCACCCACAACGGTTGCTTTGCTGTGCATAAAACTGAGTCTACCTCCATTCAGCCACCATGTTGGGCTCTGGATTCTCGCTGTTAGTTGGTGCAAAATAATGCTTCAACATATACTCACTGGCCACTTCATTGGTGCATCTGTCCTACTGATTACTAACACAGATAGCAAATTAGCCAGTGGAATGGCAGCAACTCAATGCATTTCAGCATGCAGACATGGTCAAAATGACAGACTGAAGTTAAAACTGAGCGTCAGAGATGGGGAGAAAGGTGATCTGAGTGACCATGAACGTGGCATGGTTGTTGGTGCCAGACAGGCTGCTCTTAGTGTTTTAGAAACTGCTGATCCACTTGGGTTTTTATGCACAAATATCTCTCAGACAGTAGCCAAAAAAAGAGAAAAATGTGAGAGTTATCTGGGCAAGAATGCTTGTCGATGCCAGAGGCCAGAGAGAAGGATGGAAAGGTAACAGTGACTCAAATAACAGCTTGTTACAGCCAAGGTATAGAGAAGATCATTTCTGCATGGGCAACATGTCAAATGTTGAAGCAGATGAGCTACAGCAGCAGATAACAATACCAAATGCCATTCCCGTCAGCTAAGAACAGGCAACTGAGACGACAATTCCCAGGCTCACTAAAATTTGACAACAGAAGACTGGAAAAACATTGTCTGGTCTCCCATGGACAAAACTGTACTGAATGCATCTTTCTAATCCTGCCCTGTACATGCATATGCTGAGTTTTCTGCAAAAATACCCAAGATTTGAAGTTAACCAGAGGCAGCCAGTCACCCTGCTCATTGTGATTATTTGCTGTACATAATGTAAACAAAGACAGTCTCTGCAGGTTGCTGTGGCTCACATTGTCTTCCACCTACACAGTGGTTACATTGCAAGTTTGAAGAGTCAACGTGCAAAAATTATCCGTCTTGTTTGGTTTTTGAGGTCACAAAGAGGCTTCATTGTCATATCAGTCTGTTACTTGCCCAGCTTCAAATACCAGATGGGAGCCTCAGAGTAGCTGTGACCGATTTTTTCCAGTTTGTGTGACCTGAAAATGAGCAGGCGTTTTTATGACTAACTGACTTCGGTGTATACATGTCAAGTAATAAATCACTGTGGCAAAAGCCTGCCATGACTTGTCATTGTGAGAGCGGTGCGTCACAGAAGGAATGTTGAATCAGTGGCAGATCCAACCTACACTGCAGACATTCACCATAGTTATGGGTTATGTCACCAAGAGTCAGCTGTTGGAAAATAATACTGTCAAAGACTTTTTACTGGGGTTTCTCATCACAAACCTCTCATTATTAGATTTCTCTGCCATTGACTGTCAAGACTTGATTGTTAAGGCCAGTTTAGACTTGACATTGTAAGCTTCATTGATGATTTTTCTCTGCTGCAAATGTTTTAGATAGCAAAATAGGTCATGATATTGTATCCATCACTTTTTATAGCAATACTGCACAGTTAAGAACAGAGTGCAAACTGGAATATTGCAAAAATAAAAACAGTGTAAAACATGGAGTGTATTTTTAAGTTTTGAGTCAAAGCCTTTAACATGTTTACAAGATTTCATTCTTTTAGTTTTTAGGATTGATTTTTGCGCTTGTTTGACAGACTGGATACTGGATACAGTTAGAAAGAGAGAAAGATTGGGGAATGAAATTTGAGAAAGGAGTCACAGGTTGGACTCAAACCAGGGAAGACCTATTTATTTTATTGTATTTATTTTCAATTTCATGCAATTTATTAGTAAAAGAAATCACTTCAATTCAAAAAGGACATCATTTAACATAAATCCATACTTTTAGACCAGTTAAACACATTTTAATGGCAGTCAGCCAGATCCTGCTATATTAATCAACATATTCATTACAGATGTTAATGTTAATATTACATTGATCTCTCAATCCATGGTTGTATAAGATAGATAGATAGATAGATAGATAGATAGATAGATAGATAGACACTTTATTCCAGACTCAAAATCCATATCATTACAGTATAAAAGTATAAATATTGGTATTAAAATAAAATAATTAAAATACAAAAAGACATTTGCTCCAATGTTTCCAGTAACAAAAGAAATATCGAGTATCACTAATGAGGGTTGAGTCAGTGATCAAAATTTCATTTTCTAAAGCAGTTAATTGGCACATAAATCGGTACATTACATTTTTGAGCACAGCATGAAAAGTGGGGACATTACAACTGACAAACAACTCACTCGCACTTGTCCATATTGGGAATTTGATTATTGATTGTGGTATTGATTCATTCATCCATAGTAAGTATCTTTATAACTATATAGACATGAAGTTCCTCTTGAAAATGAGATGCCACATCTCAAGGAGCTAACCTTTAAATTTTTATTCAACCAATATGGTGCTATACAAATAAAGATTGGTTGAAACTATATTCAGCAGAGACACATGTGATGAGGACAGATTTATGATCTGGGCTTCCATGGGTTTGTTACTATCATAAACTCTCATTTTTAGTCCCTTTGTCTCTGCCTGGATGATTACATCTTTGGATGTATGGATACGTTTTCAAAACTTTTCACTCTGGACCCTGGTTTCAGAAGTTTGGGGATTCAGGCACTCAGGGTACCGTTCTTGTGTAAACAGAAGGCATAAACCCAATGAAAACTCTCCATTTTTGGCTGTTCTTGTTGTCGTGTAAACGGCCCCTGTGTGTACATGAAGCATGTGCTGTGTCATGCTCCCTGACAGTATTCTTGAGATCATACATTGACAAACAAGGGGTGGATAAAAGGCCTAATTACCTTAAACTTTAACCTTTTACAGTCAAAATCCAATAGTTCATCCTTCAGATAATAATGAAAAAGTTTGGCGAATTCCTCTGGCACAGTCAGTGCAGAAGCATAAAAATGAATAGTTCGCACATGCAGCCTTTTTTAGGTCTGGTTAAACTGATTAAAACCTGATTTATTCTGTCTCATTGTCTCTCTGTTTAAACTTAGTGGATAATATGTATAGTAATATTCTCCACTGTGTTTTTAGTGCTGGCTGTGGCAGAACAGGAGCCCTGTGTGTCATTGATTATACGTGGAACCTCCTGAAGAGAGGGGTAAGTTATTCCTGCCTGTGTCTCTCTGCATATTATCTTTTAAAAGCCAAAATAATCTATAATTAATCCATACTGATGTGTTTGTTTTTAGATGATCACATCAGACTTCAATATCTACGTCTTGGTTCAAAACATGAGGACCCAGCGACCCTCCCTGGTTCAGACTAAGGTAGCGTCTGTTTGAGTTTTAACAAAGCATCAAATGAAACAAATCTCCCAACAAGCAGAACAACATTTCTGCTGCTTCCTTCCATCAGAGACCTTTTGATATTTTGTGTTTGGTGCGTCATGCCCTGCAGCTACGACGACTAACAGAGCAGGTTTTTATTCTTTATTTCTCAGGAACAATATGAGCTGGTGTACAGAACCATCAGGTTATTGTTTCAGAGATATCTGCAGGTGGTGGATGCACAGACCCACGCAAATGAGGTGAGTGGCAAGAAACATCACCTGTGGTGACAAAGACTGTAAAAACAGTGGAAAGTATCAAACTAGCGAGCCGCAGCATTACAATAAGCAGAGCAGGAACAGCAGCTGCGGCAGATGTCTTGTGGTTTTAGAGACACTGACTTAGAGGGCAGCCCCATAATCTCAGTGGAACATATTAAAGTGAAGACTGGGTGTGAATCATGAGAGCTCTGTGGGTGCTGTGCTACAGGCTAAGCACATCTGAGCACGAGGTTTAACTCCTGTGAGTGACTTTTAGTTTGAGAACATTTTTTTGTGTAATATTCTGTTTTAATTTTCTTAATAACACAGATGCTTCAAGTGAACAGTGACAGTTGTGACACACATACTCTCAATGAGACAATAAAACAAGCAAAACAAATCAATAAGAAAAACATAGACACTGTGCCATATCCACACAACACATGAAAATAAAATAGAAATAAAAATAAATAAACAAACAAGCTCAACCCCCTTACTTCATTTACCTCTCCACATTTTAATATTTATTTTAAAATAATGTTCTTGATGTCAGTTACACTCCATCTGTTCCACTTATAAAAACTCATTCTGTACCAGAGAGAATAAACCAGAGACAGATGAATGCACCTAAATTGCTATAAGCTAAGCTCTTGCAATACTTTCCCCCGTATGATTTCATTTTGTTCTTGTCAAATGCTTTTCTCCTAGGGGCAAAGTGGTATCTCTGCTAGAAAGTGTCTCAGACCCCGTGCATATAGCATTTTGCTTTGAGATGAAATACAGTCTGTTTTTCAGAATGCTGTTCAGCAGGGGTCATCAACTATATTTGTACAAAAGTCAGTTGGTTGCTTGATTTACTGTAGTGTAGGGCAGTGATGGGCAACTTTGATAATCAAGAGGGCCGCATAGATTTTTTTTCAATTCTTGAGGGTCACACTGATACACAGTGTTGGGCACTCTCAATAAGGAAAAATGTATGTATAAACAACAAATAGCAAATATAAAGCTTCATAAAAGTAGGACGGAAGATTAGGGCCAGGTTTAAACAAAATAAGTATGTTAAGAAAAATAGTAAAGTTAAGAGAATAAAGTTGTAAAGTTAGGAGAATAATGTGGAAAAGTTCAGAGAACCAAGTCTAAAAGTTACAAGAATAAATTCGAAAAGTTAATTATGAGAATAATCTCATAAAGTTAAGAGAATTAATCTGAAAATTTACGAGAACAATCTCATAAAGTTACGAGAATAAAGTCATAAAGTTACAAGAATAAAGTTGAAAAGTTAAGTGAAAACTTTAGGTCAATAAAAACATACCTTTAACAAGAAGACACACTCATTTCATCCTTTTTGTGTAGGCGGAGGGCTCCTCTTCTGGTACAGCCTTTCAGAATAAAGTTTGTTTTCTAGTTTAATTTAAATAGATTTATGACTCATAACTTTATGACTTTATTTTCGTAACTTAATGAGATTATTCTCGTAACTTAATTAGTTTATTCTAATAAATTCATGACTTTATTCTCGTAACTTTACTTTTTTTAACATACTTTTTTTAACATGGCCCTAATCCTCTGTCGTATAAAGGGATTATACCAACATGTATATATTTTAGCTCAAACATAATTAAAAAGTCAAGATTTAATGAGTATGACACATAAAGCCAATTTAAGCTTCTTTTTAATGCAATAAAAGAATGAATGTTTACCAGTTTTTAAGCACAAATGTGTTGCCTTTACACTGTTTCCAAATATAGTTTATACTAATACTATATTATATTTTAATGCCTCATTAAAGATATTTAGAGATACAGTCATAGCAAAGTATGTTTTTTTTATGACTTGTGAAAAACAAAACATGTACTAGCAATCTAAGTTTAGTAGAAATATTTTGTAAAAACAAATCTGGACAAATTTGTTGAGTTTAGCTGAGTTAACTTAATTTGAGTGGAGTTAAAATATGTTTTAATGCATTTTTTTGTTCTGTTTAGTTAAACTGAGTTAAGTTAGGTTGAGTAATCTTGTCTCCATCTCTGATTCTGACATAGATGACTCAATGTATTGTTTTAGACAGGACTATACTTCGTTAAAAAGCAAGTGCCACTTTATCTACAAGGTACAAAAATGCAATCAAAATCTGTTTATCCACATACCTTCAACATTAACACATTTATTTGAAAATTTAATTAAAATCATGTAAGACTCAGCCACGGTCGCTCAATTTGCAGGTATCAATGGTTCCATCCACCATCACCCCGGACACGGAGAGCGAACTGTCTGACCTGAGTGAGGAGCTGGATTTACAACCACAATTCAATAACCTTCTGGATGAAGCGAGGGATATTCTACAACAGTACACAATGTTCTCCTCAGATTCAGATAACGTAGTTACTGTAACAACCAACAACATACAGAGGAACCAGAATCATCTAGATCTTCTCCAAAACCTTCCAGCAGCTTTTACCAACAACAGGCATATGCAGGAGGAACCAAGAACATCACCTCATGCCATGCTTGAAGGCCAGAGTGTCTCTTCAGTGAATGAAAGGGATACTCTACCGTCGCAAAGCCCTACACCTCCTGTCTTTTGTCGGCTGGTGGAGGACCCCTACTTTGACACTCCAGTGGGCTCTCCATCATCAGAGGAGCCCCCAAAAGAAGATACCAAACAATGGACTGATGGCTCTGTCATCAATCCTCCCTCACTGTGTCTGAATGACCAGACTCTGGAGCTCAACTCTCCTGCTTCAGGTAAACAGTCATTATTTCTATTTGTGGAGGAGTAACAGACTTGAATGTGGTGGATATTTTGATGAACCAATTCGATGTCTTGTAGACAAAGTCATTACAAATGAGGAGGTGCCGCCCCCCCTACCTCAACGGACTCCTGAATCCTACGTCCTGGCCATTGATGCAGGTTGGTGCTCTCAGTTGGTGTGTTTACATGCACTGTGGATTAAGCTCAGTTTAGCTATTTATTTGTCTCAGTATATGCACCCATATGGGATTGATTTATTGGTGGGTCTGGTCAGCTTCTGCTTTAATATGTAGCCCACTCTTAGCTTGATACTATGGACCTTCTTTCTCAGGACTGTCCCTCTAAGTCAGCAAGGAGCCAGTTTTATGCTGAACGGCAACACCCTCAAAGCTCTGCATAGTTTAATTCCACTCTAAACTTTTCTTTTAACACAATAAGATGCTAGCTTTTCTCCTACCATCTGGTAATCTACAGGACTGTGCAGAAGTTTTGGTGGGAACAACCTGATAGAGCAATCTGTACCTCTTTGGACTGAGTTTAATTGTCTCTTAAAGCGATATGCCAACTTTTTTTTGTTTTCGTGTCTTGCCTCACTTCCAAATCCATGACAAGCAGATAGACACAATTATTTTGACTGTGCGTGCAGTAACAAGGAAGAGACAGGCAGAGCTCGCCGACCGCTAACTAGCTTAGCTCAAACACTGAGAGTCAATGGGTAGCGTTAGCCTGCTTCTGCCTACAGTCATCAGATAAAACTCTTCAGCAACTCTAAACGGTCCTGTGTGCTTGTTGTAACTCGTTTTTTACCGTGTTATGTTACGTTATCCCTTACTATCATCGTATTATCCTCCTTTACTCCTAAACAGAGGCTTTCTTTAACAAGAAAGGAAGATGAGACCTATGAACTTTATTTATTTTGGTTTACAGTGAAAATACATTTTTACTGCAGTTGATCTCATAAGTCATTTCTTATTAATAAAAGAAGATCATGTTAATCTGACTGCATGCATTTTATCTGAAAAGCGGCCTTACGCAATTAAATGGAAAATCAAGGATACTACATGATCAGTACTACAAATCGAATTAAATCATTATCTTATTATTATGGTTGAATCAAATTGTGAAACCAGGGAAGATGCACAGCAACATTACAGATGTGTTTCAGCCGGAGACCTTTATCAGCATTTGGGTGTGACCCTCTTACATGATTAAAACCAAGTGACTGTCCAGGTAGAAAATAAAAAAGGGACCAAAGTAAATGCATGGCCAAAACAAGGGAGAATAGAGTAAATAAAAAAAAATCAAATACAATTAAAATAGATGAATAAGTAATAGATTGTAAATAAACCCATACTACAAAGCCTGTTGAAATAAAAAGCATATTTATGCTGATTGCTATCTAGAATAAATAAAAGCAACAAATCAACTTACAGCACCATCAAGCAATTTCAACCTCCACTGTAAACAATGCAAACAAAAGAGAAAGAATACAAATAAATAGAAATATAAAATTAAATTAAAATTAGAAATATTAAAATAATTAAATTTTATTTTATCAGGTACTTGAATTTTCAGCACTGTGTAATGATTTGAATTGGTGAATTCATCAACCACCTGAAATCATTCTTATTTTAGAATAAGGTGAAATCCTCATCTGACAGGAGCCTCTGGTGAAATCAACACCTGCAGAGTTTGTTCAAAAACTTTACCTCAAAGAAGTGATGCTGCTTTAAAGGCAGAGGGTGATCACATGACCCTTATGCCCTGCTACCAAAAAGTTATGTTGGGACTGTTAACTACAAGATTTGCAGTTTGAACTTTGAACTGCAACAAAATATGACAGATAAAATTATTTCCCATATTCTTTTTTTCATGAAGGGGTCATTGTTTAATTTATGTAATTATTTGGTTAATCACAATTAAAAATGAACTCTTTAGATGCTGGTTTAGATCATATACCAATTACCACTTTTTTGAAAAATGCACTGTTATTCAAAATTATAATAAAAAATGATTTTGATTATTAAAAGTGTCGCAGGCTGACCAGTAATGGAAGTCTACGGTACAAATTTTGTAGTTGACAATCTGAACCTAACAAAAACATCTCACACAGTAAAAAATACAGTGAATATGGATGAAACTCTGAAATTCATGTCAAAACACACATTATTACAAATCTTCATGGCAAGTGAACAATCACAGCCAAAATGAGCTAAATACATGCACCAATTTCCTTAGAAGAGCATAAGGGTTGAACATTGTTTGATGTAGATTTCTCTTCTGTTCACTTAAAGTTCCCACAGTCCCGTCTCTTAAGGCAGACAGCTGCTCAGTTTCTTCTATACTTGGACATTTTTTGACTTATGAGTCAAAATCCTCCTCCTCCCACTTCCTACGTAATGTTTATTTGAGCTTTTTGCTTCGAGCATGATGTTGGAGGAAAATGGTTTATTTTACTCATCAGTTTCACTTCATGCAATGACGCTAGTGAACAAAGCTTCTTTGCTATGCTAATATTGCTAACATGATATGCATGTTGAATAACATCTTGCAATTTTGTTGTGTAGCGCACCCTGAACCCTGTGAAAGGTTAATGGTAATCATCCCACCCAATGCTGCTGCTGAGGCTGTCAGGGAGTTGGGAGGTGAGTTCATCCACACGGAGAATATCTGAACATTTCTAATCATGGAGCAGCTCAATTTATTACATCCCCCTCCTCTTGTTGGAATATAACAAACAACATAAATGTTAATATAATAGATACTAATACATGATACTGTTTTAACAAAGCAGGAGCAAAATTAAATACATGATAGTTCCTGCAAACAGCACACGTATTAGTTTGGCCATAATAAACAATCATGGATGACCTGCTGCTGTGGACCTGCCTGACTCCATGTGCTTTAACACCATCAACAGAAATGACTTCATTTAACATAAATCCATACTTTTAGACCAGTTCAACACAATTTAATGGCAGTTCAACTAGATGCTGCTATATTAATCAAACATCATACCTCTCCAGACTATATTCGTTATAGATATTAATGTTAATTTTAGATTGATCTCTCTATCCATGGTTGTATTGATTATATATCCATGGTAACTATCTTTACAACCACATAGACATGAGGTCCCTCTTGAAAATGAGATGCCACTTCTCAAGGGTCTAATAAATTTATGTTCAATAAATATGGTGCTATACAAATAAGGATTGATTGAATCTATATTTAGCAAAGACAAATATGATGAGGACAGATTTATGATCTGGGCCTCCATGGGTTTTACTGCTTTCTTAAATTCTTATTTTTAGTTCCTTTGTCTTTGCCTGGATGAATACATCTCTGGATGTATGTATGTGAATATACAAATGTATTTATTATATATTTTTGTATATATCTATATATGTGTATCTATTAAATGAAGGGTATATCTTCAGCCTGCTATATTGTTAAGTGCCTTGAGATAACACTTGTAATGAACTGAAGCTATACAATTAAAGATTGCTGGATGGATTGATTGAAAGCAGGAGCACTTTTAATGAAATTTAAATGTTGGTTAAATTTGCACAAAATCTAAACTATATTACATTCATGATCTCAGGTAGCCCCCCGTCTCCTGTCCCACCACTTCCAGAGCGAACGCCAGAATCATTTGAGCTCGCTGTTGATCAAGGTAACTTCCTCATTTTATCAAACAGTAACTCAAAAGTCTCGAATAACCAGGAATACTGGGTTTTACTTTAGTGTTGAAACTGATGAAACTTGTTTCATTTCAGCTCCTGTGGAGCAGAAGCTCAATGTAAAGCCAACAATGTCCCTGAGCAGATTAGGAACGTCTTCAGAGTGGTCTGGAAACTCTAAACCGTCTGAGGCTGCAACACAGAGTGAAAACAAACAGTGGGTAAGGAGTAAGGTAAGAAATACCCTTTGCTGGGGTGAGACTTCCTGTATTTCATATAAGTGTCTAGAATAAGAATGATGTATTTTCACACATTAAAAAAAAGAAAATGAGTTAACAGCTGTAAGGTTTATTTCCTCTGTCTGATAACACATCGGTTGCCAAGGCAGTAGATGAAAGGATTTCAGCCTCAATAGCCTTATTCACACTTAAAGAGCACATATTTGCCTTTACTCAGGCTTATATATTTTATTTTGATGACTGATTCAGTATATTCACAATCACTCATGTTCAAAAAACTCTCATATTGCATATACTGCATAACCCTGATCCAGCTGTGTGGCAAGCTCTGTCAGAGCTACTTCCTTATATACAATGTGCAATTACAATGTACGATTACTGTGCTAACTCTCTTGAGAATGTGCAATTCAACCATGTGCAATCACTTACATTCATGTGCAATTACTTTGTGAATGTGTAAATAATCCTTATAGGATTTGCTTTTTAGTTTCTGTATTCAAACCCTTTTTTATATTTATATTGGTAGAATAATGTACATATTGCTATTTTTCATGCTATTTTTATACCATTTTTATACTTATTCTTTATCAACGCTGTCCCCTTTGCTGCTGTAACATTGCAAATTTCCCTGTGTGGGACAAATAAAGGTTTATTCTATTCTATTCTTCTATTCTTATATGGGCCCAGTCTGCTCTGATTGGTCGACCGGTTTACTCTGTGCTGATCATTCAGTTCAGCACTGCCTTGCACCATGTTGCCAACAACTCTACATCCATCCTACAGTCTTTATTCCCTACAGGGCTTGCCACCCAAAGCAAATGGGCTTAAGCTGTTGACAAAAAAATGGTAGAAACAATGCCACTGACTTTATGTCTTGTTCATAGAGGTACTCGATCATGTGGAGTCGACATGTAAATACACTGAGGGGCATGAAAACTTGAAAAATCAGAATGTGGGCTCTTCAAACTAATTGTGATCTGTCGTCTAAAATCAAACTTTGAGCATTTTGATAAAGATGCAGTGATGTGCAGAAGATTTGAATGGCATGCATCCATACATTTCATTCTTCTGTGTAATCAAATACATTTTTTATTGTTTTGTAAGAAGATTATGGTCACAGTGACCTTGATTGTAATATTCAGTTTTTTCGGCTGTTGGGGTCAAATAAATGTAGGATGTGTCTTTTCAGAAGAAATTGTGTAACGATGTATTGAATTTTTGCCAATATTTCCAAATGCATTATCACAGATACTGATATTTTTTGTCAAGAGCAAAGGGTCTTTACATTACAAAAATGGACTCGTTGCTTTCAGTGTGAGAGTTTATTTGTGGAAAAACAAAAACAAGAAAAACAACATTTAACTCTTAAAAAATGGACTTCTTGCCTTTTAAATGTGCCCATGCAGTGATGATGAGGTGAATCAATACGGCACATTTGTGTATTTTGACATTATTACTGCTAATATATGGAATATACATGGCCAATATACAGGCTGTAAATATTGTCAAAATTTCTGCCGATACCGGCATTGTACCGATCATACTGTGCATCCCTACATCTGTAGTTTTGTATCAGCTTCTTGTTTTTTTCTTTGCAGAGTCTCAGGGCAGAAATGACCTTTACAGGTAGGACACTCATTGTAATATTGTTTGTAGAACAATTGTGTTATATTTGTTATGTTATATCTGTTTTAAACAGCTTTAATCTGATTTTAACTGAGTTTTATCTAAACTTTACTGGTTCTAAGAGGTTTTAACTGAGTTTTTTTCATGTCTAATAGTTTTATTTTGTCAGAGTTTTGTTCCACCTTATTTGTTACTTTTGGGCATTTTGACTGTTTTGGCAATTGTATTGAACTCCTGTTAGTGCACATTCAGTTTTATTACTATTGTCTTTTTATGTAATTAAGCACTTTGTAACTGTTTGAAACAGTGCCATATAAATAGAAATGTAAATGAGGATGGTTATTATTTTAGATACTTATCTGCCGCTTTTTTTGGTAAATGAATTCAACCACCGTCGCAAATAAGCCACTTACACAGCTGTAACACAATGCATTTAAGCATACCGACATTGTCAGGAAGACCTGCTGAAGTTCAAACCAAGCATCAGATCAGGAGGAAAAGTGATGGAAACAACTTTGAGCGTGGCATTGTTGTTGGTTCTAGACGGGCTATTTCAGAAAATGCTGATCTACTAGGTTTTTCACACAACCGTGTCTGTAGAGAATGGTCAGAAAGACAGAAAATATCATTGATGCAAGAGGTCAGAGGAGAATGAAAGTTTGAAAACCTCTCACTACCACAAAGGCATGCAGAGGACCATTTCTGATGCACAACAAGCCAGTTCTTAAAGCAGGTGGGCTACAGCAGTAGACCACACCAGGTGCCTCTCCGGTCAGCTAGGAACAGGAAACAGAGGCTACAGTTCAAAACAAACTCACCAAAATTGGACCATAGAAGACTGGAATAATGTTGCCTGGTTCTACTGCAGTATTCAGATGGTAGGGTCAGGCATTTACAGCATGAAAGCATGGATCCATCCTTCTTTTTATGAAGGGGTCAGGATAGCAGTGGTGGTGTAATAGAATTGGGATATTTTCTGGTACACTTTAGAGCCCTTGATGCCAATCTAGAATAATTTAAAAGCCTCAGCCTGTCTACGTATTGTTTCTGATCATGTCCATCCTTGTATGACCATGGTGCACCCATCTTCTGATCTCTACTTCCAGCAGGATGACGCACCATGTCACAAAGTTCATATCATCTCAAACTGGTTTCTTGAACATGACATTGAGTTCCCCACAGCCACCTGATCTCAATCCAATGTGGTGGAATGGTAGATTTGCATAAAAGATGTGCAAATTTGAAGCAACTGTGTGAGGCTATCATGTCAACATGGAGTAAAATCTCTGAGGAATGTTCTGAATCTATACCATGATGAAGGCAGGAGAGGGTCCACCCAAGTATCAGCAAGGTGTACCTAATAAAGTGGCCAGTGAGGAAATGTGCACTCTGCAATTTCCAAGACAACTATATGTTGATATCTTTATTTCTGATATCTTTAGCACCAGCAACACATCATGATCATCCATCAAATACAGCAAACCTTCACCCATACGGTCCTCCTCTGGACTCAATCCCTCATACGGGTAAGTTTACCAAACTAACTGGTTAATGATAAAGTTTTCATATTTACTCTGGGATTAGAGAATCAAAGACATAACTGTGGGGATTTTCTCTCTTTTGTACTCGCAGTCGAGGAGAGCCGGACTCCTCCTCTTTCTGACCAAACCCCTGAATTCTTCCTCCACAACACCGGAGGCAGTAAGTGCCCTGTTTCCAACTTTAAAAAATCAAGAATTAAACTTCAGCTTCAGGCTCTGAGTGCTGTTTCCTTTCCCTTCAGTTCATGAAAGACCCAATCACAACCACCAGCATTTAGCAGTAACACACCCATCAGCAAGTGTCAGCTCATCGTCTGAAAGAGACAGCCCCTCCCAGACCAAGAGGTTCCTCGATGTTGTCAAGAAAAGGAGCAGGGTAAAGTCATTCAGTGATTAAAAAGAGGAGGGGGTTACAGTGTGTGGTCTTTGAACGGCTGCCAAAGAGGAAAATCACTCTCATTTATTTTCTTATATCAACCACTACGGCTGGCACTATAGCACTATTCCACTATAGTGTACATGTATATAAAGCATGATCCCTGCAACACAGATATATTTTTTCTGTCCCAGTGAGGAAAATAACACTAAATGTTATGTTACAACATCTTATTTTTTCCCATTCCAGACTTTCTATGGGAAGTGAGGAGGATTTAAGGCCTGAAAAAACAATTACATGTATCAGCCTTTTAATTTTGTAAAATACTGATCTAATAACTTTACTGCAAAGTACACAATTAGATATAAAATTGAGGTCAGATTTCCAAGCCCTATAATAAAGACATTTTTGTAAATCTGTAACAAAATTATTAACTTATTGATTTTTGTGTGGCGGTTGGTGTTGAAGGGAGTTGACATCTAGATGTAACAATTGGTGTTTTTTCTATATTTTATACCTTATGTTGTACATCACACTGTCTAAAATGTTTAAAATGGTATATAAATACTGGAAGCCGGAGTTCTGGCACACAGAGTGGTAGCATTATTTTTTTTGGGTGTCCCAGGAAGACAACACACCAAGAGGACCGGTTCCTCACCCTTGCTTCACTGAGGAACTGTAGGCTTTCTTTCAGAGGAAGAGTGGATTTTGGCACATTTGTTTGGGTGCTAACCACATGTTAGCTGTGCTGCTCACTCCACCAATGCACAATCAAGGAGACTTAATGAGGCTTTTCGACAATACAAAGTACAGTACAAATTGGTATTATTAAAAGGAGAAATAATCAACCAAAAATGTTTCCAAACTTTTTTTGAGGAGTATAGTTGTTTAAAAAATGACTTAAACAATTAATTTATTTATTTAATAATAGTTGGAATATTATATCTAACTGACCAGTTTATTTAGTGGCTAATTGCCTGCACTAGTACAATTGTTACAACTTTTGTATTTAGAGATTAACATGACAACTCTTCATTTGTTGGAGTAACATTTACTCTCTTCTTTCAAATCTTTCACCCAGAGTGTTCGAGTCAAAGGTTCGAAGCAAGGTAAGCTGTTTTATTTCACATGGTAGACCTCTTTCTACTTCTGCTTTTATTACACCAGGCAGTTAAAGATAAGGTTTTATATACCCCAGTAGAAACATTAAAATCAACCACACACGTTCATATTTTTATTCACTCTGACTTCCTCAGCCTGCATTTTGCATCATACCGAAGCTCGTCCATTTCACTGAGGGTTCAAGCCCTTTAAAAGGCTGTTAAAGCGTAGAGTTTAATTAAAAATGATAATAATTATTTCCTAAAAGAAGCTGTACATGTATTAATTGAATCTTTCTCATATTAAAGTAATCGCTGTAAATACAAGGTCTATTTTTTAAATTCTTTTTACCAATTTTGTGCAACAGCACACATTTTCTTTTCAGTGACTCATCGTGCATCTGCAATAAAGTACTTCAAATTTATGTTTTTAACTCATGTCGAGAACTTATTAGGGTAGTAACGAAGAGACAATAGAGTGGTGCAAGAATGAGTCCAAAAATGTGGAAGTGAGTTAGCATTTTGCACTTCCTAGTTCCTAAAACTGAAACTATACAGATAAGTGCCTGAAATAAGGTTTGTGATGAACACACACACAAGGTTTTAATGTTTGATGGGAAATAGTAAATTGCA
The DNA here is from genome assembly GCA_037902135.1 of Cetoscarus ocellatus. Classification (NCBI taxonomy): domain Eukaryota; kingdom Metazoa; phylum Chordata; class Actinopteri; order Labriformes; family Labridae; genus Cetoscarus; species Cetoscarus ocellatus. Next base: position 25,869 of record JBAMNC010000494.1, read on the forward strand.
TCTGATGCAACTGTATTTGCATTTTTAAAATGGCAGTTGCTGTCTAACTGCTAAAAGGAGAAGTTGGAAAGTTTAACTGCTAACACAAAAAGACAGAAAAATCCCAAAGACTCTTGAAAGACTTGTGGTTGAGGGAACCAGCGTGATGCTAACTTTCACGTTGGCATACAAAAATCTGTCATCCCTGCATCTCTCTATTGATCCACTTTGCCCAGTTCAAACATAAACCCTGAATATTTCCTGAATTCACCTGCCTGAATAACACGTATAAAAACAACTCAGCGGCCATTTTGTGAGGTTCACCCACTCAACTGTTTGGTAACACAATCAGTTAATAGTCCAATAACATGGCAATGTCAATATTGACATAATCACATCACACAGTAGCTAGATAGACACCATTCTTTCAACTGTGTTTGCAGTAACAAGGAAGAGATGAGCAAAGTTCACCCACTGCTAGTTAGCGTAGCTCAAACACTGGGAGTCAATGGGTAGTGTTAATAATAAGCAGTGGTAGTAATAGCCAGTCAGAAGCCATATTTTTATTTTTGTTTATTTTTTAAATGTTATTTTATTATTCTTTTTAATTATTTATTTATTACTTAGACTTATTAATACATGCATATATATATATATGTATATATATATATGCATATATATGTGTATATATATATATATATATATATATATATATATATATATATATATATATATATATATGTAGATATAAATATAGATATATATTATATATATATATAGTCTGCTAGTTGTTTTTTACTTTTTTACTTTTTGATATCCTGTGTTCTTTTATACCTGTGTACTGTACAGTGCTGCTGGCATCTCAATTGCCTTTAAGGAGTCCTCCCAAGGGATAAATAAAGTTCTATCATATCATATCTTATCTTATTATCTTCCTCTACTCCTAAACAGAGGCTTTGTTTTTTTGACCTACTTCTGCCGTGGTTTGCATTAGAGATGTGACGTTCGCGAATGAGTCAAATATTTTAAGTGAACGTTGAGAACCGATTCGCGGTTGTGAGTGAGCCGTTTGTTTACAATCCATTCTTAAATGCAAATTGCCTGCAAAGTTAAGAATAGCATCTATCTGCTTGTCATGGACTCGGGAGTGAAGCAATACATGGAAAGAAAAAAAAAGTTTGCGTATCCCTTTAAATAATTCTCAGTTGGTACTAAGGGGCCCAAAACGTGCCAAGAAAAGCCAAGCCTGAGCCATCGCTAAGAGGCAGGATGCATGCTTACAGGATCTTTACACCAAATTCTGACCCTACATCTGACTGTAGCAGCAGAAATGAAGACTCATGAGTGACCAGGGAAGATTTCCTCAGTCTACTGTTATCTGTTCTGTTGTAGAAATACAGTTATGGCATGCAAAACATTGTGATGCTATACTTGAACACTCTTCCATCCACCTATTCAGAATTATTCTTGGTATTTTATCATTGTTTAGAGATCAGTTTTGGGACCTGGGCAAATATTGTAGGCTGAATAAATTCTACTAGTTGGTCACTTTTGCAAAGGTTGAATTATTTTGTCTTTTGACGAGGTTCTGTATTTCTGGGGGACATCCTATATGTTTAGTAGCTAAAATGCCTGGATTTTGATTGTCCTTTTCATGATTAGTGCCATAATTGTGTCTTTGTCATGATGATTTTATCTTTGTGTCTTTTGCAGAGCCCCTCACTGTTCATCAGCTCTCTCCTCCCACTGTGGTCAGAGCAGCAGCAGGAAGTGGTGAGTTTTTTTCACCCATAAAGGACTTCACAGAAATGACAGCCTATGTCACGCGTGCTATTCTAATCAGAAAAACACGTGCTTATCAAATTATTTCAATTACACGTCTTAGGCCATGGTTATTTATGACAGTTTCATTTGTACATAATATTTCTAATACAGTTTTACCACAGAGAGTGGTAAAAAATAAAATGGTCACTCGTAAATAGAGCTCAGACAGTCCCTTCACTGCCTTTCTGTTTCTTTATTCACCAGCACAACCTGAGCAACATGGCGCACAGCGCAGGAGCTCACTGACCACAGAGACATCCGCTGTAAAGATGGACAAAAGCAGTGAGAAGGGCTTCGCACAATCACGGGTAAAACACAAGCTTCACACAAAGTGAAAAGTTTAAAGAAGGATGAAAACCTCTCTTAACTAACTTCTCTTTTGCTGCTTTTGTCCAGAGTTTGAGGTTTTTCAAGCAAAAACAAAAACGTAAGTTATGCAAATTTTAATTTTTTTCTCAATATAAACAATTATAACATGACCTAAAGGACTGGGAGAGATGGACTGAGAATCATATGTCTGTATTTTTAACTGACTCGTGTTACAGGATGAATTCAGCATCTTAAAAACTTTTTCTGAAAGAAGAAACAAACCATACAAGAACTAAAAACTATGATATGATTTGGAAAAATTAAACAATTCTGTTATCTGTTCGATGATCATGAGGCAAAATAAAGATACAGGAGACCAGTATTGGTGATTTTAAAGAACTGCAGCCAATTATAACCTTGCAGTGCAGCTGGATCCTCCTGTTTCAATGTCTGTAATCAGGCATATCCTTCTTGCCGAGCTCCAATCTACAATGATTGTGCTCAGCCTGATCAAAGTCCTTTAGACCAGGAAGGTGAGAGCTACAAGCGTGACGACAGCAGGAAGTGTCTGCTTGTACAGAGATTAGCATAGATGCTAACAGCTTCAGGAGCAGTTTTATCAGATCTGGACCACATTTCTTTATTAAACAAAAAACAACACTGAAAGCACGTCTCTATAGAAAGAATATTTTGGCTCCACTTCTAACATGTTTTGGTGAGAGTTTGTTCTACAAAGTGACTCACATTTTGTACTTTACACTGCGGCAGTAGCCTACTACATTATCTGATTGGCCTGTTTTGAAGTGTGATTGACAGAGCGATCATCCAATCACCTGCTGGATATGCTTTTGACAGTTTCTGTCAATTCCCAAACACTTTCTATGGGCTGTTGCCCAGATGGACTAACAGCCACACTATTTTTAAAATCAACATTTACATAAATCATAGTGAAATAAATCAGGGCTGGACATAGAGTGGCTCGAGGGCCACATGCGACCCCCCCACCCCATCGATGAGACCTGCCAGTTAATTCCAGATATGAAAAAATTAAATATAAATGGGGGAAACATGACAAAATGTGCCAGGAAACATTAAAGATAGCAATATTTCCTTATAAAAAACCCTTCATTTCTGTAATGATTCGGGTAAAACTTAAATAAGCATTACAAAATGTATTTAAAAGAGAAAATATACTTAAATAACCAGTAGAAACTCTGTTTTTTTTTTCTTTAAGTAGCTGAATTTTGTGTTTAGCTCATTCAATTAAATATTACTATTTTTATTTGAGTCAAAAAATATATTTTGATATAATTCCTATTTTTTCTCTTTAGTCCTCTTGTTGAATTAAAAGTTAATGTAATTGTTAAGATGTGAGCATCTGACAAGCGCCACAATGTGACCTCTGGCAACCAAAACCAAAATAAAGTGGCCCTTATGATAACCAAAGTGGCCCATCTCTGATTTCAACTAGAAGCACTCAGAGAGCACAAACCTCAGCCAAGGTAGCTCACATAATGCTGTTACATCTATAAGCAACAGTTCCATGATAAAGTTACCATCATAATATGATTCTTGACCCTGAAAACACACACCTAGCACTCAGAATCATGTTGACATCATTATTAGTTAGACAGTTATTGAGCAAAAATGATCGCTCACTAATGGCGGTTATCTGGATCACCACTAAAATCTAATAATTTCTAAGTTGGACTTTTACCAACATCTCCTGAAAATTTCAGCAAAATCTGTCCAGTACTTTTTGCATAATCTTGCTAACAAACAAACAAACAAACATATGCTGGCTAAAACATTAGCTCCTTGGCGGGGGTAACAACACTGTTTTACTTTGCATCTCATGAGGAAATGCACTGATCATTTTAAAGACTGTTAAGTTTTCCAGCTCCTTTAAGGACTAACAGAAATCAATTCTATATTTCCAGCTAAAACTACTACCCCACCGCCCCCCACACAACCTGCAACTCCACCTCCATCATACAGCACCTCATCCTCACTGTTCAAATTCGGTAAGCTTCATCCACTTCAGCATGACATCAACATTTATCGATATTATGAATGAATTTAAACAACCCTCTGCTTTATCTACAGGGTTTGGGAGTCGATTTGGAAAACCAAAGGGCCCCAGGACTTATCCAGAGACGTGGGTGTGACGTCTTCACAAGATGGATCAGATGGAGTCATGAAAATGCATTGGATAGCAAGAAGACTTGGGACAGGTGGAGGATCTTTTCAAGGGTTTTTGGAAATACTTGAAAGACTACATAAGACCACCGCTGTCTGTACGGCACTGCACAGAAGCACCTAGAACAGGAAGCAGATGGTGCCTCGAGATGCTCTGATGCTTTTGAGCACAACCTACCAGCTAAAGTTTGTTTTAACTATCTATCAGTGCCTAATCAAACAAAACAGACTGCCACTCGCACCAAGGACTTGACTATTTGCTTGAAGACTCAGGAAGTCTGCTGAGAGAACTTGAAAACTTTATGCTTTAAAGCCAAAGATAGATGCTGTTGACCTGGTGAGAGACGAGGATGTGTTTATGTTTTTGTGTGAGTATCGGGAACATCAAACTGAGCTAAGAATGTAATTGTTAGGGACAACAAATCATTCAGTGTGGTTTAGGGATGGGCAATTCTGGTTACCAAGAGGGCCGTATTAATTTCTGCCTCAGTGCCAGAGAGTCTAATTGTTGCAAATAGCGTGAACTGCATCAATGAAACAGTTCAATATTTTGGCAAAATATGAAGTTTTTATTTCTTTATTTAAAAACTCACCAGCCACTTTATTAGGTATTTCTGTTCAACGGCTAGTTAATCCAAATAGCCAATGACATGGCAGCACCTCAGTGCATTGAGGCATGTAGACATGATCAAGACAACCTGCTGAAGTTCAATCCAAGCATCAGACTGGAGAAGAAAGGTGATTTAAGTGACTTTGAATGTGGCATGGTTGGTGCCAGATGGTTTGGTCTGAGTATTTCAGACACAGCTGATGTCCTGGGATTTTCATGCACCATCTCTAGGGTTTACAGAGAATGGTCCAAACAAGGGAGAATATCCAGTGAGCCATAGTTCTCTAGGTGAAAATGGGCAGAGAAGGATGGCCAGGATGTTTGGATTTGATAGAAAGACAACAGTAACTCAAACAACCGTTACAGTCAAGGTTTGCAGAAGACCATTTTTGACCTACACCAGATGGGCTACAACAGCAGGAGACCACACTGGGTGCTACTCTTGTCTTCTGAGAACAGAAAGTTGAGCATACCATGGCTCACCAAAACTGAACAACAGAGGTTTGGAAAAATGTTGCCTGGGCCGATGAGTCCTTACTCTGCTGCTACATTCAGATGTAGGGTCAGAATTTGGCATGAACATCATGAAAGTATGGATCCATCCTGCCTGGTATCACACAGTATCCCTGGTACTTAGGCACACTTCGAGCCCTAACTACCAGTTCAGTGTCTACCTGAGTATTGTGGCTGACCATGTCCATCCCAATCAGTTCACTGTACTTCAGTGGCCTCCACAGTCACCAGATCTCCCCTTTGTGAAAAGAAAGTTGTCATTATGGATCTGTATCCGGCAAAGCTGCTTCAACTGTGCAATGCTATCATGTCAATATGGACCAAGTTCTCAGAGGAATGTTTCCAGCACCCTGTTGAATCACAGAGTTAAGGCAGCTCTGAAGGCAGATGGGGGTCCAACCAGCAAATGAATAAGTGTACCTAATAAAGTGCTTAGTGAGCGTCTGAACTCAAATGCATAAGTAATATACAATGAGCTAAACACAGAATGTAAGCGAGCTTCAGCTGCTTTTTAAATACAAGCTCCATTTAGGTTTACTCGTTAAGGTGTACTTTAGATATATTTCTTTTGTTTTAAAAAATATTCATTCAGAGATGCATAAACCTGAGTTTCACAGAAGAAGTTGTGTCCAAATTAAGTTTTTTAGCCTCGACATTACTCAGATTTCAAAGTTTTCTTATCAGCTCCTGTCAAGTTTTGCATTCTTGTACACATTTTGTTGCTTGAAATTGACCGACAGACTGATCCCCGGTGGGCCACACCTGGTTTAGATATACACATCTCATTTTCATCTGTTGCCTTGAAAATGTCATATCTTAAAATGATCAACATTTTAAAAGGTTACGCTAAAGCAACTTTATACAGTCAGAAGAGCCAAGATTACCAACTTGAAATACCCATGGCTAACATGATTTATAATGGCGTAGATCAGATGTGATGTTTTTATTAAAGAAAATTTAGGAGAACCCATTGACAGTTAAAAGAACTGGATGAAGCCATCTAACATCCTCATCGTTCTGTAAACACCGTCTAAATCTAACTTTAGATCAACTCACTGACAGATGACGCTGAGTCGAGGTTGGACTTAAGCCTATCTGACTGATAGTGACACTGCCGAGCTCATGAAACCTTCTAGGTTTCTTTGCCAGCCTCAAGCGGAGACTCAGAGAACTGCAGTTTTTGGCACATTTTTCAGCCCCAGAGGCTGAGACTCAAACACTGCCCCAACATTATAAATCTTAGGGGTCTAGGGTAGATATTCTGAAAAGAAAATTTGCTCTCGGTAAGTTTGAGTCTCTGCTTAACTCTCTTTAGTGAAAACTCTAGCCCATCATAAATCATGTTAGCCATGCTTTTACTTCTGCAGTAATAAAAAAGCTTTAGATTACAGTTTATAGTTCTCCTGTACTTTACTCTTTTTCTCAGCACTCAGTTGCTTGTGTGTAATTTAAATGCCTGTTGTGAATAACATAACGGTAAATCATTTTCCAGAAAATTTAAGGAATATTTAATATTTAAAAAAAATATCAAAAAGATTTAGCATCCCTGTCATACGGTACAAAAAATGGGGTGTATATTGAATATGCATATTATGCAATTGTTAGGTCAAACTGTGTCAAGTGCACTTGTTACAGAGAAAATTTATTTATTATAAAAATAATAAAAGTGTTTTAAATACAATCTTGTCTTCTTTTTCTGCCCCAAAAATAATTAGGAAAAGTTTATAAGTAAAAGTAAAATCAAATGGATAAAATTCAAAGTTTTGATTTATTGCTGAACTTTAAGTCTGAGGCCATTGTCTGAGGGATTTCGTCCACACGGATACAATTTTTTGGGTGCCTGAAACAGGTCCAAGAGTGGATAAATCTTAAAACCCGGTGTTGCGTTCGTGCTGCAGAAGCTACTGAGCTTGTTTCAGCTTTTTTTTAACATCAAAATCTGCTCCTGTTCGACCACCACGAACAACAAGAGAACACAGTACAGCATACGCCATCCTTTACATGGTACATGCTCTATGTCTCCTTCTCTGGTTTTGGCGCACATCTGTGGCGAGGTTACAGCTCCACTTACAGGCCTGGCATAAATACTACAGTGTTTTAGTGTTTTCATGTAGACAGACACATTTCTTGAAACAATGCCATGTTTAGAGAAAAAAAATGAGACTGTTTTTGTCTCTGTGTGAAGCTGGACTCTCTGGTGACGCTGGCAGAGAAGAGAGCTTTAGACAAACTGATGGACATTTTGGACGATGCCTGTCACCCTCTGCACACCGTCATCAGCAACCAGACTGTACAACTCCTCACTCGGGGGAGGAGGAGTAACACAGGGTTCCCACTCTTTTCTAGAAATCATTTTCCAGGACATTTTCACCCCAATGAACTTAAAATTTATGTATTTTTAACTCTCAGGCATGAACATTGTCTGCTAGCTACGTTTTTAGTCTAGCTTTTATGTAGTGTCTTACTATTATACATTTATGGTTTATACTTATTTTTTTTATCTTTATTTACTGTTTTTTTACAAACACATTTTGTTGATTTACTGTTAAGTAGCCTAAATTTTATTTTGCTTTTTTATTCTTTCTTTTTGTCACCATTGTTTTGAGTTTTTACATTTTATTCCTTAACTTGCATTATTTTTTCCACTCACATTTTTAGGCTAAGTGTGCATTAGTTACCAAGTACATTTTTACTTTATTTCCTATGTTTGAGTTTGTTCACTAACAAGGTAGAGGGAAGATAAATAATTTTCCAGGACAATTCAAGCTTTTTCAGGACATTTTACTTTTTTTTTTCTCATTTTCCATGTTTTCCATGACTGGAAAATTGGTCAATCATTTTCAAGGTTTTCCAGGACATGTGGAAACCCTGTAACAGGAAGACCAAGGACAGGAAGGAGCAGTAGCCAGTAGCCACGCTTTTATTTTATTTATATTTATATGTATATATTAGCAATTTGTTTTAACTTTTTTACTTTTCTGATACTGGACTGTATTTCATGTGAAATCAAAACTGCTGATAACATATGGTAATATTTTAGCAGACCAGAATGATTCCGATTTACGAGAAGCTAAAACTAGTTTAATAAATTTGTTTATATCAAGCAAAATCACTCAAAAATGATCTGAAATAGCATGTCAGCTTTTTTAGCACACTCATACGGTCTCCAAAATCTGCCGCCATAGTTCATTTTTCAGCACATTAGATGCATATCCCACGACTGACAAACTATCAACTTGAAATGAATAAAATGGCACATGATAAAAACAATCAAATGTGATAATCTAGGAGCTCATTCACATCAAACTCATGTTTTTACTCAGACACCCCCACTCAGAAAGTAAAAACTCATCTCCAACCTTAAGCACCACACAGCATCACATCAAATAAGACAAAATCTTGATATGAAGTTCTGATAACTGTCCATTTATTTTATATTGAACTGGAGTTACTAAGACCCTTCAGCAGACTCATAACCTGAACAGGATCTGAGTATGTGGGTATAATCCGAAGTGATACTACTCTATGATGTATTGATTGTTTGCTTCCAGGTGACATGCAGCAGTAAATCATTGACTGTATAACATGGACGACGTGCCTACTCCCCAAAAGTGAAGCCAAAATAGCTCCCCCTGCTGACTGGCTGAAGGTCACACGCTCTGCCTCCTTCATGTGGATGAAGAGACACAGAGCAAACAATTAAATCAAAATATAGAACAAATGTGGTTTAGAGCAGTGATTCTCAACTGGCTGAAGTTACTGAAGTGTTTAGTGTGTTGTGACACCCCAATGTTCAACGGGTTATTCAATGCAACTGATTGATATTATTATGTAAGACCTTGTGTCCCTAAGATGCACTTTTTTTGTTTCAATTAAAATGAATAAAAATGAGAGAGTAAAACGGTATATTTCCATCTCTAGCATCACTGTATGCAGGTCATTTTGGTTTCTCATTAAACTTTTTTTGTGTTGGCATACTGTGATATTCTGTACTATCCCAGGTTCTAAGTGCAGCATCTTTTTATTAAATAGTTAAAAAATTTTCCTCAATTTGGTTCACAGCTTGAAATTAAGGGGTGATAGTGAGTCCCAAAGCCAGACCAGTTGAGAGCTGCTGGTTCAGAGTTTTTGTTATAGGTTATTTTTGGTACTGGTTTTGTCCCTTTCATGAGAGGTTTAATTAGTTATCCAGTCCTAAACATTGGAGTGTATGATGACAGCTCTGTGCACTATATGAGGAGTAGAGGAAGCACAGTGATAGTGAAAGCGAGGAACACTGACATTATTTATTTAAATGTCAATAACTACAAGTGTCTGCTTCTTGCTGACGTAGTAACCTCTACTTCTTTGGACGGAGGAGTTGAAAAATTAGGACTTTACCACCATGACTCAATCAGCCAATCTCTACTGTGTTGTTAGCTCCAGTCACCTCTAAAGATCAACATAACAGTGCTCTAAAATAATCATTATTTTGGCTTCAGTTTTGTACAAAGGAAAGAAATATTGTGTCGCCCATTTTTGTACAGTACTTTGCAAAGTTTAAGTCAGGTGTAAAAACTGCTGATAAGTCAGAATGCTGTTAAATATATCAGATTTTAATTTATGTTATGATCAGTTAACAAACCCACAGTGAGTGAACAGGAGAAAAATCTAAATCAAATCACTGTTGGGTGTGACCATCATTTGCCTTTTAACCAGCATCAACTCCTTAAGGTACATTTACACCAATTCTACCAAACACGTACTAATGATCATCATTTTCATGTTTAGGTTGAAACACTTTCAGTAACTGGAACAGAAACAGCAGTAAGATGTTTAAACACTGAGTGAGGAACAGCCAAACTCTGCTACCAAGTTGTGGATGTGGAGGACAGTTTCAAGTAACAGGCCATACACAAAGATTTCAGGGCAGACTGAGGTTGAATTTGGTCGTTCCAGTTCTTTTGAAGGACCTCAAACACCATGGTCAGCCGAGGAAACTGCAGCAGATCGAAGACACATCATGCTTAATTTCCTTCCAATCAGAAGATGTTCTGTACTGCCATCAGCCCAGAACTGGGAGGAACCACTGAGACCAAAGTGCACCCACCTACTATTAGGAGATATCTGGACGGAGGTGGCCTTCATTCCTTCAATGTGGAAACAAGAACTATGCACGAAAACAGAGGAACTGGGGTTCAGGAAAATGGCTGCTGGTGCTCTGGACTGATGAGTAAAAAAATTGAAAATACATGGTGGAAGCAGAAGAGTTTGTTCACTGAAGGACTGAAGAGCACTACTATGAGGTTCCTCAGAAGTTTGAAACCGTGTTTCTGCAGGTGTTTGGTCAGGATTGATTACAGGTAGATATTTATCCATCTTGCAATACCATCAGGGAGGTGACTGACCAGCCCCAAATTTATTCTGCTGCAGGACAAGGACCCAAACATACAGCCAATGTCAATAAGAACTATCTGGAGTCCTGGATGGTGTGGCCCCCACTGAGCCCCAATCTTAAAATCATGTTGGATAACTCTATATATATATATGCCTTTCTTCTTTTTGTTTGCTCCTGTACTCGTCTCTGGTTCTTGTCTTGTGGACCGCCTGCTGCCGTGGACTAACAAAGCTTTAATAACTACTATTACAAATATTTAGTTATTCCTTTAGCCCCATTCCATCATCATCACAGTGCCTGATATTAACTAAAGAGAGATCAACGAAATTAAATACATGGTAGTTCCTGCAAACAGCACACATATATTAGTATGACTGTGACAAACAATCATGGATGACCTTATGCTGTGGACCTGCTCGACTCCATGTGCTCTATCCTGCATCAACCATCAACAGAAATGACATCATTTAACATAAATTCACACTTTTAGACCAGATGCTATATTAATCAACATCATTCCTCTCCAGATTATATTCATTACAGATACAATTTTAATATTAGATTGATCTCTCTATCCATGGTTTTATTGATCATACACCCATAGTAACTATCTTTACAACTACATAGACATGAGGTCCCTCTTGAAAATGAGATGCCACATCTCAAGGGACTTACCTTGGACAAATCTATATTCAACAGAGAAAGATTTATGACCTGGGCATCCATGGGTTTGTCTCTATCATAAATTCTTATTTTTAGGTCCCTTTGTCTCTGCCCGGATGGATATATCTCTGCATGTATGTATACAAATACAAATAAATATATATGTGTCTATTTGCATTTATGTGCATCTATAAATGAAGAGTAAGGCTTGAGCCTGCTCTATTGTAAAGTGCCTTGAGATAACACTTGTTATGAACTGGCGCTATACAAATAAAGATTGATTGATGCAGGGACAGAAGGATTTGAGCTCCACACAAGATGAAGAAGTTCTCAAGATGTTTGGATTTCATTTCAAAGCTGTGCAAATGTACCTCAGAGAAATGATGCTGTTTTGAAGGCAAAGGGTGGTCACTCCAAATATTGATTTGATTTCTTCTGTTAAGTCACTTTGCATTTGTTCATCCAAGAAGCACTGATATTGTTATAAGCATTCTGACATTGTAGCATTTTCACACCTGCCTCAGGCTTATGCATAGTACTGTATATAAAGTCAGTGATTGAAATAAGAAAGCGTTAAGTCATTAACATTTTTATCAATAAATAACAAAAACAAAAACAGATTCACATCAGGTGCTTGGTCAGTTCACACCGCTGATCGTTGACCAAAACACCCCACAGTTCAAATGAAGCTAACGTTTACAGTACAAGGCACTAAGAGGCAGTCAGCGTCAGAGCAGAAGGCAGTCACACATCGTCATTTCCTCATGGATGACTGTGCGTGGATCTGCAGAGTAAAGTCCTCAGTGACGTCAAAGTGGACCCAAAGTCTGATCCTCAGAGCAAAAACGTCAAAGTCCAAAGACGGATTATTTATAGTACAATTTGCAGGAGCTTCCTTTTTTCAGTTTCAGAGAAAAAGCATCAGGCGTTCAAAGTAAAAACCCACACAGAAACACTCAGAGAGATGAGCACCACTTCAGAAACCCTCCACCCTGGTGCCTCCGTCAACACGGTGACATTCACAGCTAAATATAAAGGTGAGAAACAAACAAAAAAACAAGTGACTTGAGTGTGCTGACAGCGTTCACAGACTGTCTGAGACAAAAAACAACAAAATATTTACATACCAACTTCTGAGGACATTCTCCAAACCTGAAGAAAAAACCCAGACAATTATTGCAAAAGCTGCAATTTAGGTTTGATCAGCGAGGCACACCTACAATCAAACAATCACCTCAATTATGCTTCTCTTTTAAGAAACCTGCATCTATAAATCGAGCTCAATCTTGAGAAAATAAATAAAATACCAAAAAAGGTATCAACAGTAAAAAAGGGCACTTATAAAATGGCATTTAAATAAATAACTGCACAAGCTGAAACCTACAAAGCTGACGATAAAAGGGTCTGAGTCCATGGACGGAGCTTTTAGTGCTGGCGGCAAAGCTGATTATAAATAGGGGAGAGCTTTCTAGCGCTGTGCTCTGACGTTTACTGTGGCTGCACAGACATCCCCAGACATGTTCTGTCCATGCGTCAGCCATGGGCCAAACAAAAACCTGGCCTTGGGAGAGTTTGTGGCACATCCTCTTATAACAGCATCAGGGAAAAATAATTTATCAGATTGTTATTAAACATTTTCTGAAAGGCGAAGTAAGCCACTGGAGAAAAGGGTTTTTTCCATGTTGTTGGTGTTTGTAGGTCACATTGGGTTTGGAGGCACATGCCAGGTCGGCACTTCGTCATTCTGCACCAGCAACATTAACTCTGCTTAATTCATAGAGGTTTACGTGTAGTCAGCTTGCATCTCCTGGCAACCAAACCAACTTCTAGAAATGTTTCGATCAGGACTTGAACCCCAGCCCAAGCCCTTTCGGACTGAGCAACACTACTGCCTGGTGTTGTAAGTGAGCTACATATTTCTGTATAAAACATTTAAAAAGAGTATTTTCCAGAATGTGGGACCTTTAAATGTGGTTGATGTGATGACGTAATTACCAGTACATCACTGTCTAATTTCAAAATCTGTTTCCATCACAAAAAGTCTCACTGTCGTGTCACTGATTTGAAAGTTAGCTTCTTTACTGCCAAAACAAAACGGATATAAAAACTGGCAAATGGGAACCGCGCTTTTGTCTGTAATGGCGGAAGAGAAACTAATCTGACTTGTCCTTTTGAGGGTCCAATTTCTCGGTCTAGATCTGCTGTAATCCTAGGACATGATTCCTTTACATTGTTCTTCTGTTTTCTTGGTGATATTTCCTTGAATAAAAACGGCAATTAAGCAAACATAAGCCGATGTAAACCTTTTAAAGCAGCATCAGTAATTTTTGGTGAAAATCTCTCTGAAATAAGAGCTAAGGGTGCCCCCAGCACGAAACGCAGCGTCGACAGGCTCAGACCCTAAAGATTTAAATGTTCGTCATTTAATTAGATGATTACACAACTCTAAGGCTAAAACCCAAGAAAATCTATCTTCTCCCATTTAAATCCTGACAAAAGAGTGATTATCATGTCTGAACTGTCTGTGACTGACCCAGGAAGTCAAACAATAACCGAGCCCTGGAGTGACAGAGAAGAGGCTCAAACTTGAAGCTGCATCTTTCTGGTACATGGTTAAAAAGATGGACAACATACCAGCTCCCCGAAAGTGAAGCCAAAACATTTAGAGCTCATGCTGCTGCCTGTATAGTTCAAAATGCTCCAGCTCCTCTGAGTACATAGATGGGACATGGGTCGAACAATATAATCAAACTATGTGAAGGTTTCTGTTTTCTAAAATGACATTTCAGTGGTTATACAAATAAAGTGTTCATTTCCAATTAAGCTTGATTTTTATGAACAGGCACCTTTACATCATTAACCATGCTGATTGATTTCTAAAGTTCTGTTTTGTTTACATGACAGTAACTTAAAATTAAACCACATTGAGCCTCTTCACACACACCAGCCTGCACCAACAGCTGTAGAATAAACAACTACAGCTGCACATTGATGCTTTAGATGGAGCGCTGACAGGCAACAGGAGGAGGTACTTGTGATGGTAGCAAAACACTCACTGAAGATCTTCCTTACACAACAGAGCATCTACCTCATGAATCATGTCTATCTGTAGCCTATGTGCATAAAGGACACACAATGACACATTATTATACTGAGGTTAATAAAGGGCCAACATTCATTGATTATCTGTTATAAAAACAAAAAAAGGCAATTCTGGCATCCTTTAAAAACACGGAGGAGGCTGTGTGACATGTTTCAGATCACGTGACTTGCATCATGTGTCCTGTGATGACTATTGCACATGTGCATGTCAATATCGGTGAAAAGAATGATCATTCTCTCAAGTATCATTCGGCTCTCCCTAACAGTAGGGAAGGGAATTGGTTAGATTTTATTGATACCAATGCCATTACTGATTCTTCTTTTGATCCTATTCTTCATCCATTCCTTTATGGATTCCTGCAGAGCTGCACAGGTTTTCAGTAACAACAACTTTAAACAAACGCCCCTCCTGATTTTTAATGCTGTGCTGAATGAATAAATGCTTCTCCGTGCTTCTGGTGTTTCCACCCTCTCTTGAAATCACTCGGACAATGGATGTTTACGGATGGATGGATGCAACTAGCATCATTTTGTGAAGTGTTGGAAAAAAATCATCCATGTCAGAATAGCAATTCTTATTCTTCAAGATTCTGAACTGATCAAACTTTTTTTTTTTTATTTATCAAAACTAAAAATTAGTTTGCAGTCCTTACATATTGTACTGATTATCTGCACGGGCTTCCCTAGTGCACAGTTGTAGCTAGGTGCATGCTGATAGCAGCGTAGTTGCACTGACAAAAGTTAGCCTGTTAGCTTGCTGTGTCAGTGATATTTCAGTGTGGAGCAGCAAAGAAAAATCTAGCCTATTTCTCCTTCAAATAAAGCAAGTGTGGGTGCATTTTGGATTCCAAAACATACTGATCCCTTAAGCTAGTTGTTAGTATTAAAACTAGAAAAGCACTCAGAGAGCGTAGACCTCCACCAAGCAGCTTCAGTCCACTTTGGCGAAAATGGTCCTATCTGGCAATGTTAAAGAATCCTTTAAAAAAAATCTAATCATTTCTTCCTTATCTCATTCCACACATTTCCTGAAAATTTCATCCAAATCTGTCCATAACTTTTCAAGTTATCTTGAGACAGACAAACTAACCAGCGCCAGCAAAAATCATCAATCCCCATCCCTAACTCGGCTCCAAATAACATCTGGCTATTTTGGCTTCACTTTTGTACAATGTGAGCTTGGTGACGTGTTGTCCATCTTTGTCAACCAGTCGTTCAATGAAATAAATAAAACAATCAAATGTTGGTATTATGCCTCAGGAGTACCTTAAATCAACCTTGTCACAACCAGACTTCTCGCTTGAAACTCGTCTTCATGATTCTCCTTTAAAAAGGCCACTTAAGCCTTGAAATCAGTTAAAGAAATTCTCTCTTCTTGTTTGGATGGCCACTCACTTGTCAGTCAGAAAATAAGAGCGTCTTTCATAACAGTCTTGACACGCACCTTACAAACGAGGCTGTAGAGAGTTCCAGGTAAGGTGCTATCAAATAAAAAATAACATTAAAGCCAAGTCCGCTTTGGCTGGAAAAAAAACCCTTGGGGCATTTTTAAAGATTTAAAAAAGTGTGAAGAATAATTTAAGTCAAAAAGCTTTCTGAAGTCTTCAGTTCTGTTACATCAGCTCCTCCAGCAGAGGCCAAAGGGAGATTCTGGATGTGTAGAAAAGTCATTTAGGGAGCTCTGCAGTGTCACCGAGGTTAGGAAGCGACGCCTCTCTTGAGGGCGTACATCCAGAGTGAATCGGCTCTGAAAGGTGAGTCTCCTGGTACGTCGGAGGCAGGTGAGCAGATCTGGTTGGCTGCGGAGGGGCCGGCTGAGGCTCCTTAGGAGGAGTCGCCGGCCTCTGGAACTCTGGTTCTTCGGTCTTCGCCACCCCTCCTCGGATGTTGTCTCCCTGCGGTCGTGCCCGTGGGGTCAGGGTGGCGTCAGGCATGGCGGGCGAAGAAAATGAGACTCGTCCTGAGGTGGGGCTGAGATCGTTGGGCTGCTGTTCCTCCTCCTTGTCTTTGTCCTCGGGGTGGTACTGTTTGAGGCGGATGTGCCAGGCCAGGCTGCAGACTGCAGACACCGTCTTAAACTGGTGGATGACGTTCCTCGGGATGAAGTAGATGTCGTTGTCACAGAGCTGGACGCGCACGTAGCGGATCCCCTCACGCCTCAGCTGGTTGAGCTTAGCATCGTCGACCCACTGGACACACTGTGGCAAGAGACACGGAGATTAGATGTGTATTGTAAGCTGGTGGGGACCACTTTGCAAACTAGCCACAGGCTGGATTTGAACCTGGGATGTACATTAGTCTCCCTGGGTGCCTACCACTCCACAAAACCAGCACCTGAGCTTAGGTTTTTATAATGTTAGCAGTTCATACTACCCTTGATTGAGTGGTGCAGGAATGAGCCCAAAAACATAGGGGTGAGTTAGCATGTTAGCATTACCAGCTCTCACAGCTTTTTGGATAGTAACCTGAAATAAGGTCCATCATGAACAAACAAGATTCTGATTTCTTTTTGCAACTTACAATGCCTCTAAAATTGGCCATCTTTGAAAATGAAGTCAAAACTGTGTTTTTAATGGATGGTTGCTAACAAACTGCTAACAAGGACTACAAAAATGGCTGGGGACCCCATTACAATCATTACTTTTCTAGTCTAAATTAACATATGGTAAAAAAAATCACAAATGGTAGCCACAGCTATGGCATAAACTTGATCAGGTTGTTTGATTAAGAGGATTTTTTTTCTAAATGAGGTTACAGTGTGGATGCTTAGTAGTCTCTTCTAATTTAAACCACCATGTTGTGGTTTCACAATAGCGTGATAACAGCTTTATACACTTGATTATGTTCAAGCCTAAATAATCCTGAAAGTTAGGTTTGTTTGTGAAGATTAGTTCGATGAACAAAATGTGCAAGTTTCATAATTTTTGGTTCATCACAGACCTTATTAACAGCAGCAATCCAAAAACACATTGAATAATCCCATAGGTACTTCGAGGGGACCAGCAAGGTGCTAACTTCAAGATTGGCCAACAAAAATACTTGAGATCTATACTTGTGATCTGTAAGCTCAGATCTTAGGTCCATGAATGAGATCTTTATGGTACAATGCATTATCGTCCCCTTTGGGTAGTTTGTCTTATTCAAAGTACTGTTGCCATGGAAATAAATATGTACAAACAGGGTGGAGAACAACAATTCACATTTTAACATAACAGTCTGTACGTACTCCCTCTGGAAAATCTTAAAAGCGCCTTTAAGATCTGGAGGACAATTCAACGGCCTAGATTATATCTTCAAAAAACAAGTGCTGGAGAAGGCCAAGTCCATCGCTACATATTATACTTCAATGCCTCATAAAAGATATTTAGAGAGACAATCATAGCAAAGTCAGTTCTTTAATGACTTGCAAATAACTGTGTACTAACTAGAAAAGCACTCAGAGAGCGCAGACCTCCGCCAAGCAGCTCGGTTCACTTTGGCGAAAATGGTCCTATCTGGCAATGTTAAAGAATCCTTTAAAAAATTCCTGGATCCAGACAGTGATCCGGATCACCCCCAAAATTTAACCAGTTCTTCCATATCCTATTTCCGACAATTCCTGAAAATTTCCTCCAAATCCGTTCAGAACTTTTCAAGTTATTTTGAACACAAACAAACAGACAAACAGACAGACAGATAAACGTGGGCAAAAACATAACCTCCTTGGCGGAGGTAACAATCTACACCTATCCTAATTTGTGCATTATGTAGTACTGGTAACTCATGATGAGTCATATTTAGTAGTTGTTAATTTTCTTCAAATTTAAAATTTGGCTTTTTTTTCAGGGGTCGATTAAGATGGAGGGCTGCCAGTTGCCAACCTCTGATCTAGAGCCTGTCTGTTTGGACAGGTAAAATTAAATAAATAAAACCAAGAGGAAAACAGACAGACAAAAGGAAATTATACGTAAGAGCAAGAGAAACATGATCTGTTATTTAATAGACTGATGAATAAACAAACTGAGTAAAAACAAAGATGAATCAATGTAAAGACTTTATATAAGGGTCTGTGTTTGTAAAAGGACTAAAAGTCTGAATAAAGTCCAGCTGTTACCTGAGACACAGGAGGCTCATAGAGATCCAGCTGCAGCCTCTGGACAACATCACTGAAGTCTCCAGCTTGGAAACACACAACATCTTTGGTTATGCGAGGTCGATTATTCCTGTGAAAAAAACAAAAGATGAATCATGGAGAATGAAGCCAAGGCTCAAGCACTAAAAACTGCAGTTCCTCAATTACCCATCTAAGGGCAGCTGCAGGAGTTTAGAAGTTACTCAAACTTGTGTTAAAATATAAAGCAGACATAAACATGTTTACAGTCAGGTTCAAGGAAAAATTTAATCAGAGTTTTGATGTAAGCGTTCAATTTTTTAATACATTTTTATGCCAACATTTTCTTTGTTTTTCGTGTCTTGCCTCACTCCCGAGTCCATAACAAGCATAACATAACCATTCTTTTGACTGTGCGTGCAGTAACAAGAAAGAGATGGGCAGAGCTCACCCACTGCTAATTAGCTTAGCTCAAACACTGGAAGTCAATGGGTAGTATTAGCCTGCCTCTGCCTACAGTCATCAGATAAACTCTTCAGCGACTCTAAACAGTCCTGTGTGTTTATTTTGACTGAGTATAAAGTATAAAGTAGAGGAGCTCAACATTGATATTTTATGATCATTTTGTCAACAGACCTCATAATTTGATGGCATTGGCTTTATTTTCAATCAAAAAATCCTGTAAAATACTTTAGTTCATAATTTTTCAAGTTATGACACTAAGCCATCGTGCCAACACCGGCAGCATATTGAGACAAACTGAAGTTGTCAGGCTTGGAGGACGGCTCGTTTTCAGGAAAATCGTGGTTGCAGCTCACAGTCTTCATGACAGTGATTAAAAAGAAGGGTCGGGTTTTTAACTACGATGTTTAATTGATGAGTTACTGACCCGGTAAGTCTAAATCTGTGAATATCTTTCAAACTTTACCAAAGTGAGTAGGTGTTGTTGACGTGGTGGGAGACAGACTTGAGTCAAAACCTGCTGTTTGCGGCTGATTTTGATGGCGTTCGAGTGCAGCTGAAGCCTCTCTCAGCAGCTGTGGCACAGATTTGGTCATAGTGGTGACTGTTTCTAAAAACATGTACCACAGTCTGTAGTACCGACACAACCTTCACACTCTCGTCTGGTCTCTTCTCCTCCAGCGTATGTTTTGCAGCACAGTCAGAAGAAGAAGAGTGACCACTGACGTCACTCTCCTGCGCCATATGGGATTGCAAATTCAGTTGAATTTTGGACCATTTTTTGTGTGGCGGGCATGAAAACATAAAAGCAATGTCCTCTTTGTTTTCTTTTTAGTTGTGTCATAAAGTGTGCAGCCTAAAGAAGAAAATGAAAATGTAGTTGGATGATTTATTATTAATTTAGTTTATGAGTCAAAAAATGCAGCCATAACCTTGAAATGACAAAGCCTTTGTGCTAATGCATTTTAATTTTAATTTGACATTTCAAATAAAATTTTGGTAATTATTTGCTGGGGCATCTTTTAAGAAGTAAATATTGAACATCCTTTTCTTTTTCATTTTGATTAAGTCACAGAATGAGTAGTCCTGAAGAAGAAAATGAAAATGTAGTTTGGATAACTTATTATTAATTTTATTAATGAGTCAAAAAATACAGCTTTATTCTGAAATTAAAAAGCATTTCTGTTAATCCACTTTAATTTGGATTATGGTCCATATTTTCTTCCGTGAAAGTCAGCCTTTCCCATTGTAACTAGAAAGCACTCGGAGAGCACAAAACTCCGCCAAGGTAGCTCACATATTGCTGTTACATCTATAAGCAATATTTCCATGATAGAGTGACCATCATAATGTGATTCCTTCACCCTGGAAACCCACACCTAGCGCTCAGAATCATGTTGATATCATTATTAGTTATAGAGTCTATACAGTTAGAAAGCAAAAATGATCGTTCGCTAATGGAAGTTATCTGGATCACAACCAAAATCCAAGACATGCACAGACAAAGGGAGACCTTATCTGTTACTCTTCACAGACTCACATTAAACATTTCTTTGTTATTAATTTCAGGGCACACCTCACTAGAGTGTCTATGATAAAATTACTTTAGATAAGATATAAATACGGCCCCCCACCTCCCCAGAGCCTAATCCCCCATAACTGACTTACAGGTGCGTTAAAGCAAACCAAAGACACTCACCATTCTCCAAACTGCACTGCCTTCAGGACCCCCACAGCGGCCGTGCTCTGCCAGTCAAAACTCTGTCCCACATGGTCTGCGTGGGCTTTAGTCCGGTCCTCAAACAGGACCTCTCTGGGCTCACTGGCTCTTGGCAGGTAGTGCAGATTCTTTATCTCATTCATGGACCTACAGTAAGATTTAAGACAATTTAAGACATCATCATCATCCAAATCAGGACAGTTTTCAAACATATGCTAAAATATATATCTTTAACTTGGGACGTACCTGCGTCTTTTGAATGGAGACTTGGGCATGTCAGCGGTAGGAACCATCTGCTCTCCCGGTCTCACCCACATGATGGGACCATCGTCACTCTGAGAGCGACAGTCCAGCTTCAGGCTGGAGAGGCTCCCCCATGGAAGAGTCATCTGAGAGCAGAGACATCAGTGCACCCAGCAGTCAGTTACACGGTATTTAACCATCGAAAACCTGTTCTCATGTTATAACCAATAAAACTAATGGGACTATTAAAGCTTCAAACAGCAGCAATAATGATTAAATATAAACAAACATGCTGTGATTATTCATGTGTCTTCATTTTCCATAACTTTCTATTATAAGCACAGCAGCACAAACGCTGAACAGACTTAACAACAACAACACTGCATCAGCCCTGGAGATCGGACAGAGGGAGGAACTTTTACTTTTAATCAGCTTCCTGAAAGAAACATGCTGTGTTCAGCATATAGAGAAACGTGTTTCATTATTTTAGGCTGAGCTGAACTTGACATACAGAAACAGAAAAATTGATGTACCAACCTTGAGAAAGGGCGACTCCTCCAGCATGTCAAGGAATTCTGGGAAATAGTCTCCAACTTCTTCATCCACGGCTCCGACCAGGCTGATCTGCCTCATGGGCCCGGAGCGGTAGGTCCCTGAACAGTAAGTCCGGCTCACCTGAAATGAAGAGAAACCGTCAGTAATTGAGAACTCTACACTGACTAGGGATGGAAACTGATGAGAATTTATTGATACAAATGCCATTCACGATTCTGCTAGTCAACCCGTTTTTTAAATTTTTTAAGATTTATTCGTAAATTTTCAAGTAAATTTTTTCGACACATATAAACACAATGGTCACATGATACAGAAATCATTTGCACAAAGTCTTATTGAAAACATGTTCTAGCGTATCACACCTTATATAGACGATGGCAAGGCAGTAAGAGTGCTAGGTGGGCTTTATTATGCAACCAAACCTAAAACAAACAGACAAAAAAAGCAAAACCAAAAAAAACCCCAGAAAAACCTTGGAAAACAATCACAATTAACATAGGATTTCAGTGACAATGTCAAACACGTCATCCTTGATAATTAGTGTCATACTGCAGGGATTGTCCTGCATGTTGCTGTTTCCACTCACTCAAAGTTGTGCAGTCGGCATCTTTTTGTCATAAATTAAAGCACAATTTTGACCACCTATGCCCTGTCTGCAGTGATCTCTGACTTCTTTGTTGTTGTTTTTGCTGACTGCCTCTGACAAGAGCGTGATGTCCTTGATTTGCAGTTTAGTTTTCGTCAACATTTTTTCCCCTGACGAAAACTAGACAGTAACTCATAAAAACAAGCGTACATGGACAAAAACTAAAACTAGATTAACTGACATTTTCATCAACAAATAAAAACTACACGAAAATGTTTGACAGACTTAATCCAATCAGACCTAATTTGGTCATGTAGGGTAGGGACAGGTTAGGAATACATCCAATCACAACTACTTTAGTTGTTTGGAAAAGTTGGATGAGTTAAGAGGGACATCCAACTGCCTTAGCTTCATGGTGGTGGGATAAGTTGGGGAGTGATCCAATCAGAGCTGCTCACTTTATGAATTGATATATTCTTGTAGAGCAGGTTCACTGTTTGTTGTCAATTCTGGTATTGTAACTGAAAGAAAGGTGATTGCATTTCGCACAAAAGGAAAATTTGTTTCTGTTAATTTATACATTCAAACTTTACTATCATTCAATAAAGGGTTATTAGATGTTTTATTTTATCCAAGTGTAAACATGACTTCAGAAATTCAAGGAAACATAAAAAATGCCTTACACTTTACACTTCATATTTTAGTCAACTAAATTTACAGTAGATTTTGTCGACTAAAATGTGAAATTTCATCAACTAAAACCAGACTAAAATTAAAACAATTTAGATGACTAAATTATGACTAAAAGTAAAAGATTTTTTTTAGAGAAAAAGACTATAACTAAAACTAAATAAAAAAGTGCTGTCAAAATTTACACTGATTTGATAAAGGTATTGATCAGTAAAAAAGCTAACAATACTGATTCTTTGAGGGAACTTTTATCAATTCTCAACTGGAGTTGGTTTTTGATGCACATCCCTAACACGAACATGACTGATCTCATTCTGAACCGGCTCTGAACAACTTTAAGTGGACGCTGGAACTTTCAGTCTGAGTTGATTTTGGTGCCCTCTGAAGACAAAATAGTATCATATTCCTTTACTAAATTTTGTCATGCACATGTGTTATTGCCATTTGAAGGGATACGCCAACATATTTTTTTTTGTTTTCGTGTCTTTCTTCACTCCTGAGTCCATGACAAGCAGATAGACACCATTCTTCCGACTGTGCATGCAGTAACAAGGAAGAGACAGGCAGAGCTTGCCCATTGCCAATAAGCTTACCTCAACGTCAGGCTGCCTCTGCCTGTTTTGTTGACCTACTTACAACTTACAGGTTTGCGCATTCTCCCTGAGGTTTAGTTTCGTATTTATTTCTTATGAGAATTACATAAAGTGCTAACCTTAGTCTGAAAATAGATAACGTAACATAACGCGGTAAAAACAAGTCACAGCAAGCACACGGGACTGTTAAGAGCTGCTGAAGAGTTTATCTGATGACTGTAGGCAGAGGCAGGCTAACACTACCCACTGACTCCCAGTGTTTGAGCTAAGCTAATTAGCGGTGGGCGAGCTCTGCCCGTCTCTTTCTTGTTACTGCACACACAGTTGAAAGAAAGGCGTCTACCTTCTTGTCATGGACTCGGGAGTGAGGCAAGACATGAAAAGAAAAACAAAATGTTTCCATATCCCTTTAATAATCAAAAAGATACAATTCTGGTCCATTTTGTCCATCCCTATTCTGTTTCAGATATATCGCTAACACAGGACTAAAACAATCTCACCCTGATAAATAGCTATTTCTTGCTTTCTTTGCTCAAAACAAACTTACTGCTCATGAAAGCCGTTTATGATTTACAGTTTTATATCGTCAACATCCTTCAATCCTTCAAGCTGGAGACTGAATTCCTAGAAGCAGCAGATGTCACTGATGTCACTTCAATGTTACTTAAAATTATGAGAGAATAACTCAAGCACTTCTAACTTATGAGTGTTCATCACAGAGAAGCCAAAGCCTGAGAGATCTGTACCATTACATGTACATATTCGTGCAGGATACTGTAGAAAATTACTTCCCTAGACTGTTATGATCGCAGAAAAAAAAACTGCTGAGGTCAAGTGAATCTGCATAATGGCTTCCTCCTGGTTTGAAAACACAGCTGCTGCACTAACTTATCATCTATTCATAGCTTTCAGCGTGCAGTTTTCTGTGCAGCACTGACCCAGGAAAGCTCAGCAGATCCACCAAAGAGCTTCACTGCAGGCGATCACTCTGCTCTCACAGCATCCATTAATTCTCTGGATGCTCGAGCGCTGAGATGATCAAACAAGGTCTGCTTTCTCTGCATAAACAGAGCAGCGCCGGGCTCTCTGCACATCCAACATCGCACGAACAAACATCACCGCTCGCTCCCTCTGCTGTCAGCCGGGCAGAGAAAGAGAGTTTTATCCTGTTTGATCTCTTTAAGAGCAGAGAGGAGCTGGCAGCAGCGCAGAGTTTTCCACTGAACACCAGTGAACTTTAGACCGAGTCAGACTGCAGGCTGGTAAATAACTGATCTTACTCATGACTGCTGGACACAAGGCTGATGAGTCTGCTTCTGAGCTATTATGAGTCAATCCAAGTATAACTCTTAGGGCTGGAAAATACATCGATTTTTCCTGGCTTACTTCAATTGTGAGTTGTTGCAATGTTTGAAAATATAAATACTGAAAATGTACAGTTTTTACGGTGGCAGGCTCTGTCAGGTTTTTCACAAGCACAGGTTAAGGCTTATATTTGTTTTATAAATGAGATTAAATATTGATTAGAGAGCTCCGTGTGAATATGCTGTGAAAATAGCTCAGCTTTCAGTGTTTACGTAGACAAACTACATAATCAACATTTTTTGACAAGCACTTTAAATTTAAGAGGGAAATTCTGTTGGTTTGCGAATATATTTTGAAAACATAAAGCAAAACTTGATTCATGTTATTTGTGTGTCTCTTGGAGTTTTGGGTTTTTTTTAGAGGAGCCCTACCCCGGCCCTAACCCAAAGTCAGATTTCCTTATTAAAACAGACTCTCTGGGTTCATTTTCATGTCCTCTCGGGTAACCTGATGTCTGCTCATGACTGAACCCTGTGACACAGAGATAAGCTTCTATGATGTCACTTCGATGTTGGCTGTGTCTGACCTCAGTATCTGAAATAAAACAGCAGCAACTCTGCAGGTGTGTTAGTTTTTACATTTTAAAGCCTTTTCTTTAAAAGATCTGCCTCTAGCTTCTTAAATATGTCGTTTGCCAAGAAGGTTATGTTTTTGTCTGTTTGTTTGTCCGTCTGTTTGTTGTCTGTTTGTTAGCAAGATTACACAAAAACTTTGGATTTTGCTGAAATTTCCAGTTATCCATTATCCAAAGATTGTTCTTGCACAAACCTCTGCCAAGGTAGCTCACATATTGTTGTTACATCTATAAGCAATAGTTCCATGATAAAGCGATCATCATAATATGATTCCTTGACACTGAAAACCCACACCTAGCACTCTGAATCATGTTGATATCATTATTTCCTCTGCCAAGGAGGTTATGTTTTTGCTGGTGTTTGTTTGATTATTTCTTTGTCTGCAAGATAACGCAAAAACTACTTGACGGATTTTGCTGAAATTTTCAGGAGATGTTGGTAATGGCCCAACTAAAAATTAATTGACTTTGGTGGTGATCCAGATAACCGCCATCAGCGAACAATCGTGTTTGCTCAATAAATGTCTAACTAATAATAATATCAACATGATTCAGAGTGCCAGGTGTGGGTTTTCAGGGTCAATGAATCATATGATGGTAACTTTATCATGGAACTATTGCTTTTAGATGTAACAGCAATATGTGAGCTACCTTGGAGGAGGTTTGCACTGTCCGAGCGCTTTCTAGTTTAAGTTTTACTTTATCAACACTTGTGGGAAGTTTCACTTTTGTCTGTCATAATCTCCATTTCCTGCTTGGTCTACACCGTGACCTTTAAAGGTGACCCCTTGGTTACTATCCTGAGTCCAAAAAGACCCAAAAGACTGACCAATTGACTCAATCTGAGGGTTTACTGGGGCCTGAATTATAACCAATACAATCTTTTCCATCCATCCATCATCTACACCACTTTGGGCTGACTTTGGGCAAGAAGCAGGGTACAGTCTGAATGGTTTCCAGCCAATCGCAGGGCCACACAGAGGGAAACTACCATTCAAGCTCACACTCACACTGAAGGCCAAATTAGAGTGACCAACTAAGCATGTTTTAGTCTGTAGAAGGAAACCAGAGTCCCCAGAAAAACTTGCAAGCACAGAAAGAGTCTGCAAACTCCACACATAAAGACACGAGGAGTCAGACCAGCAATCTTCCTGCTGTGAGGCACAAACCTGGTGCCCCACTGAACCTTTATTGATTTAATATCGTTTGTCAGGCTTCTGACTCCGACCAGGAGCTGTCAGTGTAAAAATGCATCAATTGAAATCCAAACTTGACTCATTCAGTTGTTTGTATCACATTTTTTAAGTGGTGCTGTATGAGGTTCAATGGTAAATGCATTATTTGGCACAGTGATTTTGATCAGCTGTGTTCCAGTAGGGAGAGAACTGAACTTAGGCCAGTGGTTCTCAAATGGTGATGCAGGGCATGCCCTGAGGTGTGCCATGGAAATGTGTACAGAAAAGCATGATTGTTAAGACTAAATGAGATGAATGAGACTAAACTTTGGCAACAGTTTATGATTGGTATTGGCCGATAGCTACCGTTTTACAAACACTGGCTAATCAGCAAATTAATGTGGGGAGATCCGTTTCAGATGTTTATTTGTCCCGTCACATCAATTTAATTCTGGTTTGGCACACTGACTGCTGATTTAGAGGAGATTCTTTTCACAGGGCAGTAAATTGTGCTGTGCTCTGTTCTCATGATCAAACAGAGAGGAAATACTGGCAGTGTGGGAAATTGTGCCAAAGGGTTTATTATAAAAACATTGCTGTCTGCATCAGTACCAGCAGCCCGCCCTGATTTTCACAATGATGCATCACCAATAAACTTTCCATCTGTAACAGAGTTGTTTTTCATTTTTCACAGGGCGTTTGAAGACAATAATAAATAGGAGGAAATGACTGATAGATACTAAACACGCATCAAAGTGGCTCTTTAGCATGGACATTGATAAAGTGTTGATGAGATTTTATGGAGAGAAATGTAGTATGCAATCAAAAAGAAAGGATCTGAAACCCAGAAAAAATATTTTGCAAACAAAACTATAATTAAAAAAATCAAAACTGCTCCTCAACAAATGCATTATATTTTTATTAAACACTGTATTTTTACATATCCACAAGTTTTGTTTACCAATCAAAAACTGTCTCATCAAAAATAGATTTGTTTGCAAATCGAGAAGTTTTGTTGGCATTTTAACTACAATCTCATGCACAGGTCTCTCTGAGTGAAACTGACCAATAAGGAAGCTTCTTACATCTTTAAGGGTTCTGTCCATGAGATTCCAGTTGAAATGTGAACAAACTTCTGGATTTGCCAATAAATTACCCATCAGTAATCAAATGGCACTTCCTAACATCCTGAAATGATAGCCAATGGATGAAACACAACAGCAGCTCTGTATGTTGTTTTTTTCAGCATTGTCCTCTGTGTTATAGAAAATCTTTTAGTTTTAGTCATAATTTAGTCATCTAAATTGTTTTAATTTAGTCTAGTTTTAGTTGATGAAATTTTACAACATTTTAGACAACAAAAATCTACTGTAAGTTTAGTCGACTAAAATATGAAGTGTAAAGTGTAAGGCATTTTTTGTTTCCTTGAATTTCTGAAGTCATGTTTTACACTTGGATAAAATGAAACATCTAATAACCCTTTATTGAATGCTAGTAAAGTTTGAATGTATAAATTAATAGAGACAAATTTTCCTTTTGTGTAAAATGCAGTCATCTTTATTTAGGCTACCTGCCAGATCATCTCATATCAATTCATAAAGAGAGTAGCTCTGATTGGACCGTTCCCCAACTTATCCCGCCACCACGAAGCTAAGGCAGTTGTGATTGGATCACAGTAGCTGTAATTGGTTATATTCCTAACTTTCTACTTTCTACATAACTAAATTAGGTCTGATTGGATTAAATCTCTTTCAAACATTTTCATCTACTTTTTATTTGTTGACTAAAATGTCAGTTAATTTAGTTTTAGTTTTTGTCCACGTGCACTTGTTTTTACTAGTTAATGTCTAGTTTTTGTCAGGGGAAAAAAGCTTGTTGACAAAAACTATGAAAAAAATAATTAGTCAACAAATTAAAACTGTTGTATTGGTTTAGAAACAAGCCCACAGCTCCCTCTGATCCTGTGTTATGGTGAGTTATATTATGCACAACATGTGTTTGTGTGTGCACACACCTGCTTTACGGCAATGGCTGGTACACGACTTAACTGAATTACATAAAACAAGGCCGTGGTACAAAAACGGATGGTAGGGACATAATAAATAAGCAGTTCAATACTATTGGTTACAGTATATAAATATATGATGTGAAATATGGACACTGCTGCGCCTTTGAATGTATGAACACCCACAGACTGCTGCTCTCGTTAGATGTTATGATCAAAACCAGTTTGTTTGTCTTTCACATACCTGAGAGTGGAAGTTGGCGATGGTGGTGGTCTCAATATCCTTCTTCCCCAGTATCTCCATCTTCACATGTGTGTTGGGGAAGTTGAAGGCAAAGTAGTCCAGGAAGTCGGGCAGGTACGCGGCTGCACTGTGAACCACAGCCAGGGCGTAGGTGGCTGCGCCTCGGGGCCTCTCAGCGAAGGCCAAATCCAGAAACTCCTGAGCAAAACACTCCATCTGAGCCGGGTTCAGACATGCCAGCTCATCGGCATAGGCGTGCAGGACCAACCCCCCGCCATTAGCCTGCCTCTCCTCGTGCATGAAGCGCCCATAGGTGCCCGTCTGGAGGCAGGAGCTGCGGATGTAGTGGTCCTGGTGGGAGAGGAAGGGGACGTGCTCCAGTTTGGGAGGGTGGAGGTAGGGTTGGTGGTTGTCGACTGGGGTCCTGGAAGGTTGGTGATTGTTGTCGTGCTTTGGAGCTGGATCAGGGCTCAGAGGGAGATCTGCTCCAGGACCTGAACACACAGTCTGCACTGCTTTGTTGTGCATGTGTTTGACCTTTTTGGCACTGCGCTCCTCCTCTCTGTGCTTCTTCTTCTTCTTCTTCTTCTTCAGGAGATACTCCTCCAGTGTTAGGGACTTCAGGTTCTCATTGTTGGGTCTCGGCTCTGCAGGGGCACAAACACGTCAGAGTCAGAGGAGGAGGCTACATGTTCACAAGTATAGTCAATTTGATAACTTGTTTGATAGTCTTGTTTTTTTTCAAATAAAGAGAAAATTAGATTAAAAACTAATTACATGTTTATATTTATAAAGATCAGGAAGCTAAATAATTGGTTATGAACTGATGGAGAGGGGCTGTGATTAAATAAGTTTTGACTTCTCCTCACTCCTTTTCAGACATGTAACATGTATCCAAGTGCTAATTTTCTTTTTTTCCCTTTCTGTACTTTTATTTTGCCTTTTGTTATATGTTTGAAATGAACTTATCAAATCAAAAATCAAATCAAAACAAAGCAAGTTAACCTGTGACAGCAGTGAGAACTCATAATGGCACACTTATTGAGAGTTTATTTGGGTAATCTTGATACCAGAAGTAACTCAGCCTTTGTTTGAGCACTTGTGAAAACCAAATAACATCAAAACCTTTCATCCTAAAACAGAAGTGGGCAACTGTGGTAAGCAAGAGGGCCAGGGTTAATTTCAACCTCAGTGACAGGGGGCCGCAACAGTTCAGTTTTTTTATTCAAACAAACATTTAGTAATGCACAAATGGGAATTTTAAAGAGATATTATTGCTATATTTTCCTGGAAATATTACTATCTTAATATTTTAATGGCAGATTTGTCATGTTTCCTTCACTCAATACATTTTTTTATATTTCAAATTGACTGGCGGGCCATATTGAAAGAGTAGGAGGGCTGCATGTGGCCCCTGGGCCACCAGTTGCCCACCCCTGCCTTAAAAGATGAAGCATTAAGCTTTTGGGGTTCAAGGCAGAACTACAGGACCTTCCTCCTCTCAGCTTTTCTTTGGTTTAATCATCTGTCCTTAAAATTTAGGTTGTTTTACAGACTGTAGCTTTAGGTCTGAAAAATGTCAAGTTTGATTTTTGGTACTTTAAACAGTGAAAATCAGGGACGATGTTTGAAATCATAATTCTAGCCAATACCAATACCAATGTTTATCTAACCATCTCTTTTAGCCTAACTCTTGCACAATTGCAATATTTTCTCTCCTGTTGGAACATGAAAACAGACCACAGTGTGTCCAACAAGTCATTTTTACCGCCCTAAATAAACAGATCTTTTCCTAAAACTGATATCTGCTAACTCCATCTTAATATGCAAACAGCCAGTGTTTACAAAAAGGGCTGATATTGGCGATGTTGAACCAATGCCAGTGTGCATCCTTATTTTAAATAAATATATTTTTTGTGTTAGTTTTTAATAACACTTGGTCAGGATTATATTAAGGAACCATCCTGGAACCCTGCTGTTTAATATGGAGAATCATAAGCTCCATGAAAGGGGACACATTTCTACACAGTGCTCTAACTCGCTCAGTGTCTGTCAGCAGGTTGTTACAGTCTTATTTAAAGATCCACAAAAGGCAGTAGACCTGTTTTATTACTTAACAACAATGTGCATATAATGTACAAAAATTACCTCTTTTTTCATCATGAAATGTCTACAGATGAAAAATAACAAATATCATCTTGTTGCCTTTCTGTTCTTAAAATAAACAGGTGGATTCAGTGAGAGTTTTGGACAGATTTGGTTCTTTTAAAAGAAAAAAAAGTTGTGTATAAATTGTTAACTGCAAATGGAGACTGAAAATTCTGGAATATCAGACATGAGCATAAAACAATACACTGCATCCCTGCCGTTAACCAGAGTGACAAAGACAGTCAGCTCTAACTCTATTGTTAAATTAAAGAAGTAACTAGCTTAGCAGTTCAAATGCATCATGAAAATGAGGTCTTTTCAGGACAATCAACAGTCACGGTTGTTAGAGATCCCTGAGAGTGTTGTTGTTGTTTCAAAGAAAATTTCAGTCTGCACTGCTGTGACCTACTCTGTAAAGTGAAAGTAGGTCAAGTACAGTCAACATAAAGTGATCCCTTAACAATGTCATTAAAAAGACTCCCTTGGTAGTCTCTGGGAGGGACCCACTTTTGCAAAATTTACAAAAAGCTCTTGGACATAATGATGGAAAATAAGACTTGTTTTAATTCACTCAGGTGTTAGTGAAAAACCTCAGTTAGAGCTTTTCTCATGATTGCGTGGGTGTGGCTGAATGTGTTTGACCGACAGCTCCCCAACCCTGTGAAATTTGTATAAGATGGACTTGTAAGAGGATGTGTGGACCTCTTTTTATTGAAATTAATCCTTAAAAAATTAAGAAATCAAAATCCCTCACCATAGCCCAACCTGTTATCAAGCTTTCCCAGGTGTAATCATCCAGAGTGATTTGACCAGGGCCTTTGAATATTATCAAAAATAACAGCAAAGGAATATCGCCGACATTATTTTTATAAATATCATTATGACCATCTGCCACCCTGACAGGTCTGCAGCTATACAAACTGCGATGTTGTGTGTATTCTGACACCTTTTCTTCAGACCAGTACTATCTTCTTCAGCAGTTTGAGCAACAGCAGCTCGTCTGTTGGATTGGACCACACGGGTCAGCCTTCATTACCCACGAGCGTGACCCTTTCACCGGTTCACCACTGTTCCTTCCTTGGACCACTTAAGACAGATACAGACCACTGCAGACCAGGAACACACAAGAGCAGCAGTTTTGGAGATGCTCTGACCCAGTTGTCTAGCCATCACACTTTGGTCCTTATTAAACCCACTCAAATCCTTACACTTGTCTATTTTTTCCTGCCTCTAACATCAACTTTGAGGACTTTCACTTGCTGCCTCATATATCCCACCAACTAACAGGTGCCATGATGAAGAGATGATAGTGATTATTGACTTAATGGGAGTAAATGCATGCTTTTGTTCAGCTTTAAGCTTCAGGCTGGTACAGAAATTACCATACAGCTTGATAGGGATGTACCAGCACAATATAGGGTGTCAGTGCTGATGCAGAGCCAAGTACTTGTACCTTTTTAACACTGCTGACAGACACTGTACTCGATATCACTTCACAGCGTGTAGTCCACATGCATGTGGACATTTGAGCAGGTTGGAGCCTTGACTGCAGTTTGGTGATGTTAAAACATTAATGAGGAGACAGAGAGCAGAGCGAATACAAAATATGTATCAATGAACTAAAGGAAGGTCTGTTGAGAATATGACAAACTTTTAAATGTCTCTTTGACTTGTTAAATTATTGTTGAGTATTAATGTCTGTGCTCATAACAGATAAGTACTCAAATGTTTATAATCATGAGGCGCTGATGTAAAAATCAGCAGATGATAATTTAACTGTAACTGATAAAGTCATAATTCCTTTTGTTTGCCTAACTTTCCCACAAAACGAATGCGTCTCTCACGTTTGGTCATAAAAACTGATCAAAGTTTGTCGAACAAGCCAATAAAAGAATATATTGGCTTGTTAGTCAGCAGGTAGGTGTGTCAGACGTTGGCTTCATATTGAGGAAACAGAACAAATAAAAATCTGAAGCTGATATCTTTTCAGCCCACGGGGATATATGAATGAACAGAAGATAAACCAATGCTGTTTACATCCCTAATTTGTACTCAAACTTCAACGTGGTCTAAAATGTGCTACCAGTACATCCTCAGACTTTAAGAACCTAATTTAAAAGTACATTTTAAGTAGGGCTGGGAAATAAAATTGAATAATTCATATTATTTTCCGCAGAAGATTTTAAAATTAATTAAAAATTGAGATTTTTTTTTTCTTGACTCACTCCTACTGTCAGTTGTTGCAATGTTTGACAATATAAATACTGAAAATTTACCATTTTCATGATGGCAGGCCCTGTCAGCTTTTGCACAAGCACATTTTTTGGCTCATATTTGTTTTTAAATAAGGTTAAATATTTATCAGAGAGCTCTGTGGTAATATTCTGTGGAAATGGCTCAGCTTTCAGTGTTTATGTAGATAAACCTGCCGACATTCAAACTACATGATCAACATTTTATGATACGCACTTTAACTTTAGGAGGGAAATTCTGTTTAGTTTTTGAACATAATTTGATAACACAAAGGCAAGACTTGATTTATGTAATTTTTGTAGGGATGCACAATATTATCGGTTTGAAATCGGTATGATTTTGAAATTTTGCAGATATTTACAGCTGATATATCGGCCACACATATCGGCAAATTACACAATTGTACAATACTGATGCACGGTCTCATCACTGCAAGGGCACATTTAAAATTAACGATTTCATTTTTGCAAGAGTTGAATGCTGTTTTTCTTGTTTTATATCTGTTCCTCACAAAAATATTCTGTAACACTGAAAGAAACAAGTCCATTTTTAAGTCCAGATCTTGTGCTCTTTACCAGAAATATCGGTATCGGCGATATCGAGTTTAAAAATATCGGCATATTGGATCCAATATCGTGCATCCATAATTTTTTGTCACTTGGAGTTTCTGTCTTTGTTTTGAGAGGGGAACTAAATCGATTAAAACTGTAACTCGGGTTTTGTGGACAAAGATGGGGACTTTATTTTCAAGCCACATCGCCCAGGCCTAATTTAAAGGTCACATTACATGCCATTGACCTCCTTCAGATGTGAGTAAAGTTCTTCTACTCACCCTTCTTGTTCTTCAGCTCAGCATGCTTCACGTTGGCCTCCGTGTTCTCCTTCTTGGGCTTCACCTTCAGCTCCTTCTCCCGGTGCTTCTCCTTGAACTCGGGGGCTTTGGCCTTGACCATCTTCAGCGGGGTGAAGGTGAAGAGGGCAGGGGGCTCCTGGGGGACAGCCCTCTTCTTCTGCAGCTGCTCCGGGACCTTCCTCGCTGCTGCAGGAGGAGCTGCTGGTGCTGGTGGTGGAGGAGGAGGAGGTAATGGCGGGTGGAGGCTCTTCTTCGTCCCGTTGCTGAGGCTGTGGTCATGGTGGTGGTGGTGGTGGTGGTGTTTGTGAAGGACGTGCTTGTCCGCGCTGAAGTTGTTGTGGGGGGCTTTAGGCTTCTGCTGCAGCTGCTGCGGCTGGAGGCTCCTCTGCTCGGCGTGTTGGTGTTGATGGTGGTGGTGGTGGTGGTGGTGATGGAGCTTCACTTTCTTCGCCTCTTTATCGGACTTCTCCCGTTTGACAGCGGACGGAGACAGCTCCCGTTTCTTCTTCTTCTTCTTCTCTTTCATGAATCTTTCGAGGCTGACCCTGAATCTTTCTTCTTCCACTTTCGCACGGAGCAAGTCGACTTGAGCTGCCATCTTTGCACGTACAGTACATTTAAAGGACTCCGAGTCACTGCTGCGCATGCGCATGAAAAACTGTAGTCCTCTTCTCCTTTATTTGTAGTTTATTTTAATATTTGGAGGCAGACGCGCACGCGTAAAATTTGGACCTTTGGGTTGTGTAGTTTGAGAATGTCGCACAGCATCATGGGAGTTGTAGTTCGTGTCGTGCTGAAGGCGTGCAGATTCGCACGCACTCACTTCTGCTCGGCTCTGACGTCATGGTTTGTTTATTCACAGCCGCGAGAGGGAGACACCTTCAGACTGATGACACGTTAACATGTATTATTCACATTTATTATTATTTTCAATCTTTACTTCACATTATATGTCAAAAATAAACAATAAACATACCAAAAAGGGATAAATAAAATAAAAAACACGCCAAATAAAAGTATACCAGTGGTTACAAGTAAAAATCAAATTAAAATAAATACATTAAAGTGTTTTGAGAGCTTTTTGGCTTTTGCACCAGATATTGATTTAAAATACACCTCAAATTCTTTCATGAAAACACAGAAGAGAGGTTTTACATTAGAAAATTTACATTTGTGAAGATGGAATTTTGCAAGAAAAATAATGAGATTAATTAAATATTCTTTTTTAACTGTAGTGTCACATTTTACAAAGCCAAAAAGTAAATTTTGTAGAGTAAGTTCAAACTTACTTCAAACTTTATCCAAGATAAAGGATTACATGAGGGCTATTTCACCTAAATCACCGAAAGCTCAGCCAAAAATTTCAAGACACCATTTTTATTTTCATTCTGTACCTTATTAATCCTTACACATCCTTACAAAATTGAATTCCAAACAGCAAAACACATTTAATACAAAATAAAATAAATAACAAAATAAATCAATTTTTGAATTCAACATAAGCATTAAAGAGTGAAAACAAACCTCAGCTCATGATGGAATAAATAAGAAAATAAATATAGAGTTTAAATAATCTTTACATAAATATAGCCAACTTAAAGGCACAAAAACAAGCCATGCCTTCATTTTTTTTTTTTTTTTTTTATCCCAGCTGAAATCGGACGTCCCAGCTGACATTGGACAAGAGGCGGGGTACCCCTTAGCAAAAAGTAGTACACTTGAAGTTCATTTTATTAAGTATACTTGCCCCCCCACCAAGGTAGCTCACATATTGCTGTTACATCTATAAGCAATAGTTCCATGATAAAGTTACCATCATAATATGATTCATGACCCTGAAAACCCACACCTAGCCCTCAGAATCATGTTGATATCATTATTAGTTAGACAGTTATTGAGCAAAAACTATCATTCGCTAATGGCGGTTATCTGGATCATCACCAAAATCTAGTCATATTTAAGTTGGGCCATTACCAACATCATTTTTGTGTAATCTTGCTAACAAACAAATAAACAAACAAACAAACATATGCAGGCAAAATCATCACCTCCTTGGCGGAGGTAATTGTAGGATAAAAATGGCCGACAGCTGAATTTATGTAAAACAGATCAAACAGGGAGTCATTCCTGATAAAACTGTTTCAGCTGCAGTTGTTTTGGGGGTTAAGTTAATAGTTGTATGGATTTAACAACAAAAACTTACCCTTAAAACTCCAACATAACCACCCCCTGACATTTCCTGAACTTGATAATACTCCAGGGGCCGGCTGGGAAGCTGTGGGAGGCCTGATGTGGCCCCAGAGCCTCCAGTTGATGATCACTGACCTTAATAATTCCACTTACTAAAACTAAGTTGTGATCTAAACATTAGTACTACTTTGTTTGTATCCATGGTGGCCACAGTGTTGCCAGATTTTTCAACTGAAATAAATAACCAGGTCGATTAAAAACAAGCCCAAAGAAGGGACCTCCATTTGTTTTGAATGTGATATATTACTTTTTTATTATTATTTTTTTTAAGAGAAATCTACAGAAAGCTTGTTTTGACTTTCATCTACATTACATTTCAATTTTACAGTGACATTTTTCTTCTTCAACATTCTTTTGTTTGGAGGTGGAGCATACTTTTCTTTATACAGAAGTGAAGGGAGGGGCTGCTGTTATTTATTACTCTGTTATCACTAAACAGTCTGTCTAACCTTGGTTTTTGTAACCAAACAGACATAGTCAGGCTTTTATCTAAGTTTTATGTCGACCCTCTACAGCTTTATGATGGTGAAACACTAACAGCTACATTAGAAATAAATTTAATTCTGGCTATAAGGATTTCTTTTTACATGTCTAATCTACATGTGTGTTTAGAGTGGGAGAAAATAGTTTGCATAACTTCTAAATTGAGTTTATATTGGTAGTAGAGTGTGCCTCAGATCCCTCCTGGGTTTGTGGGCACAACAAGCCCAAATAAGCAACTGCACTTTTGGAAAAAGCCCAAAAAACACAACCCGCAACTGCCAATATTTACAAGCAAGTTGCCAAAAAAGAAGTCCAACGTCGCTTATAATAAGCAGACCTGGCAACTCTGGACACTCAGTGCTTAGCGTTGTGCTCAGTATATGAATGTTTCTCCTCATGTCTGAAGCACCAGTGTTGGGTTCACCTGTCTTGGGCGGAGTGATACACACCGTGAAAAGTCTCAGTGATGTTGTGATCAAGATTAACGCTAATGAAATGGTTGTGTGTGAACAAATGAAGAAATAAGAGCATGTGGATCATATTTATTCAGTAAACCTTTATTTATCAGTGCATGAACAGAACGCCATGACCAGATTATCTCTATCACCCATTTTTAGAACATCTCTTCTCACTTCCCTTAAAAAAATAATGAAACGATTTACAGAGGATTTTTTTTCTGCATGAAGGCAAATATTTATACAGGTGCTGTACAATTTATAAACATTTACATCTACCATGATGTCAAAACTAAAACTTTGTGTATGTTGGAGCGATGCAAGGCCACAGTATCATACATGGTCATGAATATTGATCAATACAGTAGCCCGTCATATCAACAATAACGTGGACAATAAATTAGTAGGTGGTCTCACAGACCGGTAGATGCATGTGGTACTTCAGTACATCCTTAAACAGGCAGATGAGGGTTCAGTACAAGCAGAGATGAGTTTGTAGGAGCAGTTTGTGACCACTAGATGGCTCTGCACTCCACAGAAGCAACATGGACACAATTTAGTCCTCAGAGCAGGACACAGGCAAGGAGCACACAACGGGACGTCCCTCAGTCTCAGGGTCAGGTGTCAGACCTCGGAGGAAAAACGATCAGCCCTGTCACATGTCAAAAATGAAGTCAGAGTAAAAGAAATAAGGAGCCTCAAAGCAAATGTTTAAGAATAAGATTTAAATATGGCATCAGACAAAAAGACAGGAGTCAGAGGAGACGGTGCTAAGATGAAAAGAGGTCATGAAAGGAGTCAGAAAAAAAGTCAAAATTAAAGGATCAAGCAGAAAGGATTTAATACAAAAGGTCAGAGAGAGTCACAGTTGGAAAAACAAGAGTCAGAGAGAGAGTCTTCAGACAAAAAGAAACTTAAAAAAGGAGTCAGAGAGAAAGTCATCAGATTAAAGGAGTCAGAGAGGAGTCAAAAAGAAGTCAGTGAGGAAAAAAAGAGTCATACAAAAATGAGTCTGTAAGAAAGTCAGCAGACAAACAGAGCTGTAAAAAGGAGTCAGACAGAAAGTCATCAGACAAAAAGAGATGGAAAAAAAGACTTCAGTGAGACAGTCATTAGATAAAAGGAGTCAGAAAGAGGAATCAAAAAGGAGTCAGTGAGAAAAAAAGACTTGTGAAAGAGGGAGTCAGAAAGAAGAGTCCTAAAAAAGGAGTCAAAAAGAAAGTCACCAGAGACAAAAGAACCTTGATAAAATCAGTCAGAGAGAACTGAGTCAGAGAAAAGGAGTCAGAAAGGAGGTCATCAAAAAAAAGTGTCATGAAAAATGATCCAGAGAGGGAGGCATCGGACAAAAAGGAGTCCTAACAACAGTCAGGAAGACAAGGTTTTGGAAACAATAACAGAATGGATGAGCTTAGAGAAAATGAGTCATAAAGGAACCAGAAAAAGGTTCTTGGGGGAAGACATCAGAGTAACGTAAGTCAGAAAAAAAGGAGTAATGAACTAAACAAAGAAAACTTTCTGCATTTCCTTTCACTTTCAATACCTTTTTATTTTTTTACACTACTTTTGTTGGCATCCTTTCTTACTCCTTTTTTTTTTACAACTTTTGTTTTTTTTTCTGATGTCTTCCTTTCTGACTGTTTCTCTGACTCCTGGTTTTACTCCTTTTTGTCTGATACGGTCCTCTCTGACTCCTTTTGTCTGTGACGTCTTTCTTTCAGACTTCCTTGAGTTTGATGCCTTTTATTCCGTCTCATGTTTTCTGTCTTTAATTTCGAGGACCTTTTGTTGGAGTT
The DNA here is from genome assembly GCA_037902135.1 of Cetoscarus ocellatus. Lineage (NCBI taxonomy): Eukaryota > Metazoa > Chordata > Actinopteri > Labriformes > Labridae > Cetoscarus > Cetoscarus ocellatus. Next base: position 64,985 of record JBAMNC010000494.1, read on the forward strand.
TGACACATGACTGAGTTTTCCTTTTTCTCTCTGACTTCATTTCCTCTGATGTGCTTTTTTCTGTCTTGTTTCTTGATGCCTTTTTATGTCTTTTTGTTAGAAGCGGAGCTTTTCTTGCCATATGATCCTTTTTTCTTTTTGGGTTGGACACCTGACTCTCAGACCTGAGCATGTCCTCATTTGTACACCGTACACAAGTGATCCTAATAAATAAAAGAAATATCTATATTTTCATCTCCGACCAGAATCACCTTCAAAAACGAGTCCCAAAACAAGCAGTCGAGCAATTTTCACATTATTCGCCATGTGCAACCACCAAAAGGCAGCATCATTTGACCTTTTCTGACCTTCATATGGAGTCTGGCTCTATTTCTGATGCAAAAAGTGCCACCTAATATATTTAATAATTAAGCAAAGAAAAAAAAAAAAAAAAGCACACAATATTTTCACATTAAGGGTGATGTACTAAATAAAAAATTTGATCAAAAATAGATTTTGAGGTTAGAGAGAAGATATGCTTTTGTGCCAACATTTATACGGATAAAAATATCTCTTCGAGTCAAAGGCAGAGCGCTTCACTCTTCTTTACAATCAGGTTCAACTCATCTAAATCATTTCAAATATATCTGTAGTAACTTTATTAAATTATATTCTGATTAAGTAGAGTCGATGCTACAGTGATATCTAATATACATAGTCCTTTTGTATACACACAAAGCTGCAGGAAACACAGAGCTGCTCACAGCAGACAGCATGATGGGTCAGGCTTGCATGACTGTTTACACTGAAGAAATAAAGCGTGTAGAGTTTTCTCATGTGACGTCGCCTTCAACAGTGATGTTCATTTATCTACACACTCTATTCCCATCATAGAGTCCACATCAACGGTGAAATGACTCAAAACAGACATGTGTACGATCAGTTCCGTTTACAGAGAATTTCAGTAAATTACATTATGCTTCATTATTAACACACAAGTAACAAACATTAGAACTAGAACCACAAGTATCTGGTCTGCTGATTGATGCATATAAAGCTGCAGGGAGGTCTGACGACGCTCTGAGAAGTGAACAGAAAGTTTGAGTCTCTTCATGTGGATGAAAACCGTCACAGTTCTCAACCCTAGTCTTTTAAACACAGTCAGAGGCGGTGTTACTGTCAGGCAGGGGCAGGGGGCTGCAGGGGGTCATTTATTATTAATGTGAACACAAGAAATGGGTCGAACTTTCAATGATTGAGACGTGAATTTTAATTGTAGTGCATATGGTCTATGTTTATAATGGATCAATAATGTCTATAAAGGTGAGTGAAAGAGGCAAAAGCACCTGATGAACACTGAAAACCTTTCACTGCAGTTGGGACAGTGTCAGGAGAACTGTTTGCGTTTTAATAAAATCATATTTTTTAAATCACTGCGCAATAATTTTTCATCTTTGCTTTGATTTCATGCTGCCAACCTCTTTGCCTAATTAAGGCAGATTTCTCAGCCTCATTTAGCAGAAATACTGAATGAAAATTTCTGCAAATTGATGTTTAAATTAGAAACGTTTGGAAATGCAGGTGTTACTGATGAACAGTGAGGGAAACCACCTGATGAACACTGAAAACCTTTCACTGCAGTTGGGACAGTGTCAGGAGAATTGTTTGCATTTTTAGTAATAAAATGATATTTTTCTAAATCACTGCGTGATATTTTTTTTTTAATTCTTTGCTTTGATTTCATGTTGCCAATCTCTTTGTGCAATACAGGCAGATTTTTCGGCCTCATTTAGTTAAAAATACTGAACAACTTTTTCTTTTCTGCAAATTTACTGAGATGTTTAAGTTAGAAATGTTTGGAAATGCAGGTGTTACTGATGAAGAGTGAGGGAAACCCACTCATCCAAACATTACCCATTTCTTTGAAGAATTTAGACGTTGTCAGAAAAATTGCTTGTAATTTCTAGAAATCTTTTAGTGCTGAAATATTTTTAATGATTTTATTTTCCCCATGTAAATTATGTGTGGAATTTAGACAGTGTTCTCGTTGCAATTAAGAGCAAAATTCCAGCACACTAAGTTCCAAAAAAAGATGGCAACATATTAGTGCAATTTTATCAAAAAAAGAAGCAAACTGATTGAAAAATCGAATTAATACAAAAAAAATAACATGGGATGAATGCAAACTCCTGCTGCCGTCTGAATACCACAAACATGATCATCATGATGTTTGAACAAGTGAGTAAAACTCATTTTTCCAAACATTGCCAACTAGTTTGTGCAATTCAGCAAGTGTCAGGGCATTGCTTGCAATATTTAGTAAAATCTTTCAGTTATGAGCCGACAGTTTGGAAACCACTTTAATTTAATTTAATGCAAATTAGAAGGAAAATGGCAAAACTTTAAGAATTAGTTGGCAACATATGTCTGCAATTGTGTTACCAACTGAAACAAATCAATTCAACACCCCATTTTGCACATAATATGCTTTTTATGGTTGATATACAAAATTATGTGTCTGTGGCCTGTCATGACCCAGCATTAAAAAAATCCCTCTTCCCCCTCTGCTGCTTCCTCCAACTTCCAAAAAAAATCTGCTTAAAAAATCTGTTTGGAAAAGTTCCCTTTATGACGTCATTGAGAGATACGCCCACATGGGTCTCTAGTGAAGGAAACATGTCTTGCCATGTCTGTGTAGCCATAGTAAACATTAGAGCACAGCATCTGGAAGACAAAGGCACATTCTCTTCTTGAGAGGTGCACTAAAACACACCAAAACTAAAACAGCCTGTTCTTAGCAGGGCTGAAACAGAGGGGTTTATAGGCATGCCAAAATCCAACACCAGGGTGGATTTTTTGACAGAAACTTTTAAGATATGTTCTGGGGCAGGGGTCACCAACCTGCAGACTTTGATCTACTGGTTAATCTCCAACAAATGTCTGAAAGATCTTAATCACTGGATGTGCATTACATCCAAATCTGAGAGCTGACTGTTTCACAATCCAGATGTCTGCAAGGTTAAGACCAGACCGAGGCCTCTTCATCCGATTAGTTTAAGCAAAACAGTCCGACTGATACAAATGTGTGATGTACTTTCATTGTTCTCTTCACTGTTTAAGTCAGGAGTTTTGTTTTGTGATGGGCTGCCCAGGTTGTGGAATGAAAAAGTGACTTTTAGTCATTTTTTTTAGGATTTTTTGATGGATGGGTGAATGCATTTACTCGATTAAAAGTGAAGAAATATTGATTAATCATGATTTTCTGGTGAGTTTGGGCAGGTAGATCTTGCTTTCCATGTTTTCATCGTAGGGAATTCTTGACTGAAAAAGGATGGTTACTGCTGATCTAGAGACATCTGTGACCAATGTGAACTTATTAAAGATGAGTATAATGTGGGACCTTTAATAAGTATTATTTTCTTTGCAAAAAATGCAAGAAAACTCCTGATACTGTCTGATTTACATAAATACATTTGCAAGATTTGAACAAGGGGGTGAAACTGTTAAAGACTGACTTTACTTGTCCCTGTATTTGTGCAATTTAGACAATGTCAGGAGAATTTTTGGCATTATTAGTGATTAAATCATATGTTTCAAAATATATATATAGTTTTGCTGACTTATTTGAACAGGTAAGATAGTGCTTTATCTTCTTTTTAACTGTCTGGATTGTTACAAGCTTGGCAAATTATGAACAAAGTCATTTTTAAATAATGAAAATTGTTTGCAAAAATGAAAAATTGTTTGCAGCACTAATTTTAAGCAAAGTGATTTAGAGAAAAGGTGAATTACTTAAGAAAAAACACCATTTCAAAACTTTAAATTGACCGAAAACTGCTCTTGATTATTGTGACACAGTCCTCATTTCCCACATTAGTTGGAAATGTTTAAAAATGTTGTTTGCTTTGCTCTTTGCGAGTTTCACTCACTTGCTCACAGATTGCAAAAATATTTGTACCATTCAGACAATGCTTTCTGTCTGTTGCTAAAAAATTACCTGTAATCCTATGAGGTTGGACTTCTTAGACAGTAAAAGTTTCAAATATTTCCTCACACTATGTTTTTTTTTTTTTTTAAATGAATGGATCAGGGCCTCATTTGTTTTTGCCCTGGGCCCCAAAATGATCAAACCCGCCCCTGCAGACATGCAGACGTCCTGATTTTAAGAGAGAACGCCACCAGCCTCACTTCTTCTGACATCCATCAGTGCCAGGAACAGTGAATCAATCTTGTCTGGAAGAATTGCTGAGTGATTGCATGATAAAGTCTTAAACCTTCGAAGCGTCAGAGAGACAAATCCTTCATCGAGACGGCCGACGGGGGGAGAGCAGTTCATCTTCTTACCCACAGACAGTGTCACAGTGAGTGCAAAACAGAGCAGCTTCTTTATAACCGGAGTCCCTGATTGGCACCAAATAGACATCCAAAAGTAATCACGCTCAGAACCAACGATCCACGCAGTGAAACACTCGTGTGGTGCTTGTCAGATCAGATGACCTTGAGGCAAACTGGGTGAAAAAGAAAAAAGCAATGAGAGGCTATGTTGCTGGTTACACAGTGGTCTGCCTTGTCCGAGATCTCGAAAGTAAAATCCTTCAACTCTGAATGTTCGGCTCAGCTTTCTGGGAGTCCTGGGACGTTATCAGACATCGGCGAACGATGCCTCCACTTGGGACTGGATCTTGGCAGAACTGGGGACTTTCCACGGACCCGGGGTGATCTGCGCCTTCTTGCTGGTCATGGTCCCGTTCACGCTTGGATCCGTGATGCTACTGCTGGATCCTCTGGGGTCCTTCCTGTTCGCTTCCTCGAGTTGCTTGTTTTCGCCCCTCCGGCTCAGGGTGCCGCTCTCAGCATCCGACCCCGCCCTCTCCCGGTTCGATTGGGGTTTCTGTGCTGCCGCCTCTTGCTCGGCTCTTTTGCTTCTCTTGTGGCGCTCCTCCTCCTCCCTGTACCTCCAGTCCTTCCCTTCCCCCGGGGCGCTGCTGCTGCTGGGTTGTTGGCCAGCTGGACGCCTCGGGCTCTGGGGCTCCACTTGGTTCCTCGATGGCACAGCGGGGTCGTTCTCCCTCTTGGAGGTCTTCCTGGGGCTGGCCGAGCGGTGGTCCCTCTGCCCTTGAGCCCTCCTCTCTCGGCTCATGTCCTCCAGAGATCCACTGTGGCCTCGCTCTGTTTTCCTCGGACTTGGTGAGCGCTCATGATCGGCTCGGGTGTCTGTGGCTCTCATGGGACTGGCAGACTTGGAGTCACTCCTGCTTGTTTTTCTGGCGCCGGGGCTGGTGGTGCGCTTGTTGTTATGGTGAGAGAGCTGCTGTCCCCTCGCTCTGTTTGAGGGCCTGCCGTGCTCCTGCCCAGACCCGGGGGACCCAGACGGCCTGGGATCCCCCCCAGAGAGCTCATCAGAGGGAGCGGCTGTTTTGGGAGGGGACGGGGACAGTTCGGAGGTAGAGATGGAGACAGCGGAGGGGGAGGCTGGAGATGACTGACCTTCAGATGCAGAAAGTCTGGGAAAGCTTGAGGTTGGAATGGTTACTTTGTCCTTTGAACCTAAAAAATAAGCAGCAAGAAGTGAGGAAAGGTTTCTGCTACCGACTGCATATAAAGATGGACGGCACACTGGCACCAACTCCCATTGTACAGAAGTGAAGCTGAAGCAAATATCGCAACCAATGCTTGGATTTTTCTCGCCAAAGTCTCAACGCTCCTTAAGGCCACAGTATTGGCTGTCCTTCCTGCCCTGCTAACCAAGACATAAATTTAACTTTTCAAAGAAGAGGCAAAGACTTGATCTTTCATTAACAACTCTTATCTAAATGTTTGTTGCATTTTCTCTTCTTAAATCCTCTTCTTATCTGCATATTTAGTTCACACAATGCCACAGTAGCCATAGTCACTAACTGGACTGTCAATCAAGAGGTTACACTCTTAATTTACACCAAAGAAAGGAATAAAAAACAACTCTCAGAAAAGTGACTCTCATTCATATGTAAGGACAATGAGAACAACATGTGAAGACAGAAACCATGTTTAAAAAAGATGTATATCTTGTAGGAAAGCAAAAGTAAAATAAAATAACAAATATATAATATTGAAGCCTTCGGCACAATCTCAACAGTTCAATATACACTTGTGAATTGCGGTATTTTTTCAATTTTGAGGACAAAAAGCTTTCTTATTGTTGCCCTTGTCATTCTTTGTGCTTTCAGTTTTAATCTATTGTGAAAGTGGGGTGTTTTCTAGATCATAATACTTCTAGAAGTGCTTCTCCTATGAGATGCTATTGATACTCTTCGCTCACTGTGCTTGTTTACTTCCAGGTAGGAGATCATACCTGCAGTGGCAATTTACCAGAACTACAACTGACCCTTTGTCAAGCCCTGGTCTAGGCCCTTATAAAGGTCCTCCTTCCTTAGTAACTGTTACGAGGCTAGACAAAGTCTGTTGTTGCTGGCCTTTTCACATTTGAAAAAAATGAAAATAACTCACTTTTTGATTAACTTTTATTCATGTTGAATTAAGTTGATTCTTTTAAAATGTTGGCCTCAGTGAGAGAATAAAGACTGAACTACAGTAGGGTGTATGAAGAAAACTTAAAATCTATGAATCTGTCAAAATACTTCAAAATAACGGTGAATAACCTTAGTGATGCCATCCAACATCAACTGTTAACAACAACAAAATGTTTTCATTATTTTTTACAACACCGTATATACTGTCACTATGTTGTTGAAGTAACAAACTAAGATAACAATTTCAACACAATGCATTTGCAGATCCAGCCACTCTAATCTTCCCCTCCCAGCCACCTGCCTGCCAACTTCCAACCATTTACCAGCCAAATACCAGCCCATTTCTAACCTCTCTGGGGTTGTGCTTAAATTGCTTAAACATGCCCATTCTTGTATTTACAGGGTGTCATTATGAGATGGCATTTCCCCCACAAGATTACAATTCCTCAACCTCTCCCCTGGTTATTAGCGTAGCTGCCAAATCAGCAGAGAGCAAACTTGACTTCACAAATTCACACAAACATGGCTGAGATTTTACAATTTATAACTGTCAGGTTGGGCAGGCCCCATCATGGACCAGCCAGGAATCAGCCAAGACCTAATCAGGGAAAGTTGGGGAGCTCTAAGTGCCTGTATCTGTTGATAGAATTTGCCGACACAAAAATTGTCTGACTGGAGTAACCCAACAACGGCCACAATGAAGGTGGTCTCTCTGCATCTGACTGGTTTGGGGCCTAGCGTTTACAGTTAAAACGTCACATTAGGCTGGGATTTTGGCCTGACATTACTAAAGAAATAATAACGATTTGCTTAACTGACGACAATATTGATCATGAATGGCAAAGGCACCTATTCTAAAAATAAACAGGTAATTGCTAACTGTTTATCATGTAAACTACAAGTTTTCCCTGGTAAACACTGGATAGAGGTGATTTTACATTAACTTATCTGTTTTTTATTATATAAAGGCTAAGAGTTATGGATAATAATAATAATAATAATAATAATAATAATTATAATAACAATAATAATAATAGTACATTTTATTTGCATTGCACTTAACATTTTCTCATTCTCAAAGTGCTACAGGGTAGGATAAAACAGTTAAAATTAATGCAATTAACAAACAATTTAAAAATAGTTCAGATAAATAGATACTTAAAAAGAAGAACCTATAAAAGATGTCTAGCAAAATGCTGTTTTGTAAAGGTACGTTTTAAGGTTTTATTTAAAAGTGTATGTGTGAAATAAACTTATCATTCATTCACCTGTAGACTGTGGGGCCCCCAGGTGGATAAACATGAACAAAAAAGGGTGTGGCTGGGTTGACAGACAGTTTAGCATGTTGTCAATGCTGGCCTTCAAAACTCTTCACAAAGTCAGTGGTTTTGGCTTCACTCTTGGGGAGCTGTCATGTTGTCCATCTTTTTATACAGTCTGTTTCAAGCAAAAGTTTTTATTCTACAGCACAGCATGAGCTAAAATACTCCTTGAGTGGGATATTTCACACATTCAACAAAAAGATAATTAAACTTCATGCAGTAAGAGTCCCCACATGGTGAAAACCTTGCTAGCTTTTCTGTAATAACTCTCTGTAATATCCCTGGAAATATTTGCCTTGTTTGAGATACGTATCAGCCATCAATGGAAAAAGGTGCTAGCATTCACCCACCACTGACATTTCAATTTCCCCCCCGAGCTGATAAGAATTGCAGAGCAGCGATCGAGAGCAGATAAATGCAGCAGAAAACCAGAGAGAGAAAAAAGAAAAGTGATGGACTTAGTGGTGCTGAAATGAGATTTTTTTTTACATTTCTAAGAGCAACAACTCATAGAAATTCACTCCAATGTGGTCTTTGGACTGGAAGGTCGATGCCAGTGAATGCACACAGAGCTTCGTACCTCTTGTCACTGACTATGATCTAGTTAAGGACTTTTCTTAAGGTCACTTTTTCATTTAAGTGTGTGTTCAGTGGCATCCCTGGTTTTCAAAATACCCTTAAAAAGAACTTGCAGAGCTCTGAAGCCTCCCAGCACTCCTGTTCGTTCTTCTAGGAGTCACTGCTTTGGTTCAGCCCAGGGGAAGAAGAGTAACTCTGATTATAAGTACTGACTGATGTACTGATCTAATTCAGATTGATCATGGGGATGAAAGAAGGGAAGGGGAGGATATTTGGTGACAATTTATATAATTACACATTAATAAAGCAGTAGTAAATGCTTAACATCCTCTATAGAGCATTATTAATCATTTATATGTCACTTGTAAACTTGGTGATAAATGCTTTATTGACATTAATAAAAAAATCTACAGTAAAACATGTTGAACTGTTCTTTTTAAACACTCCATTAATGATGCATTCAAGTGCATAAATAAACTATTAGATCAACTAAGGAAGTTATTAAAGGCTTGTTTGTGGTTCACCTTACATGTACTTTTTTCCATCATTATATAGATCAGGGGTCAGTAACCTTTTTGAGCCTGAGAACTAGCCTAAAGATGAGGAGTATTATGGAGGGTTACCTGCTTGTTTCAATATTAATAATTTATATAATTTAACAAAAAAAATCTCAACATCAGAGGCCAAATGAACTTCTGTTACTTCTTTTATTATTATTAATATTTTGTTGTTACTCTTTCCTGTGGACTGAGAAATGAACCAGAAAAACAAAGGGAAAAGTTTTATTAATATGGTTTGATATCGAGGAGACCTATAAGTCTGCCACAATACTGTACACTTTGGGTGTTATTTACGCATGTACGTATTTATTTATTTATCTTTTCCGTTCTCATTTTCTTGCTTAGTCCTGAATCTGTGTATATGTGTTTGTGTGATATATGTTTGATCAGAAATGAAACTGCTATACTCTGTGGCCAATGAAAATAAAATCTAAACATTATGTACGAAAAAAGAGACTCAGTAAAATATTGTTTTTCAGACTAGCATGTTCCCATGCAGATCATTTCAAATCAGTCTTACGACAAGTAATAATCAGATCCAATAATAATCAGATCTGACAGATGAGTCTATAAGTAATAACGTACTCAGAATACAACTGACAAAAAAATATGCATTTGATAGGCTACATACTACACTGTATGTTTACTTTTTTACTTTTAATTATTCCTAAAAAATTTTTTTACCACAGATTATTACATTATATGAGAACAATGTACTTACATAGATCTTTGATTAATTATTTTTCTGTGTCAGCATAAATGTAAATTTGACCCCATGTAGGCCAAAGTTTAGGAAAATTATGTGGTTTTAAGATGTAATGCACATGTTATATTTGTTATTTTTGTATTTCTTAAGAGTGATTTATGAGCAAAACATACAACTGAAATAAAATGTTGTTTATAAAATGTCCCTGAGAGCACCTCATTGGCTCCCTGTAGGCCACCATGTGCCTAGTTGGGTGCCCCTGATATAGATGATTCATAGTAATGGCTGGATCAGACTGAATTACATTTTCTTTCTGTCATGATGGCAACATGTCAGACTATATATAAACATCCTGTACCATCATGGCCGACAGACTCCAGACACTTAAAAGTGTGATCCTGACAGATCATTATACACTGTCATCGTGATGTTAGCTCTTGTCTCTGCGACTCTGCCTGAGGTCACAGACTGTTGGGGAGGCGGGTTGAAAAGTGTCAGTCACAGCTTTAACAGAGGGGCTCTTTTGATGCGAGTGTCTTGTGCTAAGAAAAGAAAATAACAACAAAAGAGAAATGACGATAGACTTGTCACTATGTGTCTAGAAGAGGAAAATATAGACAAACTATCCTTTGAACAGAACTTGTAGTTATTTATGTGATAACACAGTTAGCCTTGCTAAATACTGCTAAGTGTGTTAGCTAAGTAAGCTTCTCTGTCTGTAACTTTTGGAGGGAAAGCAGGGTTGAGTTTTGGGTTTTGTTTAATGTTATTCTGGTAAACAAAGAAATGTTTTCTATTATTGGTCTGGTCAGGGTACAAGTCAAAGAGGAGGGACAAGGGTATTACAGCTAAGCAAGGCTAAAAAACAAAGTTGTTCGAGAACTTCTGGGTAATAGGATTGTGCAGAATTTGAGTCCAAAACGCGGAAGTGAGTTAGTATTTTAGCACTTCTGATCCGGAGGCTGAATGTTTATGGGATTTTAGAAAAGCTTTTCAAACAAATGTCTAAAACAGCATATAAAATTTGAAGGTTTGAAGTGTTGTCATGTTTATAAAAGGATGTCTGCTAGTGAATTGTGGACAGGAACTGCAAAAACACCATTTCTTTAAAACAAATGCTAACACGTACACTGTAGTGGTCAGGACATTTGATTTACAGGAAATTCTCAAACAAGAGGTTAAACATGGCATCACACTTTGAAAGTGTGGTAACTGCTTCTAAGTTAAACCACTATTTTGTAGATTCAAAATAACTTAACAGAAGTTTTTTTTATTTACTCTTGCCAATTATGTTTAAGCCTAAAAACTCATGAAAGTTAGCTTCATTCATGAAAACTGTGATGAACAAAACACGAAGGTTCTCCATGTTCTTTCTGTCTTGTCACAAACTTGAAGTTTTCATTCTGTACTTTTTGCTGACAGATGTGCTGACAGTTTTGCTGAATATGTCTTCATCTGTTAAAGTGGGGATTGAAATAAAACCTCTGGCTAACACAGTAAACCTAGCCACTCTCGCTGTCAGAATAATCGACACCAGCAGAGCAGTCCCACATCTGATAATAGAAACTTCAGCCTTGTAGACATTGTTTAAATGGTTTACTTGTTCCCATCAGCACATGATTAGACATATTTCAATGGCATAAAGAAAAATATGAATGGTTTAAAGGTGGGGCTGTATGTATTAAAGGGATACGCCAACATTTTTTTTTATTTTCATGTCTTGCCTCACTCCTGAGCCCATGACAAGCAGATGGACACCATTCTTTCGACTGTGCGGGCAGTAACAAGGAGGAGACTTCGCCCACCTCTAGCTAGCTTAGGCTCAAACACTGAGAGTCAATGGGTAGTGTTAGCCTGCCCCTGCCTGCAGCCATCAGATAAACTCTTCGGCAACTCTTAACGGTCCTGTGCGCTTGTTGTGACTCATTTTTACCGACTTATGTTTCGTTATCTCCTGCTATCTTCGTAATATCTTCTTCTACTCGGAAACAGAGGCTTTGCTTTGCTGACCTACTTCAGCGGTGGTTTGCTAGAGATGTGACGTTTGCGAACAAGTTGAGTCTTTTGAATAGCTCTTTTAAGTGAACAATGACAACCTATTAGCAGTTGTGAGTTAGCCGTTCATTTGTAAGCTATTCTTAAATGCAAATTGCCTGCAAAAACGAATGGCTAACTCACAACTGCAAATCGGTTCTCATCGTTCACTTAAAAGAGCTGTTCAAAAGACTTGTTCGCGAGCGTCACATCTCTAGCACAAACCACAAGGACTTGCTTGTAAGTGGGTCAACAAAACAAAGCCTCTGTTTATGAGTAATAGAAGATATTACAATGATAGTGGAAGATAACGTAACGTAACATAACGCGATTAAAAAAACAAGTCACAACAAGCACACAAGACTGTTTAGTGTTGCTGAAGAGTTTATCTGGTGACTGTAGGCAGAGGCAGGCTAACACTACCCATTGACTCCCAGTGTTTGAGCTAAGCTAATTAGCGGTGGCTGCCCATCTCTTACTTGTTGCTGCACGCGCAGTCGAAAGAATGATGTCTATTGGCTTGTCAGGAGTGAGGCAAGACTCGAAAACAAAAAAATGTTGGCATATCCCCTTAATACACACATGCCACTAAGAGAGGCCACTTCTCCCCTATTGGCATGTCATACACCACTTTTTGACGTTGCTGTCACTTAAAACTAGACAGAGATGTAGTAAAATCTGACAGGCCTGTCTCGAGACATGCTGTATGAAATAATGATAATGTCACTCTACAGGAGTGGAGCTCCTGACAGTCATCTTCAGACTGACCTTTGATTTTGGGCCTTAGATCATCCTCTGACCCGATATTAAGGTTTTTTTGTGCTCATAAAGCTTTTAGAGTTGTCATTAAAAGTGACATCTAAGTAGTTGATCATGCTTTATAGATATCAAGTTAAGTGTTTACCAGTGCTTGACTAAAGCTCAACAATTGGTAGTTATAATAAATTGTCACCAGACATTTTAACCTAGGAGATGATCCATTTGAGAGAAGAGGTCAAAAAGCAAACAGTATGAGGAGTACAAAGTTTACCAAGGTTATTAGGGACAGACCAAGAAAAGCAGTGAGGCCTTTAGTGATGCTCTGGTTTCATGTAGAAGCACAGGGTGGAAGAAGAGTTCAGACCTATAGGAGGAAAAGATAAAGAGGTAGAAACAGACAGCCAAGCCGGTGCAGAAAAACCAGAGCACAAAAGATATCGAGACAGAATGAGAGGAGAGAAAAGTCAAGAGAAAAGCTGGCAAAACATGCATGAGAATAAGGAAAGTCAGCACCCTGCTATCAAGCATATCCATACAGAAGCTTCTATATCCAGAAGGTGTGGTTAATATGCTAATGCGTGGCTCTAGGATCTACACAGTGTGTTCACGCATGCAGCTCTGAGCAGGCACTCACTGTGATCGGGGACCAAGCCTTGACCCGCTCGCAGCAGCAGGTGAACTTTGTTGCCTCCTGCTTGGATCAGCTCGATGGCTCGGGTGTGTGTGATGCCCTGTGTGGCTTCACCGTTGATCTCCACGATCTGATCTCCGACCTGGGATGCAGATATAAAGTTACAGGTCATGAGCAGGGGAGCTTTGAGGATTCAATTATAAAGTAAAGACAGACATTCAAGTGACAGAAGAGGTTTGGAGACAGATGAACTTTGAACTCTGCTGCCCTCATTAAAGAACAAAGTGGACTTGAGGCTTTATGAATGCCAAAGGTTGAAGATACAGATGCAAAGATGTAATTCGCAGGCAGTATCTTGACAACAAATATGGCTTCCCAGGATCAAGAAAAGAAGATAATCAAGATTTAAGATCGCTGTGCTGCTTGCTGTGTTGCACTTGTTTGTCCATAGATTAGGTTATGTACGGCAAAAGTTCACCATCCCATGAAAGGACAGATTTGCTCATAAAACAACGATGTGTAGGAATTTAGTGCACCGGGCTTTGCTGCCCACCACAGGTCTAAAACTTTACAATCCTGCAGGAACAAACACTCTGCTGTCTGTTGCTTTGGTTGTCCGGCTTCTTGCCTTCTCTTTTCTTTTTCTTCTCTAAACTTTGTAAAGGATGTTCCCTTGTTATGCCCCAAATGTGATTATGTTATATATTTGTGGGGTTGCTTTCTGCTATTGTGTGTGTGTGAGGAGTGGGTGCTCTGTCAGCAGGAGGCTCTTTCAATCTATCTATTAATTAATCAATCAATCTTTATTTGTATATCACCAGTTTATAACAAGTGTTTTATCAAGGCACTTTACAACAGAGCAGGCTGAAGTTATACTCTCAGTTTTATATTTGTATATACACATACATATATCCAGAGATGTATCCATACAGGTAGAGACAAGGGGATTAAAAATAAGAATTTATGATAGCGACAAACTCATGGACGCCCAGATCATTAATCTGTCCTCATCACATTTGTCTCCACTGAATATAGATTAAATTAATCAATCTTTATTTGTATAGCACCATATTTGTCTCTGTTGAATATAAATGTATTAAAGGTAAGCCCCTTGAGATGTAGCATCTCATTTTCAAGAGGGACCTCACGTCTATGTGGTTGTAAACGTATTTATGGATGTATAATCAATACAACCGTGGATAGAGAGATCAGTAAAATGAAAATGAATATCTATAATGAATATAATCCGGAGAGGACTGATGTTAAATTATGTTATTTCTGTTGATGGTTGACACAGGATAGAGGTCCATTCAGGTGGCCTCCTAAAAGTTCAACGAGGGAGAAGCAGCCCTCCCATTGGCCAAAGAGCTGACAGCCATCAATTCAAAAAGCCCCAGCCAGCACACAGACGGTGGTGTTTCTTACAGCAGCAACTCATCACTCTTGGCCTCCAAATTATTCTTTATAACTTCATTGACCATGTAATTGTTAGTTTGTACCTTTATGTATTAAGTATTTTTTTGGGTGATTCCTTCCTGCCTTTGATTTTGGTACCCTGTTTGTTTAAAACTCGCTTTTCAGTTTGTTTTGTAATAAATAGTGTAAACTAGAATTTGGGTCTGGCGTTTGGTTTTGGGAACTGAGCTGTGATCTTCCTTTACTTTTCCTCCAATATGTTGAACACCTGGGCGCAGCAGGTAGTGCACGTGCCTCACAGCATGGCAGGGCCTTTCTGTGTGGAGTTTGCATGTTCTTCCTGTGCATGCGTGGGTTCTCTCCGGGCACTCCGGCTTCCTCCCACAAACCAAAATCATGCTCATTAGGTTGATTGGTGAACCAAGTTGCCCTTAGGTATGAATGTGAGGGTGAATGGTTGCCCGTCTCTCCAAGTGGTTAAACACCTACCACCTAAAGGGGTTTCTTCTGTCTAGACTAAAATAGGCCTGGTGCTTGAACCAGTGCAGCAACACAAAGAACCTCAGCCTGTATTTAGATCATCCTGTGTCTTTATCATGCAATCACAAAGAACGGATCTGAAACAAAAAAAACCTTTTCAAACCAAACTATGAAGCTTATGACCAAATCAAACATATTTGTGATTAAAATTCGACCTTCACAAATCAGCAAGTTTTGTTTAAAATCCAAAACTCATCCTCATGAATCATAGATTTCTTTTGCTTTTTCTCCTGAAGCTGCACTCATATTTCTAAATTTATGATGACTCTCTAATGTGCTTTAAAAAGAAGCGGCCCTGTTAAGTCTGAAAATCTACTCGGCCTTGCTTAACTGAACCAGCAACACCATCCGTTCTATTTGATCTGGACGTCTTTGCTGAGCGTCAAAACACTTTCTCCCATTTTTGAGCACCCCTGTCTCTCCTATCAAATAAACTCAACAAACATTAATCTCAAAACAAAAAAAAGAAATCTCAGCATAAAGGCACTCCTCATAACCCCAGAGCCAGATCCAGAATCAAAACATTTTGAAGTCCTCTTTTGTATCAGAGTAATCCAGTCCCTGCAGTATCAGACTCTGAAACTCCCCTCGGCATGTTTTATCAATTTAATTCAAAGTTCAACAGTGCAAGGCGGCCTCACAAAGTTGACTCCGAGGACAGAGGGAGGAAAAGGAAACAGACTCACATGTATCCGTCCATCTTTCAGAGCAGGACCTTCCTCAGCGAGTCTCAGGATGAACAGGCCCATGTTGTACTCTTTACCTCCTCGGAGACTGAAGCCGAAGCCTCGCTGGCTGCGCTCCAGCTCGACCACGAAACAGCCCTGTGGGTCACACCGGAGAACATGAGCTTCTCAGACTGAGGCTTGTCTTTATGGACATATGATTAATAATTGATAATATAGTCCTGCTTTGAATAGCTCATCTTAAACCTGGACTTACCTGCTTTGGGCCTGAAGTTATTAATGTTCCTTCCTTCAGTAGGAGCGAGTTTCTTGCCTCAGGATCACCATTCCTGCACCAGAGATGACCAAAAGCACATCACAATAGTTTGACTTCAACAAAAATAGATTTTTCAGTGTTCTGTGATAATATGGCATTAAGTAATGCAATGTGAGGTGTCTCTTTTGTTTCCTGGTTTTTCCCTGGTGTAACAGGTATTTTTGTTTCTCCTTTCCTCTTTTGTTCCCCAGCAGTGCTAGGCTGCAGGGTTTTGTGATTTTAGTTTGGGTTGGAGATTATTGGTGGTCCTGTTTTCTTGGCTTTGGTTATTCCTTGGTTTAGTTAGTTTTGGTTAGGCAGCTTATGGGGGAAATGTCAGGTACAACGGCCCCTTATGGGTTGGCCTGATCGTTGCTCTAGGTTATGTTCATGTTTGCTGACAACTCTAGCCGCTTTTGGTCTAATATGTATTAGACGTTTTTATTATGATTATGTTTTTGCCGGCGTATGTTTATTTGGTTGTTTGTTACCAATATTACAGGAAAAACTACTGGATGAATTTACATGAAAATTTTACCAGAGGTGTGGTTTGGTCCAAGGAAGAAGACATTACATTTTGGTGGTGATACGGATATTAGTCTGGATGCAAACAATTCCCAACATTTCAAAAAATACCATAGGTTAACATTGGGCGGAATTTTAAAAAATCATATCTCTGCCATTTTTTAACGCATTCCCTTTCAATTTTACGGGATAATATGGGGTCCATGTCTCTATCACCAAGGTAAATTTCAGCTAGATCTGATTCAGATGGATGTCACAAAAAAACCCATTGAACTTTATAATGGGAAATCTCATTGATGACATTCAATAATTCATATAAAATACAAAGATGAAGTGATGTTCCCAAAACCATTTGTGTTCATACAGGATATCAGCCTCCATGTATGTGCTGAATTTGGTCCGGATCCTGGCACTGTTCTGGATCTGGTGATCTAGAATAGTATCTTTTACAGACGTTGTGGAAAAGCCACTGCTGGAACTGAGCTGCTTGGCGGAGGTCTGCGCTCTCTGAGTGCTTTTCTAGTTCAGTTTGATTCTCATTTGGTATTTCCATAAATAAAAATCATTAACTTTGTCTTTTGTGTGGTGTCCTTTTTATATGTTTCTGTTCTCATTTTGTTCAACCTTGAGCCAAGTTTTCATTGGTATAGAGGCTGTAACAAGGTGTCAAGTGCACATCTGAAGTCTATTTTTGAGTTCATGAAATAAAAAAAAGCACGGGTGGAAAATTAATAGATTTAATTTTTTGTGAACTTAATATTCACATTTTATTTTTATTACTTGTCATGATGTATATCTTGTTATGAATCAGGTCCAATTGTCAAACTCAATATTTTATCCTTTTTAGCTTTTTACTCTTCATCAGCATGTTTTACTCAACTGATTATTTGTATCTGATGATTTATTGCTATTGTTATTTTTTTTACTTATTTATTTACTTATTTGCACAGAGACAATGTTATTTGTTCTTTAAATAATCGGGGCATGTTTTTTGCTGTTCTGTTATGGACTTTATTTCCAATTTTCTCTTGCCTAATAAGAAGATTAATCAATAAATAAATAAATTAAGTGTACTTTAAGCTCTTTTTCTTCTTGCTAATCAAATCAAACGATGAAAAAGAACAATGTCTGCATCCTTCCCAAGCTGCAGCTCTATTGCAGCTTCATATGAATGCATGCATTTAGCCCCCGAGGTGATTTGCGAGCTATTACACCTGCTTGCTTGGGCCTCGTCTTGTTGTTTGTGGGGTACAGCTTGCATCATGTAGGAGAGTCAGTGGATTAAACGTCAAATTGTTTCTTCTTTCTGCTGCGGCTACTGCAATCAGCACACTTCCCCATCCTCATAAGAGCAGCTTGAGCGCCTTGCTGTTGGCTTCATTACAAAACGCACAAACACAGACGTAAATCCTTCAAAGCTCCGTGGTGCTTTAACAGTTTAGTGACAGTAACGGGGGCATACTTTAATGCTTCACGGAGCTCATTACAATGCCTTTGTGGGAGCTTCCCTCTGCTGACACATTATCTGAAGAGCGGAGGCCTTCTTAGCGTCTGGCATGGACAGGAGTTTTTACACTTCATGCAGCTCATGCGCAGCTCTGGTTGACCCTGGGCTTGTGCTGGAGATTATAGTAAAAACAGGGAGGGGGCTGCTGGGAAACAGACAGAGGGAAGATCATGGAGGAGAGGAACACATGCTGGTTGGCGGTGAAACAGAGCAGCTGGATTAAAAAGTCTGACACAGGTAATCTTGTTTAAAAAATGGAGATCAAAGAGCGAGAGAGGCTCCTTATAATTCTGTCTTGTTTCTTGCTTTGCCATCCAAACATTGACCACGGGGGGATTTTCAGTCTTTCTGGATAATAAGGTGAGTGTGGGCTACAGGAGATGGTAATAAGGCCACAGTGAAGCACACAGCAGCGCCTGATTTAAGAGGATTGGGGCTAATTTATGGTTCATGTGGCAGAACCTGCATTAGGCTGTCAGCTGCTTCAAAGGGACGCCGGTGTAAAGCTTCTGTTTGTATCCGTGTTTATTTGTGTACCTGTCCTGGTAGCTGGGAGGCTGTTGGCCCATCGCTCGGTGCTGTGCTGAAGGGCTGTGCCGCGCCGAGTTTGTTCCAGATGGAGGAGCGCTCTCTGTGCAAACACAATTCATAATAAAGGCTCACTTAGTAAGAGCTTGTTTCCCTCCATTTATCCCAGAAAAGACCCCCGATAAGCCTGGAAATGAGCTCCACCCACCGTCTTCAGGCACCACAGTGAGGGTGACAGTGTTGCCGGCGTCCTTGATGAGCTGGACGATTTCGTTGTGCGACAGCTCCATGATGGACAGGCCGTTGACGGCAGAGATACGGTCGCCCACCTTCATCTGACCTAGACGGTCCGTCGGGCTGCCCTCAATAATACGGCCGATCTTGTGAGGTATGACTGAGAGAAAGGGAAACAAAGAGAGGCATGAAAACCTGCAGCAAAATGTATACAACAAACCAAAGATGAAGACAGATGAACATAAATTCATGCTTTTAGACCAGTTAAACCCATTTTAATGGCAGTTCTGTTGGACGTTGCTATATTAATCAACATAAGATTATAATCCAGATTATAATCATTACAGATGTTAATATTAGATTGATCCCTCTATCCATGGTTGTACTGATTAAACATCCATAATAAATACCTTTATCACCATATAGACATGAGGTAAATGAGATGCCAAATCTCAAGGGGCTTACCTTTAATATATTTATATTTAACAAAGACAAATACGGCACCGTACAAATAAAGATTGATTGATTGAGTCTATATTCAGCAGAGAGAAATGTGACTTTAGTCCCTTTGTCTCTGCCTGGATGGATGCATCTCTGGATGTATGTCTGTGCATAAGAAATATATTTATTACATGTATTTGTATATATCTACATATGTCCATCTATAAAATGAAGAGTAAGGCTTCAGCCTGCTCTATTGTAAAGTGCCTTGGGGTAACTTGTTATGACCTGGTGCTATACAAATGAAGATTGATTGATTGACTAACCTCAGGATGGTTTTAAAAGAAGATCAGTAGTGAACAATCAATGAACTCCCATCTTAAGTCAACATCCTCAGTGAAACTGAAAGGATATTATGCTGCATCATCTTTAATGTCAGCTACATGTCAGATCAGGAGTATTGAGGAAAAATTGTCATACAAGGAACAAACAAACTAGACAACAAAATGTTCACTAGTACTAGTAGAAGATTGTTTTTGGTCTACTTGTTCTACTAGTAGACTTAAAAATGTTCACTAGTACTACAAGTAAGTCTTATATGCTAATGAGGGAGGGGGGGAAACAAATTCAGGCTTCCCATTGGCTTTCGAAAATATTACAACCAATCATGGTGCTGGATTTGGTTATGATCCCTCCTACTTAATTTGCAATAGGTCTACTAGTACTCCTAGTGAATCTTTTAGCTTAACTAGTACTACTAGTAGACTAAAAACAGCCTACTTGTACTACTAGTTGTTGTCCATATGCTGCTCCGAATGTCTTGCCTTTGTTTGTTTCCTGATTTGTTTGGATGGTTCAATAAGGCAGGGTAACTGGGAACGGAATTGCCCCTCAGGGAATAAATTAAGTCTGAATCTGAATCTGAATCTGAAATACCGACAGTTTCAGAAACGATGATGTCATAGCCCCTCCTCTTGCTTAAAGTACATGTGCAAACCCTCACAACAACAGAAACAATGGCAGATATGGTGTAGCGTTCCTGCTGCGGAAGCTCCAGAGCTTCTTGTGACTCTTACAGTAAAATCCTCTGCTCCACCAAAAGCAACAAGAGGACACAAAGAACAACATAAGCCAGTGTTTGTTGACATTTCTCATGATGTATGCTCCATGTCTTTTTCTCTGGTTTTGGTGTATGTCTGCAGCAGCGCCATCTACATGTTTACATGTTTTCATGGGGACTGACAGATTTCCTGAAGCGATGCCATCTTTACAGAGAACATATCAACATAAAAACGTTTTAAACTAGAATCTTCTTTATTTGCTTCTTACCTCCAGGTGGGGGCTTGTTCTTTGACGTCAGGATAACAAATCCAAATCCCTCGTTGTCCCTGCGCTGCAGAGTCACATCGAAGCTCTCCAGCCGAGTGGGCTGAGCGGGCTGGATGGTGTTTTGAAACTCTTCACGAGGAACCTTGGGCGAGCTGTTGACCTGGGCGGATGCTACCTGATGGGGCTGCTGGCTGCTGTCCAAATCCCCACCACCCTCTGAAAATGACAGAGAAACAAAAAGGACATGTTTAAAGGCACATGATGAGGATGGTGTCTCTGTGGAGCTAAATCCAGGCCAAAAGTGTGGTAATTTGAAAATAAAAAAAGATTGGAAAAGGAAATTTGAAACTGAAATTTTAATGTTTGTTCTTGAATTTTTTTTTAATAAAACCACGAAAAACAAAATGGTTTTCAATTTAAATGTACTTCTTAATCAGCAATGTAATTATTTTAATTAAATGTTTTAGGTTCATTTTCTACTCTGACATATTTTAACATGTGATGTGTCATTTTTTTCAGTTGTATCTTTTTGGTTTCAGATTTCTTTTTTTCACCTTCAGATCTTATTTTTTCATTTTCAAAATTCTGGCCCTGTTCTGGCATGGGCGGCATGGGATTGTGAGTGACAGCATAGCAAAGCATCGTCAGATGATGTTGCCTTCAGGAAACGTGGGCACTTTGATAGATATGACTCAAAACTTTCCCTACACTGTACTCTCTTCATACCTGTAAATAAAGTGATGCTAATATGAAACAAAAAAGATAAGATTTGAATCTGAAAATATTAATCATGTAACCGAAAAAAAATGACACATCACATGTTAAAATATATTTCAGAGTCATAAATGAAAATTAAAAATTTTATTTAAATAATTACAGAGCCGAAACAAGTTTATTTAAACTGAAAAATTCTCTCACACTTATATTAATTCAATTTAGTGCTTCTGTTTCTTAAAACATCAAGAACAAACATTTACATTTCATTTCAATTACTATATTTTCGATCTTTCTTTTTTTTTTATTAGATTTTTTTCCTTAAACATTGAACAGTATCTGAGACAAGATCAGTGATGTACAAAAAAAGGTACAAAACATATCACATACACAGATGATGCAAATGTATATCAAATATGCATTAAACAGTGTAGTAATAAGGAAAAACAAACAGGATAAACAAATAGACAAACAAAAACAAATAAGTAAATAAATAGATAACTAAGTAAATAAATGAATGAGTAAAAGATAATAAAAAAATACATTTCCGTTACTTAAAGAGCAGTCTCAACAACCTAAATAGTTCACATTATTAGGTATTTTCCGACGATGCTCCACCTCCTATCAAAAAGGTCCATTTTCAACTGTAATGATGCGGTCATTCTTTCCATGAGATACACCTGTCTCAACCTCTGTTTCCATTCAGCCACTGACGGTGATTTAACATTCTTCCAGTTTGCTGTTACATTTTTGGCAACCAACAATAAGATATCAAAAATATATCTTTGGTCAGCAGTGAAAAGGTCAACCGGTATAACACCAAGCAAGTAAAACAACACATTTGAGGGGATTTCTCTCAATCTTTTTTTAATTTTCGAATTACACCACTTTTGGCCTAGATTTAGCTCCATATGTCTCTATTTTTGAAGTACTTGACATCTCTGTAGTAATGATCATTTCAGTTCAGATAAAAATCACAGAAAATAACGTCAGTCTGTGATGCTGTTTGCTGTTTTTGAGATCTTTCCATAAATAATCAGCCTCTCTGAAGTCACCAGTTGCCTTTGTGCCTAATGCACGCTCAAAATAAAGAATATCAACTCTTTCCTGAGGATAAAAGCCTTAAACAGGCTGTTATTCATGAGCTTATCCCCTTCAATCTCTCCTCATTGCATGTTTGTTCTGCTGAGTCTCTGTTTTGTCAGCTGGCGTCAGGAAATCTTTTTCTAAACGGCTGCTTTGGAAGCATAAAGCCGAACATGATTGATGCTTAATTTCTGCAACGTGAACACAGCTGTTGTTGCAATACATCAAATCTAAAGTAATTCGGAAAGTGCTTGTGTTATTCACAGAGTGGCTATTTGTGGTAAACAAGCCTGAATGCAGCGGGGGTTTGTTCTATTAAAAATAAAAACAGAGGAGTCAGCGTTTTTGCTGTTATACATCCTTTGAGATGTAAATCAACTTCAGCAGTTGATTCAGTCTTCAGCGTCCTTCATATGAAATCAGTCAGGCCAGACAGAAAACACAGAACAGAGCGTCTTCAGCTGTCATTACATAAGTCTGTTTTATTCCTGTTTGGGTGGAAGAAAAACAAATAGTTTTGTATGATTCATGTGTTAGATAAAATGACTATGACACAAACTTGACTTCTTTTTAAAGGAAAAAAATATGCAGACAATGACATCCAAAAATAAGGTGGCCCAGAGGGTCGTCTGCGTCAAAATATTTCAAAAAAAGTATTGAAAAAAATGTGAACGTCTCACTTGAAACAAAAATCTGAAAAAATACCGTACTAAATGAAAATATGGATTTCACAAATAACAAGACATGTTTCATCAGACAAAAATGTTTCATTACGGGCATTTTTAAAAAATTAGAAATGAAAATAAAAATAATAAAATAAAATAAAAAAATAATAAATAAATAATATTTATAAAATTTGGTGCTGGTTTAGCGGTTTGGTAAGCAACCAGGCACGATCCAATTACATGTTTCTGCCAGTCTGGTTCAAATCCAGCCTGTGGCCAATTCACTGTCACGCTCTCCTGTCAATGAGGGCACAAAAACGCCCAAAAAATAATCTTAAAAAAAAAAAAAAGAAAAGAAAAATAGGGATGCACAAGCTTATGGCATAATATTACTAATGGCAGATTATAGCTTAGAAAGTTGATTATCTTCATCAGAATATCAAAATATCTGCTGATATTAACAGCTAATATAATGGCCAACCCTAGTGGCCGTATACTGTTTATCTTTTTACATATTTTTGCTATAATATCAGCAGACGTTAAGAACATATAGTTAAACTTTAAGATTAGATAATCCTTTATTGATCCCCAGAGGGGAAATTCAGGTGTTGCAACAGTACAGGGGTAGGTAGCATGCATTAAGGTTAATAGAATAATATATAATATAAAGATAGATATCTTATCGTGACTGAATGTCTACATTTAAAAATCAGTGGTAATGAATGTTGTTAATCCTGTTTCTAACACAAATGTTGCACACAGACAGCTGCAGCTCCATCCAGCAGGACATCTGGTTAAGTTCACTGATGACACTGATGAGACCGGCCGTGACACTGCTTTTTGAGCTTTTGTAAAATGGTGTCATGAAAATTACTTTAATGTCACAAAACAAAGGAGCTGATCAGTGATTTTAGGAAGAACTGTCAGGAGCCAAGAGCCAAGAGCAAAGAGCCAGCACTGTCCGCGGAGAAAATGTAGAAACTGTGAAATGTCTTGGAACAATGTTGAAAACAGAGTCAATAATTAAACGTGGTCACCAGAGAATTCACTTATACAGAGGCTGAACTCCTTTAATGTCTCCAAGAGCATTTTATGTGCTGTTATTCTTCTTTTATGAGTCTTTTAACTTTCTCCTATATCTGTTTGTTCAATGGGTTGTCTGTGAGAGACAGACACAGTCTGAATTACAGTCAAAATGAACTTTAATTGTCTCTGTAGTGAATGTTTTGACAGTTTGGATATTCTGGATGCAAAGCAATAATTTTGCATTTGACCTCCAGGGCCTCCATACTTCAGTCCTTCTCATGTGGACTTTATATATTCAGATCTAAGTTTGATGAATGAATCCAGAACAAATCTAAAGGATTAGTAGAAAGACTTCCAGATCAAAGCTGTGCTCAGAGGTCGCCTGCAGCACACAGCCAGACAAAAGCAGTAAAAACTGGATCTGACTTCTTCAAAAGCTCCAACAGAAACATGAAACCGAGTATTTAAAGCAGACCCACCCGAGTGTGCCAGCTTCCTGCGGACGGTGAGCATGACCTGTCCGTTGCGGGCGGCGTTGGTCATCAGCTCCAGGACTTGTTTGTGGGATTTGCCCTTCACCGGCACGCCATCTATGCAGAGCAGCTCGTCCCCCGCCCGCAGCCGCCCGTCCTTCTCTGCTGCACCCAGCGGCACAATGGCACCGATGTAGACCTGTGGAGACGTGAGGGGCCGATTAACACACTGATCCACGGCAGAGCCAACATCAGGACTGACTGATCCCGCAGTAAAAAATCAAACTGAGTCCTCTCTGCTGCTCTAAACATTTAAAGATTTTTTCTTTAAAAAAAGATCAAAACGGCTGTTTGATGCTTGTGTGGAGATTTTTTCCCATTTTGTCCTAAAGCAAAAGTGAAAAATAAAATAAAAAGTTATTTTGAAACTTTAATCTGTCCGCACACCAAAGATGAATGTGTTCAGATTAACCTTAAAGAAGGAGTTCACCTGATTTTAACCCCTGAAGTAGTCAAAAAAAATACACAGAAAAAAAGTAAGACTTTAATAGGAGTAGAAAATATTTTTCAGTAGGTCTTGACATGCTAGACATGCCAAAAAATAAAAATCAAATCTAGGTTATTTGTGCTGGACGGTGATGTTTTGCTACAGATTTATGTAGCTATGTTTCAGAGGGTGAAGCAGTTGAATTTGGCTTTATTCACACTGCAGGAAAAAGTGGCCCAAATGTGACTTTTTTGCCCATGTGACCCATATCTGATTTTCTCATGACAGTCCGAACAGCACAAATCCATTTTTTCAAATCAGGCCCAGACCACTTTCATATGTGGTCCTAAATCAGGTACAAATGCGATGTCTTTCAACTGAACTTCACTCTGAACAGTCATGTCGCATTTTATCTGACTTTTCTATGTTATTGAAGTGAGAAAGACGTCACAAATCTGCACCGGAGGAGGCAGGACACGGCATGATCCAAACAATGGACAAAACATTGGCTACGTTTACATGAGAGCTTTAATTCCCCTTTTAATTCAGAATAAAACTTAAATCCTCTTTAAAAGGATTAAAAATGACCTTGTAAACACCTAATTCTAAATGAAAATGACCATTCTGATTAAACTTAATTCCAAAGTAGGAGGCTGGTTTATTCTGATTTTAAATCCAAATTGAATAATTCCTCGATCATGTCTACGTTCATTCCGCTTTAAATTAATTCCGGTCATTCTGCACATGCGCATTCTCTCGTCCTGTTGCCATGAAGCACACGGGAACATATTCCAGGATGGCCGGCCGAAGCAAGCGCTGGACTCAAGACAATTTATTTAATTACAGCCATAGAAGATTTGGAAATAATGAAAAGAGTGGATGGACGTAAGCATAAAAATGGAGACCTTTTTAAAGTTGTAGCGTCCAAGTTGGACGAGGTCTCCCTGACAGAGACGCTGGGGACGCTGAACTGGAGTTTGTTTTCTTCTGGTGGACGTAAATACATCACGTCCGCCCCCTGTCCAATCAGAACCATTCCCAACCCCTAGACCTTAAGCTGAATTGCATAAAGGCGAATCAACGTGTTTTCCATGTAAAGCTCAATTCGGAATTATTATTTACATGTAAACGCAAAGGAGAATACTTTAATTCCGAATTATTTAATACTGAATACTTAAATCCAAACTAAAAAACATCAACCGTGACTGTGGCCACTATGGAAGAACTCTGAGTCAGTGAAGCTCCTCACGTCACAATCCCACCACTCCTGACTCAGACTCCACATCCACACATCCCTCTGTACAGAGGCAGCAGCCACCCCTCTCAATTTCTTCTCCTCCTAATCACTTTGTCATAATTTTTCAGCTCTGACTGCACAAAAACTTGAAAACTGATTCACACGCTGACATGTGAAGCCTCCATATTAACTTCTGTAAACACAGCGTGGTGCCTGTGACATCCCTTCAGGGCCGTAGACGGTTCATACTGAAGTCTGAGTCACATTTAAATTATACTGCGGACAGCCACACAAAAAAATCTGATTAAAAAAAAATAAATCAGAATTGAGCATTAAGACCTGCAGTCTGAGCATAGCCTCATTGTTAAGCAGCTGATGAAAGCAGAGTGAGTCCTCCTGAGAGTGT
Source organism: Cetoscarus ocellatus (assembly GCA_037902135.1). Lineage (NCBI taxonomy): Eukaryota > Metazoa > Chordata > Actinopteri > Labriformes > Labridae > Cetoscarus > Cetoscarus ocellatus. The sequence continues at coordinate 91,659 of JBAMNC010000494.1, forward strand.
TTTTGTTTTGGTTTAGAGCAGGGACGGGCAACCAAGGGCCCACGCTGAAATTATGCTTAATGACAGAGGGCCAGATTTTTGCAATTTCAAGTGTACTTAATATACATAGCCGTCATAGGAGCTTACTTTATCAACATAGATATTCAAACAAAAATGCAATTAGAATACTTAACTGGACTTATTTTGTCAGGCAACTAACAGAGCAATTTATTTGCTATCAAAGTTGATTTTACATACATCTTTACTTCATTTGCAAAAGCAGATAACTTTGTTTAAGTATAAATCTGAACATTTGTTTTATAAATTTGTGCACAGTAGGTTATTTTATTCAGACCACAGTGGTTTGGCTTTGACTTACTTGAAAGGAAGATTTAATTGATTAATACCGCCTGCAGTAAGTTCTAAAATAACGTGAATAAAATGGTTAAAAACAGAGTTATCTGCTCTTGCAATTTAAGTCTTCATTTATATTTTAAAATATGAAAAAAGAAAGTTTCACATGAAGAATCACAGCCAATTATAGCTCCACTTCTTTTAGAAGCACTGCTGTTTTTACTGCTGTCAAGGTAAATTCTTTCAGATTTTCTACATTTTTTCATTTTATAAACTGACAGACAGGCTGCATTATGAGACTAAGAGGGCTGCCAGTTGCCCACCTCTGATCTAGAAAGTAGCTCATACCTCCCTCGGATCATGTGTTATGGTGAGTAAATACGTACAGCATGTTTGTTTGTTTGTCTCCCCAGCGCCCTGCAATGGCCGGTTCAGGACTACACTGTCTTACATAAAACTGGGCCATGGTGCGTAAAGGTGAAGGCTCATAGTCTTTAATGATCTATCCTTGGTCATCAAACGGTATACTGTGCAATATCATGTTAAGAACTAACACAGAACTGTTGAAGCAGCTCAAAGAAACAGAATTAAGGACTGATGAGGGAGAATTAACAAGTGCAAGCTGCATGTAAATCATTCAATCAGTGACCTGTGCTTACACTGAATTCTAGAGCTCACTTTCCACGTTGTTATAAGAACCTTTGGACAACAATACAAGGCTATCGGTTAAAAAAAGTAAAACTTCCTGTTTTTGTGCTTTAATTCAGACCCCTAGGACTTTGTCTCACCCTCTGTCTTTCATTAATGCTATCTGATTTGCAAAATCCGTTACGAGAAGGCCAAAAATTGGAGAAAAAAATGAACTTCAATTCAAGAAGCTGTTTGTAAAATACAGAAAAGCCTGGTGTCTGACTGACATCCTCTTGTATCTTAAAGGTTTGGTATTCAAACAGCATGCCAGCCCTGGTTGATAACCACTAGACCGTGCTACCTACCGGCTGATCTGGCCCCTCGCCTCCAAGAACTCTGAAGCCGAAGCCCGACTCCTGGTTCCTTTTAATAAATACGTCCAGCTCCTTTGTATTTGGAACTGCAAAGAAAAATAAGAGAAGACAGAGGAGAATTTCTATTGAGACAGCCATGAAAGACAAAGAAGATTGGCAATGCTGTTTGAGGGTTTTGGGCATTTGGGATAAGGTGCACGTGCACTGTGTGATGAAACAGTTTTGAGCCTGAGGTTCATAAAGGATTAAGCCAAGTTACTAGAAAGTTTCTGTGGTTACTGCAAACATAGAAATGCTGTCAAAAGCTTCTACATGGTTTGAGTAAATAATCAAATCAAATGTAACGATAACTCACGCTTGCTCTCCATCAGCGCCCTGGACTTGAGGTAGATCTCCGTAGCGTCCGGTTTGGGCGAGGACGAGCGCAGCGTGTTGGTAGAATAAGTGATCGGATTGGGAGGAACCTCGGGCTGACTGAGGGTCTCTGTGCTGCTGATAATCTCCTGTCGCTGCGACAGCATGATGGGCTGGGCGACTGCGAGGGGAGACTGGTGGGGCATGGGGTGGGACGCCTGTTGTGGACTGGGCAGAGGTGCAGTTTGGGCCATGGGGGCTGTGCACTGAAACAACAAGAGAAGAGCAGAGACGATGTGAGGAGCAGTCAAGATGATGAGGTCAGTCTGTTTATTAGCAGCAGTGATGCCAGGAACGCGTTACTCTAATATGACCATGTTTTTCAGTCACTGTGCGTTACTATTTTTGTCATTTTCCTTAGTAAAAAGATGTATTTGCTTCTTGCGTTTCGGGGGAGAAAGTCATGTATGCGACAAGTCACGTTTTCAGCATGAGGACACCTCACGCGAGGAGAGAAATGTGCATTTTCTTGTAGGAAATACAGACGCTATTTTGACTTTGTGTCAGCTAAATATGACAATATTAAGATTGGTTGTACACTCTGTGCTGGCAACAAAGTGTTATCTAGGTTCAAAAACACTTCAAATCTGAAGAAACATTTGGAGTCACTGCACAGCACAGACAAACTTACAGAGAAAGTCCCACCAGGTAGAGAAAATGCTGCCCTTAAACCAATTGACTCACAATATATAAATATATTATATATATTGATATATTATACATTGAATGTAACTATTAAAGTAACTTGGAATCTAACTTAGTTACTTTTAAAATCAAGTAATCAGTAAAGTAACTAAGTTACTTTTTAAAGGAGTAATGATAAAAAAAATACATTTTATTTAAAAGCGCATTTCATGACACTCAAGGACACTGTGCAAGATTAAAACAACATTAATAAAATCAACAATAGAACAATAAAATCTGCAAAACAACAGATAATGACAGGTATGGGGATGAAGTGGTAAGTTATTGTTAAATGGAATATGCAGTGATCAGTAATCAGATTACTTTTTCAAGATAACTGTGGCAACACTGATTATCACACTTTGAGTTTGTCAGCCATGCGGACCTCAGTGTCGAAACACGTGATACGTTCCAAACATCCATGTCAGACCCATCAAGGACAGCTCAATAAACCACTTTTGTATCACGATTTACCAGTTGATAACTAATGCCAAAAAACACTTAAAGGTCCCGTGACCTGGTGTGTTTGTCTGTTTACGTCATGTCTTGAGTGTCTATTAAGCAATGATTTGATTTTAAGAAGGGAAAAAAGTAAAAATGTTGCCTCTATAGAGGATAGTGTCTGCCTGTGAAGGGCAGAAAACACACATGCAGGCGGAGGCTGTATAGCTATGACATCATAAACTCCAGGAAGTAAAAAACAGAGAATTTTAAGGGGCATGTTTTAAAGAGGCATGGAGCATTTCTCCACATTTCTCTGAGCTGAGATTTTGGTAAAAGGTTTAACATTAAACATTATAAACCAAGACAATTTTCATTTAGCAGGACACTGGATCTTTAAAACTTGTAAGGATGAAGGTATGAGGTGCACTTAAAGCTCGGTTCAAAGCCTCATTTCACTTTATGTGGCTTCATTCAAATCCTTTTAATGGTCCTTTTTGTTTTTTTGTTTTTTTTCTTTTAACTAAATCGGGACAAAACAAACAAGCTTCAGGTGTGTAAACCACCTAAGTAGTCCAATGACAAATAAAGGGGTAGCTAGCTGTAGTTCATTGTTCAAATCAATCATCATTCAGTCATTATGCACATTTGTTGATTGTAAAATCCTTTTTTGTCATCCTTGTTTTTTAGTATTTGTGTGAAGCATCTTTTTGCTGCTGTCTTGGCCAGGACTCCCTTATAAAAGAGATTTTTGTATCTCAGCGGGAATGCTCCAGGTTAATTAAAAAAATGACATTATTAAACATTTTGATAGGCTGTGAGCCATGATTATAAGATAATAAAGGCCTGAAATATCACTATGTGTGATCAAACAGCATAAAAGATATTTTCATTTTTTACATTGAATCAAAATAGAGAAAATAGAAATACTTTCCCTTATATGTAGATATTTTGAAAGCTGTCCCTGTATCAAGGCTGAAATAAAGCAGATTCAGCCTCACATGGAGATTCTGCGTCGGAAGAATGAATCAGTATGAGTAAGCCTGTTGCTGCCTCAGCTCCTCACTATTTTCGGAGTGTGTAAACATGCAGGAGAGCACAGGAACACGCTCGTGAACACGCTGGATCATCTTAGACACCCATACGCAGAGGGATGTTCACTCGCCGTTAGCCAGGAGCCCGCATATTTACCCACAAGCACTTCCAGAAATAACAGCCAGGCTGATGTGGGCTTACTGAATAATGTAGCCAACAACAGCGAGCGTCGACAAACACCAATGAGTGCAGCTTGTGGGTAAGCAAGACAAACTTAAAAACTCTTCTGTTTAATCTTTCAACAGCAGTTTTAACATCAGTGAGTTCAGCCTGAGCGGGGCGGAGGAGACGGGGCAGAGATTTGTTTGAACTCACCGGTTTGAGGGATTTCACAGGAGACGTCTGACCTGTGGGAAAAGAACAGAAAGAGGATGTTAATTTGTAAATTCAGAGTGTAAAAAAAGCAATTACCAGGTTTAAACATAGTGCTTAAAGGCTAAAACAGGGCCATTAAATCAATTTTACTAAAATTAATCACGAAGGGGAAGAACATGAACGTTTTATTTAGGGAATCCATGAGGCTGAAAATCTGAATGTGTCAGCAGTGAAGCCTTTGAAGCAACAGAAAAAGTTTGTTTCTGTTTTCTGGTTGGTTGTAAGATATTTATTATTTACTATGACATCAATGAAATCTTTCTGCTTTAACAGTCTGAGCTTTAACCTGTTGTAGTAAAACATAAGCTGCTGTTCTTCATTACTGACAAACTGACAGTACGGGCTCACCTGGCATAAAATAAACTGATAATCTTATATTTGAAACATGTAAACACATTAAACTGTTGATCTATGCAGGTTATTCAAATCAAAAGTAAAAGTTCTGTATATTTGCATACTCCATTTTCAGCCAAGCTCTATTATAGGAAAGTAAGCTGACGTTAAATTTTAGTCTGTACTTAGACAGAATGAGTATGATGTCTTTTATTGAGATGATTTAAATACACTGCAGTGGGAGATTTTATGTCTTTATTTAACAACACGGGGAGACTCTCTGGCATAAAGACAGAGAAATGACATGCACAAATCTAACTTAAACTTGGCCACTCGCTTGGAGAGTCACACTAAGACAGTGAGTTCCCTTTCGTTTGTTTATCAAATGCTTTAGTACAAGAAGAAAAATGGCACAAAACAAGAACTAACGAAGATCAAGACCAAGTCCACTTGTAGTCAGTTAATTCTGCTTTAGAAAAAAGGAAAAAAGAAGTTTTCAAAACCGTAAAAACACATAAAAGTCAATGTCACTACATGTACTGATACTGATATTTCTTATTGAGAGCACAAAGACCCCACTTGTCTAACATCGACATCGACGGATGTGAAGCAAGAAAAAAAAACCCTATTCTTTAATAAATTACACTTTTCATTGAAAAAAGTGGCTATGCAGTAATGAAGTAAACTTTTATGGTATCATTGTAAATTCTGCCAATATTACAGCCAATATGGCAAAATATCGGCTATAAATCATGAAAAAATAATTCATATGAGCCGATGCTGATGATCAATTTTTGGTCAGTTACCTGCAGATATTTTCCGCAACCACAGGAATAAGGGTAATGAGGCTGCCGGCTGTATTCCAACCCCCAGCTTTGTCGCTTTTTGTCACTTTAAGGTGACAAATTTTGACACTTGCAAGCAGCAAAACATGATGTGTAAATCAAAGGAGAGTTTAGGAGCTGATAGCATGAATTTTATGTCATGGACCCATTAATGCAATTATCTTTAGATTTCCCATGTATCCTGGACTTGTTAGGCATTAAGGGTTTTCAGAGAGCCAACAGGCAGCTTATTTTATCAGTTTGGCTCAAATGAATCTTAAAACCAGCGTTAATTTTGTCATTGACTAATTATCTTCGACATAGTTTTCATCAACAACCTTTTTTCCCCTGACGAAAACTAGACAGTAACTAATAAAAACAAGTGCACATGGACAAAAACTCAAACTAAATTAACTGACAATTTCATCAACAAATAAAAACTAGACGAAAATGTTTGACAGAGACTTAAGCCAGTCAGACCTAATTAGGTCATGTAGAAAGTAGAGACAAGTTAGAAATATATCCAATCACAGCTACTTTGGTTGGTGGTGGTGGGATGAGTTGGGGAGCGATCCAATCAGAGCTACTCTCTTTATGAATTGATATATTCATGTAGAGCAGGTTCACTGTTTGTTGTCAGTTCTGGTATTGTAACTGAGATGCTCTGCCAAGTTGATTGCACACAAAAGTTAAATTTGTTTCTGTTCATTTATACATTCAGACTTCACTAGCATTCAATAAAGGGTTATTAGATGTTTCATTTATCCAAGTGTAAAACATGACTTCAGAAATTCAAGGAAACATAAAAAATGCCTTACACTTCACACTTTATATTTTAGTTTAGTAGACTAAAATTAAAACAATTTAGATGACTAAATTATGGCAGAAATTAAAAGATATTTTAGGCAAACGACCACAAACTAACAATAAATGAAAAAGTGCTGTCAAAATTAACACTGGTTCAAACATCCTCAACATCATAAGTGGAGATACTCTGCATGCTGGAAGGTAACAGCTCATCTTCACTCTCTCTTTTGGTGAGTTATTGTTTAATCTAACCAGTAGGGGGCAGTGTACTCCAGTATCAGGACCATCCATCTATCATAAAGTGAGCACAGGATGGAGACACAAAGGTGACCCCAGACCACGGGAAACATGCACTGCTGTGTGCTCAACCTGCCAGCTGTTTGGTTCACGACTACAACACTCGTGCTTTGACTGAGAGCAGCTTTTCATCAGCAGTTATTGATTTTTAGCGAAAATTATAAAGTTGTCATGACTTAAGAGGAATTATTTTGTAATAAGTTTGATTAATTCCTCAAATATTGGTCATAACAGGACTGACGCTATCACACTGAGTGAAATACAAATCCCACAGGGAAGGGCACTTTGCCTCATTTCCAGATTTAAATCCAGCGTAAGGATCAGGACTAAATAATTTCCTGTTTCATTTCTCTGTGCGGCTGTCATCGTATGGGAGTTCTTGCCTCTGGCTGGGACTAAAACCAACCTAATCCTGGTTTGTGGGTGACCCGAGGGAAACCCTGCGGCGCTGCTCTTTTTAGTCCTGGAAAGCTGTGATCTCCTGCTCTCTTTCAAATCTGCAACAATTACACAGCTCCAAAAATGCACGAGAAAAAGCATATGAGGCGAAAATGGGCCAAAAGTTAATAAGAAGCAGCACAGACACACACATACACACTGAGGACAAGCCCCAGGAGCTGAGAGCAGAGCCCAGCTGAGTATATCGGATATCTGGGTGCAAATACTGATTTCTTGAATCTAGGCTACTGCAGTGCAGCACACAGGAGAAAAAGGAACAAGCCCTTCAAATCAGCCAGAGCCTGAAGTAAGAAGAAGGGCAATGATTACCCACCACACTCCTCTTTCTCTCCTCCACTATCTTTCTTTCTCTCTGAGCAGCACATGAATCACTGCCACTACCATCTCTCTTTGCCTTCCCCATGTGACGGAGCACGACTTCCTCGCTGTTTGGAGAGGTGCGCGGAGGATGATGCAGAGTTGTTGTGGAGCAGAGCGTGAAATTGCTTTATTTAACATTTGGAGAATCTGTATGTCCAGGCTGGAGAGTACCAACATCCATCCTGGTATTTACACAAATATGGAAATGGACATCTCACATTAAATCCTGATATAAATATGAACATTTAAGCATTTCCAGATGTTGTACTGACTCATCAGCTATACTCTACTCAGTTTGGGCATCAGGCCCTGCACTCACCGGCCACTACATTAAGTACATCAATTCAACTGCTCATTCACGCAAATGGTTCGTCGCAAGGCAGCAACATTTTGTTGGTCTTGTAAAGCATGTTAAGACCTACAGGAAAATATTTTCTACTCATATTAAAACCTGACTTTTTTTCTGTGTATGTAAAACAGCAGATTTTTGGACGAGTAGTTAAAATCAGCTGAACTACTTCTCAAAGGTTAATCTGAACACATTCATCTTTGGTGTGTAGACATATAAAAGTTTCCAAATAACTTTTCTTTTTTTTTGCTATTGCTTTTGGACAAAATAGGAAAAAAATCTGCAAACAAGCATCAAACAGCCGTTTTGACTGTTCAGAGTGAGGTCGCAATGAAAGACATCACATTTGTATTTGATTTAGCACCACATATGAAAGTGGTCTAGGTCTGATGTGAGAAAAAAAATGGATTTGTGCTGTTCAGACTGTCATAAAATGATCACATGTGGACAAAAAGTTGGATTTGGGCTGCTTTTGCCTGCAGTGTGAACGTAGCCAATGAGATCAACAAGCAGCAGTGAACCTTCTAAAACTTTCTTATAATCAAAACCCAGATGTTTCTGTATAAGCTCTCTAAATATTTTTGCAATTTTGATATTTCCTCCCATCTAGGCGATGAAGGATATTCATAAACTTTATATGATTAATTATAAAATCCCTTTTAGCTTCTCCCTCTAAATGATTCTGTCCAACACATTTACTACAACTTGTTTCCTCTCCTAGCTTTACTGATGCACAGGGACAAAAGAACATGACAAACCAGATGAAACAAGAACACCAAATAAAACTCATCAGGTAAAAAGCTTGGTGTTTATCCAATTTATCATAATTTGATCCCATTATGCTGTCTACACAACTACCCAAGTGATCAGGTAATTCCAGAAGTCAGATAATGACTGCTTTATTAGTGCGCTTGTCTGCGTCCCTAAAGTAACTTTCTCTGAATAAATCAGACCTAAACGCACGCCGCCTGGCTCCTCACCTCCGTTGATGCACTCATTGGCAGACCGGGACTGTAAAACAGACACAAACTTGAGGCGACACCAAGCAGCTTGAGGATTTAAATGATTTCAGAAGCGTGGGACTGAACCTCCAGACTGTCTCTGGGCAAAACACCTGTTTGTTGTCTGAACAGTAACACAAGAAGATTAGTAAAGACAGCAGTGGTTTAACAACACTGGAGTTGTAACCCTGCCAGCTGCGACGTATTTCCAAGGATTATTTCACTGCTGCAGGCGAACCTGAAGCTCCAGCTGGAGCTGCTCAAATACTGGTTCCAGTACCAGAGATGCATCTAATACAGATTAAATATCAGTATCTGGGGGTGCAAGCCTCAAGAGGACTCACTCTACATTACCACAGCATATAAATAAATTCAACACAAGATAATACATGACCTGAAAAGGTATATTACTACATGATCCTGCAATGACTGATATGCTTAAAGGAATACACCAACTTTTTTTTTTGTTTTCATGTCTTGCTTCACTCTCGAATCCTTGACAAGCAGATAGACACCATTCTTTTGACTGTGTGTGCAGTCACAAGGAAGAGACAGGCAGAGCTCGCCCACTGCTAATTAGCTTAGTTCAAACATTGAGAATCAATAGGTAGCATTGGCCTGCCTCTGCCTACGGTCATCAGATAAACTCTTCAGCAACTCTAAATGGTCCCGTGAGCTTGTTGCGACTAATTTTTTTTACTGTGTTTTGTAATGTTACCTATTTTGAGACTAAGATTAGCACTTTATGTAATTATTGAAAGAAATAGATACAGAACTAAACCACAGTGCACATGTGCAAACCACTGTGGACGTGCTTGCAAGTAGGTCAACAGACAAAGCATGTCTGCAGTTGTTTTATGCATGCGCCCTGCGGTTTAGTTTCATGTTTTTCTTTAATCTGATGACTGTAGGCAGAGGCAGGCTAACACTATCCACTGACTCCCAGTGTTTGAGCAAAGCTAATTAGTCAAAAACAGTCAAGTCCAGGGCTAATGTATTCACTCACTCTAAATTTGTGTCAGTTTCATCTCTCATCGTGTTTTTTCTCTCAACTTTATTTTCATTGCTGTCTGACTTTGTCTTTATTTCTCCTGCGGTCAATTTCTCCTTCAACCAAATTACCTCCCAGTCATGTTGCTCCCAATTATGTCATAAGCACCACTTTAAGGGCTCATAAAGCAGCGTCTGAAAATGGCGAGGTAATCGTTTCATGTTTCTTTATTTAAATATTTATATTTAGCACAGCAGCTCATAATCCTGTCAGAAGAATCAGGATGGCGTGAGAACCAAACAAGACAGAAGTGAGCATGTTATTTTCATAGCTTTGAGAAAAACGTGGTCAATTTGTAATGGATTAAATAAACTACACTACCCTTAATCCTTGAGTGTCATGGCTACATCTCTGATTGGTCAAACCTTCTGCTGTCTGTAAATTTGATCAATAAGCCTCTGTTCCTGAAGTTAACATCCACTATCAACACTGCTTATCCCTTTCTGACTGATATTGAGCGACAGGTGGGGTACACCCTGAACTGGTCATCAGCCAATTGCAGGGCAACATAGAGAGAGACAGACAAACCACTCACTCTCATACCTAAGGCATTTTAGAGTCAATAATCAACCTAATGAGTGTAAATTTTGTTGACTAATTATTTTTATCATAGTTTTCGTCAACAAGATTTTCACCTGACGAAAACTAGACAGTAACTAATACAAACAAGTGCACATGGACAAAAACTAAAATAAATTAACTGACATTTTCATCAACAGATAAAAACTAGAGTAAAATGTTTGACAAAGACTTAATCCAGTCAGACCTAATTTGGTCATGTAGAAAGTGGAGACAAGTAAGGAATATATCCAATCACAGCTACACTGGTTATGTGGAAAGGTTGGATGAGTTAAGAGGGACATCCAATCACAACTGCCTTAGCTTTGTGGTGGTGGGATAAGTTGAGAAATGATCCAATCAGAGCTCCTCTCTTTATGAATTGATATATTCATGTTGAGCAGGTTCACTGTTTGTTGTCAGTTCTGGTATTGTAACTGAGATGCTCTGCCAGGTAGGCTAAATAAAGGTGACTGCATTTCACACAAAAGTTCAATTTGTTTCTGTTCATTTATTCATTCAAAGTTCACTAGAATTCAATAAAGTGTTCTTAGATGTTTCATTTTATCCAAGTGTGAAACATGACTTCAGAAATTCAAGGAAACATAAAAAATGCCTTACACTTTACACTTCATATTTTAGTCGACTAAATTTACAGCAGATTTCATTGACTTAAATGTTGTGAAATTTCATCAACTAAAACTAGACTGAAATTAAAACAATTTAGATGACTACATTATGACTAAAACTGAAAGACATTTTCGGCAAAACTAAAAATAAATTAAAAAGTGTGTCAAAATTAACTCTGCTAATCAGCATGTTTTTGTTCTGTGGGAGGAAGCCAGAGTGCCCAGAGAGAACCCAAACATGCACAGGAAGACGCAAACTCCACACAGAAAGCCCTGCCTGGCCTGGTGATCGAACCGGGAACCTTCTTCATGCACTACCTGCTACGCCACTGTGCCACCCCTGAAGTTGACAGTTGTGGAAGAAGTTGGTGGTCACTCAGGATGGAAATTGATAAGATTTTATCTATACCAATGCTGATACTGACTCTGCTTACTGATTTGTTAACGATTTTCTTATTAATTCCTGTGGATGTTTGGTTTTGGAAAAGTTTACCTCCATAAGTTTTACAGAGGCAACACTGTCAGACACGTCACTCCTGATATTCAATGCTGTGCTGCATTGGTGAATGCCTCTGCAGGATGCTGGTGTTTCCACGCACTCCCAAATTGTGCAGTAAGCATCTTTCTGCCAAAAATCAAGTCCGGATTTTGACCAATTCTGCCTCGTCTGGCATGATTACATCGTAGACTTCTTTATTATTTCTGCTGCCTGCCTCTGATGAGAACGTGGCGTCCTTGATTCACAAGGCATGCAGAACAAAGAGGAAGGAACCGATAAGGGAATCGTTAAGCAAAAAGACTAATGATATTGATTTCTTCAGGGATTTCTCATTCCTGGTGATCCCTGGAGCTTAGCTGGCACCCACTCGTCATCTGCCAACAGTAGTGTTCTGTATGATGATGTGGCAGGTAGTGCTTGATCCTTACAGCAGTAAGGTTGCTGGTTTGACTCCCCGAGTTGCTAGGGGCCAGTCTTTGGGGAGTTCAATGTTGTCCGGGCATGCAGGGGTTTTTCCTGGGTACTCTGGTTTCCTCCCACAGACCAAAAACATGTTTGTTAGGGTTAATTGGTGACTCCAAATTGCCATTAAGTGTAACGGAGAGCTTGCTGATTTCAGCCTGGTGAGAGCAGCTGCTATGCTCCTAAAACAGCATGAACAATATTAATACTTTGGAATTTAATGTGAAGATGTGGACCATAACTGATCACCAAGTAACTGAATTCCCCTTTACAAAAGTTAAATCTGAGATAGCAGTCTTAGTGCTCAATCAGTCTTGGAGTAAACAACAATAGGGTGCAGTGATCATTATTATTTGTAACACTATAACCCAGTGTATGCACCAAGTGCTTTTTCCAGCTGTCAAAGACATTTTTCTGTCTTAAAAAAAAAAAGAAGTTTAAAAACTTTAAAGTACTTTCATGGAAATAAAAAGTTTCTTTCCAGATGCTTAAAGCAGAATGTCAGAAAGTGTTTCTGCTGACTCATTCTGCTGCTGGCATTAATCTTGGCTCTTTTATGGTGCCTTATATTTAATCTTAAAATAAACAGGACAGGTATAAACACAAGCAAAGCAGTTTAATGGGGAAAAAAGGTGTCTGTCTGAAGAGAGACAGGACTTTCTGCTGACTAATCATGCTGCTGGCATTAACTGAGCTTGTACTTTATATAGTACTTGGTACTTTATATTTTATCTTTGTACTTTATAAATCAGATTTCGAACAACTAAGACATGTATGAATACAAAGAATAAAGTTTTTCATGTAAAGAAATGAACAACATGGGGTGGTGGTTTGGAGGAGTGGTGACCAGACATGGCCCATATACATGCTTCTGCTGGTCCAGAGTGTCTTTTCTTACTCTCTCTGGCCCCCTTCTGACTGCTGCTGACCGAACATGTCGAAACACAAATGAAGCATCTTATGTTTAACTAGAAAGCACTTGGAGAGCAAACCTCCGCCAAGGTAGCTCACATGTTGCTGTTACATCTATAAGCAATAGTTTCATGATAAAGTTACCATCATAATATGATTCATGACCCTGAAAACCCAAACCTCGCACAAGGGCTGAATGATTTTAGGAAAAGATCTAATTGCAATTTTTCTGGCAGATATTGCAATTTCAATATGATTAATCATTTTCTTCAAATCAAGCTTCAGTGCAATTTTCACATTGTTTACAGTATTGACAACAGTAAGTAAATCAATGATCAAAAGCACATAACGCATTATTCATCATCTAATATTGATGATAAATAATCTGTTTTCATTATTTAAGGGATACTCCAACTCCTACTCCTAAACAGAGGCTTTGTGTTGTTGACCTGCTTACCAGCACTTTTGTAAATACAAATTGTCTGCAATTTGTAAAACAGTTTGTGTAAATTAGTTGACACAAAGGATCCTGGGTCAGTAAGGAGTGCTGCAAAAAACTGCAGCTTTGGCAATCACATGATTGCACTGATAAATCTTTTAGCCCTTCCAAGCACTCAGAATCATGTTGATATCATTATTAGTTAGACAGTAATTTAGCAAAAACGATCGTGAACCAAAATCTAATCATTGATAGGTCGGGCCATTACCAACATCTCCTGAAAATTTCAGCAAAATCCATCCAGTAGTTTTTGCTCAATCTTGCTAACAAACAAACAAACATACACTGGCAAAAACATAACCTCCTTGGCGGAGGTAAAAACATAGACAGTCTGCACTGTAGTTTTGGACACAAACTCAGTACTTAGAGAGATTTCATTTCATTCTACTAGCAGTTAGGGATCCACATCCGCATCAGTTCAATTTTGGGTTCATCTGATAATCGGCCCTTTTCACAAACATCGGCCGTCAGCCTGTGCATATGAGCTAAACAGGATGATCATCTGTTGTGCCAAACCAATACAGTGCTGCCTGTCATCTGGCACCCCTAACAGCTGATTTAGAGAAGATTCTTTATTTAGAGCAATAAAAATGATCTGTTGGTCAAACTGTGATCTGTTTTCCTGATCAGACGAGAGAGAATATACTGGTATTATGTGTGAATTACACCAAATGAAGTTATTAGAAAAACATCAGTCCTAACTAAACTGTTTTCTTAATTATCAATATCAGCATCAGCCCTGATTTTCACAATCGGTACATCACTACAAGCAATGCTTACAACTCACCTCCTCTAAGCACCAGCACGTTGACCTCACTGCCCACAGGAAGGTCCTTCAGAATATCCACCACCTGCGAGTGGCTCAAAGTCTGTACGTTCTGTCGGTTTATCTCCTTGATGACGTCCCCCTTCAACAGTCCTTTGCACCACTGAGCGTCCAGGATCATCTTCACCTTCTGACCCAGAGGGCAGTCTGCAATGGCAAATCCAAAACCTCCAGGACCTTTAACCAAGGGCACGCTGACCAGCTCTGGCTGTAACAGCGTAGGGTCAGGACCGTCCTGGTTTGGAGAGTGGGCCACATGATGGTGGTGGTGTTGGTGATGGTGGTGGTGGTGGTGGCGTCCACCGTTGGTCATGGGTGCTGCAGTAGTCTGTCTGGAGATAGTTCCTCCGTCTACAGTGGAGTAGGTGGGGTCCTGTGGGGTGGAGGTGGAGGGAGAAGGGGAGGTGTCCTTGGCCTCCTCACTGCTGCTGGAGTCCTCAGGCAGAGGGTAGCCTCGACACAGGACCATGTCCACGTACTGGTTGATAGGGATGGACTGGAACATCTGCACCACATCAGCGTGCGTTTTACCCAGCACGCAGGACCCGTTGATGTCCACGATCACGTCACCTGAAGAACAAAGACGACATATATGACTGTTAGGCTCTTACTGGAAACATGTTTCAGGCGTCTCAACAATTTAGGACGATTCATGTGTGAGAAGAATGACACTATAACGTTATCTGAGATGTCCACCATCTTAAGCTCAGATTTGTGGTTATATGAACAAAAGATACCAAGTCTAAAGCTCAATTAAAGGTATTTTTAACCCTTTAAAGCCTGAAAACACAAATTTAAGCCTGAAAATTCTAATTTTTTGGAGCTGAAATGTTTATTTCACTTTCTACTGAAACCCAAAAGAATCAAAATTTCCATCAAATTTAACTTACACATTTTTTGTGTCTCATTTGATACATTAGGTGTTTTTAATAATCCATTTGAGGACATTTTCATCATTTATCTGATTGCATTCAGACATTTTTTTTTTGTAATTTGTTGATCATATTGATTAGATAGAGGTATCATAAAGGTATGTATCAAATATGATACAACAGGCTTGAAGGGGTTAACCAAAAGAATGGTGTCTACCTGCTTGTCATGGACTTGGGAGTGAGGCAAGACACAAAAACAAGAAAAATGTAGGCATATCCCTTTAACCAGCGGCAGTGCTCCAGGAACTCAGCTTGCATCTTCCTTACCAAACCAACCTTCAAGTATGTTTCCATCAGGACTTGAACCTGCCACATTCCAGTCCCTTGCAGACTCAGCTGCACTGCCACAATCACAATCCAACATTAAAAACATTACAACAATGCACAGCTTCATAGGCATCCAGATAAATACATTCAAAAAACCCTTAAAATGTAAAAAACAAAAATCACAGTTGAAATAAAAACAAATAACGAAAATGTGCTTACAGAGACATCACTCCAAAATCTAGAATCTTCCTCTTGTTATGTTTAGTTCAACCTTTAGGAGCAACAAACTGGCAGCCAGAGGGAAGAAGCTAAATCTTAGCATTTAACAGATGAGAACAGTCAGGAAGAAAAGAGTTCGACTTGTACAGAAGCTGAACAGGATAAATGTCTGATAGGTTGTGTTGTGGCTCACCTGTAAGCTTGCTCGCCCACTTCACAACTTGTTTCAAAGCTTTTTTATTCTCTAAGAATAGACTGCCAAACCAAGGGAAAAGGTCCTCTATCATGTAAAGGAGACATTTTAAACTCACTAAAGTGGATCTTAAACAGGAGAAAGCAGAATATAATACCTCTTGAAACCTTTAGATTCTCTGGAAGAGCTCTGAAATGCACTGCGTGTACCTGTGCGACATATATTCTGTATCCAGCACCCAAAATCACTTGTTTTCAGAGGAATGTGAGCTGTTTAAAATGTATGGTTCATGTCTCTTAAGCTTTTCATACACAACATTTTTAAAAAACAAAGGTAAAACATCAGAAGAGATAAAAGATGTAGTCAAATGGGTCAAAGGATATGAAGACTATATAAAGACAGAATCTGGAAGTTTCCTCCCTCACATCTACACTGAGCTGAAAGCTGTTAATGATAATGTAAAGTAAGAAGAGCACAAAATAGATCACTGGCATGCTGTTCTCCTCTTCCTCTTTCATCTTCTTGTAAGTAGAGATGCTCTCATCATCACCCTCTGGCCTGGCTGAGATCTACGCTGCACGCTCGGCAGAACTGCTGACTGGCTGCTTGGCTAAAAGCCCAGAGGAGGATTCAACCCACCTCCACAATCGATACCCCGTTCACAGCAAACACAGCTAAGGTTGCACTCTCAAAATGAGCTCCATATCCTAATGTAGTCCCTGTTTGGACAGAACACAGCACTCTTATTACTAATCTTATAACCAAAATCCATACAATAATAGAGGCACACGATGTAAATATAACTCCAGGGCTTGTCAGGGAGTGTTAAATCAAAAAAGAAAGTTGTTACACTTCAGTGTTTGCCATTACGACCTAATGAAATTAATTACACTCATTTTTAGTTTAATCAATTTTTCATTTTCACAGGGGGAATGAAACAGCGAGGATAATTACTCCCTGTTCTGCGCTCACGTTGATTCTCTGCAGCGGCTGTAAGAGGATTCAGTGTCGTCAATATTACTGTAATGTGAACCCCGAGGAGCTTCACTACCAATAATTCAGATACCTATAATCACCACACATACCATCACAGTATTCATATGAACAATGAGGGGATCTAGCTTGGATGAAAAGGGAGCATATATGACTGTGCTGCAGGCTATAGGCATATGTATGCATATTATTAAAATAATCATGCATGTCACCTGCCACATGTGCAAATAATACGCCTCTAAAGGCCTATTAAATCTGTAATATATGGCTGCATATAAAAAATAGATGTGTAACTCATGAACAGAACATGTTGGCTATTGATTGAAGTTCCCTATTTTACAGATCCTCGTCTAAACGCTGCCCATAAACATTTTTCCCTGCTCCAATAAGCAATGTGACATTCAGGGTAAAGTGCCTGTTTGTTGTTTTCGCTCCGAATGTGTTTGTTTGTGTGCACTCAGGGTAAATAAAACTGCATAACGCACAGATGCCGAGCCAAGTGTCACTGTTTGCAGGCAGAGACAGGCTGTAAACAGCAGACATGTGAATGTGACTCCGGGTTCTGCTCAGTCATAAAAAAATCGTTTTTCTCCTCATAAAAACGAGGGCAGGCAATTTATTTTAGGAGCAATTTGTGTGTATCAATGAATCAATTACTTCCATGAAAACAGTGGAAAATGGGAAAACATTTGATGTTCCAGACATATTTTGATTTCTGTTTGCTGGTATTTGCACCAAGTTAACGCTTGCTCCACCTTCAATCATCACATTTAACTCTTTTTGGACAATTTAAACTTGAGCCAGATGAATCCGCAACATATTTCTGCATTTCATCCCTAAAACTCCTGTCAGATGTTGGATTTTGGCACACCTATAAATCCTTCTGTTTCAGCCCTGTTTGAAACAGACAGTTTAGGTATGTTTAAAGTAACCTGACACACCAGATGGACAGTTCCATATATCTGCCACAGAAATCTTTCACCCGTCCATCTGGAGAAGAGCCCATAGAAAAAGTTTTCAGAGGGCAGAACCTTCAAAAACAACTGCAGCTGGCGACTGAACGATCAGTCTGCCAGTCACAATCATCACAGACCAATCCATATCAAGCCACAGTACGATGTAGCAGCTAGACCCTGTTGTTAGCCGTTAGCTTAAATTACATTTCAGTCCTTAGACTATCATCTTACATGAAATTATACCACACAGATGTATCACTTACCACTTATATGTGACGTAAACCTCGTCAATGACAATCTTCACCAAGTTCTCCCGGTAAACTTCTGAGGAGAGCATATTTTGCCAGGTATCGCCAATTAACCATGACTACCACAGACTAACCGGCATCGTCCGTGAAGGATTTCCACATCTCTCCCAGTTTCCCAGCACTGATCTCCAGTTGGGAGAAGAGCAAAAACATGATTTTGCGTAAGAAAAGCTGCAAGTGACATTCTTTGCTCCACTTTTAAAGAAGAAATTGAGTCCATTTCTTATAAAACTGCAGATATTGCTATATCCACCGAGACCGCTTCAGAAGCTACCATTGTTTTCAAACATGCAGTCACTTCCTGCTGTTGTCACAACTTCAGTTTCTGCCCTCTCTTTCCCCTGATTGGGCTGTCCGGATTTTGGCTGTGAAGTCGTAGGAGGTTGGAGCTTGGCAAGATGGATCTGCATGATTTAAGATTACACGATGTATCCAACTGTACACTGTTTCCCCTTTGGGCTGTGAGGCCGTGATTGGCTGTTGAGAACAAACCAGTTTGGACAGCAGGTTTCAACCGTTCTGAATGCAGCTGCTTTTGATCTGACAAACTGAACCAAAGGTACAACTGACTGATGACTTGATTGGAGCTACATTGGTTCAGCTCACAACACTGTATGACGCTCTGATTCAATGCCTGTTAAGAATCCTGTGTCTGAAGTAGACCTTAGAGGATACATCAACACTGTTTTTGTTTGTTTTCCTGTCTTGCCTCACTCCTGAGTCCATGACAAGCAGATAGGAACTATTCTTTCAATTTTGCGTGCAGTAACAAGGAAGAAATGGGTAGAGCTCTCCCACTGCTGATTAGCTTAGCTCAAACAATGGGAGTTAATGGGTAGTGTTAGCCTGCCTTTGCCTACAGTCATCAGATAAACTCTTCAGTTACTCTAAATGCTCCTGTGTGCTTGTTGTGACTCTTTTTTTACCGCGTTATGTTATTTATTTTTAGACTAAGATTAGCACTTTAAGTAATTTTTGAAAGAAATACATCTGAAACTAACTGTTCCACTGCCTCAGCTTGAGTGAACCCTACGCTCCCCAAAGATGACCTCTAACCACCCTGTTTGGACCTCTGTTGAGGCAGAATATAAGAATAGAAAAGAAAGAGAAGCAACAGTCCTCCAAAACCAAGGAAAAACCTCAGACATGTGTCCACCTCCAAGCTGAAAATCACTGGCTTAGAGTTTGATACTTTTAAATCAATCTCTCACTTCTTCCTCCTCGGCTTCAACTTTTCTCTCAAGTAATTCCTCATGGTGTGACTTTGCAACTTGAGCATGGCGTTTAACCTCCAAGCCAGAGAGCAAGCCAGAGAGCAATCCAGATGCTCAATACGCTTTCATAAACAGTGTGTACGGGGGGGAATTACCTGAGGCGATCTTGTTGTCATGCGCAGCCGGACCATCTGGCAGAACGTTTTTGACCTGAAGGAACTCGTCTGGTCGGTCTCCTCCAATGATGGTGAACCCAAAACCCTGAGGGCTTTTTCGGAGCGCTGTCTGCAGGATGGTGCCCTGCAACTGAGACGGATCTCTGGTGAAGCCTCGAACTCCTCTGCTGGGCTCTTCTGCTGCAAGGAAGACAAAGCGGGATGAGATTGGTGGGTGTTCATGGGAAGAGAAGCAGAGAAGAAGTACATTTAAGGGCTAATGACTTTTATTTCTATACACTAAATTGCTTTGGCTGTTCAGAGGGACCATACAGCATGGTTATAGCTGAACAATAAAGCTTTTAAAGCAATTTCAGCTTTTACATCAAACTTAAAATAAGTCACAGAGGCACTAACTCCATAGACGAAGGCTGCATATCTTTAAAGTTCACACTCATGCGTGCTGCGACTGTCTATTAGGTATGTAGGCATGCATGTGTCTCTGAAAATGAGCCAGGGATATGAGGAGAAACGGAAAGAGCTTGCTCATAAATTGCCATCTGTCTCCATCATAACAACATTCGCACGGTGGTAGCGTGTCTGACAGCACGTCACTCACCGCCTGTAATTACACCAACACTGAGGGAACATCATAATTTAAGTGCAAACTCAAACAAACACACATACACAAGCAAGTCTGCAAGTCTTCTGCAAGTTAAAAAAAAGCCAATAAACATCCAGTTATTGCAAAATGTCTAAAGTTAATGCCCCGAACCCACATGAAAACAACCTGTTTCATTCACAGCAGTGACATTGGCAATTTTATTACTGGGCAAAGAAAGGCAATTACCTGGAGCCCAGAGCACCCAAAAGACATGGTCTGTATCTCTGAGCCGAAGATATGAGCTAAACATCTGAAACTATGCATCTTTAATAATTGAACTTCTATCTTACATGAAAAGCACACTGTTTAAGACACACAGTTAGGTTGGCGATGTTTATACAAGCGGTTAAAACTGTAAAAACTGGAAGACATTCTCATGACATGACCACACATCTGTTGGCAACACCTTAACAATTCAAAAACTGACAAAATAATAGTACAATTCAAAAAAGTGCTCACCCTTTTGATTCGAAATGCTGCTGAGAAATTTCTGCACACTCTCTAGATCACACAAAAAATGTCTGCAATGTTTTCTCTTCGCCTTTTCTGCCAATTTTTCCAAATGTTGTCAACTTAGCCTAAATGACCACTTAATTAAACTTAGCAGGTCAAATTCTGCTCATCAGCCAATCACATGGCAGCAACTCAGCACATGTGCAGATCAGTGTTCATTTAGACAGCACTTTTAATTTAGTTTTAGTTATAGTCGTTGCCTAAAACATCTTTCAGTATTAGTCATAATTTAGTCATCTAAATTGTTTTAATTTTAGTCTAGTTTTAGTTGATGAAATTTCACAACATTTAAGTCGATGAAATCTACTGTAAATGTAGTCGACTAAAATATGAAGTGTAAAGTGTAAGGCATTTTTTATGTTTCCTTGAATTTCTGAAGTCATGTTTTACACTTGGATAAAATGAAACATCTAATAACCCTCTATGAATGCTAGTAAAATTTAAATGAATAAATTAAAGGCAGGGTTGGTAATCAGATTTAGAATAAAACAGGGAAAACACCAATCAATCACAGAGATTTGGACCGAATTTATTAAACCAATTAAATCCTGTTCAGCCGTTCTGCCCACCTTCTGTGCGTACATTTTGTCAGCGTGCACTGACCCTGATTCACGGGTCATAGACAGAGTCCTGAGGAGATGCTACATTCAAATTCATGCTAGTTTTCTGTGATTACCAACCCTGCCTTTAACAGAAACAAATTAAACTTTTGTGTAAAATGTAGTCACCTTTATTCAGGCTCCCTGGCAGAGCATCTCAGTTATAAGAATTGACAACAAACAGTGAACCTGCTCTACATGAATAAATCAATTCAAGAGAGTAGCTCTGATTGGATCGCTCCACAACTTATCCTGCCACCATGAAGCTAAGGCAGCTGTGATTGGATGTCCCTCTTAACTCATCCAACCTTTCCACACAACCAAAGTAGCTGTGATTGGATATATTCCTAACTTGTCCCTACTTTCTACATGACCAAATTAGATCTGATTGGATTAAGTCTCTGTCACACATTTTAGTCTACTTTTTATTGTTGACAATGACGAAAGTAATTAGTCAACAAAATTAACACTAGTCAAGAGTATGACTAAAGATCGTTGAGTTGCTGTATTAAAGGCCTTCAGATACATTCAACTAGCTTGATTTCTTTTGGCTAAATGGGGAATGGTGCCTTATGTTTTGCTTTGCTCAGGGCCTCTAAAATCCTAAATCTGGCCCTGCACAGTGATAAATCCATCCAGAAATGTGGCTGACATTTCCCAGGTAAACTTTTCATAGCAAATTCCCTTTGTGCCCGCCTGCAGGTTGTGTAAATGGGGCAAATTTTCAGAAGACAGGGGAGGAATTACATTAGACGCTGTGTGCATTTGTGTGTGTGGGAAAGGAGAGGGAGATAAGAGCGATGAGATGGAAAGACACAGAGAAGAAGAGAGTTTGCCTTGACAGAAAAAGAGAGCGAGGGAACTAAAACCCCTCACTCGCCCCTCCCTGCAGTGTGAGTGTATGAGACGGTGAGTTATGCGCTGCGTCCCCACGTGCAGGGCTTCTTCTTCGCTGATAGATGGTGGGACATCAATCTCATTAGGGATGGATACAGACAGACACCCCCTTTCTCCTCCTCCACCTCCTCTCTCCACTCTCAGCGTGTCATGGGATGGTGATTTGCATAATTGCATTGCAATTGCCAGATAAATGTGACCGCTCTGATGGGGGAAAAAAAGATTATGCAAAGTATGATTAACATGACATTCCCGTATCTGAGTTGTGTCGCAGAGATTTTTCCCAGATTATGGGCGTGGATTAATGTGGTGTGAGCGTATGTGAGCGCAGGTGTGAGAACATGATTCCTCATGACGATTTAAGGTGTTAGCATGTGTTATGTGTATGGACTTTGACAGGATTAAACCCCTTCAGGATGCACAGGAATCCCGTGTTAACTCACTGTGTCAGGAGACTGTCAACACTATTTTTTACATGATCACCATGAAAGCAACGCTGACAGGGGGAAAAAGGAGTGAGAGGTGGGAGTGGGCTGAGGAGGGGAACATGGCTGCTCTTAATAAGACATGAGCTCCCCTTAAAGCAGGATTTGTAAATCTTTGGGGGGGCTTTAAAACAGTTTCAGTTTAATATTTTGTGTCATGAATTTGGATTCTCTGATTTTTTTTTTTTAATGATAATGTCTAATAAATGATGCCTGCATGCAGAGGCTCCAAAAGAGCCTTGTTTGCATTAGTTAGTGATATTTTGGTCTAGAAATGATATATTTCTAAATACACTTGCTTTAATAGGTAACAAAACTGAAAAAATACATTAGACATGCTTACAAAAAGTAGGTTATACTGGCAAAGAGGAGCAAAACAACCATCAGCTACCCTCTACACGTACAGAGATGGGCAGCATTAGTAGTCAAACTACATTTTCCAGTACATTTGTGTTAGCGTAATTGAATTCTGAGTCAAACAGCTTTTTCGTAGATTAGTCATTTCATTAATCAAGTAGTGATGTAGTCTCAAAGCAAGCTACATTTCCTTCAGCAAAGAGGTAAAGCAGCAGCAGAGCACCCTGTCACAGTACAAATTAGGGCTGGACGATTTTAGGAAAAGATCTAATTGCGATTTTTCTGGCAGATATTGCGATTTCAATTCGAATCACGATTTTCTTCAAATCAAGCTTCAGTGCAATATTCACTACATTTACAGTATAGACAACAGTAAGGAAATCAATGATCAAAACACATGACACATTATTCCTCAACTAGTATTGATGATAAATAATCTGTTAACGTCATTTAAGGGATACTCCAACTTCTACTCCTAAACAGAGGCTTTGTGGAGCTTTGTGGAGATGAGACACTCACGAACGAGTCGACTCTTTTGAACTGCTCTGTTAAGTGAACAATGAGAACCAATTTGCAGTTGTGACTAAGCCATTCATTTGCGAGCCATTCCTAAATGCAAATTGCCTGCAAATTTGTAAAACAGTATGTGTAGAACAGTTGACAAAACAGATCTTGGGCCAGTCAGGGGCGCTGCAAGAAATTGCAGCTTTGGCAATCACATGATTGCGTTGTCTGAAATTGCGATTTTCGATCCGAAAATGGTAAATCTTTCAACCCCAGTCCAAACGCACCCTTTGAGTTAAACAGTGGTTCCCAGACTTTTTTCACTGATGCTTTTCCTAGCTGTAATTTAGAAGACATGAACAATAAATTGATACATTGACTTGCAAAATAAACATCAATTTGAATGGTTTGTATGGACAAAATCAAGATGAAATGGGTCCGAAGACACATTCTTGTGCAAAAACCCTTACAGTAAATATGTCCTTGGTGTGTGCCACACACACACCAGGGTCAGGGTGCCACATGTGGCCCTCCACCTCACTAAATGTGGCCTGTCAATCAATTCGAAAAAATCCCAACATATTGTAATATGAAGAAAAATGAACAACTGCTAAATATGATTCATCATAAGTTACCAGTCAAATGGTCAAATTAGGATAGGTATAGATTGCTAGTATACGTTTTGTTTGTTGCAAGTCATTAAAGGACTTACTTTGCTATGATTTTTGATTTGTGCTTAAAAACTGGTTAACATTCGTTCTTTTTTGCATTAAAGAGAAGCTTAAATTTGCCTTTAAGTAGACTTTTCATCGTGTTTGAGTTAAAATATATGAATATTGGTAAAATGATTTTTGAAGTTTTATATTTGCTATTTATTGTTCATTTATATATTTTTCCTCACTGAGAGAGCCAACAAAACTTTTTTTATGTGGCCCTTGTGGTAATCAGAGTTGCCCACCCCTGACTTAGAGTAATTCATATATGATGTCCACCTGTAATTACTGTATCTTAAGGCGGAAAGCTTTCTGATTCTCTGTCACTGCAACAAGTCCTCCCAGGATTATAGTGAGCTCCACCTAAAGAAGTGGTAAAGTCACATACCTTTGGGGGCTGCACACTATGTCCACACAGTTTTGATTAAGCCGTGGGCCACAAAGGGACAGTCTGTATCCTCGGGGGTGAAGTGATTATATGAAATGTCAGACAGGATTGTCAACGCTGTAATTACGGCCGTGCACAGGAGCTCAGTGGGATTGTCTGGGAGGTCAGCCCCGCCATCCTTGTCAAAACAGTGTTTAGATGCCACCTCATGAAAGACTACCATCCATTAATTCTCATTAATAAAGCTGGCACGGCGCAGAGTGGACACAGACGGGGTGTGGGGGCAGACGGAGCTGGAGGCGGTGGTTGACAAGGAGGTAATATCATCTTCAGGCTGAAGAGAGGCTCAGCTGTGGGATGTGGGGGCAACAGAGTGAGGGAGATTATCCTGACTGAAGGGATTCTGATTTACAGAAGCTGGAGAGAAGGCAGGGCGATGCAGACCAAATACCCTGTCTCATTTAGTCATAGTCATTTGTGTTCAACATAACAGTAACAGAAAAGATACAAGGCGTTTACGATGAGCTGTCACACATCAGAAAGCACCTACAGATGATGAATCAATGATCACAGCTGCATGTTTGCATTACTGATGGAGTACATATTTGGTTAGAGCATTAACAAGGAGTAGTGAGAGGAGAACAACCACAAATGTAACTAAATGCTTTCCTCATGCGTCATGTTGATGTATCTGTAACTGGAACAAGGTCGTTGTTAAATGTGCATACAAGGAAGACATGCACAGTGTTCTATTCTCTGACAAAAGAGGCTGATATCAGACAGATTTTCATTAATTACTAATTGAAGCTGAACAAAATCAGGTGCCGTGGGTCTACAGAAACAGCCCCTTCAATTTTCCCCTTCCAGCCGAATTCCTGCCGAGTTCCAGGCAGTAACCAGCCAACATCCAGCCAATGGGAGTGCCCAAATTCCGCCATAAACTTCTATTTTTCTGACTAAGGTGGCTGATATTTGATTTTATGTAATCACTTATTGTGCAAACGACATAAAACAACATCCAGCCAATGGGAGCGCCCAAATTCCACCATAATTTTCTACTCTTTGACTAAGGAGGTTAGGAGAGCTCCGCTGACTTGGCTTGAGATGGATCTGCCTGACGTGGAAACAGAAGATCCTTCAGCTCTGCCATGTTACTGTCTGGATCTAGTACTGACTAAGCGATGTGCATATTTTTCTTCACTATTGTCCACACATGTGTTGTTATTACATTGGAAAAAACAATTCACTCGTCAGCCCTTCACCAAACTCTATCAACATTAATATTTCTCTTCTTACCCATTGTCTTACAAGACATCTCTAATCAAAGTATCTCCCAGCCCTGGCCCTTGTCTGAATACTAATTTATTCATGTTTTGTGTGTAAATGATGAGAAAGCTGTTATGATTCTTTCTCATTTCACAAAAACACAGCACTGTGATGTCCAGGACATTTACCCAGACTGTGGGGATGGTGATTAAACCAGTCAGGCGGGAACATTTACCACAGGTGGCGAATGAACAGATGACCCATCAGAAACTCTATTTATGATCATAACTCTCTCCCTCTCTCTTTATTTTTCTCACTCCCCTCCACAGTCACCTCCCCCTCTCTCTTTCTTTCCCCCCACCGTAGTCACCTCTCCCTCCTTCTCTCCCTCCCTCTTTCTCTTTCTGTCTGATTTTGATTCAGTAAGCTTTATTGGCATGACATTTTGGATCAAAACATGGTGCCAAAGCAAGAAGTTACATTTATAAAATATGGTAAAATTAAATATAAAGTTTCCCCCCACCACAGTCACCTCTTTCTCTCTCTCGCCCCTTCTCTCTCTTTCTTTCCCCCTCTTTCTCTCTTTCTCTCCCCACCACAGTCACCTCTTCCTCTCTCTCCTCTCTCCCTCTTTCTCTTTCCCCCTTCTAGCTCTCTCTCTCTCTCTCTCTCTCTTCTAAAGACGTCTTTGAACCACTTTGACTGTCTAGGGCAAAAGCATTTTTCAAAGAGACCTCAGAGCCCTCCCTATTTCATAATCTACTTGTCAAAATGAATTCTGCCGCCCAGTCGAGCGCTGCTCCATTATTCAAATTGAATATCACTGCTTCAGAGGCTATGGGCTGTTTATCAGCCGACTGTCAACTGTTGGAACATCTTCAAGACAGACATCTTAGCGTGGAGTGCTCCAGTATTTGGATAACATTTTTAGCACCTTGTTGTACTGAGTTTTTCTCTGTGGTAACAAAAAGATGGAGCCATTAAAGCAAAGAGTCAATGTTTTGAGAACGCTGTGTTTGAATGAAGCTGTCATCTGAGCTGCTTTTTATTCAGAGGACATGGCTGAATATAAAAGTTACTGACCTACATAAAAGTAAAATTGGTTTCTTAATTAATATCACCTCCATCCTCTCATAGCTACACCCAGACTGTCACCATTTATGAATTTATCCTTGAAAATCAGAGTGAAGTCAGTGTTGTGTGGATGTGACTGAAGGCTGTCCATGTTAGTGAGAAAACAGACAAACAGAGCTTCTCTTTTCAGCTCAGAATTTATATAAGAGAAACAAATATAACTTTACACAAGTGACATTTTACCGAAATGAATGGAATTGTACACGCAGTGATTGTAGCTGTATTTTTCTCTTATTACTAAAATCCCAATGAAAATATGCTTCTATTCAGTGATGAATAAGCTGATGAGTAAATATAGCTCCTGCTTCAATTTTCTTCCAGACGAATGCTTGCCTACTTCCAGCAAATTACCAGCCAGCATCCAGTCAATGGGAATCGGAGTGCCCAAATTACATCATAAACATGCCCATTTGATGCTGCTTCCTTCACAAGAACACATCAAAAAGGCTTGTCCTCATTGGAGTAGTGTTAGTGTTAACCAGTCACTACGTTTCAGTCATGTAATTGCGGGGATCTCATTACAGTCTTTACAGTGGGCAGGTCCTGGGATCTTCAGTCACAAAGCAATCAAGACTCAGCCATTACAGTGGGGAAAATTTAAGTTGCTCCATTTGTATTTATTTAAAATGTTTACCTTTGGAGTCGTATGCCAAAATTAGCTTCAAACTCACGGGGAAAAATAAGCAAATAACAGCTAAGGTTGATGGGACTTATTCAACACTCTTAAAAGGATATTTCACTTTTTTGAAGTGGGGTTGTGCAAGGTACATGGCCTAAGCCAGGACTTCGACATTTTTTTTTTTCTTCGTGCCCCTGGTTATCTTATGAGAGACTGCCAGGTTCCCCTCAGACAAACCGGCTTTGGTCAAAATGTTCTGTCGTTCAAAGGTAGTACATTATGGAACAGTTTACCACCATCAGCCAGAGATAGTTTCAGCTTTGCAGCTTTTGAGGGTCATCTGAAGGTGTGGCTCATGACAAACCAGACCTGTGACCATTTATGAACATCTATCTTTAATGTGCATACATAAATACCTCTATGTATGTAATCTAAGTGCAAGTTTGCGTGCATGATTACATCTATGTATGCTAACCATGTGTAATACTGTGCATAAACAGGTCTGCTTATGCACAACCTGTGCAATACAACTGGTGTGGGCAAGTGTGCAATCATGCATTAGCACTTTTATTATGATATGCAATATATCAGCACTTTGACGCTGCATTTTGCACATTAAACAGCTCACACACTTTAACCCTGAGGGTCTCTTTGTTATGGTTTGTCTTGAGCATATCTTTTGTATTGTTGTATGTATGTCCTGTAATTCAATGTAAATTTCATGTTATGTTTATCTGTCATCTTGCTGCTGCCTGTTACTGCTATTTTATGTACTTCATGTATTTTAAGATTGTACACACCTGTACAAATGCATTACATCAACCTGTCGGGGACTACAGATGGAAATTAGCCTGTGGCTATAATCTGGCACATTTACACATTAATGTTCATTAATGTGCACTATCCTCTATTGAAATAAATAAATAAAATAAATAAGCCTGACCGTGTGCCACAGTGTCACAGCTCAGTTCTCCCTCTGTTCAGAAATGCGATGCATTGCTGTACATGGTGGCAAACTCTTTGGGAAAAAAAAAATAGTAGGAGAAAAAGGGCACAAAAACAGCGTGGGGTCATCACATGATACACATTTGTTTACATCAACCTCCTTTCCCACTACCAAGATGCTTGATTAGGCATCATTGTCAAATTGTTGTTTTTTTTACATATTTATTGGTTGTAGTTTATTGACTAAACCTTTTTCTTGAATTTGTACTTATATTTGATGTGTGCTGCTGAACTCTTGGCCAGGTCACCCTTGTAAATGAGATCCTGATCTCAATGGGACTTATCTGGTTAAATAAGGGTTAAATAAAATTAATAAAATAAAAGCCCTGGTATATAAAATAAGTTGGTATGTTATCTCAGTAACGATAGTTATTAAAACTCTGAGTTTTTAAAGTCAACTTAAATCATGACTAAAGTTGTCATTATTCTTGTAAATCTGGAATAAGTTACTTGTTAAACCTGTGATACTAATAAAGTATGGACCCACAGACCGCTGGTTACTTGGAATATTTAATTATGGAGTTATTTAATCAATCAAACCAGCCACCCATGAGGTTTACTTACTCAACAGTACACCAATACTTTCTTAACAAGCAGGATAATGATCCTATGTGGGAGAGAATTTGTTGAAAACTTGCACTGCCAGCAAACACAATGAAGGGAACAGATTTCAATAGCATCTGGTCTTATGCAACGCCTAATGTTGGTGGCTAAACTTGTAGCCATGAGAGTCTATTAATCAGCACTTTGGTGTTCTAGTGGTGTAAGTGTTTCACAAGTACAGAGGATGCAGCCCTCTTTTAGGAGGACAAAGGTATCAAAAGTCTGTCTCACATTTGAATTTAACGGCACATTAAAAAAAGAGATTCAATCTCACTTTAAAGATCTACATGTTGAGTCACAGCCTAAAAATACTCACCCATCATGAGTCACATTGTACTCTCTGTCTCCCTCAATTTCTACGCAGCAATTTAGAGCATGATCTCACTTCCTGTCTGTTTCCCTCTTGAGCAGCCTTTTAGCCTCAATTTAAACCATAGCAACAATTCACTTAAACACAACAGGGCTGAGATAATTGAACTGAACAACCACTGTTTACGACGCCGAGCTTTAAAAACCCGACAAACTTCTGTGTCAGCATTGAATTCTCTTCTATATAATAAAGAGACAAAACTTGAAGTTCTCAAACTACAAAAATAGGAAACATTTCCCTGAACTGATGGCCTTACAGGTTTATTTTCTCAGCTATCCTGTATGCTTATGTAGCAGGAATAATGAGCTTGGACTTGAGCTTATATAGCACTTTTCTAGTCTTTGACTCCTCAAAGCAGCTCTACACCACAGGTCACATCTACACATTCACTCTCTCATTCACTCACTGATGCTTGGAGTTGTCTGTGTCAGTTGTTCATTAGTAACAGCTTACACATTCACACCCTTTTATGCCCGTTTACAAGCCACTGATGCAGCAGTGGGAGCAACTTGGGGATGAGTATCTTCTTTCAACATAGCCATGTGACAGCCAGAGCTGGGCTCGAACCTGCAACCTTACGATTACCAACATTATCAGACTGCGCCCAGTTCATGACTTGATCTACACTCACTTTCACTTCAGCTGAACTGTAAATACTGTTCAGAAGTCAGTCTGCACTGTGCTCTTCCTGTGACTAATTCAGTTCTTACAAACCATGCTCCAAAACATTTATTTTGCTTTATAGAAGTTGTTTTTTTTTTATCAAGGTCATATGATTGTGAGAGTCTTCACGATCAATATCAAACATTTCTTAGGGAATGTCAGGGAGAAGTCTCTTGTCCTTCAGCCACTCCACACATGGAGGTCAGTGCTCTCAGAAACAGACCAAAGTCTGATGAAAAACACTTCAGTGGATTTACAAAGGAACGACTGGAGCAAAGAGTCACTTTAGACATTTTATTCAGGTGCAAAGGGCTAACATGTTGACGCACATTGTGTCTTCATCAGAGTTAGACATTGTATTTATTGCAAAAAACGTTTTGAAGATGCAGGGCGGGTGGAAACATGCACCTGAGTAAAATGTTGTTTTATATATGAACCAGTTTATATGAACAATGTTATGATGCTTTGCTAGCTATAATCACAGCTTCATAAAAAATCTGTGATGTAGCTTTTTTCACAAACAGTGAGCTTCATCATTCGTTTCCATGTTTCATATATTTTGTGCATAATCCCACAACAGCAGCTTTCAGAGACCAAGCTGCTTGATTTGTTTTTTGTATATCACTAAGAACCAAAGATACTATACGAATTTTCCCCTCCCAGCCAAATGCCAGCTGAGTTCCAGCCAGATACCAGCCAATTATTGGCCGACCTTCAGCTATTGAGAGTCTAAATTTTTTTTTTCCTGGTTTGTTTTGTTTTAAATTTCTCTACATAGTGGCATTTTCATGCGAATTTCAATTTTTATTAACATGTCTAGTAAATTATAAGTAGTATGAGTTACATGTTTATTACATGGATGGAGTCATGTTCACGCTGCAGAAGCTTCTGAGCTTGTTATGACTTTTAAAGCAAGAACTTCTTCTCCTCTACAACCATCGTGGGCAACAAGAGGACACAGAGAACAGCGGACGCAATGTTTGTTTACATCTCTCATGATAAATGTGCACGCCCCATTTCTTTTTGCCAGTATTAGTCTATGTTTGCGGCAGCGTTACAGCGCCATTTACAGGCCTGGCATATATACTGCAGCGTTTTCAGTGTATTCATGTGGATGGACACATTTTTTGAAACGATGCCATCTTCTCAAAGAACGTTTAAAATATGAACACTTTTTTGTCTCCATGTGGATAGGCCCGAAGACAAAGGGTCAATCCCAATTGTACGCCTTAGCCCTTGGTTTTGCGCGTGAAGGGGTATCCCAATTTCCCGTAAGGTTAAGGGGAAGGGCTACATGGCTCTTGAAATGAAGACAAACCAGGACCTCACTTGAAAGGAAGGGGTATGAGAAATTTCCTATAATACACCACACCTGCTGACAAGAAGGCAGAGCAGAAACCAAAGGAAGCACATAATTATAAGTAATTATTAAATCGCTTAGTATTAATCATGCTTTGCATTGTTGAACCCTAAAAACAGAGGGTCAAGAGGAAGGGGTAGAATTGAGATAGACCCTAAATATCAAATATCTGCCTAAAATGACAATGCCTTCTTTATTGGAAAAACAACAGAGGCATAACTGCATGCTGGTGCCACAGGTAAAAAGTGTCTTTTTCCAGGTGTATGTTATGCCTTGTTCATCACAAAACACTAAAGAGAGCACACAAGAAGTGAAATAAACAGAGAAAATCAGGCCTTCATTCTGACAAAAACCCTTCCACAGTCATACGGTTTCGCTGTGTGTGCAGTTACCTGCGGGTGTGGCTACAGGCGGTGGAGCTGCAGTCGGCATGTCCACGCTCATTTTTCTCTTTGCTTCCTGGACTGGATTCTCAAACTGGGTCTTCTGGTTGATGTGGCTAAAAACAGAAGAAAACAATATCAGACAAACAGCTCTTTAAAATGTGCTTCCATGGCATTTTCTGGAGTAACACATCCCACTCTCCAGTCAGTCACCTACATCAGTCACCCGCATGCAGCCTGTCCGTCTGCTTTTGTGTTCATGTGTGGCCTCACCCACACTGCTGATACGGCTCTTTGTCCGTCATGCAAACCTGTGTTTTGACTATGAGGGTTGGGTGTCATGTATCACCTGCTGATTAGACAGCACGTCATAAAACATACACCCTGTTCAAATACAGTTTGTAGACCACAAAGCTGAACCTGAGGAGCAGCAGAGTGACGCACACACAGATGAACAGGAGCAGATATTAACCTCAGGAGTAAAAAACATGATTGTCCGGTGAGTTCAAAGAGAATAGGATAGAAAGGATCAGTAACAACCTTTGCTGCGATAGCCTGCGATGCCTTGATGGGATCATCAGCTCAATGCATTTTAATCCTGGGATCAAAAGATTCAATAAACTCTAGATAGACTTAGATTACAATGTGCCTCTTTTTAGTATCACATGCCCGAGGATTTCCATCTTTTTTAAATGTTTCTGACAATAAACAGCCTCAGATCAGGAGCTCTGATAGAGAGATTTTGCAAGAGACTTAATTTACAAACAGGTAAAGACAGAGAAAACTGAAATCTTGGTCCTTAATCTGTGTTTCATCGTTATTATCTTATTACTGTCACATTAATCCACATTTATCCGACTAATACAGATAAACGAACTGTCTTAAGACACAAAGGGCGAAAAATAAGACCAGAGTTGCTTGTAATAGGTAAATTATACACCTGCCAATGAAGCAGGAAACACCTTATTTGTATTGAAAACACACTGATTGGCTTATTCGTTGAATACACCTTCATAGCACCAGGTTGGACCCCCTTTACCTCCAGAACTGCTTCAATTCTTTGCGGCATGGACTCAACAAGCTGCTGAAAACATTCCTCATTAAACAGATTTTGAGGTCAATAGTCCAAGATGAACGCTGCTGGAGTTCATGTTCATCCCCTGCTAGGGAGACTAATGTCTCCAAAAAAAAAAGGAGGAATTTTCTGCAAACTTTGCACAAATTACAACTCAGACTCAAGGATTTATCAGCCAGAGCTTTAGGGATTTATCACAGAAGAATTAGGTTGTTGAGCGTAATATTCATATCAATATCTTCAGACAGCTTTGATGTTTTGACTGTTATTTTGTTTTCAATTATTTTATTTTATTTTATTTTTTAATCACTTCTCCCTGAAACTAGTTTTATTTCTATTACAGTTTTTTTAATGAACTTCATGTTTCAAAGTGATGGAATTTTCTTGATTGTGTCTTTGTTTATAACTTCATAACCTGCCTGTTGTGTTGTACATGTTTTTATAATGTTTTTAAATTATTGCTGTCTCAGTGAAGGACTTTGTAACTTGAGTTTGAAAAGTGCTATATCAATAAAAATTATTCTGTTTTTTTTTTTTTTCAAATTTTTCACAAATGTCCACTCTGGCTCAAGAGCAAACTTATTAGACTTCAGAGGTTATAGGTCAATGGTAAAACTCCCCTTTGGCCTCTCTGCTCTGTATCTCCTTCCCTTAGGACATCTCATAAAAACCTTCAGTAATTTGCCACATCATTGCTATGCTGATTACAGTCAGCTATACAAGTTCTTCAAGCCTGAAAATGTAACCAAGCTGTCTACTTTGATTCATATTAAAGCCTGGATGGCAGAAATTTCATTCAGCTGAAGACTGGAAGAAACAAAGTACTTGTCTTCACTCCTGAACATGTTGTACCTGGGATAGAGAAACGTCTTGGTTGTCTGTTCTCTGCTTTCAAACCAGCTTTGCATGTATTAGATGTTCAAATGGGACATGTGAACATTGTGGCCAGATCGTCTTTTTATCACCTAAGGAATACAGCTAAACTTAGACCTGTTGTGTCTTGAGCTGAGCTGGAAATAATTAGTCATGCATTTGTTTCATCAAGACATGATTATATGCTTTTTACCCATCTTAGCAACACATCATTGAACTGTCTACAAGTGGTCCAAAATGCTGCTGCTTAGCTGTTCACACGTGTTAAATAGACTGTAAAAGAACTGGACGAAACCATCTGACATCAGCCCTTTGATTCTCAATGCAGCCTTTGGAGCACAGTTGATGAACGCTGCTATACAGTACATGCTATCTCAACCAAACATTACCTCAACCTACTCACAGACAGAAAGAACGTGTTTAGGTGGGACTTAAGGCTATCTGACCAACTGCAACTCTGCAAAACTAGAAATCTTCGGTAAACCCTTGATAAAAGAAAAACAAACGCAATACAGAGAGAGCACAAAGATGTATAATAGTTTTAGACTGAAGCTGTTTAATTACCAGGCTGTAAATATGTATATTAAGGCTGTGAAAACAACCATTAAGGTGTCAGATTTCTGCAGCCAGCCTCAAGTGGACACTCTGGGTACTACAGGTTTCGACACTTCCACATTGGCCAGTATTAGTCTCATTGCTGAAGCATATAATTCCAAAGAAGAAGGTCCAGTTGGCTGTTTATAACTTGTAATAGGTTATTCATCTGGACACGTCTTGGCAACTATCCTTGCTATGATCTGAATTTTTGCAGTGTAATGACTCTCAGGTCACATCTTAACTGTAAAACACTTCCTGCTACCTGGTGAAATGTTGTTCATCTGCTTAATGATCTTTAACTGTTGTAAATCCCGATCATGACAACACCTTAGGAAGAGAAAATGCATTGATGCTGCAATGAATCAGCCCCATGCTGAGGCACTGATGCTATGTGTGTATTTGTGTGCATGCAAAAAAACTCCTCTGCTCTCTCGCTGTGTATGACTCAGGCGCAGAGATCCCCTCCCCATTAAGTCCTCAGAGATAAACATTCCCCCTCCTTCTCCTTCATTTCCACGCTTTCATTTCCTCTGCGGCTCTCGGTCTCTCTTTCTTTGCTCCTTGATTGCCACACCTCATGTTTGGTTTGGCACTTTGAGGAAATAATGAGACTTTGTGTCACGTTGTCGCGTTCGCTCGTTCATTCATAATATAAATTTGCCAGACAAAAACAGAAAAGAGAGGGAGTCTGCGGAGAGGCAGCCCCTTGATGACCCTCTTGCATAACCTCCCCCCTCCCTGCGTGCAGGTCTGTGCCTCTTTGTCCACAGTAATGGGACTAAAATGAAACATTGTGCTCTTGTTTACACTCTCCGTCGGAGTGGAATCTCGGACTTCTTTCCCTCACAGGGACCCCAAACCTTTATTGTCTGTCTTCTTCACTGTCTCTTCTCTTCAACACACACACACACAGCGTTATCTGTACTGACATAATTGCATTCTGCTGGACTGTGGGAAACTGTATGGACAAAGGCATATTTCACCATCAAATACAGTGGTCTACAGCTCCCCCGAGACTCAACAACTCCACATTTAATTATTGTTTGTGTCTGGAATAAAGCGATGTGGCTTTAAACTGCAGGATATGTGAAAATAAAGTACAGAACTAGAAATGCTCTGAGAGTACATACCTCCACCAAACATTTCAAATGTTCTTGTGAGTGAGTTGTTGTAAAAAATGTGGAAAACTGCCCTAATTTGCAGTGTTAAGAAATATTTTTAAAAATCCTTGATTGTATCTGGCTTCTGATCACCACCAAAATCCTGATAAAGTCTTCCTTCTGTCATGATTAGCATTCCCTACAAATTTCATAAAATCTCTCGAGAACTTACTGAGTTTTTGGAAGAAGTATGGAAAAATGCCCTATCTCACAACATTACCAAATCCTTTAAAGAATTCCTGGATCTGCATCTGGATTTGTATCACCACCAAAATTGAACCATTTCTTCCTTTTGCCATGACCAACATTCCCTAAAAATGTCATACAAATCTGCTGAGAACTTACTGAGTTTTTAGTAAAATTGTGGAATCGCTCTGTTCACAAATTCTTTTGAACATTCTTGAATCTACTTGTGTTTTCAGATCACCACCAAAACTGAATCACTTCTCCCTTTTTCCATAACAAACATTCCCTGAAAATGTCATTCTAATCCATTGCTATGTTACTGGGTAATTAGTGAATCCACATCCGGATTCAGATCACCACCAAATCCAGATCAAGTCTTTCTTGTGCCATTGCAAACATTCCCAGAAAATGTCATAAAAAATCTGTAGAGAATGCATTGAGTTATTAACAAAAATATGGAAAACTCCCTTATCTTGCAAAGCCTTTAAAAAATTCCTGGATTCGCATCTGAATTCGAATAACAACCAAATACAAGTAATTTATTTCTTGTTCCATGGACAACATTCCCTAAAAATCTCAGGAAAATCTGTTGAGAACTTAAGTTTTGAGCAAAAGAGTTCTGAGCAAAACTGCAGAAAACTGCCTGACCTCGCAATGTTAAGAAATCTTTGAAAAACTTCTGGATCAGCATTCAGGTTTGGATGACCACTAGAATTGTATCACTTCTTCTTTGTGCCATGAACAACATTAACTTCTTGAGTTATCTTGTTCACAATCTAACCAACGCTGGCAACCATAATCTTCTTGGCAAAGGTAAAAATTAGATAATTGTGTAAAAACTCAGAAGCATCACTTAGAACTTTTAATCCAAGTATAATAAGCAGTGTTAAGGCTCTAAAATATGTATATTTACAATCTAAAACTCTTCTGGGATGGTGAACATTCTTATTTCTCATGCATTCAAATTAGGTCAGCCCTCAAACGTGGGTGGCTGCGTTTCCAAACCCATGTGCAGTCTGTTTTCCTCAAAGCATGCAGGCCAAACCAAGCTGAAGCTCTTCTCCTGCAGGTCATTCTCCTCTCTCTCTGTTCTGTTTCTGACTCAATCCACCACTCTAAATAAATGCATAAAAGCCCCAAAATAAACAAAATAAATACAAACATTTTTGAACATGACATTTCCAAATAGAACTGCTTCCTCATAAAGGTCGAGATTCCCTTTCTTCATTGTATCTCAGCTTTTTTGAGTTGGACTTTAGGGCATTTGTGCCATTTACAAGACATGACAGTGGACAGAGATGGAACCTAGGGAGAGTGGGAGTGGGGAATGACTTGTGGGGATGAAGACACAGGCCAGACCAGGATCTGGCCCATCAGAATCAAGGACAAGCCCTAAATATGGAGAATCAGTTTGATTTGATCTTATACTTTATGCTTAGTTGTGCATCACATGGTTTCCAACACAGAAACATGCTGCAATGGGGCTGTTAATGTTGCAGCAGTGACCTTTTTTCATCACTATGCAAACAAAATAAAGCCACATTAGCTTCAATGGCAGCTTGCAGTTAAAGGAAGAAAAACTATACTAGCTTTACATATTTCAGGTCCAACACAAATTGATCAAATCCCATCCTTCTCCTGTCACTACCAGTGTTCCACAGGGCTCTGTCCTAGGTCCCCATCTGGTTATCATCTATCTTCTTTCACTTGGCCATTTTCCCTGTAAATATATCATCAGTGTAACCATTGGCAGTATCTTGTGGTCAGTCAGATTATTATGTGGATTCCATGAGTTGCTTTCACATACACCCCAGCACACAGAAACCATGTTAAAGTAATAAAGTAAAGGACATAAGTTCATGGCAAAACACTGAAAAGACTTGTTTCAGACTTTGTCTAATCCAAGCAGCTTTCATAGTAATGAGGAAGTTGAACAACTGACTTTTAATAGTTTATCGAAGAGGGGTGGGATTAATAGGTTTGCACTTCTTCTTGCTCCTTTTCATGTAGATACAATCATAAGGTTTTTGTTTTTTCAAGACTGCCATTGTTTTTTGTTGTTTTTGTATCATTATTTTGTTTGTTATTTTTCCATATGCACCTATACATGAAAACATAATACTTGTTTCTTACATGTTCGAAATAAGCTACTACTACAACTGCTTAGAACGGTAAGAAGGGGCTCACTGTTTAATGGGTCAGTCAACCAGTCAGAGCTGACAAAGGGTCAAATCGCAAGATTCAATCATGTCATTATGGACCAAAATCTCTGAGTCATGTTTTCAGCACCTCGTTGAGTCTACACCACAAGTAAAGGCAGTAAAGGCAGTTCTAAAGGAAAAAAGACGTACAGATGCAGCCACTTAAAACTTTCCCAGTTTCCCTGATAGGGTCTTGGTTGGTCCATGACAGGTCCATGATGAGACCTGCCCATGCTGGACATTTTAAATTGTAAACTTCAGGCCATGTTTGTGTGAATTTCTTGATTTGATGTTACTTTAAAAACCAAGAAGAAGGTTGAGTCGATGAAATCTTGTGAGGGAAGGGCCATCTCACTGAGAGACACCCCTCAAAAGCATGAATGAGTGCGTTTTCAGAGGGAATAAGGCACATGGAGCTGGCTGGTAACTGGCTGGAAGTTGGCAGGAAGCTTGCTGGAAGGGGAAAATTGAAGTGGCTGGATCTGTACGGTACAGTGCGAACATGGTGGACCCGATAAATCTGCCTGTGGATGTTTTTAAGGAGTGACTTTAGCAACTTGCATTGATAGCAATGTTTTGTATTTTAGGGGGTTCTAACATCCTGTAGCACTTTTAGACATTTTTTTAGACATTAGACATTTCCCCCTTTGAAATGAGATTTTAAACTGATCTCCATATTTATCTCCTTTTTAAAATGTCCCATGTCCTGGTGTGTTTGACATCGTGTCTTGGGTTTCGATTTAGCAAGGTCTTGATTAAAGCTGAATAAAAACCAGTCTCTGTGGAGGTTCAGATGCAGCTCTTTTTCTCTCCCCTTTGAAAATGCTTGTTCCAAAGGGGGCAGGGAGGCTATGATAGTGAGCTTGACACTGATTGGCTTCTCAAACAATG
This sequence comes from Cetoscarus ocellatus, assembly GCA_037902135.1. Classification (NCBI taxonomy): domain Eukaryota; kingdom Metazoa; phylum Chordata; class Actinopteri; order Labriformes; family Labridae; genus Cetoscarus; species Cetoscarus ocellatus. The sequence goes on from JBAMNC010000494.1 coordinate 130,614, forward strand.
CCTAATGGGGGGGTTAAAGGCCACAGAGCAAACATTAAAACTTTCAGAACAGTCATAGGTCTGCCTGTGATGAGCAGAAAATCCATGTAGGTGGAAGCTGTGCAGCTATGACATCATAAACTCCAGGAAGTAAAACATTGAGAGTTTTAAGGGGCATTTTCTTTATAGCACATTTCTCTGTACAGTGAGCATTAAGGTGTCACATACTCTTGCTCCCCAAACCTCTTCAAACAACATTAAAGGCAACTTTTAAAAAGTCTGTTTGCCACCAGAGCCTGTGTGCAACTGTTGTGACCTGACTGTGATGTCCTCTCCAAATTGGTCTAAGTAATTTCTGTTCATTTGTCTCATTTATAACCAGCTAAAAACTCTAAACTAAAGTAATTAACATGTTTTAAAAAAGGTGAGGAGTCAAAAAGCACATTTACTGTGTATGCATTTGTATAAAAGAAGCTTACAGAATATTTTCGTCAATATATCGTAAAGAACATTGATTCCTGAATAGAGGGCGAATATTGTAAATATTAAAAATATGGACAGATAAAAAACTTTACTGAAGTACAAGGTCATAAAAGGGGGTAGGATTAAATAAGTTTATACTTCATCCTTCTCCTTTTCGAGTATGTAAACTTGCTGCAACAGCAAGATATTGTCAACAGTTTACCTATGTTTTTTTGTCTTTGTTTTGGAATAGTCATGTATTTTTTTATGGTGACCACGCATGTTTTCTCACACGTTTGAAATAAAGCATTCAGTTCAATTCAATTCAAATACTGAAAGTGAAATAAAGTAAAGTGAAATATAGTTGCAAGAATAAGAAAATCCAAACAAAACGATGAACCCTCAGACTCTATATACGTGCTGTGGCAAATACCTGCACCCTGTAACCTCTGACCTCTTAAGAGCACTCTCACAGGTAAAGACCGAAAACTGAGTTAAAACTTTCTGACAGTGACATCAGCAAAACACTCCAACACACACGCACACACTTAATTTAAGCATGCAGAGAGCCATATCCTCCACATCAAGCTCCGTTCACATCTGTAGCCCTGCGGGTCGCTTCAGGCAGAAGGCAAAAGTTTACTCACTCGACGTAGTAGGTGCCGTACTGGGGGTCCTCAATCTTCTCCCAGCCGTAGGGCAGCTCTGGGGGGGAAGGGAGAGAAACAGGCAGACGCAAATCACTTCACATACTGCTGAGGCACTCCATGGACAATTGGACACACGCAATGAGGCATGGTGCTTTGACTGGCAGCCTCACAGCATGTAAACCGACACACGGAGAACAGGAGGCCCTGCTTTTATTTGTCACTATGTGTTTAGGGTTTAATACACACAAGCAGAGGAGGCGGGGGAGGAGGGGCAAACGCTGAGTTATTATACAGCCTCCCCGGAAAGTAATGGCTTTTCTCTCCAGCCGTGTGTATGTGCGCAGCATCTTGAGTTTGTGCTGCTGCGTGGCAAACACATGCGGCTCGGAGGGGATCTTTACGCAAGAGGGGCCATGGGAAATTGCCTTTTGAGAGATGCTACACTGATGAGCTCTCTGCATGTGTTCCTCATGTCGTTAGGAGAGGAGGGGGCGGCATGGAGACAGCAGGTTGGTGCTGTGTCAGGGGCGTGACTGTGACCAGACCGCCCAGCTGTCTGATGCCCGTCTTTAGCCAGAGACACGTTTAAAGAGATGAGGTGGCAGCTACGGTATATGTTGAGTGTACGTGCACATATTAAGGATGCACATTATTTCTAAACTCATCACAGATACCGATATTCTTCATCAAGAGGAAAAAGTCTTTACTTTACAGAAGTTGATTTGTTGTGTTAAATGTGAGTCGCATTGTGGGAAGAACAATCGTAAAACAAATAAAACTACACGTAATCCAACTTAATTAAAACAGAATGGTACATTTGTGTATTTGGCCAATGCTACACACAATATATGGGATATATATGACCGCTATGTATGGCTAATTTATCGGCAGTAAATATCAGAAAAAAATGTCTACACTAGTGAGTATCAATATTTAACTTTTAAGGCCAATATTGGCCAAAACCAATATTTAACGTTTTAGGCCGATATCAGCCAAACTGAAATTTAACTTTTTGGGTCAATATCAGCAAACACCAATATTTAACTTTTTAAGTCAGTATTGGCCAATGCTGAAATTTAACTTTATAGGCCAATGTTGATAGGCAGGCATTTGCCTAAAAACTTAAATACCAGGCTTGATCAATATTGGCCAACACTGACATTTAACTTTTTTGGCAAATATCAAGCAAACTGAAATCTACCTTTTTGGGGCCAATTTCAGCCAATATTGATTTTTAAAGTCTTTAGACCAATATCAGCCAATACTGATATTAAACCTCTCTAGGCCAATATCAACCAATACCCATATTTCACTTTTGTTGGCAAATATCAGGCAAACTGAATTCTAACTTTCTGGGCCAATTTCAGCCAATTCTGATATTAAACATCCTCCAGCCAATACCAATATTAAACCTCTCTGGGCAAATATAGGCCAAACTGAAATCGCACTTTTCTTGGGGGGGATATCAGCCAATACCAATATTTAACTCCTTTAGGCCAATATCGGCCAATACTGATATATAACTTTTTAAGCCAATTTTGGCCCAGCAATATTTAACTTTTTAGGCCAATACTGGCGAAAACCAACATTTAACTTTTTAGTTTTTACTTTTTGTTTTTTGTAGTCCTTCTTAGCAGTTAGTTAGCAACCATCCTTTTCAAAACACATTTTAAATGTGTTTTGAAAAGGATAAATGAGAAAATATCACATGCAAATGCCATTTGCATGTGTTCACCGCAGACTTTAGTGCAGGCATTTATCCAAAAAATCTATTCTAAAATCCCATAGACTTTGGGACTACTTAGTGCTAAAATGCTAAATCCCTTACATGTTATTGGACTCAATCCTGCACCTCTCTATACTGAATCCTACATTAAAACTAATAAAGTTGTATCTCATTTTAGTTCCACCACAAACATGCAAAGCTCACCATAACTAGTACAGTGTAATGTTCAAACTAAGTAAAGATCTGATGTTTTAGCTTCATTAACCAATCAAAAGAGGCCTTGAAATTGCAAGGCACATGAAATGCGCCATATATTGGAACAGACTGAGAGCTTGAAATATTTTTGGTAACTGCCATCAAATGACACACAATGATGAATGTGTATGTGAATTATGACAAAACATTATGATGAGGTGATGACTAAAGTTTAGAGCCTTAAGGCCTTTGCACACTAGGTGAGATTTTTCCTTATTTGCAACTGATAGAGAATCAATTCGAGTTTCACACTGCACACAGAAATCTGTCAAGCTGTCAATTTTTCTGAATCTTTGTGTCCAACTGGCCCACATCTGAACAATGTAGCTGGACATCGTCGGCAAGTACGTCAGAGTCAAAACATTTGTGTTGATCTTTATATATTTTTCAGATGTTCTTTTTCTTTTACCCAATGCACTGTTCGCCCTGTGTTTGTTCTGTTTGTTGCACTGTTGCTTGTTTAAATGTGTTTTTATTCTGTTTGGTGACCTTGAGTGTCTTTAAAGGTGCCATCAAATAAAATGTATTATTGTTAACATTATTATTATCTTATATAACTAAATAAAAAGTGCACATGTAAACATAGCTGATACGCGGTCATCCTCTGAGTAAATCATGTTACTAATCCTTTAGGTATTAAACAATATTTCAGTATTGTGTCAGTTTCAAGAATTGCTTAAATATTGTAAAACTAAACTTAGTGTCAGTATCAAAGTAAACATTTTGCTATAGTTAGAACACAAATTGATGTAAAGCTTGGATCAGTTTAGCTTTTCATTTAATTTTATTTCACCCTTAACTCAGAATGCTATGTAAAATTTAGTTAAGTCCAATAGTTCTTTTATGAAAAACTCAAGAAAAAGCAAAGTACTGATCGTAAAACCTACTCAAAAAAGTACAAGATCAGTAAAGAGGCTTAGGCTATGTCCACATGTGGGTGGGTATTTGTAAAAACTGAGGTTGTCCTCCATTTTTTAAAACATCCCCATCCACACAAAAACTAAACAACTCATAAATACTCTGTTCAGCACTGTTTATTACTTTGTAACAATGTCCATGATATGCACTTATTTAGCAATTTCGATGTGGAAGAAGTTTTATTTTCATATCTATTTCTACCACTTGTTCCTCCGACAGGTATTATGGTTTAAATTGTGGCTGTGTTAAATGTTAGCAGGCGTGTTAATAATGTTGTTTTTAAATTATTATTTCTCAATATGAGACATATCTGATCATCTTGATAAAATCCTGGTAATAAACACTAAAGTGGGAACTCAACAACTGTTATAACCACAGCAACCACAGAGCAAATACCCATGGGTCACCAGTCAACACGGTCACTAAATGTGGGCATTTTTTATAATCCAGCATCATAGAAAGAATGTGCTGGCATGTAAATAGTCCAGTTATCAAAACTTTAAAACAGGAACAGCTTTGCAATGTCCCCTTCATGCAGCATAGTGTGCCCGAAACGCCATTTTCCATGTCTACATCGAGACATCTGAATCTAGCCTGGCACACCAAATGGACTGTTCAATATAATTCACTGGTCCATCTGGGACAGAGACCGAAGGAAGTGTTTAGGAAGGGCAGAACTTTTCAGAAGTATATCCCACTGGTAATTGGACGGTCGTTCTGTCAACCACATTTATTACAGGCCATAAGATCATTCAATAGATGGGTGCTACTGCTCTACATAACGTGAGCCACTTCATAAACCAAACTCTACTCAACACATCGGAAGTGGAGCAAAACCTATCCTTACAAAAGATAAGTTTGTAGTGTTGATATTTGTTTTTCATTTAATAAAGAAATGTGGTCATGATCTAATAAAACTGCTACTGAAAGTGTTAGCATCTATGCTAATCTCTGTCTGAGTAGACTCTTCCTGCTGTCTTCATGCTTGTTACTCCCATCTCTTCCTGCTCTAAAAGACTCTGATTGGCTGTGCCGCTTTGTGCCATCCACAATCGTTGTAGATTGGACTTTGGCAAGATGGATCTGCCTGATTACAGACTTTAAATCAGGCTGGTCCAGCTGCTGTGCAAGGTTAACCTAAAACAACATTTTCAAGGAGTTTTCCAAAATGCATTTTAACTGCATTTATGTGTGGACAGAAGGACAAAAGGCACAGAAAAGCTCTGTTTTTCAAAATACCCACCTATCTGTACATAGCCTTGATCGCAGTACCAGATGTAGTAAGCTACTTTAAACCCCTGCTATTGGGCCAAATTCTGTTTTTGTTATATTTAGAACAATCTGGCAGCTTTTTTGTTTCATTTTTCCTCATGAAAAACTTTAAAAATGGCTTCTTCTTGTATGGAGATTGAACTATAAAAAGAACATATGTAATAGAATAAGTTTAGGTTTATGAAAAAGGCTGCAGGTCATAAGCACAGTGATGGTTTAAAGTGGGCGGAGAGGATGGTATATGAGATGAAATGAGGATTGTATGTTTCTAAGGGAAAAATCAGTTGCCCACCAGGTTTTTTCTCACCTCCTTCCTCACACTTTTCAGGAGGTTTGGCCTTTCTGGCGAGGCGGGGGTCCAACCAGGTGGTGGTCTTACTGTTGTGACTGGAGGACAGAGAAGAGATAAGGTTTAAGACATGATAAAAATGACAAAACATTCACTACAGTATCACAACACTTTGGCAATTAGCAGAGGAAATCCTCAGGAGTCACTTCACCCTGCAGCTATTCCATCAGCTCGAACAAACAAACAAAAACTGTGACTAATATACAATCCTGTGGGATCAAATGCCTTTTTAAAGAGGCTTTTAGATATTTGTAAAACTCAAACAAATCTCACAGGAATCTGAGACCAAACTGATGAGAGAGATGGGGGAGTAGAGGAGGAAAACCTGAACCTGTGGGAGAGGAAAGGCAGGAGCAGCTGCAGGGATCATAAAGAGCAGAGCCGAGGGAGCGGGTCAGGGGGTTGGCCGCCTTCATTTAGTCTGTTGTTTCACTCCCTGGCAGAGTGAGCGATTGATTTAGCGGCAAGCGGCTGCAGCACCTGGCTCTGTCAGCAGCTCTTCATTGACCGCCTGCCACACTAACCAGGCCAGGTAAACAAGAGAGGGCTGCTGCTTTCAGCTCCAGCCAACAGAGACAAGATTAAACAAGGAGGAAATGAGGGCTGGGGGATACAATGAGTTTTTAAGCTAAAAGGATATTTCAAAAAATGAGATACAAGGCAAGAAAACATTGTATAATCATTTTGTTTATGTTGCTGTTAGGTGAAAAAATGCCAGGCTTAATGCTCTGTAAATATAATGTTAACAGCAGGAACTATTTTATTTCAGGAACATTTGAAATAATGGTAAAATTTGACTCATATTTTTAATTATTTGATACTAAAGCAACAAAAATAGAAGCCTTAAATATTTAATGTGTAGTTTATTGTTATTTTGATGCATAACTGCATGGATAGTTCAGCTCACAGTCTGAGGGACCGTAAACATAAGGACAAATTCATGACTTGTGCAGATACACCTGCAGGCATACCTGCACAAGTTTTTTTAATGGTAAAGGTGATTTCACAGCAAAATCTTCTGCTCCTCTACGACCACTGTGAGCAACAGGTGGTTATGGAGAACAGCATACGCCATGTTTATTAACATCTCTCATGATGTATGCTCGTGCTCCTACTTCATGTCTTCTTCTCTGGTATTAGTGCATGTCTGCAGCAGCGTTACAGCGCCACTTACAGGCCTGGCATATCCTACGTTCATAACATACAAGGAGTTTGTTTCCGGCTGTTTGTGTCTCTCATGGAAAATAAGGTGAGATGTACATAAAAAGAGAATGAAATAAATAATGAAAAATATATACACACATAAAAAAGAATAACGATAAGAAGATAAAATATATATATTAATAAATATTTAGTACAAAATAAAGAGTTGGTGCAAGTGAATGAGTGCCCAGTCCGGTGAATTTATGTACAATAAGCACAATATTATCACCATCTTGAAAAGAATAATCATATTCCATCATCTATACTACTTATCTTTTTTTGGGTCACAGGGGGCTACAGCCTATCCAAGCTGACATTGAGCAAGAGGCAGGGTACACCCTGAACTGGTCATCAGTCAATGACAGGGCCACATAGAGAGACAGCAACCATTCAGACTCACGCTCACACCTAAGGGTAATTTAGTGTCACTAATTAACCTCATGAGCATGTTTTTGATCTGTGGGAGGAAGCTGAAATGCCTGGAAAACCCATGCAGGCACAGGGAGACCATGCAAACTCCACACAGAGAGACAGTTATTGACACAAGGAGTCAAACCAGCAACCTTCTTGCTGTGAGGCAGTGGCACTAATCTGCTGCGTCACCGTGCCACCCACAATAATCAGTGTAATGATTTCAATGCTAGTATTTTGACAAGTTGTTAATCCTCGACAGAAAAAAGAGGCGTAAAAGTATCAAGATGTGACTTTTGGCTGCTCTGTGATTGGCTAGCAACTGGTCCAGGGTGTTACACCTCTCTTCCAATGTCAGCTGAGACAGGCTCCAGCCCCCACAACCTCATAAGGGACAAGCAGGTCAGATAATGGATGGCTGAATGGACTTTTGTCCCATAATCCCCAGCACTGCTACTCCCCTTGTAGTGTTACATGGTCACCTTTGGGTTTTTTCACACACTTTTCAAATGTTGCTGACATGTTTGTGCAATTTAGTTATGGCTATCATTAGGTTATTGGACTATTTGATATCCCTTATAATTAAACTGAAGGAGATTTTATCATGATATGGGTTTGAATTTTGAAAACTTTCTATATGGCCTGGCATACAGACCAGCTTGACTTGCCTTTGTGAGGGGAGAGGGGCTCTCTGCACCGGCTGTATGCTTGGTCACATTAAAAAAAAAAAAAACAGGTGTGGGTAGTTACTGATGCCCACATGACTGAGAATGAAGGTGGAAGAAGAGTCTGTCACTTAAACCAGGTGAGAGCATTTTGTTTGTTTAAGCCTGTTTTAACTCATTTTATTACCTCCGCCAAGGAGGTTATGTTTTCGCCAGGGTCTGTTTGTCTGCTACCAAGATTACGCAAAAACTACGGGACAGATTTACATGAAAATTTTACTAGAGGTGTGGTTTGGTCCAAGGAAGAATCCATTAAATTTTGGTGCTGATCTGATTCAGATTCACATCATAAAAAACACTGAAGTTTATAACGGCAAATCCCATTCATTTACGTCATTAGTTTATTTGCAAACTGATGTCAAAGTTTTTCAAGCTTATGTCACTACATTTCCCAGCTTCCCTTTCAATGCCAGCGGAGGAGTTTTGCTAACAACAGCCTGGTAGATGGGCACGACTGAGCTGCTTGGCGGGGGTCTGCAGTCTCGGAATGCTTTTCTAGTTTCCCAATGTTTTGGTGCAACTCCGACACTGTGTAGAAGTTTTTCACTTTTGGTTAAAGAGAAGAAGAAATTACTAACAATTAAATGTCTAGGACTTGTTTTTCTGTTGCAGGGTTATCAAAGAGGTATCAACATTGTTTTATTTTTAGTATAATCATATATGAAAACTATAACCAAGTTTAAAATTCTGATCTTGTGACAACCATTCGTTATTTCTTTACAGAGTGTTGCCAATTTATCAGAAAAAAGCACAACATCATTCTTGGTCTCAATCAGGAAGCCTCAGAGGGACATTAAACAAAATCTTACTATAGAGGAACACAGGCTCGGTGTGTGTGTACCTCCATGTCTCTACACCTGGTTTGATGTGTTGGACGGCGCGTAGAGAGGACTCACTGCCACATCTTTTAACACATATGGCGCCAAATTGGTTGAATTTAGAGAGGACTGGGACGGGGTTTGCTCATGCTGATGTAACAGGACCAAAACAATACATCAAAGAAGCTACTTACTCTATGAAATACACCATGCCGGTTTCTGTGTAGGCCATCTCCCAGTTTTTCGGCAACGGCTCCTGACTTTCGTCCTGGGCGTTCCATGCCCGCAGGTCCATCGCCGCCGCCGACTGGGTGTAGCTGGGCACCGTCTTCCTCCACTCCGCCTTGTCTTTGTGCTCTGGGGCCCGACATGGGTTAAGGGACACGGGCATGGAGATGGACAGGGGGATAGGGTGGGTGTAGGGGTACGGGAGGTGGTAGAAGGAGAAAGAGACAGGAGGTGAGAACGTGGCGCCATTGGAGCTCCTTTGGGCTCCTCGCATGTCTCCCTGCCGCTGCTGCTGCTGCTGCTGTCGTCGCTGGAGCTGATCTTCCTCTGTACTCTGGGTGGACGGTTACATCCACAAGAGAGGAGGAAGAGAGAGAGAGTACACCGAAAAAGAGAGAGAGAAAAAGAGAGAGAGAGAGCGCTGCGATTGCCATAGGATTTGCATGTCAGCTGCGATGTTCTGGGAACTGCCTCCCAGGCAAAGGGCAGAGCTGACCGATGCTTCAGCCCCGGCCACGAGCACCAAATCGCAGCTCTATTAGGGTGCTGCATGCATGTGTGTGTGTTGTTTTCTGCAGGTTCTCATCTGCCTGTGTGTGACCTAGCTTGGATGCTCACTCGGGTTAATTGAATGGCACGGATGGAAAGTGACAGCTGTTGACTGGAAGACGCCAAAAGCCTTTTTGTGCAGAAATTGGGGCCTCCTTTTTTTCATCATGCAGAGGGGTTTCTGCTTTGTAAAGTCAGAATACATGCAGACATTCGCTCCAGGCCATGGCAGAGGAATCTAAACCAGGCTGCTGCAGATGTAGGCTACAGCTACATCCATGAAGGTAGAAGCGCTCAAAGACCAACTATAATGCAGGACTATAAGCAAACTACCTCCAAGGCATGCCTATACGTCAAACCCTTTTGTTGTACATTGTCAATCCAATTCATCCACACAATAACAAAGATGTAATAATAAAGCGCAGCGGAGATCAGACGACTCATGGAGTAGAGAATTGGGAGTGACATCCTTCCACGATGAGTGGTTTTTCTTGGCTGAGTTCCACGCAGCCATCGCAGCAGCCCAAGGCCACAGAGATGATGTGTCTCTCACAATGTTTCTCTCTTTGGCTCTTGGATGAGAGATGAGAAGTTACACGCTCACTGATCTTTTTTTATTTCTTAAAATAATTTCTTCTCCTCAGCCTCTTCAAATGAAACCAAATCTCACGGTGATGACTTCGTCTTTCTCCTCTCATGAATGTCAGTTTTTAAGGACTTGAACCTGCCTTTTAGTTCCAGACGGTTGTTTAAGAAGCTGAAATTACGTCTTGGGGAAATAGACTATTCTTATAAATGTACTTGAGCTTGGCGCATCAGCTGCATACACTGCATGCTTTGGTGATTGCAATCACAAGGAAGTTTCAAAGCCATCACAGTGGAGGCAAACACAATTTATGCTGCCTCTTGGCTGCACTGCTGTGATCTTTTGAGGCAGTGGACTGTACCGCCACAGCTGCGCCCCCCTCTATGTGAAGGTATGGCTTCCCTTTTTGTCCGGTTGGTTTGTGGAGTTGTGTATGTGTATCTACTTTGACAAGTGGTGTGTTCTCCAGGTAGACACTGAAGACTGCTTTCCGACTATCAGTGAAGCTTGATTGCTGCATAGCTGCTACGTCTGATTAACCAATCAGAGGGGATCAATCAGTGAGCCTGCCAGTGCAAGCCCCTTAAAGTGGTCATATTTTTTGCCTTAACCCAGGTTCATTTGTTTGATTATGATAACTGCTTTGGTGTGTTGCCAATCAATAATGTTCAAAAAACCTCTCAGTTTTCACATACAGGGTACTCCAATCCACCTCTACTCTCACGCCCACTTCCTCATGAGTGGGCTCAGTCTGTTCTGACTGGTTTACTATTCTGCTCTGTGGTGACTGGTCAGTTTAACATGACTTTTTATCAATGGCATCAGTCAAAATGTTTCAAATGCCAACTTCCATTAGTACGCTGATGACACAGTTACTTACTACTTAAAGCATCAGGCTCTCCGTCTACAAAGGTTTTTTTTAAACAGTATAGAGTAATCTGTGGGGGCTAAAATTAATGCTGAATCCTGACAAAACAAAACTCATGGTGTTTGCAAACTTAAAGAAAAAGTTAAAAAAAAACTGCCCTCCATTGTTACATTTTGGGGTGATGTGATTGAGTCACTATCTTCTTATAAATATCTTGGGTTGGTGATTGATGATTCTCTGTCTTTTAAACTTCAGGTTGAGCAACTTGAAAAGCAGTTACAGTCACAGCTTAGCTTTTACTTCAGAATAGTCTTGTTTTCCTTCTGCTTCTAAATAGCATCTTGCTGCTGCTATTTTTATGCCTCTGCTTGATTATGGTGATGTTTTATATGCACGCTTCTTCTCAATGCCTTAAGTCTTCTGATACTGTTTATCATGGAAATCTTAAGGTGCTTATTCATCATTTTGCTCTGTATGATCCAGTTGGTTGGCCCTAACTAGCCACTCAAATCATTGGTTTGTCCTTATTTACAAGGCTGAACTTAATCTGCGTCCTTCATTCTTTAGCAACTGCATTTAAGTGAAAGGGGCAGGAAGCTATTGTCTTCGCTCTGAGACAAAAATCATTCTTACTATCAGTCCCCAAAGTCTGTCTTAATATGGGTAAAAAAAAAAGTTTCAGACATGCAGCTCTTGCAGACTAAAATCTGCTGCAGGAAAAATTGGGTCTGAAAGAGCTGGTCTCTATAAATCCAGGTAGATTTAAGCTGTTAGAGGAAGGTGCCTCAGGCTGTACATGCTTTGACTCTTGACTTTCTGCTCTCTGACTCTGAATTGTTCATTTGTGTTTATCTGTGAATGTTTTATTTCTTGGTCAGGACTCTTTTAAATAAGATTCTTCATCTCAGTGAGGCTTTCCTGGTTAAATAAACTTAAGTTAAGACAAAAAATAAACAACTTATATTCAAAGATAAATAGAAAAAAAGAGATTTATTATCCTGAAATGAGTAAATGCAAATGGTGCCATTTTACCCTCTAAATGTCTTGAATTTGAATACATATTATTTCAGTGTGCTTTACAGGTAAAAACTGTGCATCAAATTGGCAATTATATTGTTTACAAGCAACACAGGCCTTATTTTTTGTTTGTTTTTTTGTATCTGAAATAAGATGTCTATCTGAGCATGTCTGATGAATGTGGCTTAAATTAAAATCAAATTTTTGACCAGAAATGAACAAAAAACAAGTGCTTAGATTTGGGTTTTTGCAGCCCGGATAACAACATGAGCATTGCAATGCAGTGTGCATTAGTAATGAGCTGGTTTTGCAGGCCTGGCGTTTTGAGTGGCTCATTCGGCAAACACTGTGGTGCAGCAGTGAGGTCGTCTGGTGAGGGGCCGCTCTCTGAGGCTGCTGCAGAGGAGAGGACAGCTGGAGGAGTTGTGCAGGGAAGAGCACAAAGCCTCAGTGTGTTGACTGATTTAAGAAAAACAATTATATTAAATGTTTTCGTATGCATGGCTATTATGTAACATGTTGGCACGCACTCCCAACAATTACTTCACAGTGCATTATCAGAACTCAGCAGTTTGAGGCTTTATGACCACTTCAGCAATGCAGACTGTTTCCCCAATGACCGAGACATGTTCTGATTTAGTGTGTGCCATATGAGGACATCCTTGTGGGGGAATCACACAAGGACAAAGTCTGTCTGTCTGACTTAAGAACTGCTTCTATTGATCCCAAACACACTGAGGTTACATCTTGACTTTCCGGGGCTGTGTTTTAAAGCTGACCTTGCAAGCTGAACAGCTAATTCTGGGAGTGTTTAGAGAAAATAAGGATTAGGAGGGGAGGAAAAACAACTCTGTTTAGAGCTCTGAAAATGAGACAAACACAGATCAATAGGGAACTGGTCATTATCAGCCAATTATCACCCAAAATACAGGATTGGTACATCTTCATTATAGCTTATAGTCAACAAAACAATCACCTATGATTAATACTCTATGCAGCACTGTTATGCTTATGGTATTAATTTGGCAAAGACAATAGGTTAAGCACTTACATCACATTCCAGAGAAATGGTTTTTGGCTCACTTGCCTTCATTACCTCAACCTGCCATCAGTTAAGGCAGGGCCAAAAAAGGAAGGAGAAGCCATATTTGAGTAAGTACCAGACTTTGGGAACTTTGGGAGACTAAGGCCGCTTTCACACCTAAAGTTTGGCAGGCTTGGTTTGATTTTGAAGTGAAGTTGCAGAACTGCTTCATTATTAACTTGGTTTGTAGTTTTTTTTCACACTGTTCTTTGTTAGGTGGACCAAAGCCCATTTAATTATCCACCTGCTACTAACTGCTCTACGGCGTGAAAATACACAACCGGCTTCTAGCAATAATGTTTGGCTCAACTCAAAGCTGGTTCAGAAGTTTTCTGAGCCATAAAATAAAGATAAAGCTGTATTTAGGTTGTGTCAACTGGCACTAGAGCGATGTGTAACCAGATTCTGCACAGAATTGACCTCTTACATGAAGTGACCCTTATCAAATCCAACCCTCTTTTCTAACTGTTGCTAGGTTAGAGAAAGTCTGCTTTTCTAGTCGCCCTCCCAATTAAAACAACTGAAAATAACTCACTTTCTGACAAACTTTCCTTTCACTTTTAATATACATGATTCTTTTACAAACTTGGCCAAAGTGAAATAGCAGTGACATAGCTACAGCAGGGTGGCTGACATAACCCCAAATGTTTAGTAAAAAGTATCTCTGATTTATGTTCTTAGTATAATCACTAAATATAACTAGAACACCAACTACCGTCTTTATTAGAAAGCCTTCTCTTGCCTTGAAGTGTATAAAAGCTTCCTTTGCAAATTTCAATGTTGAAGTAACAATTTACAGTGAACATTTTAGCACGGTTCATTTAAAGAACTCTGCAAAGTTGTCTAACTGGAGTGACCAACAGCTGTTTTGAAGGAGGGTCCTCTGATTCTGATTGGTTTGTCAGTGAACCAGTCAGAAAGCCAACCAAGAGTCAACTGTGGACGTTAACCTGTTAGGGGACTGGAGGTTGGTGGTGCTAACTATGCCATCATTAGCCACACTCTGCTTGATATTGTCAGTGAATGTTATGCCAGCTTGCTTACATAAATTCAGCCCACGATTCTCCACCTTTCAAGTTACTTTTCTTACTTTGATGACTTTCACACCCACTGAAAGACAAACTCTGCTCTTCCTGAAAGGAAACAAAGACTTCCTGTTTTCAGGCAGACCAGAGTTTGGTTCTTTGGTGTGCACCAGATTTTGTGTGAGTTTTCATTCCAGCCCAAACCAACAGAACTTTCCAACAATTCACACCAGATTTCGTTGGTCCAGATCAATGTTAGGTGTGAAATCAAACTGTAAAACTTGTCTTTATTTGATATTCCTACTGCTATACTGTGTATAAGAGCAACTGAAACAAGCCAATTTCCCCTTGGGGATTAATAAAGTATTTCTGATTCTGATTCTAATCAACCTTAGTTAATTAAACTTCACATGACAAAGCAACTGAAGTTAATGCTCTGTGACTTTTTCCTTGAATTTTTTGTACTATACCAGAATCAGAATTGTTTTTATTTCCAAGTACATTTGCCCATACAAGGAATTTGGACTGGTAAATTGGTGTAAGAACAATCAACATATAGAGTTAGAATAAAAATAAGGGTCAGGAAGAATAAAATTAAGTATAAAAATAGGTAGAAAATAGTGCAAAACTGGCTTGGGTATTTATCGAAGATATAGGGGATAGTCAAAATATACTTGCACTGTTTAGCATTCTTAAAAGGCTTAAGCATTGTTTTAAGTGTGTTAATAATTGCACTTAATAAAAAGCACAAAAAATGAAAGTCAAGTTGTGTAACTGTTTTTTTTACTGCAGGGTACTCGTTGAATTGCACCGTGGTAGGTTTTTGTACTGCTGTCATGAAAAGAGTTAGTAAAAGCATGTTACTGACTGACAAAGGTTGATTTTTGTGGCCTTTAACTTTATGCTGCCACTTGTAGTATGTCCTGGCAATGCACACTGATCCACCGCCAAAAAGGCTGCAATAGCAAATCATATCATTGGATCAGATCAGTCTGAGGCGGCCTCACTCATTAATGGCTGGTGATTGTTGCTGGCAGCAAAAATCTAATAGAGGCATCCTTCCAGAGGAAATAACAAACTGTGGACAAGAAAATAATGACTCAAGAAAACAAAAAGCTGCTTGGGTTAGGGGAAAGCAGTTTAAAGCAGAGCTGCCTTACTAAGAACTGTAAAAGAGAGTAATGTCTTTCCTCACCAGCTAAGCCGTTGACCATAGGAGGCCTCTCTTCTTCCTCCTCCTCCTCGGGCGCCGCACTGTCCTTTCTGTCCATCTTACTGACAGAGGTTGTTCTTTTCCTCTGGACCTCCATATTATCAAACTCTTCAAACAGAACTTGGTCCACCAAATCCGGCTGCACAGGGCTAGGCTCTGCGGGGGGCTTCGGGGTCCCGTAGTAGTTTCCTGGATTTAAAAGGGAGAGATAAAATGTATCCTTGAATGTATTTAACTTGCCATGAGGAGGACTTTTCTGACTATGTACATTTCATAATCCTGACTTAAAATGCACACACAGGGACAGAGTAATGAAACGCAGCAGGAAAGAACTGCCGGTCTCCTCGGGGGCTTTGAGGAAAAACCGCAGCAAAAGCAGAGAAAATAAACACCAGAGCAGCTGCAAAAGACTGTGTCAGTTTCAGATCGATAGGAGAGCAGTGCACTGTAGCAAAAGCTCTTGTTTAAATCTCTTTAAAGGCATAAAAGAGTCAGGTTGTTAGCAACAAATCATACCGGGCAGAAAGTATTGGATGGAGCAAAATGAGGCCGCCATAACTCAGTCTTTTTGGAACCACTCCTGAGTAAGGGTAGTGATTTATCCTTTAACTTGATATTTTTAGCATTTGTTTGGAATAACATGGCAACTGTGGTTTACACCGTCAGCATTAATAAGATACCTTCACAAAGGAGTGCTTCTTTTCAGCTTTTCATCAGCAGAGCAAAGTTTGTATTTAATTTAATGTCTGAGCTGTGGCTTCATCAGTCCACAGTGATTTATTTCACATGCAGAAATTTTGATGCTGGGGGGCTGGTGCGGGGTGAAGGCAGGAGTGCAGCAGTGAAGCAGGGCAGAGACGGCAATAACAGAGCAACAGAGGGGTCAGGAAATTTCACAGTTGAGCCCCGAATTTAAGGGTATTTTGTTGGACGATTATGTGCAATGATACACATAGAGGGCGCTATTTTGGAGACATAAGGCAAGTTGTCTAAAGACACTTGGTGCTCAGTGGTTTAGGGCATGTTGGTCTGTTTTTTGCTATTTTGATGCAGAGCTAAGCCCGGCACAAGGTGCAAAGAGGATGGATCATGTGTCTTGATTATACATGGGAGTGTTTTCGGCATAACAACGACTAAACCAATCAGAGTGTCAGCTCTTATTCCCTTTACATCAGCCTTACCAAGTGGCTGGCGTGTTGCTAAGTACACATCAAGTTTAGTTCTTTAGGCTGGATTTTGGATAAATTGTTTGATTGTTTTCCTTTTATTGTGACACTACACTCTAGGAACACACGCAAGACACTGTATGAAATATTTTAATTCTCAGAATAAAATGTTTTTTGTTTTCTGGGCTTCGCAGAGCGTAAGACAACAATCAAAAGGACAAGACTGTCACTCCCATACCAGCGTAACTGGGAAACCTCATCCACCCTCTAAAGCCTGAAAACACAAATTATAGCCAGAAACTTCTTTTTTTGAGCTGAAATGTTTATTACACTTTCAACTGAAATCCAAAAAATCAAAGTTCCCATAAAATTGAACATTTATATTTTTGTATCACATTTGATACATTAGGTGTTTTTGGCAACAATAATCCACCTGAGGACATTTTTATCAATTATCTGATTGTATTCAGTTTTTTTTTCAGTAATTTGTTGATCATACTGATTAGATAGAGGTATCATAAAAGCATGTATCAAATATGATGCAACAGGCTTTAAGGGGTTAATTGTTAAACTCTAAACTAAAAACTGACAAGATCAGACTTCTATATGTTTATGATAAACATCTTTACTGTACATCAAATAACTGTCTGCAATTCACTTCCTTATTTTCCTGCAGGAATCCTTGGCTCTCTTTTATATTATGTGTGTAAAATACTGTGGACAGCCTGTTTTATTATCTATGAACATAATTATTCGTGACAGTCAGCAGTGTGTATACAAATAGAAATGTATTTCTGTGTTGTGTGAAAATCTTCAGTCTTTTGTTTTTTTTTTTCTTGTTTCTGATATTATTACATGTACTGGAGCGCACAGGAATAGCGCACTGAGGAGCGCAGCAAAAGAGTCAGGCTGTCTCTCAGCACTGGGCACAGTTACAGGTCTCCCATGTGAGTGAAACATGGTCAGTAAAGTATGTTTTTGGTCTCACCGATTTTGGCCCATCTCTGAAATGTGTCCTAGTGGAAACACTCTGCACCACAGACTTTAGACCAGGTTTGTGAGCTCATTTAGCTTTTATGACATTATTGCAATCATATTGTTATCACAATGGTAAACAACATTATTGCACATTGCATTTTTCTCATATCGTGCCGGCCCAGAATCAATGGCACTTTTTTACCCTTAGACTGTGAGTTAGTTTATTTGTTTTGATTTTTAAGAGTTGTTAATAAATTATCATACATTTACAGACAGATAACAATGTTGTAGCTGTTTGTCAGAATTCTCAAAAGCCTGTCTTAGTTTTACTTCTGTGCCTATCTTCAAGCTCATGGATAGTTTGGTTGAGAGCATTTCAAACACGGTGACCACCATCATCTGGCTTCTGAATATCTCTCCAGAAACCACGGAGTGATGCCTTGAAAAATACATCCGTACAGTCTGTAGTGTATATAATAATACAGTGAACAGTAGTTGTGATTTTCTTCTGTCCCACCCAGACCAAAGCCAAAACTCTTGGGCTCTTGTTTTGACATTTTCACTTCTTTATTCCCTAGAAAGCCATGATGGCTGCTGCATTTATTCAGAGCTTCTCCGCCATTTGATCACCCCTTTCAGCCGATCAGCTTTCCTTTACTTCCATGTAGGCGCCCTCAGGCAGCAAACAGCCTTACTCCACAGAGCTTGTCTTCGTCTTTCCTCAACTGTAGGAGAAGAATGACCCACTTTACCAACCACTATACCTCCTCGCTGTAAACAAAAGGAACAACGGATACAAAGTCAAAGGAACAGGAGGTGAGAGAGAAGTCTTGGAGGTATGGTACACATATATTGATTGAGGCTCTCTGGGAAACCACACAGAGCTGCGGTGTTTGTGTGGGATTGCAGCAGTGTGGTTGAGCCTGAGCTGTGTCTGAGTGGCTGAACATTGTGGTGTAACAACTAAACAGCACATTAGAGAGCGGACAGACTCTGTGACTGAGGAGAAGACTGGGAGAGGAAACAAAGACAGAGGAAGGAGTGGAGACATTGAGGACTTTTTCATTGACAGAAATGTTGTCTAAGTGAATTCAGGGTTCGATTGGACAAAAAAACTTGCTAAATGTTCTGTTTTTAGAGTAAATATTCAAATATCAAGTGGACAAACATGTCTTGTTGATGAGGGGCAGAGTGATTGGAGATAATAGAAGGGCAACAGCAACTCAAACAACCACTCGCTACAGCCAAAGTAAGAGGAGGACCATTTCTGAATATGCAACAATCTTGAAGTATATGGGCTACAGCAGCAGAAAACTACACCTGATGCCACTTCTGTTAGCTACTAACAGGAAACTGAAGAGGCAGTGTGATGGTGCGGAGCAGGGACGAGCACATTTGCTTATCAGGAAGGCCACATTAAAATTATCCACTTTACCAGAGGGCCAAACATTTTTGCACTCTGTTTGCAAAAAGGAACTTATAAATAATATTTAGCAGAGGTGGGCAACTGGTGGCCTGGGAACATGCTGCCCCCTCCCACTACCTCAATGTGGCCCATTACTCAATTTGGAATATGAAAAGAGTTATAAAAATGAAGTATACATGAGAAAAAACTCCTGTGAAAACACTGAACATAGCTTTACTACTCAGAAAATGAGCTATAACTGACTGCAAGTGTTTAAATGAAGTTCCTTTTCATGCATTTCTGGATGCATTTGTTAAAACAATAGAAGAAACAATAGAATGTAAGAAAATGTACTTGAATAACCAGTTAAAAACCAGATGATAACCAGAAGCTTAAATTACATGTTCAGCTCATGATAATTGGTGCATTTGAGTTAAAATGTGTGAAAATTGATTAAAAAAAACTTCATTTGAATGCTAATGCTTCCTAATAAATGTAACAATTTGCCCCTCTAGCAATTAGTGTTATATATCCTTGGCATATAGTTTATGCATATACAAAGCATAAAAGGTGACTCAATCAACAGTTAAAATCTAACCTTAAATGCCATTAGCACTGATGAATCAAATTAGCTAAACACAGGATTCAAGACAGTTTCAGACACTTTTCTGCTGCAAGTAACAGCATTTATTGGCTGTTAAAGATTACACTTGCTTAATTTCTTATTTCTGTTTTGTAAGATGCATCAACGAAAGTTTTAACTGAAGGAATTACAGCCATTTATGGGTTTATGTTTGAAAATATTGCTATTTTCAATGCTGTCATGGAAGATTTTGGCCGGTTTTCTTAATGAACATATGGTTTTGATATCTAAAACTGACTGGTTGGCTATATTAAGGGAGTTGGAGGGCTGTATGTGGCACCAGGCCACCAATTGCCCATACCTTTTGGGAGGATATTTTCTTTGGGCCCCTTGTTAGCAAGTTAGCATTTCCTAAATGTCACAGCCTACCTGAGTATTGTTGCCAACCATGCATGACCCTGTATGACCACAAGGTATCCCTTTTCTGGGGCAGCTTCCAGGAGGATAACGTGCCATGTCGCAGAGCTCAAATCATCTCAAACTAGTTTCCTAAACTTGACAACAACTTGACTGTAACCCAGTGGCCTCTACCCAAGATCTCAATTGAGCAGAGAAAGACTAGGACGTGGTGGAACAGAAGATTCAATCATGGATGTGCAGCCAACAAATCTGCAGCAACCGTGTGATGCTTTCATGTCATTTTAGATCAAAACCTCTGAGGAATGTTTCCAGCACTTTGTTGAATCATTACCATGAAAAGTTAAGGCAGTATAGAAGGTTAAAGAGAGTCCATACACGTATTGGCAAAGTGTACCTAATAATGTGGCCAGGAAATGTCCAACTTTGCCTTTCAGGAGCTTTAACAGATTGTTTGTTTGCTACACTGATAGAAAGGTAGTATACAGACTGATTTGTATGTGTATCATAACTGATTAATGTGATTACTTGTATCCATGTTCCAATGTCCTCGGTATTAAAACCAGCACCACATTAAAAAGCATTAAATCCTCTACTAGGCTGGTAATTAATGGGATGATCGCCGGCAGAATTCAGATTGAGGGAGTTATATTGGAGGTGGTAATTTGTGTCTGAAGCTCACACAAAGGTACACGTAGCCGCTGTAAGTGCCTATTAGCAAAGAGCCGGGAGACAGCGGCCACAATAAGGAAATGCACTGAGACGGATCGTGCTGTAATTATATAGTACTAATGAGCCACGCTGTGAAAAGCAGTCATTTAGGAGAATTTATAGCTTCATTCAGAGTGCATGTAAAAACTATACAGCCTGAAATGAGCTCAGAGGGCTGCAGGGTGGATTCATTTCAGATATACCTGTGAAGGAAAGTAAGCAAGGAGTCTCTCTGAGGAGTCTTTGGGCTAACTTTGTTGACTCAGTGCTTTTAGTCTCATGTGGCTCCTCGTATAAATTTACTTCAAGCTAATTTAACAGAATGAAGGTACATTTTCTAATTTATATCCGACGCCTGCAGGGTACTATTATATAATTCAGTGTGATGTTTATTATAAATATACTGTATGTTTATTTCAATATGTATTTTGTACTGTATCAAATTTAAATCATAACAGATTTTCATTTCCTATCACTCACTCTGCCAGGATACTGAAATGTGTATATTTTAATGTTTATGTCCACATAATTGAACAATATTTAGTATTTGTGATAAAATCCATTTCCATATCACACTGACTTTACATCAGATTTGACCTGCATGAAACACCGCTGCCATTGAAGACGTTTTGAGGGCTTGAAAGCAGTAGTCTTGTGACTTTTTTGATCATGGAACAAAATTATACTACAATCTTAAGGCACACAAAAAAACTACCAGAGATAATCTTTTTAAAATTTAATTCTAACAGCCTAATAAAATATTACCATCAACTGTATTACTCTAGAAGCAGCACGGTGGGGAACAAGCCCCACAGCCAGATGGTCGCTGGTTCGATCCCCGAGTCGGTCAGGGCCTTTCTGTGTGGAGTTTGCATGTTCTCCATGTGCATGCCTGGGTTCTCTCTGGGCACTATGACTTCTTCCCACAGACCAAAACTGACCTCATTAGGTCAACTGGTGACTCCAATTTGCCCTTAGGTATGAGTGTGAGTGTGAATGGTTGTCTGTCTCTCTATGTGACCCTGTGATTGGCTGGCAGCTGGTCCGGGGTGTACCCCGCCCCTTGCCCAATGTCAGCTGGGTTAGGCTCCAGCCCCCCACCACCCCGAAAGTGATAAGTGGTATAGACAACGGATGGATGGGCATGTCAACCTGACAGGTGAAAAAACGCTTACCGGGGGAACAGCGCCCTCTACCTGCTATTACTCTATTGAATACAAAAACTTTCACATTTTCTTTTTTCAGGTAATAAGAGTTTGCAGTTGCTTAGGCACAGGTGCACATAAATTAAAAACAAATACAAGAAGAGAAAAAAAAATCATCCATTAGTTGTTGCATAGCTGCAGTGATAACTTCTGGTCATACAAAGTCCCAAGGCACACCTGGACTGGGACCTGAAGCTCGTGCCTCACCAAACCATTTGAGAACCACTGCTGTCAAATATTTGTCCATCCCAAACCACACGTGTGATTACTGAAGATGATTTATGTGGATCTTTTTAATGAGTGTGGCCAAAAGGCTAATGGTGCCCCCTTTGTTGTAAAAATTCCTGAAATATTCCCAGATGTTTGTATATGTCCCTGATGTACATTTTTTATATGTGCTGCATTTCTTTTGTAGTTTTTTTCTTAATGTTTTTTTTTTATTATAAGTTTATAGATTTTATTTGTGAAAAACAAGTTTGAGATGCCTTTGAACAAAAATAAAACTTCTTTACTGCTTACATTAAACATTAATGAACCATGAACACCTCCCCACCACGCCAAACCCACAGTCCTCTTGTTCAGTCAAATGATATTTAAGAAATAGACAGTGCACTTACAATACAGAAAAATAAAAATATAAATATAAAATATAATTTGAAAAATAAATATAATACCAAAAATAAAAATAATAAAATAAATAAATAAATAAAAACAGCTGTTGCTTGCCTCTTGGAGTCCGTAATAACCGAGCTGTCAGGGCAAGTATTGTACGTTTTGTAAATGCGCTGCATTTTTTAAGAGTTACTTTCATTTCTATTTCATTTTAATTTAATTTAATTTTATTCTCTTTCTTTATTTTATTTTTAATTTTACTTCCTTTGTACGATAGATAACAACTGCCAATTCTGATTCTGATTCTTTACAATTAAAAATCCTGCATCTGCAGCACAATGTACTTAGGACTTGTAAAAAAAGTTTTTTATTTACCCATATCGAACAGGGCTGCTTGATAAATCAAAAAATATGATCCTGTTTTTTCTAATTGATAATGAGAATTATTATCAAGCATGATCACGCAATGATTTTACAACATCTGCGTGAAAATTTCAAATAAATAATAAAGTCATATTGCAACTGAGTAACAAATTATTCTGCATTGTCCTTCGAAGTTATCCAAAATCTTTAACACTATAATCATAACAGGACTAATTCTACTAAGAAAAGGCTGAAGAGTGATGTGATCAACTAAACCATATCAATACCTGAAACAGACATACTGTCTATATATCTGTTCAGAGGTGGTATGAATTGTTTTGAATGTATCAGGAAATATGCTTACAAAAAATATCTCCATTAAATCAAGAGCCTCAAACAAACAGGCAGAGAAATGCTCATACAGAGAGTCGGATGAGGAGGCAGCAAAACTTTAATCACATTAATTTCAACTTTGGATGTTTTATCACGACATGTGGGAAGGTGCAAGTTCCTGTTCGGTGCTGTTTGAAGCCTTCATCTTGTATTGCTTATTTTCTTATTTTTTGCAGTATTTTTAATGCTCGTGATCGTCTTTTATTTGACCAGAGGCAAGAAACATGTTGATCTATCTCTCCATCTATTTGCTACATCGTATTTGCATATATTCATCCACAGCTCCAATAAAAGCTTACATGTATAATCTTATGAATATTTTAATGTGACAATAAAGCCCCTGTGATCTTTTCATGTGGTGATGGTAAATAGCGGGTTTATCATCCCAAACACTTCAATCTGCACACACAATATCAATGAGATTCATGAGGAGAAACGGGCAGAACATGGAGGGCAAAGGTGGAGCTGATCAAACGGGTGGATGCTTGAATGAATAAATTAAAAGACACTTCATTAAATTTCCATTTTTAGAGATAACACATTATGTAAGCTGTTAAAGAGCTTATATTTTGCTTTTTGAGCTCTATGTGCACTTTTGTGTTTTTTGCATGCCTCTGTGAGATGGAGCACTTCTATGCACAAGACAACAAAGTCTATGACATGTATATTATGAATGTAATAGGTATGCACAATATTATCGGCATGATATCGGTATCGACTGATATCAGCCTAAAAAGTTTACAATCGGTATCGGCTGATTTTGACATTTTTGCAGATATATACAGCCGATATATCGGCCACACATATTGGCCATAAATCGACTGGAACATCGGCAAATTACACAAATGTACAATATTGATGCACCGTCTCATCACTGCATGGGTACATTTAAAAATCAAGGGTTTCATTTTTGCAAGAGGTAAATGCTGTTTTTCTTGTTTTACACCTGTTTCTCACAAAAATATACGGTAACACTGAAAGAAGCAAGTCCATTTTTATTAAGTACAGAGCTTGTGCTCTTGACCAGAAATATTGGTATCAGTATTGGTGATAATGAATTTAAAAATATCTGCATAAATCCAATATCTTGTATCCCTAGAATGTAATTAGCTCCAGTTGTCCTTAGCGGAATAGGTCAGTTAAATTAGTTTTTACTTAAATTATTTGGACCATCTACACGTCATCATAATACTGTCAATTCTTATAACTATTAGTGTGTTAAGATGGTATTTATATATTTTTTTATCATTATTTAATTGCTGATATGTGTGTATTTCATTGATCATCAACAGGTTGTGTTGTGGTTTTGTCCCTATAACTCAAACAATCTTTATCACTATGAACTATATAACTATTAATGCAACCCTCAAAACAATTGCATTTGAAACAGTTTTAGCAGGAATGAGTTAATGTTTGATCCGACACCTGAAAGCCTTTGTTCGGCAGTATGTACCCAGGTGGTCGAGTAAACTGAGAGTCAAAACCAGTGACAGAAAACATGGCAGCCCCAGAAAGCAGAAGGCAAAATATTTTATTGCCTCAAATTTATTGACTTAATTGGAAAATAAAGAATAAAATGTCAAATAATGGCATGTTTATGGTGGAATTTAGAGGGGGGGGGCTCCTAGTAGCTGGAAGTTAGCTGGTAGTTGGCTAGTATTTGGCTGGAACTTAACAGTCGTTTTGCTGGAGGGGGAAATTAAAATGGCTGCATCTGTATATTAG
The DNA here is from genome assembly GCA_037902135.1 of Cetoscarus ocellatus. Taxonomy (NCBI): domain Eukaryota; kingdom Metazoa; phylum Chordata; class Actinopteri; order Labriformes; family Labridae; genus Cetoscarus; species Cetoscarus ocellatus. Next base: position 155,510 of record JBAMNC010000494.1, read on the forward strand.
TCAGATGTAAATTTTAATATTATTACACTGTTTTAAACTCTGGCCCCTGTTTTTGTTTTCAGGGTAAAAAAAAAACGAATAAAGTGGTTAAATGATATGTGTGTCCATCTTAATTTCTGAATGGAAAGTGGTGTTTCCCAAGGCTTGGTTCTGGTTCCTGAGTCCTTTATCATTCATACACATAATCCCTGTAAAGAATCTTTTAGATCCAGAAACACAAATGCCTTTTCTTGGCCTGATCTAATCAAAATAAACTGAATTACGGTACTGTCCTGTTTGGAAAAAAAATGTCAACAAACACCTGAAGATTGACATTTAATGGGAGCTATAGGATAAGAGACAGAACAAAGGCAGGCCTTAGTGGTCAGTAAATATGTAAATGGACTGACACAGAGGAAAGATGTGCCGTATTGGATAAAAAGAAATGAGAGACAGAAAGGCATCAGACTGATTTTAGCATGAGAGCCTTAAGAGAGCAGAGTCACTGTGGTTCTATAGGGTCCTACTTTCCAGTATGTCTTTCACAAGCTTAGGCTAATAGGCATGGCCATGAAAACCGTTTCCATGATACCCTGAGCCTATTTCTTATCTCCCTCCCTCTTTATCTACCCGCAACCACTCTTAATCCATGTTGTTTGTTTCCAAGGTGAAGTCTCTCTCTTTCTCCATTAGCTTGAGTTTAACTCTCTCCTGTTAACAACCAATAATTGCCTTTTTAAAACCCTCTGCTAAAACTATATTTTCCTAAATTTCTTATTGTATTCATTATAGTATGCTAATTTTTAATCTGTTGTAAAATAACTCAAATTCAATACTGATGCATCACTTTCTATGTTTGGCCAATGCATTTTCCATTTTTTAAATATCTCTCTCCCTTGAGCCAGCATAATCCGGGTTTTGCTCGAGGTCTCTGCCAAATAAAGGACATTTCTACATACAGAATTGTTACTCCATGGTGAGATAAGTAATTTTTAACAAACAAAAACAAACAGATTGTCTAGACTTGTTCCAAAATCAGTCTTAAGTATCAACAACTGGTGCTCCAAAAGGGTCAACTATGGGTCTGCCCAGTTTACTATTATTACCTCCACCAAGGAGGTTTTGTTATTGCCAGCATATGTTTGTTTGTTTGTCTGTTTTTTAGCAAGATTACACAAAAACTATTGGACAGATTTTGCTGAACTTTTCAGGAGATGTTGGTTATGGCCCAACTTAAAAACGATTAGATTTTGGTGGTGATCCAGATAACTGCCATTAGTGAACGATTGTTTTTGCTCAATAACTAATAGTGATATCAACATGATTCTGAGTGCTAGGTGTGGGTTTTCAGGGCCATGAATCATATTATGATGGTAACTTTATCATGGAACTATTGCTTATAGATGTAACAGCAATATGTGAGCTACCTTGGCGGAGGTTTGCACTCTCCAAGGGCATTCTAGTTTTTATTGATATTTATATAAATATATAATGCTTTTAATATTGTAGTTGATGATGATGACAAAGAGACATCTCAGGAAAGTGTGCTGTGAACGCATTTTTTATTATTTAATTCAGCATAAATAAAGCTATAACTGAACTTAAATGAAAACACCATTTTATATAATCCCATGTGTACATTGCTGCTTTGTCTTGATGGCATGCTAATAGTCGGGCAATGAAAAATCTGAACTTTACAGGTAATATCCCTCCCAAAATGTCTCAGAGTAGTAATGGCTTATCTAAAGAAGTGGCAGCAGCTCCTCCTCTTATTTCTCCCTGATTGATTTAGTCCTATCTTTTATTAGAGCAAGAAGGAGAATGAGGTCTGTCCTTGATCCTGCCATATAAATCTGTCTCATTAACAAATATCCAATTTTCCTTTACAAGGACAAATTCTTCAAATGTGGACTGATTTGAAAAAGATGTCCATTTACCTTTTAACAACCTTGATGCTGTCAAAGTGACCATCTCAAATCTTTAACCTTAATTACTGATTCACATGAATGGGACGTTCAGCCTTGAGGGAAAAAGTGTCTGAGGGGCACAGCCAGCTCTCAGTGACCACAGGAGTGAGTATGAGAGTGTCTGTGTGGGTGAAACATAGAAATCCAGCAGTTTTCTACACTGCCCGGCCAAAAAAAAAGTCGCCACCAAAAAACAGGGTCACACACGCTAATATTTCATTGAACTGCCTTTAGCTTTGATTACAGCACAAATTTGCTGTGGCATTGTTTCAATACGCTTCTGCAATGTCACAAGATTTGTCACAGATCATAGTACTGCCCCCACAGGCTTGTACAGTAGGCACTAGGCATGATGGGTGCATCACTTCACCTGCCTCTCTTCTTACCCTGATGCTCCCATCACTCTGGAACAGGGTAAATCTGGACTCATCAGACCATATGACCTTCTTCCAGTCCTCCAGAGTCCAATCTTTATGCTCCCTAGCAAACTGAAGCCTTTTTTTCTAGTTAGCCTTACTGTTTAGTGGTTTTCTTGAGGCTACACAGCTGTTCAGTCCCAGTCTCTTGAGTTCCCTTCACATTGTGTGTGTGGAAATGCTCTTACTTTCACTATTAAACATACCCCTGAGTTCTACTGTTGTTTTTCTTCTATTTGATTTGGCCAAACGTTTAAGTGATCACCGATCACGATCATGCAGTATTTTTTTCTACCACATTTCTTTCATGAAGACGATGCTTCCCCACTATCCAGTTTTTGATAATGCGTTGGACAGCTTTTAACCCAAGTTTAGTAGTTTCTGCACTCTCCTTAGATGTTTTTTTCTGCTTGATGCATGCCAATGATTTGACCCTTCTTAAACAGACTAACATCTTTTCCATGACCACAGGATGTGTCTTTCCACATGGTTGTTTAAGAAATGAGAAGCTACTCATTGCATCAGCTGGGGTTAAATAAGTTGCTGCCAGCTGAAAGATAATCACACGTGCAGTAATTATCCAACAGGAGGCTCGTACCTATTTGCTTAGTTAAATCCAGGTGGTGACTTTTTTTTTTGGCCAGGCAGTGTATATTATACATGTAGTGACAGGAAAACAATGCAAAAACAGTGTTCAGAAATGCTCTTTCCATCATCTTGAAACACTGTGGCCATTCTCAAATGAATATTCTCCCTTATTTTGGACCATACTGTGTAACCTTAGAGATGGCTATGAACTTCTCAGTCCAGCCAATCAGGCAACAACAATCATGCCATGATCAAAGCCACTTAAATAACCCCTCTTCCCTGTTCTGATGCTGGGTTTGGACTTGAGCAGGTCATCTTGAGTATGTCTACATGCCTTAATGCATTAGGCACATACTAAAAATAATCATTATGGCACATTATTATCATGTGCTTCTTTCTGCTGCGTGCATCAGTATAAAATATGCAGAACCAATATGTCCCCAAATGCTCTGACAGCAGATGCGAAGTAAACCTTTGGTATTATCTTAACTACTTATCTACTTAACTAGAAACCACTCTGAGAGCACAAACCTCCACCAAGGTAGCTCACATATGGCTGTTACATCTATAAGCAATAGTCCCATGATAAAGTTACTAAACCAATGCGGGTGTGCTTGTAGGTAGGTCAACAAAACGTGTATTTCTTTCAAAAATTACATTAGATGCTAATCTTAGTCTAAAAATAGATAACGAAACATAACACGGTAAAAAATGAGTCACAACAGGCACACGGGACCGTTTAGAGTTGCTGAAGAGTTTATCTGATGGCAGAGGAAGGCTAACACTACCCATTGACTCCCAGCGTTTGAGCTAAGCTAATTAGCAGTGGGCGAGCTCTGCCCGTCTCTTCTTTGTTACTGCAAGCATTGTCGAAAGAATGAAATCTATCTGTTTGTCATGGACTCGGGAGTGAGGCAAGGTGTGAAAACAAAAAACATTGGCATATGCCTTTAAATAATTACATCAGTTACATAATGAAACTGAGTTAAAATCCATAAACTTATTGCCTTTTTTGAATTAAACCACTTGCTCTGTTTGGCCTGTTGGATCCAACTGACAGTTTTAGTCAGTCTGTCAATAATTTTGTTATAAATTTATCAATCAGTCATTTCATCATTTAATTCAGATGTCCTTCCAGTAGGATACTTTATTTCATTGCTCCATGAGATCTTTTTATTTGTTGAGCAAACACTGAACCAGGTGGTAAAACAAAACATGAACATGATCGGAATTAGACAAGAAAAGCCTGATCAGGACATCCCTAATCAACACTTGTGAAGGTAAATTATTGCTACCCAAAACACTGCCAGATTCATTTTTTTTTTTTTCTTCAGCTGCGTTTGTGAGTCAAATCTTGACTCTTTTTTTGTAATCCGGTGGCAGAATGACAAGCACCATGAGCAGCACCAGCACTCACATTAGGCCTGATCATTTAACAACAGCGTTATTACACTAAAGCTTGTTTTGCAGCCTCAGTGAGGGGTGGACGGTGTTAAGAGAAGCCATTTTCATTTTTCATTCCTTGGCCAACACTTTGCTTCCTCGCCTGGCAATGACGCTGAATTACACGGCCACTCACCCGTGCTACACGAGCAGGCTTGTTTCTGCTGCCAGTGAGAAGTAAGGATCATCTTTTTTAAACATGTTTCCTGATAGAGAGCTCCAGCGCCCGGAGACACTTTAGAATAAAACATGCACAGCGGCCGTGTGTGTTTATGTGTGGGAAAGAATGTGCGAGTGGATGTCACGTCATCTGTTTTAGTCGGCAGCTGCCAGCGTGTCTCATCGCCAGCTTGTGAGATTCTGAATTAAATGCGAGTCTGACTCTAAATCTCACGAAATCCTGCAGAAAAACTTTCATTAAAGGCGGTGATGGAAATACTACAGTGCTGAGATTCATGCAGTCACGGTCATTTAGCTGTGAGAAATGCCAGAAAATGGTTCTGTGGGGATGTTTTCAAACACAAACAGAAATCGGAGACACCCCCTCCCTTCTGTTGTGGAAATTTGGGGAAAACCTCTCTGGGGGTTTGTACTCCACCAGCTCCTCCCGCTCCACTATCCCCTGTGTGTGTTTACCCCGGTGCCTCTTTGAACCTGCCAGCCATGGTCGCGGGCCCTCATTAATCATTGAGAATGGGCCTCCGCTCTCTTGGGTAGTGCCCAGTCCGCCCAGGCCGTGTCACTGAGTGCCAGAGCCCCAGGCGGGTGAAGCCCATCTTGTGCTCCAGCCTTGGCGCGGTGCTGTGGTCCTGCTTGGCATGGATGCCCACACTCTCCGAGCCAGCCTCGTCCAGCCTGCATTCCTCTGCTCTCTGTGGTGCTCCTGTTTGTGTGCTGCATCCTGATCCACCCTCAGATAAAGCTCTTCAAAAATAAACTTCCAGAGGGTTTATGTGCGTCTTTCTTATGTTTTCCTTTTTTTCTTTAACTTTATGGCCTCCACAGCAATAGTAGCCAGGGTCAGAGGTTAAATAGCCATGGTTTGTCTTTGAGGGAATTGTCAGACTTTGCACTAATGTCCACTCTTACAAAGGGACCAACTGATAGATTTGACAATCAACGGCGAAAGTCTGAAGGTTTATGGTCATCCCTTACTTGTGAATCCAATATCTAAAGAATGCTTTCAGGAATTTCTTCAGTTTTAGCACAGGTGTCCCCTTTGAGCTAAAGATGATACAATTTATTTATTATTTATTTTATTTTTTATGTATTTTTTTAACTCAAACTTTAAAAAAAAAAACACACAACAACAACCAAATCAATGCAAAGTAATAATATGTACACCAAACTGTACATGTCCATCAAACAAAGTAAGCATGTGAGTACATACACATGCACAACAACCGGTTTGAGAAGGAACAGAAAGAAGTAAAGAGCTTATCTAGTCCCTGATTTTGAAGGTCATAGTTGAAAGGTCAAAGGTTATAGTGCCTAATGTAGGGCCCTATTAAATCCGCAATCAGGTAATCATGGACAGAATCACAGGCTCGGACATTACGAAAAAAATTACTGCTTAGCTCCATTACTGGATTTTCTGTTGCCAATTACATATTTTGTATACTTTTTATATTTACCAAATTCAGTTTGAACTATTTCTATCGATTTTGCATACTTATTTTATTCCTCCTGACTCCTTATTTTAATAGAACTATGTGTTCATTTTTTTTGCACCAGCTTTCCAAATCAAATTCCTTGAATGTGTAAATATACTTGGCAACAAATATCAATTCTGATTTGGATTCTGATTCTACATTAGGTTAAGAATGAAGTGATTACATTACAGGAACAAAAGGTTAATATTTTTCCAATTTTTTAAAGGATTTTCTTTAAACACCACATACACCCTGCATGTTATTAAAATAATAGTGATAATTATTATTATTCTTGTTATTATTTTCATTTGGTCTGCTTATGGTTTCTTTTTCCTGTGTTGTTGAAGCTTATTTGATGTTTATTTAAGTTTTGAGTTTTCTTGTGTCTTGTATTATTGTTGCGATTATTATCCTTTTTTCTTATTTTATATTATTATTATTACTATTATTATTTTTTTCTCTGATGCATAATATATTAATTTTGTTGCATAGAGCCATTCTCTGTTATCTGTATACCTTGTTATTGAAAAAATCCTAACAAACAAAGTTAGAAATAAAAAAAACATCACATACATATATACTCACGTAAACCAAACATTCAACTTACTAGATTTCAGAGGTCATAGGTCAAAGGTCAAGGCCACTGCTTTGAACACAATATCTTAAGGACTCTTTGAGGATTTTTCTTTAATTTTTAAAAAATATCTACTTTGACTTAAAGATTGTTACATGGGTATATTTTGGACATACAAGGTCAAGGTCAAATCACACCTGATGCTCTATTTGAACAAACAGAGTTTAATTCCTTTTCTTTCACAGTAACACAACTGCCAGGCCGTAGTTCTAGTCTTGTTCTTTAACATGCACAGTAACAAACTCCACCTAACCTTGGTGTTATCGGAGGGTCAGTGCTGACAGCGAGTGAACGTCTTAATCCCTCAGGCCTCTGTTGTGTTTTTCCTACAGCAGTGGGCAGCTGTTGCAGTAGTTCAGCACCTTTCGCACCCTCCCCCTGTGACTTCTGGCCCACTGCCCTGTTCCTCTCTAATCCACTACTATGCAACTTTCTCCGAATGCTCCACTGAGTTTATAATACCAAAAAAGACCATTTTATAAACTGGTAACAACATAAGAGGAAGTAAAATGGTCATTTAGTTTGTCCAGAAAATTCAGTGATTGTCTGGGGGGGGGAGACATGTTTAAGAGCAGAAACACTGTTACCCTTAAATTATTGGTTGTTACTTTCAACCACAGTGAACGCGCCAAAGCAATATCTTGAGTATAAATATGGCTCTTTCATCCTCTTCACCCTGGACTTTTATGCTTCATCAGAGATAAGCAATGGGTTTGGTCAGGTAATAAGCTAAAAAGGCCAAGCTAATAACACTTAGCTGTTTTTAAGTGCTATACTTACTTTATTAAATGTACGATGTGCTGTGTGCTCTGGGTTAGAACAGAGCCGTGGAAACTGAGAGTTACGTCAACTCCGTAGACGCCAGTGGACCAATTATTCGACAGCAATGGCGGATCTTGGGAACCCTTAATAGTTCCAGACAATGCCACCAAGGCATGATGATTCCCATGGGGAAGGTATGTTTCTCACATTTATGGAAGGTCAATTTACGTGGAGTAAGCTACAGTTGACATTTTAATGATGACCATTTTACAAGCACATATGAATCAAATTAACTATGTAATTTAAAGTATGATAGCACATCAATTTTAAACAAAATATTACTTTTTATGTAGTCACCGGTCTGCTTCTTGTTATATCTCACATCCTTGATGAATAGTCTTATGCATTAGGTCTGTGTGGTTAATCTGGAAACAACAGATGAGTAAATATTTTTAAGAAATCATGAAAGCCATTATTTTACTGTCCTTGAAACATCTGAACATGTTTTCCTACTCAGGAGGATCACACAGGCTTCTTCCTTCTTCGTCTGAAATGTTTCAACAAAACAAGTCAGTAATTTTCCAAATCACCAACGCTGATGTTATAAACAAGGAAATTCTGTACCGCTACAGTGTCAAGCAATGCTTTCTAGCCAAGAACGTAAGTAAAGCCAGCTAGTTAATAGTCTACATTCTTCCTTTTCAGAGGAAATTTCAGCAATTTTAAAAGCATTATCACAATATTAATGTTCCTACACATGAGCATAGAATATGGGTCACATTTGAATTTATCTATATTAATAAATGAATGTAAAAAGCCAGAAAATATTGGTTAGTAATCACCAGAAATCGCAGCTAAGCATTTCATTTAAATGGCCCGCCAAGCTTTGTTTGGAACTATTTGGCTGCTACATGAACCACGAGACCCTCTGCGTTCTGACTCTCAGTGTCCCAACTCTCTCTTTCCACAGCTCTGGGTTAGAAGTTTATGAGGAGGCTAAACGAAGAATTCTGAGTTCAGTTGGGAGAGAAAAGGGTTTGATTGCATTCAGGGAAACTCGCAGTAGTAATCCCATTATTTGCTTGTTCACACATCCCTCACAGCAGGAAATTTTCACGCAGTTTGTCTGTCAGTCATTAGCCCCATTTACACTGCCGTTTCAAGATGCACACTGTAACAGATTTGTGTAAACTTAACAGTATTTTACCATAATGTCTACAGTTACCTACTGTAAACACATCTATAGCGTAAATTACTGTCATTGGCAAAAGATTGTTGGAATACATGCTGATTCTGTAAAATTAACAGCATTTTCCATAAAATCTACAGCTACCTACTGTAAAATGTCTATACAGTAAATTACTGAAAAGGGGAATGGATCAAGAGAAAATGTAATGTTGGCCAGACAAACTGACCACTAGCAGGCAAGATTTTTTTAAGTAAGTGTTTCACATTGTTTTTGAAAGAAACGGTGAGTAAATGTATTTTATTGGATAAAAGACGATGTATGTGATTTTTTTTTTTTTTACAAAATTATATCTTGCAAATAAATGATCATTAAAGTAGTTAAAGATATAGTAATATAAAATAAAGCAAGTTTCACTATAATTTAAAACAATTATAAAAGTTCTAAAATAAAATATGGCAATGATGTTGTCAATGAAAAAACAGGATGTTTTAAATCACAGTAATTTTGCTGTAAATTAAAACAAAGTGATGATAACTTGAATAAAAATACAGTAGTAAAACAATAATATAAAATACAATAATAGTACTATAAATTAAAATAGAGTTATGCTACTGTTAAGACATTTAACTTACTGACATCTTGTTTCCAGTAAGTTACAGTAAAATTTACAGCATCCTTTTTACAGTGCAATATTTTCCCCTCTGTGACACTCGTCTCCTTTGTGAACATCACAAAGACAGTACAGGGAAGAGATGATTTGACCCCCTCCGTCTCCAGAAGCAGTATCAAAGGTGTAACAATGGTGAGAGAGGTGGCTTTTGGTGGGGGCTTGAGTGGCTTCGTCTAGTAGTCCTGCATGTTCCCTGATCTAAATCCAATCGAGAACATTTGGGGATGGATGGCGAGGGGAGTTTACAAAAATGGACATCAATCTCAGACAGTGGAAGTCCTTCATTAAATTCATCTTCACCACTTGGAGCAACGTTCCCACTAGTCTCCTGGAAACACTCTCACAAGCAGCCTAAACAAATTTTTGAAGTGATCAACAAGAACGAAGGCGCCTCTCATCACTGAGGCCCTGTTTACACGACAAAGAAAATGACAGAAAACAGGGTCCAGAGTGAAAAGTTCTGAAAACGCTTTGGAATCCATCTCCAGGGAAACGTAGGAACAACAGCAACAACATCTTCGGCCGTCTACCAAGGAACATGTGTGCTGCTTAATGTGATCAGTTTGTTGTCAGACAAAAGTATCCAGACAGATTTGTTGTCCAGACAAAAAAACTCCTGCGTCTTCGTGTGTCCATTGGCCATTGTGTGAAAAGTTTGTCTTCACCGGAAAGCATACGTGTGTTATAACACCGCTGTTTCACTACAAACCTACATCGCCAACTACTGGCCTGGCATGCACGCTGCATCATTTTCACATCATCTCCATGTGAGTGCGTAGCTCATTTGAAAACGCAAAGGAAAAACCTTTGAATTTCTGGTGACACAATGTCGTGTAAACAGGGCCTGACTCCTTTTATATCTGTTTTGAGGGGGCTTTCTTTTTTTTGAGCTGTGGTTTTAAACTTTTGATCAGCTGATGAACAGCCTATTTCAGTTTAATTGTTGTTTTCAATAAATTTCACACTGAATTTTTTGTCCCCCACTCTCAAGTCTTCTTTTTGCATTTTGCAGCTCTTGTTAGAACCTTCTTAAGATCCAACAGTACAAAATGCAAATTCCAGCAGTTTTTTAACTGGTCTTTAGATTTTGATCTGGGGTGTATCAACGTCAGCATAATAGAATAAAGACATTAAATCATCAAAATACTTCTCAACGTTGCTCCAGTGGTTTCTCTCTACCTTTGAACTCCCTCGGAGTCAGAGACACCCCAGCACCCCCTCTCTGTCATGAATGATTCATATTTCTGCCTTTTCAGCACCGTCCAAAGTGAGGGCTGGAAAATTGGATATGCCCTAATTCACATACATGCACTCAGTCATGCGCACACGCAAACTTAATTCCACAGAGTTTGAGGCACAGCCGGGGCAATAAACATTTCTCACACCATGAAACTGAAAGTATGTCACCGTGCAAAACAAAAAATACAGAACTATCTTTTTGTTTGTTTATGTGTGATATAAATTTCCAAACTCTGCAACGCTTGAGTCAACTCTGCTGCTTGGAATGCAAAAGGGGACGCGGCTGGAGCTGGAAATGTAATGGATTAATGCTGAGAAGTAATCTCCTATTCTCACACAATTTTCTCTTTCATGCATGGTTAAATATTTTCATAATATTGGCCCTCTGAAAGCATTTCCTATTACTGTTGAGCAATGTATCATCCAATGTGTGAGATGCTCATTGTCTCAGATATTGGCTCCAGCAGAGGGGAGTGGAGAGTGTCACTCCTGGTTACAGATTGACCACGAGGGGCTAGTCACAGCTGTAAACATGACGACCAAGGTTGATGTCACCTTTAAACCAGCTGCAGAGGTTTGGTACAGATAGAGAACTTAGCTCGCACCGAGGACGGTCTGCACGTCAGAGAAGCCGGGAAGAGGGATGAATAATGGCTGACCGTGATGATAAAGTATGCAGGACTCACTGGACTGGGGTTTTCCCCGAGTCGCTGAAACTCAGAGTTCAATCAAGGACACATTCTGCCCCTCGAGAAAAAAAAGTTGAACTCGGGCTGAATGGAAAGAAAATGCACAAGCCACAACTACTGGAACAAAATCTGCTACAGAAAACTTAGTTAAGTAATAAATAAAATCTTTACAGCTGCACCATAAAGGCAGTTAGTGTTCATTTTCATGCAGATGTCTTTATTGCTTCTATAATCCAACTTAATCTAATTTGCTATTCACCATGGAGGCCATTTTCCTCAGCAAAGAAAACTCCAATTATGCTGGAATAAGTTACTGCTGTGTGTTTAGTTTAATAACTGTGAAATGGCTGGAAAATAAAATCCAGAGGGAAATGGATACAAATTAAAAGATAAAGAAAACTTATTTGAAAATGTATGCACATTAAGAAGATGTATGTGTATATCTGTGTGGCTAATGCACAGAAAAACCATCTGAGCATGTGTATTTTGGGACTTCCTCCTTTAATTTAAACAACACACAGCAGTCTGTGATGGAGTTTGTTTGGTAAAGATTACAGCCATGAACCACGTCTTGATAAACCTAACACACGAAGCAGACTATTTTTGGGGGTCCTTTTCTGGCTCAGTGTAACATAAGTCCTTGTCCATAAGGACCCTGACTTTCATGGACATTTAAACAAGCAGAGGATCTTTTCTTTTTTTATTTTATTTTTAGTCTTGAGTTATTAAGATTGTAGCATTTTCCATGTGGGGCTATTTTAATTAGAATCATCTGGCAGCCTTACTGCACTGTTTTGTGTTGTGTTCTACTTTGTTTGGTTTGTTAATTGTTGTTAAATTAAAAATTGAAAATAAACTACATACATAAAAAAAGATTACAGCCATGGAGTGCAACAGCCTGGTACATTATTTAAAATATTCTGCCTGCTGTTATCTATCAGCTGATATCAGCAAAAAAAAAAAAATGATGCAGTGCTTCATGCGGATAACCATACAAGACATAGACCACCTCATGATCTGTTAGTGTATAAAAGTCCACATAAAACTTGAGTAAAAAATATTTTAAAGGCATAACAGTTTTCTCATCAGTGACTACTCAGACAGAGATTAGCATAGATGCTAACAGCTTCAGTAGCAGTTTTATCAGATCTGGACCACATTTCTGTATTAAATAAGAAACAAGAAAGCACTTGGAGCACAAACCTTCACCAAGGTAGCTCACAAATTGCTGTTACATGTATAAGTAATAGTTCCATGATAAAGTTACATCATAATATGATTACTTGACTCTGAAAACCCACACCTAGCACTCAGAATCATGTTGATGTCATTATCAGTTAGACAGTTATTGAGCAAAAACGATCATTCAATAATGGCAGTTATCTGGAGCACCACCAAAATCTAATCATTTCTAAGTTGGGTTATTACCAACATCTCCTGAAAATTTTAGCAAAATCTGTCCAGTAGTTTTTGTGTCATCTTGCTAACAAACAGACAAACAAACGCAGGCAAAAACCTAACCTCCTTGGCGGAGGTAACAAATAAACACACTGCAAACTTCTCAATAGGAGTGAATCAGGCAGATCCATCTGCACTGCAAGATTATACATTGCCTGATGTTTACAAATTTTTTATAGGCCTTTCAGAAATCTTTTTTCTGCGTCTAGCTTTTCATAAGTGGTAGAGTAAACAGTCCTTAACTTGTCAGCCTCCCCCTCACTTTATGAATACCATAAAGCAGCAGTACATCATGATGACATGAATTCTGCTCCAGCTGATCATTAGAGGATACGGTCATCAAATGAATATTACGACTTTCTAACCCCTTTTCTCTGACTAAATCAACATCCATAAAAGTTGTTGTCACATTTTTGCAACACCAAGATAGCCCTGGAGCTATTACTTTTACTTAATGCAAGTTTTAAACTGCTGCATTTCTCTGTGAAAAGGCCATAAAGGGAAAAAGTGCAATCCACAAAACTGAGGCTGTAGAAATTAGTAACTGATCTTCAGTGAATGACTAACTCACTGTGTGGAAATCATTCATTATGGAGCAAATAACTGAACTCCTCTGTCTGCCTTTTCTGTCCGTCTGTTTTTGTGTGAGAAGTTTATCAAAAGTTTATCAGTGGAGCTTCAGCAGCCAAAGGTCTGTGCATTAATTATTAACTTTCCGAGGGCTTCTGAATCTCTGCCTCCAACACACACACACACACACACACATGAGTGTGTAACATTAAGCAGAGGAAGGCCAAAGCAGATCCATTATTCATGTTGTTGACAGGTTCATGGGTTCAGGGTTGAGGAGCCAGTCTCCCAGGGGGGTGGATATGGGACGAAAAGTGGATGAAAGAGAGCTATTAGCAGGCTAACACATTTCTGACGGTGTTTAAAGGACCAGGATGAAGCTCTTTTCAGCTTAAAACCACCTGGGGATCCATTAACTCAGTTTATGATGAGGGGTCGATGACATTGGCAGCATGTTGACTTCACTTGGTGACCTAGCGGTGCACGGATCAGTGGATTCATGAGGGAGCTAATAACCGAGGCGTCCTGTGGGGATACCGTCATTTCTCATGGGGAACTGGGGCACTGTGATGACTCAATAAGCAGTTTCTTTGGACTCTACTCTTTCTCTAAGCTGGAGTTTTTCCTTATGGTTTATTGTAGATAACTTCACTCAATGCAACACTTCAATCATTTCCGAAAAAAAGTAAAGCAAATTAGAATTATCAAGAAAACAAAACAACAAAACAAAACAACAACTGCTAAATATGATTCATCATGAGTAACAGTACTGCATTATACACAAATTAGGATACGTGATAAAATATTTTACTAACCTTAGATTGCTGGTACATGCTTTCCCTTTTAAAGTCATTCAGGAACTTAGTTTGCTTTCTCTAAATGTCTTTTACAACGCATTAAAACATAATATATAGAATAAGTAAAACTATATTTGGAAATAATGGTAAAGGTATAACATTTGTGCTTTAAAAGTAGCAAACATTCATTATTTATTGCATTAAAAAGAAGCTTAAATTGGCTTTAGTTATGAGTCATGCTCATTAAATCATGAATTTTTCATTGTGTTTGAGTTAAAATATATTAATGTTGGTATTTTTTTTTTAAGCTTCAGTTTTTCTTTTGTTTTTTTATTTATATATTTTTTTCCTCATTGAGAGTGCCCAACAATATGTAACAGTGGTCTATCCCCGGTCTATCACATAGTCATGGACCTACGGACTGTATGAAACATCAATGACATCATCCAGGCATTTTGGCACAATAATGGCAGATGCTATCATGACAATGCATAAAATAACAAACCAAACCAAGTCAAGTTTAATTATAAAGCACCTTTAAGAAGACAGCAGTCCACCAAAGTGCTGAACACAGGATTCATAAAAGACGTGATCAAGTATTAAAATAATACTGTGCATCACACACTGATTTCTGTAAAGGGTTATGAAACTGAACAGTGGTGGTGGCCATGTTCAAAATGCTAACTCCGACAAACTCCTGGTGAATAAAGTAGCAGGCAAAGAGGTCGGGTTTGGATATGTCCCAATGCTGTCTGTAATCATTTTGAACATTAGATTTTAAAATTACTGTCAACTGGCTGCGTAACTACGACGCTGGCAAAGAGGTGTAATCTTGGCACAAATCATGCCCATCCAGCTTGTCTTCTAGCTCAGAGGTCCCCAACTACCAGGACATAGACAAGTTCCTGGCTGCAGATCATTTGGTATCAGGCTGTAGAGATGAAGAAATAACTTACAGCATTACTCTTTTCTGAATGATGAAGGCCAAAGGGTATCATATTTTGAAAGATTGCACATATCCTCGCATATCTGTTTGTGTGGCTTCTCTGTGCAGACTTCACACTCAGGCGCTCTGTCCCTTATTGACAAACAAAAAAGCAAGACCTGCGATTAACCCGCTGTTGAACCTTTTGCTCGTGCACTCGTCCAGCTGTGCTCTGAGCAAAGCTGTAAATATTTGACTCTGCATGAGGTTTGTAATTGGAGGATACTCAAAGCACATTTAGAAATCAGGACTAATAAATGACCGATTAATAATCAACACAAAGATGAGATCAGCTCTGATTGATGACCGATGGATGATACACACACCATCAGCTCCATGTGAATGCTGCTTTTCACCTCATTGTCCTCTGGGCTCTCGATTAAACAAAAAAACTGACATTGAGTCAAGTGTGTAGTGACCCACAGTCACTTACCTTCACTGTTTACTGATGTTTAAATAGAGGCCTTTGTTCAATAATTAGTTCACTCTTAGAGGCGTTCTTTCCCTCTTTTATAATGTGCATCTGTGAAAGAGAAATGTTGGTTGGCTGTGTGGTGTAAACACCTTGACTGTTCTTTGTTCTTTGTGAGAGTCCTCAATTCTTAAAGAGAAGAGCACTGAAGGAAAACAAAGGAGAGAAAATCTCCATTCTACTTGAAAATGTCTAGTTTGGCCGTTATTTCTACAGGGATCAGGGATCAGGGATGGAGTTACAGGAGGACGATTTTTGCGACAAAAGGCAGAGAATAATGGTGGTCCATCACAGGTAAGCATTAGAAAACATGAATGAATTACAGAAACAGATCGCCAACAGAGGAAGGTCCTGCTTACCTGTGCGGCAGCCTTTCACCCAACACAGTGATAAACGTGTCCGTCACAGCGACTTATGGCAGCGGTCGACATTAAAGTCACGGCCCATTTTAACCATAAAAATAAAGAATTTCTCTTGCATTCAATCAAACTTTATTTGTATACCTCCAGTTCATGATAAGTGTTATCTCAAGGCACTTTGCAATAGTGTAGGCTGAGGGCACACGCTTCATTTTATGGGTACACATATATGCATATATACGTATATGTAAATATAAATATTTGTATGTACACATACGTACATCCAGAGATGTATCCATAAAGGCAGAGACAAAGGGACTAAAAATACGAATATATGATAGCAACAAACCCATCATCGCCCAGATCATAAATCTGTCCTCCTCACATTTGTCTCTGCTGAATATGGATTCAATAAATCAATCTTTATATGTTTAGCACCATATTTGTCTTTGTTGAATATAATTTTATTAAAGGTAAGCCCCTTGAGATGTCTGTATGGCTGTAAAGATAGTTACTATGGATGTATAATCAATACAACCATGGATAGAGAGATCAATCTTATATTAAATCTAACATGAAAATTAATTTTAATAAATCTAATTTCAAAATTAATAATGACCCTGCACCAAGTTTGTCTTTGAATGCTTTAGGAAATATTTGATGTCTTGTTATTGTTCAACTCAAATTTAAATATAAAGCATTAGAATGTCAGTTTTTCAATTTTTCATTTCTCTAAAAATTCTACTTATTGTCTAAGTTGTTAAATACGATTCATTCTTTAAATATGACCAAAGTGAACGACAAAAAACTAATCAACTCCCTGGAACAGTTAAAAAATAAAGTGTTGTGACCCAAACTGTTTTTGTACCAAGCTTGGACACTATTTCAGCTATTAAGGCAGACATTGTCTAATGGGTGTTAATGGGACATCCAAGGCTTTTGAAACCAGCCTCAAGTGGACACTCAAGGTACTGCAATCATTTTTTTGAACTCCCACCTAAGCTCATTTTTTTAAGACCATATGTTTAATTTGACCTCTTCTCTCTGGTACAACTCAAAGAAAGCCCACAAGGTGCACAAGAGAAGTCTTCAAAGTGAACATCTGCAGGATTTGAAGATGGCGGGGACCTGTTTAAATAATCTAATAGATGTATTGACTACTGTTAAACCCATCTGTGATCTGTGTAAGCAGTGCATAAAGCCTGTTTATTTGAAAAGCCATGGTAACATGCATGCACAATGAAGCATGAATGTGAGTGTTTCCTGGTGCATGACAGTGAAAATGAGTTATAAACCAGGTGTTGTTGTGTTTGTCTTTCATCCAGTGTTTTTGGCAGCTTCTCATTAAAAAGTTTCTTTCCTCTCATATTCTTAAAGCAAGACTTTTCGTTTTCATCTACCTGTTCCTCTGTATACACAACATGGGGTTGAGTTGCAGTCAACACTAATAAGGCTCATAATCAGAGGCTTGTGGTAAACTTCTTGCAAGCAAATAAACACATCGCACATGAAGCAATGATGTCCTGCATGACCTTCCAGTGGTGTTATTGGCTCAAGATGGAAGTTGTTAAAACTGTCAAAAGTAGATGAGTAATTAGCTGGTGTATGACTCTATGTTTATAGCTCTTGCTTTGTTTGTTAGTCCTGTGAAGACGAACAAAACCACAACTGAAAGGCCAGCTTGTTTGTGTTTTCTTCTGAGTTTGGGACCACATGAACCAAACTTTGGTTGGAAATAAAGACCATGAATCCCATCTCAAAAAGCAGCAGTAAAACAAGAAAAATCACAGCGTGAACAAGTGGGATTCATTTACTAGAGAAGTGGTGGAGTTTGTTTGTTTATTAAAGTTGGGTATTGTTTGAAATGTTTTGAAAATGGTGCCAATGTGAGATCCAGAACTGATGTAGGAATACAGTTTTGGTACCAAAGTTCAGGAAGTTGTTTTCTCTGAGCTGCTGTTTATGTTTTGGAAAAGTCTGCCAAATTCTTACTCAAAATTGGTATTTTTCTTGAATAACATCAGCCGAGTAGTGTTGCTTTCTCTTGAAACAAATCTACATTTAGCTGAGTTAAATTAAAGTGTGAAACAAACAAAGTGTTCTCCCAGTAGAATATCAGACAAGTATGACAAGCTAACAACACATGTGATGTTAAATATCCGCAGCTACAACTGAGAACTTAACATTTTTAAAGATATTCAGTAGCATAAACTCACTGACTGCTTTTTTTCTAGATGCACCAATTCAATGGCTTGTCAAAGCAAATAGCCAATAAGCCAATCAGCATGTAGACAAGGTCAAAACAACCTCCTGAGGTTCACACTGAGCATCAGAATGTAAAAGAAAGCCAGACAAGGTGGTCTGAGAGTTTTAGAAACAACTCATCTATAAGATTTTTCACGCAAAAGCATCTCTAGGGTTTAAAGAGCATGGTCAAAAAGAGAGCAAATATCCAGTCTTTGGGCAAAAATGCCTTGATGGTGCCAGAGGTCAGAGAAGAAGGGCCAGAGTGGTTTGAGATTAAAGAAAGGCAACAGCGACTCAAATAATCACTCGTTACAAAAACAGTACCACAAAGGTTTGCAGAAGAGAATTTCTGAACCCACAGTACATCGAATCTTGAAGCAGAAGACCACACCAATGCCACTCCTGTCAACTATGAACATAAAACTGAGGCTTCACTTCCCACAGGCTCATCAGAATTGTACAATGGAAAACACTGCATGGTCTGGTGAGTCTTGATAACTGCTGTAAAATTCAGATGGCGGGCTCAGAATTTGACGTAAACAGCATGAGAGCATCGATCCATCCTGCCTTGTATCAACAATTCAGGCTGCTGGTGGTGGAGTGGTAGTATGGGGGATATTTTCTTGGCACACTTTGGGCCACTAGGTACCAACTGGTCATTGTTTTAATGCTACAGCCTACCTGAGTGTTGTTACTGACCAAGTCCATCCTTTTATGACCACAGTGGACCCAGCTTCTGATGACTACTTCCAGAGGGAAAACACACCACATCATAAAACTAAGATCATCTCAAAGTGGTTTCTTGAAGATGACAATGGGTTTGACGCTTCCAGTAGCCTCCACAGTCAACCAGATCTCAATCCAATAGAGCACCTTTGGGATGACATGCTACATGCATCATATTTTCAATTGGGCATCAAAATAGTGATAAACGGGAGTGTTTAAGTGAAAAGATCTAATGCTTCTGAAGTGACGGGGTATTTTAATGGTCTGGGTCATCTTGTCCCTTGTTGACTTTACTCTATGGAGATCAGGGTCACAGCAAATCAATAAAGCTGTGTTCAAAATCTTTCCTATGATAAAATAGTTCTGCTGAAAGGGGATTTTTCCATTCCAGGATGAAAAGGCATGCATATAAAAAGTCAGAGTGGTCACCGAATGGTTGAATGGACACATAAAAGCTTTAAATTACACGCTTCAGCATTTACGGTCACCAAATGTCAATAGCTGAGCATCAATAAAAGATTATGGACTTACTTGGACTCCACCGCTATAAAACGGCAAATGGACTCATTTTTGGAAAAAGAAGGTTATGTAATATCCGAGGTAGAGTTTAGAGCATTAGTTATCAGATTACAGATATGACTAAGATATATGTAACAGATTTGCACAGATAACTTAGAATAATGACAGCTCACCCACTCAATAGTTTTAATTTTCAGTTGTAAGTGTGGATGGAGGGGGCTCAACTTTTTTTGGAGACGAGTAGGGGGCTCTGGAAGGGAAAAAAAGTACAAAACCACTTAAGCAGAGGCCTAAAGCTAAAAGGAGAGAGGTTGGATTTTTTCAGAGCAGAAGTTTACAAAAATGGACATCAGTTCCAGACAGTGGACGCCCTTCGTGAAGAAATCTTCGCCACTTGAACGTTCCCACTAGCCTTCTGGAAACACTTGCATCAAGCTGCCTAAAGGAATTTTTGAAGTGAGCAACAGGAATGTTGGAGCTTCTCATCACTGAGTCCGTTTTTGACACTGTTTTTTCTGCTTTGAGTTGATTTTTTTAGCTGTGGTCTTAAACTATTGGTCAGCTATTGATCAGTCTATTTCAGTTTAATTGTTGTTTTCAATAAATTGCTTACTCTGATTTTTTTGTCTCTCATTTCTTCTTTCTGCATTTTGAAGCTCTACTGAGAACCTGATTTTTTTGGTTTTAAGATTATTTTTTGAGCATTTTGTGCTGTTACTGATAGGAGGAAAACAGACAGTGAATAAACTTGGGAAGGGGGCAAGAGAGAGAAGGACACTCTGCAAGCCGGCCATCGGCTGGTTTTGAACCCTGGCTGGCAGGAGCATATATATGGGTCGTGCCTGGTTGCCCACCACACTTCCAAACAAGCACCCCACTGAGAACCTTCATCTGATCCAACAGTGCAAAATGCAAATTCTTGCAATTTTTCAACTGTTCTTAAGATTTTGATCGGGAGTGCATATGTCTAACCTTGCAGAGCAGATGGACCTGCCTGATCCATTGCCTGAAATCCTGCATGTCCATCTTGTTAACCTCCATTGTCCACCAATTTCACAGCTGAATGGTCCAATCAGGGAGGAGAGACTGGAGGTGCAGACGTGACAACAGCAGGAAGTGACTGCATGTTTGAAAACACTGGCGGCGTGTGAAGTGGTCTCCATGGATGTGGCAATATCTGCAGTTTTATCAGAAATGGACTCTATTTCTTCTTTAAAAGAAGAGCAAAGAATGTCACGTAAAGCTTTTCTTACAGGAAACCATCTTTTTGCTCTTCTCCTGACCGGGGATCACTGCTGGGAAACTGGAGATGTGGAAATGCTGCGTGAACAATGCCAGTAGCATGGTAGCCTGGAGTCATGGTTACTCAGTGAAACCTGCTGCTCTCATCAGAAGTTTACCTGGAGAACTTGGTGGGGATTGTTGTTGACGAGGTTCATGTCACATATAAGTAGTAAAAGATACATCTGTGTTGTATGATTTAATGTAAGATGACAGTCTAATGACTGAATCGTAGTTTAAGCTAACGGCTAACAACAGGGTCTAGCTGCTACGTCATACTGTGGCTTGATATGATTGGTCTGATGAGTGTGAGTGGCAAACTGATCGTCCAATCACCAGCTACAGTTGTTTTTGAAGGTTCCGCCCCTGAAAATATTTCCTATGGGCTCTTCTCCAGATGGACTAGTGAAATATTCCTGTGACGTGTGCCCAGCTTGTTGTTGTTTATCTACCTCTCCAAATGCCTCCATTAAAGTGATTTTCTGTATGTCTGCCCTGTAGTTGACTTGTACCGTGTGTTTTTGAGTCGTACCGTCATATGTGCCGCTCTCCAGCAGAAGTCCACTTTCATCCAGCTCACGAAACTCTGCCACAGTGATGAAGTTGTAGTCCACTCCTGGGACCTCCCCCTCTCTGGGCAGACGAGTGGTACCTGCCAATGAAACGCAGTGTTACACAGAGGGAGGTGGAGCGCACCATTCACTGAAAGGGGGCAGGGGGGAAGGAAGCAGAAGTGAGAGTGTACCCAGCACGCCCACAGGGATGTGACTGGAGTCCAAATACAGCACTGAGAGGCTCATCTATGTCTACATCATGAATAGTCAACAGCGCAGGGCCACAAAGATAGAAACTATTATTAAAATATGAAACAGATTTAAAAAGAGCAGCACAGCTGTCAGAGCACAGAGGAGCTGTAACTGATGATAATGATAATGAGCAGAATTTTAATTGCACACTTTGACTTTGACTTCTGTGTAAAGCAGCACCTTTATTCCTAAAGGAGGACATCAAACGCTATATTAATGCCATAAATAAGTGAGGGGAATTTAATAAGAGCAGTTTATGGAGGTGTGAAAGTACATGGGTGGAAGGAGGCTGTGTTAACTGTTAGACTCCCGAGTGTTTGTTAAATAAGTCTAATATAATATCTGCACTCACGAACCAGTTTCACAGTTTACAAGGGAATCAATGGAATTTTATAATTTAACAAAAGCTTATTATCAGAGGAAATATTTAAATATTCAGAACTAGAAAAGCACTCAGAGAGCGCAGACCTCCGCCAAGCGGCTCAGTTCCTGCAGTGGCTTTTCCACAACCTCCGTAAAAAGATACAATTCTGGATCACCAGTTTGTTTTTGTGTAATCTTGCCACCAAACAAGCAAACAAACAACGCCAGCAGAAAAACAAAACCTCCTTGGCAGAGGTAACAAAAAGCAGAGCACAATTGTGTCACAGGTCAGGTCTGGTTTGAGAGCACATGCTGGGTCAGAACTTCGCCCTTCATCATTCCTGACAACTCATCCGCACCGCCAGCAGCATTAACCTGACTTCATTCATAAAGGTATTCGTGTGAGGAAGTTTAAGGGCACAGGGGTGCAAACCCTTCACCCCGAGGATACGTGGGCAAGGGTTGCCAACCCTTTTCAGCTGTGTCTGCCATAACCAGCGGTGCCCCAGGAGTTCAGCTTGCAACTCCCCAGCTACTAAATCAACTTCCAAGTACTTTTCGATAAGGACTTGCACTGGCCACCCTCTGGTCCCCCACCCAGGCCCTGACGGACTGAGCTACACTGCTGACAATTACGTCACAGCCAGCGATTAAACATGTTCAATCCACAGGATCAAAACTCAATGACACGTTTCTCAGAGGTTTTATGACTCTTTTACAGTACGCGTGATGATCAGAGCAGACAGTCAGATGAGGGTGGACAACATTTTAGTCACATATATTCACATGATCTTCAGGTATGGGCCTCCTCAATGTACCTAACACGAGGTAAATGTGGCGATGGAGCATTAGGTTTTTATGGTGCTGTCCTATGGAACAAGCTGCGGGCTGACCTGAGAGCTGTAGAAACTACATACATAAGATGTATTATGTGTATTTTGTGTGTGCATGTGTGTGCGTGTGTGTGGGGGTGTGTGGGGGTGTGTGTGTGTGTGTGTGTGTGTGTGTGTGTGTGTGTGGGGGGGGGGGGGGGGTTAAGTATATATTGCTTTAACTATTTGATTTTGTCTTGTGTAAAGCACATTGAGTCTACATTTGTATGAAATGTGTATCAAAAGTTAAATTGAATTGAATAAATTCAAATAACTGAGAAGAAATACAACATTTAAAAAATGAAAATCAATAAAAGTAAATAAATAAAATTAATGAAATATGAATAAATGAATACTAATAAGACTAAAATCATGAAAAATACTTATAAAAAGAAGACTAAGGCATTGCCCTGTGTTTAAGGGAGGAGCATCTGGTCGTTACAACATGGTTTATGACAAATGCATTGTTAAAATGATATATCGTTCATTCCCCTTTGCCATTTGAATAATTTAAAACGACCCTTGACTTAAAAAATTCTTACACTCATTTTCTGCCCATTTTTTTTACCAGTCTGCTAATTGCAGCTGCAGCCAGATGCACTTTTTTTTTTGGGGTTGTTGGACCATCTGTTCATCTGTCTGCTCACTCGATTCTCGTGAATATCTGATCTCACAAGCAGTTTCAGGGATGTTTCTTTTTTCAGACGTCTAAAATTTTAAATCTCTCTCAAGTATTTACATTAAATTTTAACCCAAGGTGAACCTCAAAAAAACGGATCTTTTCACTGTATTCCAGTTTCAGAAATCAGAAAATAATTTACCAGAACTGCAGCCTGTTTCTGAAGAGAGTGTCATGTTCTGCCTTGTTGATGCTCTCATCATTTTAAAGCATTGTTATGAAAATGGTTTCACGCTCCCTGACACGTCAACTCTGTTTAACATCATCTCAGATCTAATCAGGCCGTCTCCGGTACCTCAGCTGAACTTTTTTTTTTTTCCCTGTTATGGGGCTGAGCTGCAGACTCGGGGGATTTAAAGTCTCAGTTTAACAGGAACCAATCCCCGTTCTTTATTTGATTTCCACCCCGACTGCAGCGTGAGCAGCAACACATCTGAAACAGCTTAGCCCGCTGTAAAGACAATCTTTTATTGTGTCAACTGGAGCAATCAGCGGAGGAAAGCAAGGCCACAAAGGGAGGAAATATGAGCTTGTTTTTGGAAGATGGATGAGGGGAATGTTGTTCTGTGGCCTGTAGGTGTTTAGTCAGCTAGATTCTTTAAAGATGTTCGAACATGCTGGACTAGAATTACCTCCTTTGAATCCTATCTCATGTTTTTGTAATAAGATCTCGACTCTGGCAACAGCTGTGTCTGTACATCTTTCTGTCCATACATCTGTCCACGTCATTCATGTAAATGTGAAATCATATGGTTCATAGGTCAAAGATCGACATTCTTTTGGTCACACGTCTTCCGTTGATTATGGATGTAATATAACAAGAAAGCTTCCAGTGACTCTCTTAACACTTCGCTTAAATATCCACTCTGACTCAAGGATGAGTTAGATTTTCTCAGAGGGGTATGACAGCATTTTTTTTTCTTTTTGTGTCTTGCCTCACTCCTGAGTCCATGACAAGCAGATACATACCATTCTTTCAACTGTGTGTGCAGTAACAAGGAAGAGACAGGCAAAGCTCGACTGATGCTAATTAGCTTAGCTCAAACAGTGTGAGTCAATGGGTAGCGTTAGCCCGCCTCTGACTACAGTCATCAGATAAACTTTTCAGCATCTCTAAACGGTCCTGTGTGCTTGTGACTTGTTTTTTTTCCCATGTTATGTTACGTTATCTTCTACTATCTTCATGTTTTGTTTTTGTTTACTTACTTCTGCAGTGGTTTGCGTTAGAGATGTGACATTCGCGAATGAATCAAGTCTTTCGAACAGTACTTTGAAGTGAACGATGAGAAGCGATTTGCAGTTGTGAGTGAGCAGTTTTTTTGCGCGCAATTGGCCAATTCGTTCTCATTGTTCACTTAAAATAGCTGTTCAAACATACTTGACTTATTTGCTAAAGTCACATCTTTAACGCAAACCACCGCAGAAGTAAGTCAACAAAACAAAGCCTCTGTTTAGGAGTAGACGAAGAAAATTTGGTGATAGTAGAAGATAACGTAATATAACGAGGTAAAAAACAAGTCACAACAAGCACACAAGACCGTTTAGAGTTGCTGGAGAGTTTATTTGATGACTGTAGGCAGAGGCAGGCTAACACTACCCACTGACTCCCAGTGTTTGAGCTAAGCCAATTGGCAATGGGCGAGCTTTGCTTGTCTCTTCCTTGTTACTACACTCAAAGAATGGTGTCTACCTGCTTGTCATGGACTCAGGAGTGAGGTAAGACACGAAAAGAAAAAAAAAATGTTGGCATATCCCTTTAAGTTGGGATCCTTGGGTCTCATGTGCCCATAAACACTGTCTGATTGCTTTGAGGAATTTTCAGAAATATTTGCACAAATTTAGCTCTAATAATAAAATAAACGTAATAGATTTTGGAGGTCATAGATCAAAGATGAAGTAGGGCCTCATGCTCATCAGTTACACCTGATAAAGAGAACAAAGTCGCACAGTTGAGAGAATAAATTCATAAAGTTACGAGAGTAAAATAAATAAATCTATTTAAATTCAGCTAGAAAACAAACATTATTCTAAAAGGCTGTACCAGAAGTGCAGCCATCCGCTTACGCAAAGAGGATAAAATGAGAGCGTCTTCTTGATAAAGGTATGGTTATACTGATCTAAAGTTTTGACAAATAGCCTTCTTATTGTCTTTATTCTCGTAACTTTATGACTTCCTTCTTGTAACTTTATGAGATTATTCTTGTAACTTCTCGACTTTAGTCTCGTAACTTTACTAATCCTCCGTCGTAGGAATGAAATGATCACATTATGATGGCCATTATCAAGGGTCAGAGGTTTATACTAAGGCTATACTTCTTCCTACTCCTTTTCAAGCTTGTAAACTTGCAAGATATCGTCGACAGTTTACCTTCTTTGTTTTTTTGTTTTGGTTTATGCATGTATCTGTTTTTGGTGACTACCCATGTTTGTTCTTTTACATGATTGAATTAAAGCATTCAATTCGATTCAGAGTGACCTGAAATCTTGTTGCAAAACATCTCTGAAACCATGAAATAAATACCATTTCTGCCTCTCACACAACCACACCAACACCCAGTCCTTCTCCTTAACCTCTAACTGCACTTTCACTGTGTGGTAATAGCATGTCTTACACATTCTGCTGTTTCAAATGATCCTGTAACACTAACTAAAGAGACAGAGGGGTAACAGCTTTGAAAAGGAAAGAAAAACAAAGACTCTGAAAGATATCTGCACTAATGTCTTCTTGATGGATGAACTCACAAAGTAAATCTCCTCAGTTTCCACACCTGGACAGCTGCGAGTGAAGATTACAGCAGAGAGAGAAACTGCAAAGACTGTTTAAACTTGAAATCTAACTTTAATCTCTGAAGAAGCACTGGGATAAGGAGCTTTGAAGGAAAGACAAGAGGAAATATTGCTGCCATTTCTCAGTGGATAAGAGCTCCTAGTTTTAACTTCCGTCGTGAGCGTGGCTCCTCACAAGTCGCTCTTTGAAGAGATGAAACAACCACGGGGAGACAGTACAGGACAAAAGTGACTGACTGAAGGAAATGAAACAAATACAAAGAAGAACAAGTTAGTCTGCAGGGGTTAACTCAGCTTTACAGCAAAAACAGCTTTCCCAGGTTAAACACCCACAGAGTCTGCCACCAGAGGCCCTGGAACAGCCAACAACAAAGCTTCTGGTTGTTTTCTACAGAACAATAGCAAATAGGACTAAAGACAAAGAGGTAGAATTACATCGAGACACTGTGCCAGCTTTAAATTACTCAAGGAACAAGCTGTGCTGTTGGATATTGGCTGAAATGCTGGAGGAAAACAGAATAAATCAGATATCTAATCATCATTCATCAAGCATAAGAGCTAAACTATTTTTGTTCTGTTTGTCTCCAGCTGATGTATCTGCAGCAATTCATGAACTAAAGACATTTGATCAATAGTGTGATTCTGAAGCTTGTTAGATACTAATAAGACACAGTAATGGGAACATTACCAGACTGATGTTGTTTATGTCTCAATAATTGAGCCTTAGACTGATGTATTGGATGGTATAAAAATAAGACCTTCCTTTAACAAGCCTGGAAAGTTTCATTCATCACCATTAAAGTCAAATTAAAATTCCAGCATGTTAAAACAACTAAAACTGAATAAATCCCAGCTTTGACTCTGTGGTTTGGATGATGAAAATTTGGATTAAACTCATTTTAAGTGATGACGCGCAGACAATTGCTATGATAGGGCTGGGCAATATATCGATTTAATAGATTAATTGGAATTATTTTCTGCAGAAGACTTAAAAATGAAAAATCTGTATTTTTTTCTCAACTTACTTTTACAGTTTTCATGGTGGTAGGCCTTTTCAGGTTTTGCACAAGCACATGTTTAGCCTTGTGTTAGTTTTTTAATGAGATTATATTTTCATCAGAGAGCTCCATTTTAACATACTGTGAAAATAGCTCAGCCTTCAGTGTTCATATAGACAAGCCTGCCTAAGTTCGGCAGCATAATCAACATTTTATGACAAAATAACAGCATGCAGTTTAACTATAAGAGGGGAAGTTTGTTTAGTTTTGGAACATTTTTTTATAATTAAGGCAAACCTGGATTCATATGATTTTTGTGTCACTTGGAGGGTTTTATTTTTCTTGAGCGTGAAAAAATCGATTAAAATCGTCAATCAAATTTTGAGGAAAAAAAATTAGAGATTTTATTTTTAGGTCATATCGTCCAGCCCTATTCTATGATAATTTAATTCATCATGTGAGAGAAACAGGGCCACACCATGGCACAGCATGTTCTCCCTGTGCATGCTAGGTTCTCTCCGGCATTCCAGCTTGCTCCCACAGACCAAAAATACAGTCATTAGGTCAGTTGGTGACTCTAAGTTGCCTGTGAGCGTGAATGGTTGTCTGTCTCTCTATGTGGCCCTGCAGTTGGCTGGCAACTGGTCCAAAGTGTACCCTGCCTCTTGCCCAAAGTCAGCTGAGATCCAGCTCCAGCCCCCTGCAGCCCCGACAGGGATAAGCAGACTAGATGATGGATGGATGTCAGAAAAACATTAACACAACATAAGGTACAGTTAGAGCTAAAGGTCAGCTAAAACTGGAGCTACTGCAGAACCAGTAATAAAATGTATGTCACATACTCACAACAAATGAGTAACTGTCCATAGGGATGCACAATACTATCAGTAAATAAGTGATACCACATCACACATCAGTCAAATACACCTCTAATATTAAAATATCAGCAGAATTCATAAATGTACCGAAATGCTTCACCTTTTCATCACGTCATGTCAACAGTTAAAAATCAACAGTGTCATTTTTAGCAAATAAAAGGATGTTTTTGTTTCATGTCTGTTTTTAAAACACACAAACCATTATAGAGTAACGAACAGGTCCATTTTAGTTCAGTGGTGACTGTGGAATTTAGACCAAAACATAGCAGTATTGGCAAGAAAGAGTTCAGAAATACCAGCATATTAAATATCGACAAATACTCAATATTGTCCCTAAACTACAATATCAGGGAACCTCTTACTTGAGACTAAAGACCTGTCCCAGCCTGTTGATCGGTTTATGGGATGATAGTTTAAGAGAACATTTTCAATAGTGCAACCGCCATCTTTAGACTTTAAAACTTCATTTTGGAAGCCAAAGGTGACGTCAGCAAGACCATGCCCATGTCCTGTACAGTGACTGCTTCAGTCCCACTTTATTAGGTACACTTGTTCAACTGCTCATGGACACAAATAGTTAATTGGTCAATCACATAGCAGCAACTCAATGCATTTAGGCATACTGAAATGGTCAAACTGATCTGCTAAAGTTCAACCAAGCCTCAGATTAGGGAGAAAAAGTGACTTTGATTGTGTCATGGTTGGTGCCAGGCAGGCTGGTTAAAGTGTCAGAAACTGTTGATGTACTGGGATTTTCATAACCCTCTCTAAGGTTTACAGAGAAAGATCTGCAAAAAGAGAAAATATCTACTGTATATCAGGGTGAAAATGTCTTGATGATAGTAGAGAGGAATGGCCAAAGTGGTTTGAGGTTGATAAAAAGGCAAAAGTAACTCAAATAACTACTTATTACTAACAAAGAATGAAGAAAACCATTTCTGAACACAGAGCACGTTGATTTTGAAGCAGATGGGCTACAACAGCAGGGGAACACTTACAGGCTCACCAAAATTAGACAAAGGAGTATTGAAAACATGTTGCCTGGTCTGATTACTCTCTGCTTCTGCTGCAACATTCAGATGGCAAAGTCAGAATATGATAAACACGAGAGCACAGATCCATCATAGGGCTGATCGATTTCAGGAAAAGATCTAATTTTGATTTTTCTGACAGATGTTGCGATTTCAATTCGATTTTCGATTTTCTTCAAATCAAGCTTCAGCGCAATATCCACTATGTTTACAGTATAGACAACAGTAAGGAAATCAATGATCAGAAGCACCTAACACATTATTCATCATCTGATGTTGATGATAAAAAACTCTGTTTACATTATTTTAGGGCTACTCCAACTTCTACTCCTAAACAGAGGCTTTGTGTTGTCGACCTGCTTACCAGCACTTCAGTAAATGCAAATTTGTAAAATAGTATGTGTAAAATAGTTGACACAACAGATCCTGGGTCAGTCAGGAGTGCTGCAAAAAAATTGCAGCTTTGGTGATCACATGACTGTGCTGTCTGAAGTTGAGATTTCGACCTGAACACGATAAATCTTTTAGCCCTAATCCATTATTCTTTGTATCAACGGTTCAGGCTCATGGTGTTAGTTTAATAGTATATGGGGGGCATTTTTGTGGATCACTTAAGGCCCCATTAGCGCCAACTGAGCATTGTTTTAATCCCCACAGCCTACCCAAGTATTGCTGCTGACCATCCCTTACATTGTACCGATCCCCTGATGGCTACATCTAGCAGGATAGCGTGGCATGGCAAATCATCTCAAACCAGCTTTATGAACATGACAATGAGCTCACTGTACTCTCGTAGCCTCCATAGTCACCAGATCTCCCAGTCGTGCACCTTTGGGATGTGCTGGAACAGGAAACTGTCATCATGGATGTGCAGCTGGCCAATCTGCAGCAACTGTGTGATGCTATCATGTCAATATGGATCAAATTCTCTGAGGAATGGTCACAGCACCTTGTTGAATCTGTGCCATGAAGAGTTACAGCACATTCACACCAGAAGCGTCAAAATCGCCTGTCGATGCTCTAGACGCTCACATCGCGCCGCTTGGCAGTTGAAAACATATACAGCAGCACACAGGCAGGCGAGCGGCCGAAGGGGCGGGGCTTTCAGCTGCGGTGCAGATGTGCTCTGGCTGACCATATACTGTCAATCTTGTTTTCACGCTTATATATCTATATATAAAGACTGCACTAAAATAACACAAGTAAACAGACATAAGCACAGGCTTGTGACCTCCTAACAGTAGCTTGATTGTTATGACTTTACCCCCCTTATTATGGAACGTTCGCACAAAGCGAGAGGTTATTTGGGGGGTTAGAAAGTGTACATATAATGCACACGGGACTTCGGTTCCCTCTTTCACCATGGATCACACTTGGGAAGCTGGAGACAACAATGATAAGATTTTCCTCCGTTGTTTTCTCTTCCTCCCTCTCAAAATCTTCTGCATGGGAATCTAGATCGGCCTGCAATTGGCTGACGCTCATTTGCATAAAGTTGAGCTTCTCCCAACTTCAGCTCGACGCTCGTAACGCTTCGATCACGCCACTCGAGGTCGCTCACGATGGTTGCATTTGCTGCTCGCCATCGCCGTCGCCGTCGCCTCGATAGCCCCTCGACGCTGGCGATCATTGAAAATGAATGGCAGCTGGACACTGCCGACGCTCAGATCGCTTCTGGTGTGAATGTACCGTTAAGGTAGCTGTCCAGGCAAAAGGGGCCCCAAACTGGTCGGCAAAGATTCCCAATTAAAAGTGGCAAGTCAATAAAAAAGTTGCATTTTAAAGAATCATTTTCCAGTAAATAGAGGTTCTGCTTCAAACATTTGACATTTAACTTGATAAGTTAGCCTGAACACTGAGATGCTGCTTTAGAAAGAGGAATGTTTTCTCATTTGTTCTTCATAAAAGGTCTATAATATGATCATTTGAGTAACATCTTACATGAAACAGTGCTGTGAGATGATGAAGGTTAAGTTATTTCTGGGATAAGAGCATTGAGTTCTGGGCGATGTGAAATATGGGGAAAAAAATCTGTCTCTAGTGTATAGCACTTGCTACTCTTGACCTTGTAGCTGCTTCATTCATTTCCTGAGGATTACTGCAATGCATTTATAATTCACAGGGCACTGTGGGTAAATGCTATCTTTATGTTAAATACATAAGAAGAAAACCCTTTGATGGTATTGGGAACTTTTGTACTCTTATTCTTCTATAGAAGGAAGGATGATGGAAGGGCAGGACCCCTTATATGAGGCATTATTCAGTATATCGGCTCCAAAAACATCTAAAGTTATGTTTTCTCCATTTTATGAAATTCTGTGGCTGAAACACTCCAGAATGTCTGATTTCTTTTTGGGTGATTTACGAAGGTATGTACGTCATTTATAAAACCTCCTGCCGAGTGATCCAGCTCACAGCAGCTCCGGGCTTTTCATCTTCACGCACACACCAAGGTATTTTTGGAGTCTTTCGGCGTAATCAGGAAAATCAAAGATGTCAGATCATCTTTCAGAGAGCAGATGTTACCCTAGATCTTGAAGTTTTAGCCTATTTTCTTCAGAACAACTTTTGATGGGGTGGATCCACTGCACAGGTCCAGTGCACCTACTGGGCTGCACAGATGCTCACAGAGGCTCATTTGGCATCTTCAGCTGAGGAGTTCTGAACATTATATTACTGTTTATGATTTTTTTTTTGACATAATGGGCAGAAAAACTGTTAAAAATTGCCTGTTGCCTGTAGGTTTGGGCATCATCTACATTTCTTAAATTCTGGTTCTGCTTAGAACAACATGGTGGCGCAGCAGGTAGTGCACATGCCTCACAGCAAGAAGGTTTCTGGCTCAATCCCCATGTTACATTCCAAATTACCCTGAGGTATGAGTATGAGCATGTGCAGTTGTCTGTCTCTCTGTGTGGCTCTGTGATTGGCTGACAAGAAATTCAAGGTGAATCCCGCCTCTCACCCAATATCAGCTGGAATAGGCTCCAGGCCCCCACAACCCAAAAAGGAGGAGCGGTATCGATTATGGATGGATGAATGGTTCTGCTTATCATCTGGATCTGGTTCTTATCAGTTCTTCAGTCAACTTTTAAATTTTCTAAGGGGGGAAATATGAAAAATATTTCAAGAATACAAATCTGCCCATTGCTACTGTTGGCTAAATTAGGATCTCAATAATGCACTGTCAACAGTAACACATTTTAATTTTACCTTCACTTATAAAAATAAACTTTCATCTTTTTTACAGATACTAACCTTGTTGTGCAGATGGACCCGCCTGAATAAGTGTCTGTAATCAGGCAGATCCATCCTGCCAAAGTCCAATCTACAACAATTGTGAGCAGTCTAAAGCAGTCTAATCCATCTGCTTTGCAAGACAAGGCTTGAAACATTAAATATCTATCTATCTATCTATCTATCTATCTATCTATCTTTCTATCTATTACTTTTAAATCCATCCATCTTCATTTTAGGGCCCTGTGTGAAGGCCGGTTGATTCAGTTGATCCAAACATCACTCTGACATATTGCAGCTCTTTCTGGTGAATTTCAACACAGTCTTGGGCCAGGCAGGATATATAATTCTCTTGAAGGCTTTCAGTCTACCTCAGGACCTCCTTTCAGTCGGTGTAACCATAACAACTTACAGTGGAGGAACCAATAAAGCATCCTGATCAGGTACCCTCAGCTAATGTTCCAGTTTTATTCATCAATAGCTCTGCGCTTTGCCACATCTTGTCACTATCCATGGCTACATGGCTAGGAAAAGTTAGGGAATCACTGGTTTAGCCAACCTTTTACAGTTACAGTCCTGATTCTCTTCTGATAACTTTGTTTATGTTCAACTATGTTTAGGTCCTTAAAGACCGGAAAGACCTTGAAAGGGGGCAGCATTCTCACTAAGGATGGATCTTGAACTATTTTTGTACTTGAAAGATACCAAAAAGCACAATGGAGGCATTTGTGAGTAACTGAAATCCACAAATCTTGGAATTTTAAAAATTAGAGACAGCTATTGGTACCCAAGCCGAGCAGTCTGTCAATACATGGTTAATAAAGCTCAATCATAAATAAGAGGAAAATGATATGCATCAAACAGCCTGGTCTGCTCCACAACTCTAAATATAATTACTGAATCCTTCATATATGAGCCATGTCTGTGTGATCTTTGCTTTCTGATGAATTTTTATACCCTGGTTAATCTTTGGAGTACATTACTTACTCAAATATTTTCATTTTGTACAACACAGACTGACGTCATCGCACAGAAACACATTTATCCCAGCGTCCTCAGGATAAGCTGACTCCCAGCACCTCTGCTATAGTGAGATAAAGATTCCATGATGGGCTTCATTGGTGCAAATCTGGCTTCTGTCTTTTGTCTCTGTGGCTTAAAAACTCAAAAGTGAACCCTTTCATATCCTCAAAGGATAAAAGAATTCACAGATTAAAAACCTGGGGCCCTTCCCTTTTTAGATTTCCACAATCCTTTCCTGTTGTCTTTCACCTGGCAGTGAGACTCGTGGGGCTGATTTCCATGCCATGCCGGATATTAATGCCCAAAGATTAATACAAAAAATATTGCAGCGGCTGGCAGTGAAGTTGGGGGTCGGGGTTTAGCAAAGCTTCACAGATTTACTGGTGTCCTGGACCCCTGGCACTGTCTTGATCCCCTGTCATCTTTTGTGGGAGTGAAGCGTGACTCTTAATGAAGCCTCGCTGGGTGAAATGGAAGAAGGAAGTCATGCCTCTCTCACTCTGAGATGCCATTCAGCAGCTGTAATGAGCACAGACGTCATGCTGTTGTGGCTTCATAGGTTCCTCACATTGGCTACTGCAGCTCAGTGCGCCGTGATGAGCCACTGGCGCAGGCTGGCATGAGCCGAGTGGACAAGGAACATATGTTGGGCTACTGGAGCCAAACTGCAATGACTCGCATGGGATATGAGTGGCAGCAGCTTTTATATTGTTGAGTTTGACTCATAGGCCAAAAAATGGGTTTAACATTAGGGTGATGCACACCGTCCATTTTAAATAACTACAAAAATCTTTAAATCCAGGGAAATAATTGCTTTTGCTTAAATTTAAGTGATTGGAAAGATTTTTTCTTCTGTTTTTCCTGTGTAGGGGGTCAAGAAAATCTTTGTCATCAAAACCTTCAAATACATTAGTCCCTCAGGGGACCGTACTCAGCACCGTGATCATCAATTAAACCACATTTACCCATCTATCCTTTGTTATTAAAGGGATACGACAATATTTTTTTTCTTTTCATGTCTTGCCTCACTCCGAAGTCCATGAAAAGCAGATAGACACCATTCTTTCGACTGTGCCTGCAGTAACAAGGAAAAGACGGGCAGAGCTCACCCACTGCTAATTACCTTAGCTCAATGGGAGTCAGTGGGTAGCATTAGCCTGCCTCTGCCTACAGTCATCAGATAAACTCTTCAGCAACTCTAATCGGTCCTGTGTGCTTGCTGTGACTCACCTTTTTTACCGCATTATGTTACATTTTATATTTTTAGACTAAGATTAGCACTTAATGTAATCTCTGAAAGAAATACATACTTAACTAGAAAGCACTCTGAGAGCACAAACCTCCACCAAGGCAGCTCACATATTGCTGTTACATCTATAAGCAATAGTTCCATGATAATGTTACCATCATAATATGACTTCTTGACCTGAAAACTCACACCTAGCTCTCAGAATCATGTTGATATTATTGTAAATTAACCAATTATTGAGCAAAAACGATCATTCAGTAATGGTGGTTATCTGGATCAGCACCAAAATGTAATTATTTTTAGGTTGGGCCATTATCAACTAATCTAATCTTGCTAACAGACAAACAAACAAACATACTCTGGCAAAAACATAACCTACTTGGCAGAAGTAACTAATCCACAGGGTGCATTTACAAACCACCGCAGACATGCTTGTAAGAAGTTCAACAAAACAAAGCAGTTCTATGGTGGTTTCAGCATGCACCCTGTGGTTTAGTTTTTATATGTATTTCTTTCGAAAATTACATTAAGTGCTAATCTTATTCTGAAATATGTAATGTATCATAACACAGTGAAAAAAACAGTCACAACAAGCACACAGGGCCGTTTGGAGTTGCTGAAGAGTTTGTCTGATGACTGTAGGCAGAGGCAGGCTAACACTACCCACTGACTCCCAGTGATTGAGCTAAGCTAATTAGTGGTGGGTGAGCTCTGCCCGTTTCTTCTTGTTACTGCACGCACAGTTGAAAGAATGGTGTCTATCTGCTTGTCATGGACTCAGGAGTGAGGCAAGACATGAAAAGAAAAGAAATGTTGTTGTATCCCTTTAATAAAAAGGATGGATGGATCTATCTATCTATTACTTTTAAATCCATCCATCTTCTTTTTTGGGGCCCTGTGTGGAAGCCGGTTGATTCAGTTGATCCAAACATCTCTGACATATTTCAGCTCTTATTGGAGGATTTCAACACAGTCTTGGGCCAGGCAGGATATATAATTCTTCCAAAAGGCTTTCAGTCTACCTCAGGATCTCCTTTCAGTCGGTGTAACCATAACAACTTACAGCGGAGGAGCCAATGAAGCATCCTGATCAGCTACCCTCAGCTAATGTTCCAGTTTTATTCATCAATAGCTCTGCGCTTTGCCTTTCTTACTATCCATCGCTAATGGAAAATCTCTTTATAGCACATATTTCCACTCTTTTGAAACAAATAATGAAGCCTTTTTCCCTCTGTTATTAGACACAAAATCAAGCTGTGTTTGAATACTCAGAAAGAGATGGACATACACATCACCAGCTAAAAACTGCGCTCCCAAAACTCAGTGACTTCAAATCAATCATTTACTCTGCATGGTACATCTGTGGGCAGATTCCTTCAGCTATATGAGACTACAAAACCCCATTATCTCCAATTAATCATTACTATCTTTTAAAAATGTTTAAAAAGGGTTAACAGATGAGTCATGGAGATGTGATGAATGGACATCAACTATTTTTTCTAACTCAGCTCGTGCAGCCCAGAGAATTTTGACTGCTTTTGCATTGTTAGCCTTGTTATTCATTTTAGAGCCACTCGAGTATAAAATCAAACTGTTCCGTCCTTGTTTATTCTTTCATTTTAAAAGGAGCAGTCAAGCGTATTCTAGGAGTAAAACTCACATATTAAAGGTAATGAGCGGAGAGGGAGGGAAAGCAAGTGGTTCTGTTTCACACCTTTAACTGTGAGATAAACAAGATCTGACTAGGCAGGGCACTATTATCCGAACAGAGAAGAACTGTCTAGTTACATTGAGCAGTTTGAATTTATTTGCTTTCAGAGCTTATTCTCTTTATATTACTCATCCTAATGTGGAGAAGAGGTGTCTAATTTCCCTTGATTCCACAGTTTGTTTTGTGAAAGCCCTGGAGCCTTAAAGCATATTAGCCACGGCAGTTAGCTAGTCAGAATCTACTCAAGTTTTTTAAAGGTGTTAGTTTCATTAAGCCGATGTAAAAGCACTTTTATTTCCAAAATGGAGGATGGTACAGGTGGTTCTAAGGATGGAAAACAACCAAGATTCATGTGAGGGGGTCAGCAGGCAGGGGTCAACAAAAGTAAAACCAGTGTCCAAGGTAGGGCTGGGAAATATATTACTTTTTTTTTGTTAAGATTATTTTTTGGGCATTTTGTGCCTTTATTGACAGGAGAGAGAGAGACAGTGCATAGGCTAGTGAAGGTAAACGATATGGATATCAGCAGATAATTGCCTAAAAAGTTGATAATTGGTACTGGAAGATATATGGGATATCCCATATTTTGGCTGTAATATTGGCAAAATGCACACATGTACCGTAATAGTTTACCTCATCATCACTGAAAGTCTACATTTTTAAATCAAACTATCACTTATTAAGAATGAAATTGTTGTTTATCTTGCTTCACATCTGTCTCTAACACAAACAGAGTGTCGCCATAAAGGAATAGGTCAGTTTCTGTTATGTTTGTCAAGTTCTTTTGTTTTTGCACAATTTTTGTCTCATGTGTAATCTTTCCGGTTTTATTTTGAAGTCCAACCCTTGTCCCTGTTTCAGGCTCGTGTTCCTGTCTGTCCTGCCTCCTGATTTTTACCCACCCATCCCATCAACCCTCATTACCTCTTGTATTTAACCTCATGTCTCTCACTGTCTTGTTGCCAGTTCGTTGCACTTCATAGTCTTCGTCCCAGCACTCATAGTCTAGTCACGCCAAGTATTGCCCAGTTTGTTTTTTTCGTCCCTTGTCTCATGTTTTTTGGATCTTGTTACCTTTTTCTGATTGCCTACTCGTGTGCCGAACTATTTTTGGATTAAACCGTCTTGCCCATTTTTATCAACTGTGTTTGTGTCATGCATTTGTGTTTGCCTTTTCTGTGCCACGTTTTAATAAAGTTTCAGTTTGTAATTCTGACAAAAACTATTGGTATCAATATCGGTGCTGATGATAAGGAGTTTGTAAATATTGACACATAGGATATCACAAAAATCCAATATTGTGCATCTCTACTTTTTAAGATATCGAGAAACATCCATCCATCCATGACAAATACTGCTTATCTCTTTCATGGTCCTATCCCATCTGACACTTGGGGTGAGGTGGGGTAAACCCAGGACTGGTCATCTGCCAATCAAAGGGTGAATTCATAGAGACAGTCGACCAATCACATTCTTAGTCGCACCTAAGGGCAAGTTAGAGTCACCAATTAACCTAGCAAACATGTTGTTGGTCTGTGGGACAGAGTTCCAGTTTTTGTCATTGTGCTTCAAACACTGCTTTGAAAATAGTTCAACTTTTGGAACAGCAAAAGTGTACGCTCAAGGAAACCCCTACGGCATCCCAGAGGACCTTATCTACTCCTTCCTTGTTGCGATCAAGAACAAGTGCTCAATGTCTTTTCAATCAAAATCTGGACAAGAGCAGGACTTTTGTTGTTTGTTCTGTAACAACAGCAGAGGGGAAACTGATCTGACTTACATTTTCACCCAATGATTTCTTGGTCTTTAGCTGCTGTCAGCTGTAGGACATGATTACTTTTCGTCCTACTTTTGTTTTCATGTTTTTTGAATATTTCGATGAATAGAGAAATTATGAGGCACACTAAGCACTTCTTAACAGCCTTATAGATTATACAGAGGGTGAGAGACAACTTTTGTAACCTAGCAACATCGAGTGCTGAAGAGAAGAGCTCTGACACAGGGAAAGGGGCGCTACTAGTGTAAAAAAAAAGACAACAAAACAAAACAACAACAAAGACATGGTGGCTATAAACATAGGCCCAAATAATGTGTTCATATCATGAGCATAAGTAAACTAACATGATTCCTTTTTGAAGTTATAGCAGGAAAAATAAAGTCCTTCACACCCAATTGTAGAGATATTTTTTTCACAGTCACATACTATACAAAATACACTCTTTAATGTTTTTTTTAATATACAAACGTGCCCATGGACTGTAATTTATTTTTTCATAAATTTCACTTGACAAGGACTTCAGTATTATAAACCTTGTTGCAATGGTACCAAACTGATAAATATAGGTTATTTTTGGTCTTGCTTGAATTATATCAAGGTATATAATGTCAATATTGTGACAACCACGTTAACATACAAATTTAATATTGTCATTCAGCTAGAATAATGATTTCGATCCATTATGCCCAGTCCTAGCATGAGCCACTTAGAGAAGCTCTACTTACAGGGAATGGTGCGCAGGTAGAGGTTGTCCCTGATCACCTGCTGGAGCTTGTGGTCCAGGGAACCCTTCTGAAACTGCAGGCTGAGGTAGTGACGCAGATCAGTGTTCAGCACCTTACCTGGAGGGGAGGAGAGAGAAATCTGGGTCAGCACGACAATGGAGTCCCATAAGAGAGCATCCACATGCTGCTCACATATAAAACTCACACTCTGGTCATTTGATAATGGAAAAGTTAAGAGCTTGAGTTTTTTAATCACAACAATTTAAAAGAGATCGACACGTCCTGCAAGCTTCAAATCATTTAGGTTCATGTACGGACACTAATGGCTTTTACATAAGAGGCAACACTGAGTGATGGTTAATTAAAGCTGTCATATGCGATGAAGCATTGAATAGTTTATAAATTAAAGCTACAGAACTTAAATGCTGTTGCTTCTCTGGAATCAAAACATGTCAAACAACATCTCAGGAAGCGGAGAGGCTGTGCAGTTATTCCAAAGATGAAAACATTTATGATTCTGCTCTGAGCGACAGACTGTCAGGGCGGGGAAATGAATGCAAAGAGGGGATGACGATATGAAAGGACAATTCCCTTGTGTTTGCCATACCAGCACTCTTCCGCCATGATGACATGAGATGCAGGATGTACTCTGATGACAGGCCATGAGTTTAAAGTACTCAAAACTTCCCTACAGGGATGACACAACTAACAGCAACAAGTCCATCAGCTCCATAAGTATGACACGTGGAATAAACTTAAAAAAACAACAATGGGCAAAAAATAGAGCCAACGCAGGAGTGAAAAAAACCCACCCTGCAGTTCCACAAGTGTCCACTTGAGGCTTGCCCCAAAAGTTCCAGTAAGTCTTATCATATTGATAATAAAGGGCTCATGACAGAAGTGTTTCATCGGGAAGTTTCTAAGTAAATTAAAATTGAGTTGAACACAGACTTTCATTGCGTTGAAAGGGATAAGTAGGTCAAAAAAAACATGTCTGCGGTGGTTTGCGCCAGTTTAGTTTCGTATTTCTTTTGAAAATTACATAAAGTGGTAATCTTGGTCTAAAAATAGATAATGTAACATAACGTGGTAAAAATGAGTCAAAACAAGCACACAGGATCATTTAGAGTTGCTCAAGAGTTTATCTGATGACTGTAGGCAGAAGTAGGCTAACGCTACCCATTGACTCCCAGTGTAATTAGCGGTGGACAAGCTTTGCCCATCTCTTTCTTGTAACTGCACGCACAGTTGAAAGAATGTTGTCTATCTGCTTTTCATGGACTCAGGAGTGAGGCAAGACATGAAAACAAAAAATAATGGTGCTGTGTCCCTTAAGATGACTCGTCTGATATTAAGAAAACAAACTGAGTGCACTAAATAGAACACATAAGAACATGAGAAGATAAATTATGTGCAGTTGTTTGCTCATCATGTCAAAGACTTTCTCATGCAGAAGCCCTCTGAACTCTCCATCAGGCGCTGAAAGCGCTAATGGGCTATGCAGTGCACTAACAGGCTAACTGGCTAACAGGGGCTACGGGGAGCTAGAAGGCTAACAGGGGACACAGCAAGCCAACAGGCTAACTGGGATGCAACGAGATAAAGGACTTTAGCAGCGCAACCTGCTAGTTCCAGCACACATCTCATTAAAGCTGTGTAGGATGGAAGCCAGTGAAGACAAAAAGCAAAAGCAGTGTGTTTTGGGGCACTTGAGACAGGAGAACCAACATCTTGAATATCAATCTTTAAAAATCTTGAATCGGTTACAAATCTTAGAGAGTACAATCAGGATTCTGACTTGAATCAATACTTTTGGCCCACCTCTAATTTTTACAGCCTGGTTCAATGAACAACTTCAGTCACAATATATAATCTAGCTAAAGGCTCTCGCATTACAGGGAACAATATTTGTTATAACCGCTTTTTGTTTGATTGAGGATTCCTTTTGAGAAATTAGAGACAGCAAGTAGTAGGCAGTAGAGCTACTGGTCAGATGGCCTTAAGCTCTGCCTCAACACAGCCTCTCTGTCTGTGAGTAGGTTGATCCAAAGTTTGGTTGAGAGTGCATGCATGGTATGACTGGTTTCATGGATAGGCCTCAGCAATGTTCCAAAAGCTCCTTATAGAACATTTTAGTCATTGGATAAAGCAAAAGCACAAAACTTTAATTATGCTTCCATTGGGTTGGGACAAGTGTCATAATTTGGGGCAAAGCTGTAGCCAGGCGAATATTAAAATTAAGAGTTTACATAAAGTGCGTAAATCAGCAGTGTTAATTTTGTTGACTAGTTATTTTCGTCATAGTTTTCGTCAACAACCCTTTTTCCTCTGATGAAAACTAGACTATAAGCAAAAAAAATGATATTTTGATAGATTCATGTAGAGCAGGTTCACTGTTTGTTGTCAGTTATGGTATTGTAACTGAGATGCTCTGCCAGGTAGCCTAAATAAAGTTGATTGCTTTTCACACAAAAGTTAAATTTGTTTCTATTAATTTATACCTTCAAACTTTACTAGCATTCAATAAAGGGTTATAAGATGCTTCATTTTATCCAAGTGTAAAACATGACTTCAGAAATTCAAGGAAAATTTAAAAAAATGCTTTATACTTTAAACTTCATGTTTTAGTCGACTATATTTACAGTAGATTTCATTGACTAAAATGTGAAATTTCATCAACTAAAACTAGACCAAAATTAGATATATATAAAAAAAAAATTAAATGACTAAATTATGACTAAAACTACAACATATTTTAGGCAATAAACTATAACTAAAACTAAATTAAAAAGCGCTGTCAAATTAACACTGTAGTCAGTCACATGTACATTTTAATCCTGGTCAGATTCATCGAATAGGTAAATAAGCTCCCATTCATTCCCATAGCACTACAAAGACTCCCTCGAGTGAGGCAATTAACCTGCACTTGTTTGGGTGAGTGCATTTTCACTTCAGCAGCCCCTTCCTTTCTTTCCAAATGTACATCATTTGTGGTTTGGCAAAGTTGAATGACTGGTGGGCATGTTGTGGCAGTTTAACAGGGTGCAGAGGCGAGCCATAGCTCCTCCTATTATTCTGTCTTAGTTGACTGAGTTAGTGTGGGACAGCTCTTTGAAGATACAACTGCCATCAATGGGCTTCAATTTCAGCTTGAGTAATACATAGCTGATGTCACTGAGGCTATGTCCATGTTCGATACAGTCAATGACCAATACATTATGTGCCTCTTGAGAGTCCCACATCTATTTTTCTCTTTAATTTGCTCTGGCCAGGCTGAAACATTTGCTGTCAATGTCTGCCAGACTCTCTGACGCAAGCTCTAAGATCTTCTACAGCTCAGATAATATTTATTGATGAGCCAGACTGTGAGTTATGTCACTCAGACCCTGAGATGAAAATCTGCATCAAGTCACTGTGAGGGAAATCACACAGTGAGACAACAGAAGCTCTGCGGAAAGACAGCTACAAGAGACTCAAATACAACATTTCTCTCATTTAACCACACTGGCTCATCCACACAGTGAATATTTCATCAAGCTTCAGCTCTCAGGCGTGTGCCAGACACTTCTTTCTACAACTTCTCTGATCATCAGCACACTCAAAAGTCACAGAGGACTCACTTTGATTTCATGTGAAAACTCCATTCTTAGAGTGGCAGGATTC
Organism: Cetoscarus ocellatus; assembly: GCA_037902135.1. Lineage (NCBI taxonomy): Eukaryota > Metazoa > Chordata > Actinopteri > Labriformes > Labridae > Cetoscarus > Cetoscarus ocellatus. The sequence goes on from JBAMNC010000494.1 coordinate 197,951, forward strand.
AGACAGAGAAATTGGCCGAAAAAAAAACAGAATAAAAAATAATCACAGTGCTTGAGTGACTAAATAATACCGCAGTAAGAGAAATGAATCTTTAAAAATGAGCATCATCCCACGCCTCGCATACTTTACAAGAGTTCTGCTGTGAAACTTGAACTCTGTCTTTTATGACGCCCTTTTGAAAAGCAGAAAGTTGAGGCATTGACTGAGTTGTTGGGGAGTGCAATCGCCTACAATATTCAGAAACGCTGTTAATGATATCAAGTTTTCTTCTTCATGCCCGGAGGGAGAGAAACGACTGCTGGGAATGTGGATCATCAGTATTTTGTTGCCTCGTTCAGGGGGTCGATTCTTCCCCCATTATCATCTGCCAAAGAGTCGTTTTGAAATATTTTGGATTAAAAGCGTTTGAAACACAGCTCAACACTGTTGCTCTGCAGGGAAACTCATAAGCCCATAATTTAAGTGATTTTGGAGCTCTGTGGTTTTTCGAGTGTGCCTGTTGCTTTACTTAAGACGAAACAGTCCAGTAAACTGCAGCATGTGGTGGTACAATCGAGGGCCAGGGCCAAAGAGAAGCTGGCTCTCCATTATGTAACTCAATAGACTTTTTACTGGCACAATGAATGTGAGGAATTTGGGTCAAAGAAACAAAAGCTGGGGCCGGATAAAGCACTGGTAGTAGAAAACCACGATCCTGTGGTGCATGTTCCCAGAAGCTATGAGACATGAAACTCCCCCCAAAACAGACACAGTGACAAACATCACAATCCCTCCCATACTGGTTTAAGAGGACAATAGGGATGGCGGTGTCTCTGTGATTGTAGATGCTTTTTGTCATGTCTAGGAATGCCACCCTGGATCTATTTTCCCACACCTTCAGGCCCTGTTTACACGACTCCGTTTTCGGCCGAATCCAAAGAGTTTTGATTGCGTTTTAGCCTCCCGTTTACATGAGACCAGTGCCTGGAGTGCTTGAATCTGCAAACTTTTGAAACCAGGGTCCAAGGCGGAGAGTTTTCAAAACGCATCGCCACCCGGTCTCATGTAAACAGAATTCATCTTTTCAGGGGGAAACGCTGACGTCTACGCATGTGCAGTACTCTTTCACATGAAGGCTGCGCGTGCATACCAGGAACAACAACAGCTTTGGTCATTTACCGAGTAACATGTGTGCTGCTTACCGTGCTCGGTTTGTTATCCAGACAAAACTATGCAAAAAGATTTGTTGTCCCGACAAGAAACTCCTGCGTCTTCGTGCGTCCACTCGCCATTGTTGTTTGTGAGAAGTTTTTCTTCTTCGTACGTATGTTGTAACAGTGCTGTTTCTCTGCAAACCTACATCACCATCTACTGGACTGGCATGCACACTACAGCGTTTTCAGTCGTTCTCGAGTCTCCGTCTGAACGCAGATCGTTTCTGAAGACGCAAAGAAAAAGCCTTTGCGTTTCAGGTGAGAGCGTCTCCGTGTAAACAGGGCCTCAAACATCAGCTGGTTCTGCTGTGGACTAATCTGACACACCAAATGGACTGTTTAATATATTTCACTAAACCACTGAACCACTTTGTAAAACACACTCAGGTCAAAACGTGTTGGAAGTAGAGTGAAAATATCCTTCCTATAGATAAGTTTGTGGTTCTGATATTTGTTTTCCATTTGATAAAGAAATGCGGTTAAAATCTGCTACTGCTACTGGAGCTATTAGCATCTATGCTAATCTCTATAAGTGCAGTCACTTCCTGCCATCGTCTCACCTCTTTCTGCTCTAAAAAGGCTCTGACTGGGCCGTCCCGCTTTGGGCCGAGCACAAATGTTGTAGATTAGAGCTTGGCAAGATGGGTCTACACGACTACAGACATTAAATCAGGCTGATCCAGCTGCTGCTCAAGGTAACAATAAGTAACATTTTCGCACCCAGTACGCACAGAGGAAGCGCCATCTTGAAAGGTTTAAAATGAGTAAACACCGGAAGTTAGGTTAAAGTGTAAAATTAAAAATATCATCAAATAGAAAAAAATAAATTTAAATGAAGTAAATAAAATAAACCAAAAATTAAAGGTTACTGTAATGAGAATAAAAACACTAAAAAGTTAGGGCAATATGTTTAAACATGGGAATAAAAGAACTTGGGGAAAAACGATAAAACAAGGATAAACTACTTGAAGATAATTCTGAGATTGAAACAGAATAAGACAAAACCTAAATTACTAAAACAGATTTACTGAGTACTGGACTGCCATTGTTTTTCTTTTAAATAGTTTAATTAAACATTGCACTCACCAATGGCATAATAATGTTTTAAGAAATACATAATTATATTTTAACAAAGAATAAACTTCATTAAAACAAACACAAATTCTTTTTCTATATCTCAGTTAAAATTATATCTATATACCATGTAAATGTAATATATTTCCCAGCCCTATGTACAGCCCAATCCTTCCTTTACAAGTTAAAAGGACTGGGAATAGGGAGTGATTCAGCCATCGCCACTGCTTTGTGTCATGCCTGGGAATGCCGCCCAGGATCTATTTTCACACACTACCTTCAAAGATCAGCTGGCCCTGGTATGGACAATGAACGGCCCTAATTGTAACCACAGGATTCCTGCACTTAAAGGGTAGACACCCTACTGGGTCAACAAAATCAGTGTCGCTCTTCTCTCTCACAAAACATGCAAATCTCCTCCCCTGCCCAAAGCAAACTCCCACTCAAGTGCTCCTAACAGGGCAGTCTTTGTGGCCCGCCTGTCAGGTTGCGTTAGCGCCGTGCATCATATCTCCAGAGACGCAAAGAAAAAAGAGAGAGAGGGAGGGAGAGAGAGGAGAATCGCAGCTTCCCGCTAGGTTACAAGGCAGCGCATCACTGGCCTGCCGGGCTGGTAGTACGAGGCATGCAGGGACACAATGGAGGCCTTTGTGCCTTGTCATCTGGCTATTAGACACTCTCTCATACATGGAGAGTATAAGGAGGAGGGGTTCAAGGATGGAGAATCATTAAAAACAGAGGGAGCGAGGGAGGGCAGCATGCAGGGATGGGAGGTGTTTGCAGGGAGGAGTAATGATGATGCACGCACGTGGAAGCTAACGCAGCCTCCTCCTCCTGCCCTTTTGTCGTTATTCTATCACTTTCTGTGACGGTGCACGTTTGCCTCCTTCACTGAGGAGACTCATCAGCCCTGGCAGATCCCCGCAGGGCTCTTCACACCTATGTTTGAGATCACTTTGCAAATAGCTATTGGCCTTGTCTGCATCTCCATTTGCTTTTTTCCTCTAATGCGCGCCTCTTAGCCTTGTATCTCTTGTATTTTAGCTCTTTCCCTTTGACTGAAGTGAGTTTCTATCTGTCACTGCACCAAACAAAAAACAAGATCTTGTTCAGGCTGTGTCTGAATTTAATATTAGAGCTGCTCCAAATGATTGGATTTCTATTAAAATTGGGCAGTTTTCAATAATGATTTGTGATTGCTGGGTTGGATTAATGCTTTGGGTCACTGATGGTTATTACTCTGATGTCTGCAGCTGAGAAAAGCACAGAGAGTGTAGTGTAGTGTGATTAAGGCAATGTACACATGCAGGTGTTAGGGCTGGGCAATAAGTCGATTAAATTGATTAATTCAAATTTGTCTTTGCAGAAGATTTAAAAACTAAAAACTTTTCCTTGACTTACACTTTCTCTTATTGTAAGTTGTTGCAATATTTGAGAATAAAAATACTGTCAATTTACAGTTTTCATTGTGGTAGGGCTGGTCAGGTTCTGCACAAGCGAATGTTCAGGCTTGTATTTGTTTATAAATGACATTAAATACTGATCAGAGAGTTCCATGTTAAACTGTGAACACAGCTCAGAATTTAGTGTTCATGTAGCCAAACAGTCTACATTCAAACAACATTATCAACATTTTATGAAAAAATACCAGCATGCAACTTAATTATAAGAGGGAGTTCTGATTAGTTTTAGAATATATTTTTATAACGTAAAAGCAAAACTTGATTCTTATATTTTTGTGTCACTTGTAGGTTGTAACTGATGCAGCCACTTTAATTTTCCCCTCCCAGCCAAAGGCCAGCTGAGTTCCAGACAATTACCAGCATATAAGGCTTTGTTTGTGGGTTTGTTTCTGCTCTCAATTTCTGGATTTCGTGGAATTTTACATGGTAATCAATTAGTTTAACTTGTAAACTTCTAGTAAGGGTTACATGGGGGGGGGGGGGGGGGGGGGGGTGTCTTATCACAGCCACAAAGGTGGGCAGGTCCTTCCACTCCCCTGTCATGGGCCAGCCACAACTGCCAAGGAAATTGGGGAAATAGTCCAGGCAGCAGCTCTTTAAACAGTGACTGTTTAGCAACGTCTGCTGCAAGACGTGTAAACAACAGCGAAAATGTATCATATCACATCAACGAGGAGAGTGTGATGTTTTGACCTCAAACACTGTTTTCCTCGTCCATATGGACAGACCAAAAAATAGGTTTTTCAACATCTTCACCATACTCATCTTTGTGTGGATGTAGCCTAAATTTAAAACTGACTTTATCTTTTTAATCTCAGGAAGCAGTCTAACGTATTTCAGGAGGCAAGTTTTTGAGGTAGGTGAAACAATCTTCCTCTTCTTCTAGAATTAGCACTGAGATCTTGCTTCATTTCTTGCTCTATGTACTGTCTCTCCTCTGTCAATGAAGCCAAAAGGCAAAAAAAATAAAAATTAAAAATAAAAAGCATCATACCTCAATGTAAACAAGCCTCTATAATCACGGCTAAACTGCTTTAATTATTAAATATCCTGTAAAGCATCTCAAAACATGAAATTTGACTGACTTCATAGAATGCACTGCTGATGAATACTGTAAAAAAAGAGCAGAATCAAAGAAAAATAAACCTACAGTGAAAGGGGCAGTGGTGTAGAGGATAAATGTGTTCTTTTCTATGCAGTTTATAATAATGGCATCTACTGCATAATGCAACAAGGGTCCACGACTTGACCCCCATTGGTAGATTTAAGCCTATTAAATGAGTTTAATGTTTGTTAATGCCTCTTAATCCACTTTTCCATCAGCCATTTCCCCTAGTCAAATTTAAGTACAGAAGGATGGAGCTGATGCCATTGGGTGACAGGTGGGGTCAACCCTGAATTAACTGTGAATTAATTACAGTACTGTTAATTACATGGCTGACATGTCGAATAGAATAAAATGTCCTTTATTGTCATTGTCACAAGTACAACGAAACTGGAAAAAAAGCCATCTGGTCAGTGCTTAGATGAAGGACAAACTTCAATGCTTGCACCTACAGGCATTCCAGAGCCACCAATCAGCTCAAAGAGCATGCAAACTCCTAAAAGACAGAGCCTGACCGATGGGAATTTAAACCAGATTCTCTCTGCTGTGAAGCCACAATGCTAATCATTGCATTGCTTTAACTCTGCTAACAATTTGCGTGATATATTCACATTTTTAGCACATATAATGAATGACTCCAGTTGTGGAAATTAGCTGTCCTTACCATAGGATATCTGTTTCATTGTTCCTTTGGAGGTTTGTGTACTGCTCTGCTAGACAAAGTCTGTAAAAGCATGTTGTTAACTAAATATGAACAACTTCTTGGTCTTTTAATCAGGTTGAACCGTCACCTTTGGGGGTCCCTGTACACTTGTTAGAGCGGTAGACTGACAAGTTGCTAAATCAGCTGCTATGTAAAATAAAAATACAACTGATAAGCTGTAGAAGAAAACACGATGAACACAAGGGTGTAAAAGACGGGGAGGGGAGGAAGTAAAAAAGAAAACTAACAAGAGAAAATAAAACAATTAGATCTAATTAATTGAATTAAGATCCATTGAGGGACAGACTGCTTAGATACACACACAAACCCTTTTTTCTATAACACATCCACCAATGAAACAAAGCACATGCTGCTGCCCATCTCTCCCTCCCAAGTCCCTGCGGACGTTTACAGTTTGCCATGGGAAACTACAGCTCTGCGCTCACCTCGCCATCTGTCATTTCTTGTAACTGATGTCAAAAATACTGAGGAGCTTTACAAAAACTCTTTCATGGAGAGACAAGTTGTTTTACGGCCAATAGACCAGACAGAAGCTCCAGCCTGTCGAGTAAAATAAAGCACAGCCGGCAGTGCTGTTTGTGAATTACGCAAAGGTCAGACTACAGGATGTTTTTTTTTTGTCTGCTACGATGGACCCTGTGTCAGATTAGACAAACATGGAGCCATAAATACAACCTGACAGACATGGAAGACTCCACAGTGGTGGACGATGATGTTAGCTGATGTGATGTTGGAGGGAAAGAGGCTGAACTAGACGACAAAGAAGAATGTAAACAAACATACTGTACTCCTTGTGCAAGACTGTATTTATTTGTCTATCCAAACACCATGATGAATTAAATTCCAGTATGATGCTAATTTAGATGACAGTCACTCACATCAAGGTTTCTATTTCTTCAATCTGTTGACAGTCTATCACATTATGCCGAAGTCAGACTACACATCATATGTCTGTTACAATGGCTGCCTTGTCAGAGAAGAGAATCATAGAGTAGGGATGGAAACTGATCCAAAAAGCACTGTCGATTCTACTTACTGATCTGACTCTTTAGCGACTCCTATCGATGTTTGGCGTGGGTAAAACTTGGCCTACACACATATTCAGTGGCAACAATGTCAAAAACATCATGCCTGATATTCAGTGCTATACTGCATAGATGAACGCCTCTGTAAGTTTCTGGTGTTTCCATAAACTAAACGGTGTGCAATTTGCGTCATTTTGTCAGATATTAACCCTCAATTTGGACCACTTTTGTTCCCTTATGATCACATTTTTGACTCTTTCTTTTCATTTCTGCTGACTGCCTTTGATGAAAGCATGATATCTTTTATTTGCAAAACATGCAGAACTAGAAAGCACTCGGAAGGCGAGTGAAAAATGAAAAAGTTCAATGATAAAATTACCATCATAATCTGATTCCTCGACCCTGAAAACCCACACCGAGCACTTAGTCATGTTGATATCATTGTTAGTTAGACAGCTATTGAGCAAAAACAATTGCTCGCTAATGGTGGTTAACTGGATCACCACCAAAATCTAATCATTTTGAAGTTGTGCTATTACCAACATCTCCTTAGAATTTCAGCAAAATCTGTCGAGTAGTTTTTGCGTAATCTTGCTAATAAACAAACAAACAAACAAACATACGCCAGCAAAAATGTAATCTCCTTGGCGGAGGTAACAAAATGCTCTGAATTGGTAAGGGAATTGATAAGCAAATATCGATTCTTTGAGGAAGTTGTTTTTGATTCTTAGCTAGAATTGGTCTTCGATTCCCATTCCTATCATAGAGCTACAAAACCTTGCAGTGACTTGGCTGAAAAGCATTAAAGACTATATAGTTGTACTGATGACACATGACAAATGTGATGATGCTGAAAGGAGAAGCAACACTTAGGACAGCAGACAAACTTAATATATTTGCAATACTTCAGTTTTGTTTGTTGTTCCAAATGTTACAATGGATGATGTGTTTGCTTGAAGCTAAATGTTGGCAGTCACTTACCAAGGTCCTCATGCACCTCTGCTGTTTCTCTCAAATATTTATTTTATTTCAGTCTGTCTAGTATTCCCCTACATTACATCACAAAGGCAAGGATGTTGTTTCAGAGCATGACAAACTTTTACTCTGTCTCAGGTTCATCTCAAGGCAGCAACACTGGCTTGTTTGCATCTGTGATTGTCAGCGATGCAGAACTCTCTGTTCTCATCGGTCAACATCTCTGAGAAAACAGAGCAAGAGCACTGCAGAGGGTGAAACAAAGTCAAACATGTTGGACTTTCTTGTGGTGATTGGGAGGCTTCCCAAACAGGTCTTTTGTTATTGAGTACTATGACACTACACTCAAGAAAAAACAACAGATATTTGGGGTCAATAAGTCCTGAAACCCTTAAGCTCCTGGTTCAAGCTACACAGATGCATGAATTTATGTAGTCTGATGTTGGTTTTAGGTTTGTACAGATGCATTCACTTCAAATTCCCCTCCCTGCCAAATGACAGTCGAGTTCCATGTAGTTACCAGCCATTCCAGCCATTGGGAGTCTAAAAAAGTTTTTTTTTTTTTTGTATCGGAGTTAATTTTGTTGACTAATTATTTTTGTCATAGTTTTCGTTAACAACTTCTTTTCCCCTGACAAAAAATAGACAGTAACTAATAAAAACAAGTGCACATGAGCAAAAATTAAACTAAATTAACTGACATTTTCTTCATCAAATAAAAACTAGAAGAAAATGTTTAACAGAGACTTTATCAAATCAGACCTAATTTGGTCATGTAGAAAGTAGGAACAAGTTAGGAATATATCCAATCACAGCTACTTTGGTTGTGTGGAAAGGTTGGATGGTTGGATGAGTTAAGAGGGACATCCAATCACAACTGTCTTAGCTTGGTGGTAGTGGGATGAGTTAGAGAGTGATCCAATCAGAGCTACTCTCTTTATGAATGATATATTCATGGAGAGCAGGTTCACTGTTTGTTAACAATTCTGGTATTGTAACTGAGATGCTCTACCAGGTAGCCTAAAGTTAAATTTGTTTCTGTTCATTTATACAGTCGAACTTTACTGGCATTCAATAAAGGGTTATTAGATGCTTCATTTTATCCAAGTGTAAAACATGACTTAAGAAATTCAAGGAAAATAAAAAAAATGCTTTACACTTTAAACTGCATATTTCAGTCGACTAAATTTACAGCATATTTCATCATCTAAAACTAGACTAAAATAAATCAATTTAGATGACTAAATTATGAATAAAGTCAAAGATATTTTAGGCAAAAGACTACAACTAAAACTAAATTAAAGAGTGCTGTCAAAATTAACACTGTCCACAACAACAAAACGGGACATTAATGTTATGGTGTAGCTGGCTCTTAGTTTGTGGTTTCCTGTCACAGTAAGAGAATAAGATCTGTTTCAGAGAGAACTGTAAGCAACAAGACAAAATAGGGATGTTTGTAAGGTCATACAGCAGCATGAAGCTAAGAAAGAGAGGGGCTTGATTCTTGTGTCAGACATCCCACCTTTGAAGCTCTCTGTAGCAGCACTTCCAGGCCAGTAAGTGTTCAGCAGAGCCTTTACATCACATTGTAGTATTAGCTTTGGGTGATACCAAAAAAGTACAACAAACTCCGTACAATCCTTGATGGGAAAGGGTCAACACTGTTACAAAACCACAAAGCAGGAAGGAAAAACGTAGCCTGTATTGACAATCGTGGCATAATTGTTTTCTTAGATGTAGTCTCCCCTTAGCATAATTCACTTAAAGCCACAAGGTAGAGCCAAAGCAAGCAACAGCCCAACACCATCCAAACTTCCACAACACTTTGTAAAGCAAATGACATAAGGCATCAAGTAGCAGATGTTCAAACAGCTGGAATAATATGCAAAGTACACCCTATCAAATCTGATTTAATGTTCAACATCTGCTTTTCTCTTTGGCATAAAGTCTCAGACTCAGCTCTGCATGGCCGGGGGTTAAAGATCTTCTCCGGATCAGACAGTGTTGACAAATGAGATCAGGATAAGACTGTAAAGACCATCTGTAAGTAAGACAATACACCTGATTCCACTAAGAGACCCCTCTGATTGTATGTATTTAGGTACAAATACAAGAAATATGAATCCCTTGGTTAATCCTGAAGATAAATATTCTACCATACTTCTGTTCTGAGATGTTTATTTCCATTAATCTGCTGATCAGACACTAAAAATCATTTTAGACCTGCTTCACATCATTTTTAAACTTTATTTCTGATTTCTTAGACCTGCGTGGTTCAAAGCTGTCAGAAAGGAAGTAACTTAAAAAAAAGCTTACAGTGTATATATCAATTTTCCCTACAGTTAGAAATAAAACATTGAATATAAGCAACATCTGATGCACTGACAAGAGTTCTGTAATAAATCTTGAACTGTATTCTAAATCATGCCCATCTTCAGAGAGGAGAAAAGGAGGACACTTGGCTGTGAGGGAAGAACTATTGCCTTAAAATTAAAATATGGCGTTAATAAATGAGGTTCTCCAGTTCATGCCCTGAGGGGGTAAAACGACCTCAGCTGGATCTGCAGATCAGCCACGTCATGTTTTCTGATTTAGAGGATGATTTTTCTCTCCATTAGATCTGCCAGAATGTAAAAGTAAAGGAGATTTAAATTTCTTCTGCCATGTTTGACCCTTTGTTGGCTTTCTGATTGGTCTGCATCAGTTTTGTTACTTTCTTATAGTTTAAAGGTTTGCTTGGGCTGCCTGCAAAGCAAATATACTGACATTATAATAAGGGAGCTTTTTCCCTCCCGTACAAAAATAAAACATCTCAAATTTGATTCTATGGACAAGAACACAGGCAAGTAAATCTAACAAAGAATACATTTTTACTTATGAAAACAATCTGATACTCTGATAATAAAAAGTAGCTATAGTGTTACTTTATGGCAAGCAATATGGCTAGTAATATTGTTCATGCCACTACTCTGTAACACCTCTTAATTATTATTAATGTTAACCCACAATCTGACTTTAAAAAGCCCGTACTTGTTGTTGTTTTATCTGCCTTTTGTGTGATTTACATGTCTCTTTCTTGTTATAGAATACATCAATGTACATGACCAATAGTGCGTGGCTTCTCCCTTTCCCTCTGTTTACAGTGCCAGTAGCTGCCAGAAATAGCTATACCTCCTGTATCCCCAAATACACTTATCAGTGTGACATCCTACCATTTTCTCATGAGCAGTTAAGCACATGGACCATAAAGAGAATGCAGAGCTCTGAAAACAGTCACCACAGAGCTGACTGGTGGACCAATCAAAGGGGGCTGGGCCTACTTGTTACTTTAAGGTGACCTTAAAATGACAGGAGTTCAAACAGAGCGTCTCAAATGGAGAGGGAATACAGATGGATCAGGAGTACTCTGTTTGAAATTTAGAGGGTTTTATTGAACATCAGTGATTTAAACTTGAGCAGATTGCCAAATTGAACATTATGAACTGGAGATAAGGCAAAATATGGGCTTTTTAATGCTATTCGGATGGATATTTAGACTTGTTTTTCTTAAACAAGGTGCACTTGAAGGTACAAATCCCGGTCCAGAACCACCCCTGCTGGCTCCCTGTTTGGGCACAGGCAGGTTTCCAAGCACCAAATGTGGTAAAATTATTCATAAGACAGGTAAATATCAGAGGATTATGCATAAACTGGTTTGTAAATGTATTTTTATAGTCATGTTAAGGTACTTTCTTAATCTCTGATCTGATAAAACAACCCAATCTGTGGAACTTTTATGTCATGAAAGATACTGAAACATGTTTATTTGACATTACAGTCTTGGCCAGTGATTTTTTAAACCAACTTTTAACTAAAAAATCAATAAATCTATGTTAATTCAGGCTCAGGTCACAGGACATTACATAGGGCATTGCATAGACCCCTGTTGGTGAAATCAGAGCTGAAACATCTTCCCCTGAAAAGGAAATCCCTGAGTTTCCCATGAGGCCAGACCAAAGACGGAGGCTTGCCATCATAATTTGGCTATTTGGCCTTGATCCACATAAAGAAAATCCCATTGACACACCATCTAAAGGTCAAACATATGATAGGATGGGCATTGTTATTAAGATCATCAAAAGAATAGCAAGATAAAAAAAAAAAAAAACATGCTAAACCTGAAATTTGCTTACAAGCAATCTGAATCAATCAAAGTTTTGGAGATCACTGCGTCTGGAGAAGTGCTCATAAGCTTGACTTTCTATTAAATAAAAATATTTTCGCAACTAGCAGTAAAATATCAACTTTTTGGTTCATTAACTCACTCAGAGAAAGCCCAAACACTGTGGTGAAACTATCAATCTCAGAGCTGCATGCAAGAAGCTGGCACAGGAAGCATTCAGCCAAGAGCAAAAAGACCTGTCTCCTGCTCCAACCCTCATTGAGTCTTGGCACATCAGCACGACCTCACTTCACCTTGGCAAAAACAATTGACAAGCAGAAGAGATATTTACACAGGCAGCCCGAATACAGGTAGTTAGATAACAATGAGCTCGCAGGCACACATTGTTCTCCTAAATGAGAGTGGAAGCAATGCAGAGGTGTCACCAGCAGGCGTCTAATGAGACAATTTCCAGACAGCAGTGCGGTCCCAGAAACAGCAAGAGAGCCCCCGCCGTCTGCTAATTACCACCTTGTTAGGTCCATTTGGCGACACAGTGTTAAAAGAGGTCCTGAGTCATTCCCAGTGACAGGCAGGGAGAAGCAACAGTCGGTTGGAAGTGGGGGACATCATTGTTAAGGCTCAGGCGGGGTAGGACTGGAGGAACTGAATGCTTTTGGGTTTATGGATGTCCCTCAATCTAGCTATTTGTATTTATTAGTGTCAAAGCTATTATTATCAACACAACCTCAAAAAGCTTCTGAGGATTTATTTTTAATTTTGCACAATTTTCAAATCTTGATTGAAGATGAATTCATTGGATTTTAGAGGTCATAGGGCAAGGTCATTCTGCCTCATACTCATCAAATTCTAGTGAACACATTATCTCAAGAACACATTAAGTAGGACTGCACAATGTTATCGGTTGGCTGCCAGTATTGGCCTTAAAAAAGTAAGTATTGTATAAGCCGTTACTGAAATTTTTGCAGGTATTTACAGCTGATATATCGGCCGCACATATTGGCTAGAATATCGGCAAATTACACAAATGTACAACATTGATGCACCTTCTCATTACTGCATGGGGAAATTTAGAAATCAAGGGTTTCATTGGAAGAGTTAAATGCTGTTTTTCTTGTTTTACATTTGTTCCTATCAAAAATATACTGTAACACTGCATGAAACAACTCCATTTTTGTTAAGTGCAGAACTTGTGCTCCTAAGTTCATCCAATACTTTCAAACACAATATCTAAAAAATATTTATATATATATTTCTAAAAATTTACATCAATGTTTATTTTGGAAGTCAAAATCAACATTGATGAAGTCAAGATTTCCTCAAACTTAGCATAAATGTCCATTCTAACTACATTGTAACTGACTTTTGTAAATGTAACAGTATTTTACTGTAATGTCTACAGCTGCCTATTGTATAAAGTCTATACGGTAAGTTACTGTGAATGGCAATGGACTGTGGGAAAGCAAACTGATTTCTGTTAACTCTACCGTTACCTACTGTAAAATGTCTATACAGTAAATAACTGAAAAGGGCAATGGATCAATATGGCTTCAGTCTACTCCATTCTATAGTGTCTTCAGATAACATTTTTTATGCTTAAGCACCATACAAATAAAGATTAGTTGATTGATTGATAGAATAATTTAGTCACTACAAAAGTTTCGTCTTACCCTGGAAAAAAAGGCAATATTTCTTTGAGTAAATGTTTCACATTTTTTTTTAAAACAAATGCTTATTTGATTCAATGAAAATGTGTGTATGTGACTTTTTTTTCTTTACAAAACTATATATTGCTATAAATGGTCATTTAAATAGTTAAAGGGATAGTAAAATAAATTACATAATAGCAAGTTCACTGTAATTTCAAATGCATCAAAGTTGTGTAGATCAATAAACCGCAATGATACTGTAAAGGAAAATGCAATAAGGATGCTGTTTTTGAAAATCCAAACAAATCAGATTTCTGAAATCAAAAGTCAAAGGTTGAGATGGGCCTCATGTTCATCCCTTGCTTGTGAAAGTTATGGCTCAAGTGCCTCTGATTTTACTTTGCACAGATAGCCTCTGACTTAAGGGTGTTTGATTCTTTAAGTTGAATGCTAAAAGGTAAGGGTCATGTTCATCCCTTGATTTTTGAAAGCTTAATCTTAAGAAGAGACTTTCTTAAAAAAAAAAACCTACAAATGTCTATTTTGACTCAAGGACAAGCAAATCAGCTACCCGATCTTAAAAGTCAGAGGTCAAGGTTGCTGGGTATCATGTTCACCACGTGATTGTATGAGCTACAGTGTATCTCAAGTACCACTAAGGGGATTTTTATTTCAAAGCTTGAACTGATATCCAATCTGATATAATGATAATTTGATTCTACTTTGAATATCAAAGGTCAAAGGTCTAAGTCATTTGGCTTTGTGCTCATCTCATGCTTTTGAAAGCTACGTCTCAACAGCACTTTGATGGATTTTCGTCAAAATGATCACAAACATCTACTTTGCCAAAAGGATGAACTAATCAGCTTTTTAAAATCAAAATTTCAAAGGTTGAGGTCATCGGCGCCACAATCATCCCTTGATTGTGAAGACTGTATTTCATGAATACCTTAAGGGGCTTTCACTATCCACTCTGGCTCCACTCTCAGATTGCATTAAGGGATTGTCTTTTTTGGTCAAATATGGCACATACCTACACCTGAACCCAATGATATACTGATTAGATTCTGTAGGTCAAAAGTCAGTGTGACCACCAAAACACACATCCCTTCTTCTAAACCCACTACTGTGACTTTTCTATCTGGCAAACACACAACATGGAGGCATTTAACCATGAGGTGGTGGTTTTAGCTTTCATCTGCCTTTAAGTAGTGATCTAACAAACAGGATAACAGCTCTACCATGTCTTATATTCTCTCCAAAGCAGCAGGTACACACAGACAGCTCTAATGGTGCCATACCCATGCAAATGTTCTCAGAGAGCAACATCTGGAGATACTATTACCCTCCAGAGCTTTCGCCTAAAATAAGACAGGAGCAGCATGTTGTCCCCTTTGAGACAAGCCCTATTACTCCCCCGGACACTGTTTAAGCACGGAGCTGTAATTGGTCTGCAAAAAAAGGAGTCGAGGTGAAGTCAATTAGCGGCTCCAGAGCCCTTGAGATAATTGTAGATAGAGGGAGGCTTGGGGATGAAAAATGTTATATGAATGAGATCAACGTCCCAGATCGTCTTCACCTCCCCTTGGGGTGGAGACACCCCTCTTAAAATCCAATTAACAGGGCTGTATCTCAACATAAGGTCATTCTGAACAAGCTTGGTGTTCTTGGTATGAATTGGCTAATGACCTGGGTGAAAATTTTCCATTATAACTTTTGCTTTCCAGATCAAAAAGTTTCAACAATCATATCCCCTGAGAATCAGATCTGAATTTAAATCAGAGTTTAAACCAAGTTAAGCTTCAAATTTCTAACACCACAGTCATTTGCCTAATTTGGTTTCTGGTTGCAGCTAATCGCAGTGCTTTTTAA
Organism: Cetoscarus ocellatus; assembly: GCA_037902135.1. NCBI lineage: Eukaryota > Metazoa > Chordata > Actinopteri > Labriformes > Labridae > Cetoscarus > Cetoscarus ocellatus. The sequence continues at coordinate 213,193 of JBAMNC010000494.1, forward strand.
GTGCATGATTACATTGACATTATTTTACATCTCATCTCAAAATGTTTGGTCCACATTAATTAAGTAAAGCATTTCTTTACCAGTATCTTGATTAAGAAATCACATAAATGTGATGGCCACTTTTAGAATTATCATTTAAAGAAGATCACACAACTAAACCAGACAGATCTGAAACCATCACTTGGAGGTAGGAGACAGTCTCAAAGCCACAATTCTCTGAAACACATTTGCTATCACTCTTACAAATAAGAAATATACAGGAGTGCATGTATTGCACAATCCAGTGACCTCAGACTATTGAGACAACATTGGCACTTTTCAGGGTTGATAGTTTAGTTGATTCCTCTGAACCAGTGAAGGTGAACAGTAGGTGTGAGAAATATAAAATGTTCTTAATAATCTTTTACTATGTAATATGTGCCGTTCTGAGCAAAGGGTGCTTAACTTCCTGTTCTGATAAAAAAATATAATAATGATAATCCTTCTTTATTAAGAAAATTATGAACTTCTGCTAGAACAAAAATGAAAGTTTACAAGTGCTGCTGTATTAATCAACACCATCCCTCTCAACCTGAGACTCGACATGAGTCTGGTTCTGCTCAAGATCTTCAAGGAGTTTTTTCTTGCCACTGCAACTGTTGCTGAATGTGGTAAAGTGCTGTACTCATGGTGGATTCATGCTGGGTTTAAAGTATGTATGTATATGTTTACATAATATGTGTATTTTTATATGTATATCTGTATACATATATATTTTGAAATGATGAGTATGGCTTCAGGCTACTGTTTTGTAAAGTGTCTCGAGATAACATGTATGATATGGTGCTACTCAAATAATGATTGATTGACTGACTGACATATTTCATTAATTTATCTATCTTTAAGAACTGTACACACAGCCTCAGTTTCTTTTCTGCAGCAGGACAGGAGCATGTTTTTCAGTTTATTTCATCACCCCTACAACACTCTGTTAAGATCTTAGGACCAAAGAAATTAATTGATAAAGTACTGAAATTGGAATTCTTTCCAGTTCTTGATTGTACATCTAGAGCTGCCTTACACTGAGATGTATCCGATGTCAGATTTGGAGCTTCACAATGCACCATCAATTTTCAATAGTAGAGGTCTACACTCATGCAGGCCCGTCTAGTACCTGCACCCTTTCACGGTGAGCACAACTCCTCTGTGATCAGATTTCAAAATTAAAATCATGTAAAGGAACAGAAAAAAGTGAAATGTTAAATATCACTGGGCACAAATTCCTTTTGCATTATCCTTTAGACAGTCTGAGCCCATGTCCATGAACCTCGAGTTCTATCCTGTAGACACGATAAGTATCCTAAATGTCACACACTGAAGGCTGCTGAAAGCTGAGCTATAACCCATCATGCCTTAAGTACAGAGCTGTGTGGCCGGCATGAGTTTGGAGCTGGCCAACTCCTGTTGAGACTCTTTGCCACGTCTTCCCTCACTTTCCAACTCTATCCACAGTCTCTCTCTTGTCTATCACATAAATGCAAGCCAGAAAAATCCTTCCTCTCCCAATTCTGCTCCATTTCCTAAAAAATACATTCAAATATTGTTTGATGAAATGATGATAAACAACTACCTGAGCTAAGTGTTTGTTCCACCCAAAGCCAGCCAGCTCCAGTGAAAGAGACAAGACTGTGCAGCCACTATAAACATTAGAGCACAGAAAAGTTGAGGCCACACACATCTCCATCTTGAGAGGGGTGGGGTTGAACTAACCTGACACACCAGACGGTCTGTTCAGTATATTTCACTAGTCAATCTGGGCTGCCTGTGGAGTGTTTGAGAAATGTAGAACCTTTAAATAGCATATCTGGCAGTGATTAGACAACTCTTCCATCAATCACATTCATTATGAACCAATCAGATATTTAGTAGGCTGGTGCTACTGCCATGATGTAAAGTCCAAAGTGTTGTGGAAAAAAACTTGTCAATGTTTCCCAAAAAGGTGAAATGAAGGATCTTGAACCGAAAACTTGAGCAAACTCTTGCCAAACCATTTCAGACGTGGAGGGAAAATATCTTTTCTATCGAGAAGTGCTTTCGGTGTTGTTACTTGCTCATCATTTAATAAAAAAATGTGGTCCAGATTTGACAAAACTGCTCTTTAAATTGTTATCATCTATGCTAATTTTTGTATGAGCAGTCACTTCCTGCTGTCCTCACGCTTGTAGATCCCACCTCCTCCTGCCCTAAAGGACGCTGATTGGGCCGAGCACAACTGTTGTAGATTAGAGCTTGGCAAGATTGAGCTGCCTGAATACAGATATTGAATCAGGCTGATCCAGCTGCACTGCATGGTTAGGGTTGGACACAGCTCATGAAGATTTACACCAAAACTGCCTGTTCTGTGCAGGGCTGAAACTCAGGGGTTTACAGGCATGCTTAAATCTGGAACCTTTATAAATATGTTTTGAGAACTTCTGGCACCAGTGAGAGAGTCGTATATATGTAAACTTAAACTACAGTGCATCTGAAAGGATAAACTGCACGAAACTAACGCAGTTTTATCATTTTAATGTACTTTTAGTTTGGACTTTAGTCCCATTGAAATTCAAACATTAATACTAACAGTTCTAACAAAATGATAATGTGCTGGAGGAGAGTTTATTTGGTTCTATTTGGAGCTCAAAAGCCACAGAGATAAGAGTACAATCTTTTAACTTGTGGTAGAAGATCACGACTAACCCTGAAGTAGAAAATATAAACAAAACGATCTTGCAACACATTGGCTGTTGGCTGATTTTAGTCAGTGTGATAATCATCAGTGCACTTGGCAAAAGACACAGATGTGGTCCCAGAGTAGTCTGCGTTCAGCGATATATTCCTGGCCTTGACGAGCTTGTTGCTTTTGTTGGCTTACTGCACTAAATATCCATTAGTTACATGCTTGAGATAAAGCTGGCTTAGTGCTTTCTTGGCCTCTTTAAAAGCACACACCTACTCTGTTGACATATGGAGCAGCTGTGTTTGTAGTCTTGCTGATGCGTGAAGGTTGAAATAATGACTTCATGATAAAGGAGATGAGTTTGCGCTAATTCAAGGTACCCCATGTTCCCCTGTCGCTCTGTCTCAGCATGTGATGAAAGTGCCAAGCTTCTCTTTTTTTTTCCAGTGAGCGAGAAGCGACCTTGAAACAGTCCTTTCTAATCCTATTGAGGCTTAGAGGAAGACATTTAACAAAAAGCTGAAATAACACTGAGGTCGATGCTCGCTTGTCTCGCCCCGTCCCTTTTGGATTTCTGTCCGAGCAGGGTAGGTGAACGAACAGTCACAGTCACCCCCATGGCACATCCTGAGCTGGGCAGGGTCCTTTTTCTCCTCCCTGTTCACTTCCTGTGATGTGGAGCAGACTGACAGATCCCGACTTTAACCTCTCCTTCGCCTGATATCCGTGTTCAACCGCCTCTCTGAGCGCTGCTGTCGGCCCTGCAGTCATGAGGTCCAGTAGAGCTCAGTGGACACTCCCAGCAACACTGCAGTGGCTGAACTTTATTGGCTAAAAAAACGTAAGACCTAGAGGAGTTGACATTAAGGTCCATCCAGTATGATCTAAAAGCTAATCACAGTGATGAATCAGCTCTGTGGGAAAAATGATGGCCTAAACGTGGACTCGGGTAATTGCTCCATCCGTATATTTATACATGCAACATACACTGATTGACATTGATTATTATATTCTCACTATTAGGTCAAACAAATCAATAACAGTCCTCTAGCTCTGCGTAAAATAGTTTTTCTTCATATTTATCCAAAACAGATCTTTTAGTGTTACCAACAATAACCCATCTCTACTCACCATCTCGTGGTTGTGCAAAGTGTTATGTAAATAAAGTTGATTTGATTTGACTAGAGGATGTTGGAGGTGAAATTCTAGGACTTTCTGTTTTGCTGGTTTGAATCTCATTCAACTTGTAGGCATCAACTCTTTAGCTGGTTTATTATGATGGCATGAAGGCTTATATAAAGCATTTTTTTTCCGGAGGTATCCCTTAAGTTCTCTGATAATAACAGTATATCTCAAAGGGGGATGTAAACTAAGAACCTTAATGTGGACTTCAGCAAAGGGATGGTTGTAAGACTATGGATGGGATGGAGATAAATAGGACTGTGTTTAATGTTGTGTATCATTCATCATCTTGTGGTGTCCCCCAAGGCTCTATACTTGGCCCTGTCCTCTTATCAGTCTGTCCACCTATGCAAGGCATCATTATTCAAACCACATTTCTTTTCAGTGTTATGCAAACATTAATAATTCTACTCTTCTCCCTGAATGTAATCCAATTCCCCCAAATCCAATTCTTCTGCACATTTTCTGTGAGGAAAGTTTCTTGTCTCAACAACATCAAACATGCCACTCCTGATAGCTCATGGTGTGCAGCATGTCGTATTGTTGCCATCATGCTGTGTAAAATTAAAACCAAACCTCAAGACAACTTCTGCCTCCTGACTGCCTCAATTATTGCCTTGGATCGAGCTGAAAATGAGACAAGATAGTGTGGGAAAACATGTGGGCTGGAAGTGATCTTAGGCCACACCGTGTATTGAACTGGACTGATACGCAAAGTTAAACCAATTCTATTTATTCACATTCCATCCATAGTCTTACAACTATCCCTCTGCTTAAGTTTGCATTAAGGTTTTTTAGTTTTCACCTCTGATATTTAAGAATATATGTTAATAAGCAAAATAATATCCAGTCAAATGTGGTCTACTGTCACACAGTGCTGTCAAATTATATTCACATTGTAAATATTGGTAATGTTAATAGTGTAAATTACTTGGCCTTGTTTATAGTCTCACTTTGCTTATTTTATTTATTTTTCCTTCATAAGGAAGTTGATATAGCTTAAAAACTCTGCATGTTGCAACCTGCTTTCTTAATTTTTTTATACTCCTATCTATTTTAATGTCTTTATTTGATAAACCTATTGCTATAATATGTATAAGAGCTACTGAAACAACCAAATTTTCTCTTCAGGATAAATGAAGTATTTCTGATTCTGATATTGAGGTGAGGTCTGATGATTCTCAATTTCCCCGCCAACATTCAGAAGGTATGGTCAGTATTTGGCATAAACAAAATAAAAAGAAGCATGGATCCATGCTGACTAATATCAACAGATCAGGTTGGTGGTGTGGGAAATATCTTGGTGGCGCACTCTCGACCATTTAGTAACAACAGAGGCTCATTTGGATACCAAAGCCTTCCTCAGTATTGCTGTTCACCGTGTCCATCCCTTTATGACCACAGTGTACCCACCTTCCAATGACGACTTCCAGCAAGATATGAAGTCATTTGACAAAGCTCACATCATCTCAAATGGGTTTCTTGATCATAACAATGAGTTCACTGTACTCCAGTGGCCACCAAATCACCAAATCTTAATCCAACAGAGCACCTTTGAGATGTGGTGGAACAGAAAATTAACATCATGGATAGGAGGACGTAAAATCTGCTGCAACTGCGTGATGCTATCATGTGAATATGGACTGAAATCTCTGGGGCCTGCCATAAAGAAGTGGAAAAATGGGGTCCAACCCAGTAACTGAAAGCAGTGAATAATAAAGTCGCTGTGTAGTGTATCAAAAAGGCCTCTGAGACAGACAGGGGTATGGTTCTATGTCTTTTAAGGCATCATAGCCTCTGAATAGCTTACATTGTTGTTCACAAAATGCTGACTTTTTGTTGTTTTTTGTAATATTAATCATTTTGACCTCGGGCAATTATTGCAATTAGTTCTCATCAGAATTAATTCATCAGCTAAATAGAGAATTAGCATCTTTGTCAACAGTTTAGTGGTTTATTAAGCTGAATTTTTAACTGTCCATATCTATAAATATCATTAATACCAAAGAAAAAAATGTGTTTACTGTTGTCATGTCATTTCATAACCATTATTAGGCATCAGTGATTTTATCAAATTAAAGAAGTTACCTTAAAGGAATGAGGGTTTAGATTTTACCAGGCTTCTGTTACAGGAAGAATAAATCCAAGTAGGTGTTAGAATTGTGCAACATGTAGGGATGCACAATATTACTGGAACAGTATTGGTATCTGCAGTCATTTTCCTAAAAAGCTGAGGTACAAAATGTTAGCTGATATTTACAGCCAGTAGTTTGACCCTACATGTCATCCCTAATTGCAGCCTATACCATATACAGTATATTATGTATGGTATAGGCTGCAATTAGGGATGCACAATATTACTGGACCAATTTCTGTATCAGCTGATATTTGCCTTAATAGCTGATAATCAGTATCAGCAGATATATATATATTTGCAGATATTTACAGCTTATATTTTGACCATTAAATTGGCCATAATTATCCATATATTGGCTATACTATCCTCATCACTCAATTATCACCTTAAAAAATCCAAAGTATCATTACTTAAAGCTTACCATCATTTTCTATCACAAACTGGCAGAAACCACAAAAGAAACATGTCGATTTTATTCAAGTAGAGACTTTGTGCTCTTGACATGAAATATCAGTTTTTAAATTGGTATCTGACAATGAGTTTGGAAATATCAGCTTACCAAATATTGTGCAAATCTAATCTCATGCATCCCTAGCTGCAATATTAGTACTTTTTTGTCTGTCCAATGTATTCTTTAAAAGTGTCATATATATATATTAAAAAAAGGAAGAAAGAAACAGGGATGCACAATATTATGGGTTTGCTAACAGTATCGGCCGATATCAGCTCAAAAAGTTAAGTAAAGTATCGGCTGATTTTGAAATTTCTGCCGATATTCTGTTACACTGAAAGGAACAAGTCCATTTTGTTTAGTACAAAGCTTGTGCTCTTGACCAGAAATACTGGTATTGGTGATAATTAATAAAGAAATATCGGTATATCGAATATTGACAAAAATCCAATATCGTTCATCCCTCAAATGAAATGATGTTTTTCTTGTTTCACATCTGTAACAAATAGACGATTGTCACTATGAAATGAGCAGGTCAATTTTAGTGGAGGCTTAGTGCCTCAAAAAAATGATCTTGGTATCGGTGCTAACGAGTTTGGAAATAAAGCATCTGACATTGGCAAAAATCCGTAATCGTGTCTTCCTTGTCCCCAGTGGATGAACCATTTTGAGTTCATTAGTAAAACTTTTGCTTTACGCACAACAACATGAGTCCCACATCAGAAGCATTTTCTTGTTTTATGGCTTAACTCTGAGAAAACTCTGAAACATTATTGCTTCTATGGAAACTCTGGTCTGTAAGAAGCTTTGAATAAGGACATATTGTACGTGATCACATATACCAAGGATTTAATGTACCAATAAAATGACATTTAGTGCCAAAACTTTTCATCTGTGACAATAATGAGTCACTTCAGTCATGTACTGACTGACTTTTACAGCTGGCCACTTCAGTCGCTGCGTGGTTTAATACACACTTAGCACAGTGCACTGGGCCGTGGCATGTGTAGGAACGGTCATTCACTGAGGCACTGCAGAAGAAGAAACTAACAAACAACATAAAGAAACGCCCGATCAATACAGCAAGACAGACTTTAACGAGCCATGCAGGCCTCCGTTGTCCACTACTGCCAAGGGCATCGCTCAAGCGTGAGTTTCAGGTGTTACGACCTGGTAGAGCAGCAGCAGGAAGAGGAGGAGGGGGAGAAATGATGGGCTGAGCGGAGAGATTTTTAACAAGATGTCCTCGGGCTGTTGTGCGTGTCGTTACTACCGCTGGTTTCTCTTTCATCTTTTGGCTCCCATAACCCAGAATTTTTGATCCATTCTGAAATGCTCTAAAGCTCCGACAGTGAGGTTAACCTGGGAGCGAGGAGGGGTGATCATTTCAGGCAAAGTTATTATTTAGAGCTCACAGGACATTCCTCTGCTGAATTAAAGAATGAATTTATTAATTAAGCCTTTTGACATGTAAAAATCAACACGGAGCATCATTAACCTGCATGAGCCTTTAAATAATGGATAACAGACCATGATGCAGCACAGACAGAAGAAGTGAAAGACCTGTGAATGAGAAGTTAGATGATCTTTTTCTTGTTTTTTTTTTCTTTTAATAGTATCGATTGTAGTTTTTAATGTCTTTAAAGGCCCAATTAGGTACAGGCATTGCAAATTAGCTCAGCTATAAATAGGGATGCATGATATTATCTGTTAAGTAAAAAAAGTTAAGTATCATATTGGCCGATGTTGAAGTTTTTGCAGATATTTACATTCGATGTATTGGCACACATATCAGCAAATTACACAAATGTACAATACTGATGTACCTACTCATCACTGCATGTGTACATTTAAAAATCCAGGGTTTCATTTTTGCAAGAGTTAAACACTGTTTTTCTTGTTTTACATCTGTTCCTCACAAGAATTTAGCATAACACTGAAAGAAACAAGTCCATTTTTGTTAACTACAGAGCTTGTTCTCTTGACCAGGTATCAGTATTGGCAATAATGACTTTTAAAATATTGGCACATCGGAATTGGTAAAAATCCAAAATCCATCCCTAGCTATAGATGCTGTAGTGTGCGGCAACTTTCTCTAGCTTCATACTGTCCCCATATAAAATCCAAGACAAATTTCTCCTAAGGGAGACAATAAAGATACTTTGAAATAAACATATAATAAACTAGAAAAGCACTCAGAGAGCGCAGACCGCCGCCAAGCAGCTTCAGTCAACTTTGGCAAAAATGGTCCTATCTGGCAATATTAAAGAATCCTTTAAACAATTCCTGTATCCGGATGGTGATTCGGATCAGTCCCAAAATCTAATCATTTTTTCCTTATCCCATTCCACACATTTCCTGAAAATTTCATCCAAATCCGTCCATAACTTTTCAAGTTATCTTGAACACAGACAAACAGACAAACAAACTGACCAACGCTGGCAAAAACATAACATCCTTGGCGGAGGTAATAAAAATTTAAGATTCAGGTAGAGAGAGGCTGTGTCCACAAACATGCAGCCAAATAAAAAATGTGGTAAAAATGTGTTTAAGCAAACATACAGCAAACTTGTTTTTTTACCACATTACGTTACATTATCTACTTAAGACTAAAATTAGCACTTTATGTGATTTTTGATAGAAATAGATACGAAATTAAACTGCAAGGCGCATGTGGACAACCTTTGTTTTGTTGACCTACTTACAAAATAGATATCGTAACATAACGTAGTAAAAGAACAAGTCACAACAAGCACACAGGACCGTTTAGAGTTGCTATAGAGTTTACCTGATGACTGTAGGCAGAGGCAGGCTAACACTATCCAATGACTCCCAGTGTTTGAGCTAAGCTAATTAGCAGTGGGCGAGCTCTGCCCGTCTCTTCCTTGTAACTTTAGGCATAGTCAAAGGAATGGTGTCTTACAGCTGGTCTTGGACTCAGAAGTGAGAAAAGATACGAAAACAAAAAAATAACTGCTAGCGTATCCCTTTCAAATTCACAGTTCAAAAGGAGAGGAGTAATTTTTCCCAGCATGCGTGCGCACACACACGTCAGCACATTTCCTCTTTGCTGCCTTGCTCACTCGGTGGATGTGTTCTGCGGAGGCCGTGTGGATTTGAAGGAGAGAGAAGAGAAGCTCCACCTGCACTGTGCCTCATCAAAAGCCCTCTGCTGTTTGCTATCTTTGTGGTATGAGGCCTCCGTCTGTCTGTCTGCACACAAACACACGAACCTGCAAACAACTCACACTCCATGTGAGCACACATGCACATACAAACACATCCTCCACAATAGTCAGGGAGACTGCCTGAGACGCAGAGATCAAAGGGCCGGACCATTTTTCCAACCTCATCTCCATGATAGAGAATGATCTTAACCTCGCCTCGCATGCAAAAGAACACAAAGAGTTTCATCGTCATCAGCGGATCAGAGGGAATGAAAGAAGCGACACGCGGGACAGATCAATCAGTGTACTATTGCAGTATGGGGAAGAGAGGAACCATATGGAGATAGATGAAGCAGCAGCAGAAGCTTCATCTCTGCGGGTCTGTGGATTACAATTCTGCAGAGCAAGTGAAGTGACGTGCTCTTAGCCTCAATAACTTTGGCTGTCAGTGACAATCTGCTGCCTGATGCATCAGAGGAATGCGCAGGGGACATAAACTTCTCTCTATCATGTTCCTCCCCTCTCTCACTGGAATATTCTTACATATGCATGTCCTAACATCGTTAACATTTTTATAGCGAAAAAATATATAAAAATAAAAAAAGAACCCATCAAGATTGAAGATGATTTCAGCTGGTAAAAATGTGAATTTCTTCTTCCTTAGCTTGGTGCATGAATGAAAAAGAGATCTGCTTGGCCCAGATGCCTTCTAAGCAGTTAACAGTTGATTTGATATTAATTGCAGATATGATTTTAGCATTCACTGCCAAAGAAATAGATCTGATCATGATCATCTATGTATATAAAGGGTGGTTTGCCAATAGAAGGCCCCTGGGACAACCGTTTGAAGATTTTTTTAAAAAAATATACATTACTTTTGTTGTGATACATCATGGCCTTTATGTAAATCATGATAGATCACAAGCAACCTTTGGGCCTTCTGCTGTACACCTTGTAAACAACAATGGTGGAGGTGAAAACAAGCTGCCTCCTCTTAGAGGGATACGCCAACTTTTCTTTTCTTTTCATGTCTTGCCTCATTCCTGAGTCCATGACACGAAGATAGACACCATTCTTTCTACTGTGCATGCAGTAACAAGTAAAAGATGGGCAAAGGTTGCCCACCACTAATTAGCTTAGCTCAAACACTGGGAGTTAATGGGTAGCGTTAGCCTGCCTCTGCCTATAGTCATCAATTAAACTCTTTAGCAACTCTAAACGGTCCTGTGTGTTTGTTGCGACTCATTTTTTTGTAATGTTAAATTATCTATTTTTAGCCTAGATTACCACATCAAAGAAATTTATAAAGTGCTAATCTTAGGCTAAAAATAGATAGTTTGATGAACTTTTATTTGACACAGACCTGATAATCAGCAACGATCCAAGAACACAGAGAAAAAATTCCATCAGCTTTAAGTCGAAGGGAACCAGCGGGATGCTAACTTCCAGGATGGTCGATGAACTATGCTAGCCCTACACTACTCTTTTACCTGAGGATTACCTGAATTTGTTTTAGAAAGCACAAGGTCAAGGTCAGAGTCAAAGCAAACCATAAGCAAGTTTTAAAGGACATTAAAAACACACATTTTAAATAATATAATTATAAAGAGCAGCAGTTTAACCCAGGACGGTAATGTGTGCAGAAACAAGGAAGACAGGCAGAGCACTCCCACCGCTAATTAGCTTAGCTCAAACACTGAGAGTCAATGGGTAGTGTTAGCTTACCTTTGCCTACAGTCAACAGATAAACTCTATGGCAACTTTTAACAGTCCTGTGTGCTTGTTGTGACTCGTTTTTTTTTGCCACGTTATGTTGCGTTATCTATTTTTAGACTAGGAGGCATGGTGTTGAAATACTGAGACCAGAGTCCACGAAGCGTATCCCTTTAACAAGGGAACCTGGTCTTCAGCTTCTATTAGTGGTGGGACATGATATCTTGACTCTGTGTTCATGTTTTCTGTTGATATTTCAGTCAATTAAGGAAAATAAAATGCACGTGGAGCAATTTAATTGGCCATACTTGTTACTGAGAGACACAGAAGACAACTCTTGTTACCTGGCAACATTAAGCAACTGCACGAAGGGCTCTGTAACTGAGCCTGAGAGCTTCCAACTTAAAAATCCCTTCCTATAGACAAAAGCCCCTCATCCACTCAATGTTCTGCCATCTCTCCATCCCTGCTCACTTTGCAGGGGGATTACTTATAATTCTCCTTTATTCTCGCTCAAGATTTTTGCTGCCAATGTTGTTTATATTTAGAGAGGGCATATTATAATTACTCAAGTTTTATATACCCTTTGGTGTTTTTAACACGGTTTCCTTGCATGATAGAGCACTTAAAAGCACAAGGCAAAGTCACGTACACTACTGCGACATCCTACGACTGTTAACAAACCCAGTGCAGATTATAGACTACAGAGAGAATGTAGAGCCATTGAAAACAGCGCTGAACTGGCAAATTATTGTTTGAGCCCTAGTCCAGTCATAGAAATGTTTATGTTTTAGATAAATTAACAAGAAAGTTATCTAATTCAGAAAATAATTCTAAATAAAAGCATGATCTTAGTATTGAACACAGTCGTTGTGGTTTTAATTTGGCAAAAACAATGCATTTTTACACAAAGTAGCTTGTGGTGATGATACAGGAGTCTTTTGTGTTTGTATGCCACCTTCATATGTCTGGGGCAGCCAGCACATCAGCTAATAATAAACTCAGCAGAGCAGAAGGCATTGTATTAGAAAGCTTAGCCTGAGGAGTTGAGTTGCTGAACTCATGTGTGAATTCTTGCAGTGGGGCTGACCCAGATGCTGCCTCCATTTTTGACTCACACACAAGTAGCATTCTGTGGACACTGGCACACACCAGGTCTTCTCCTTCTTTTTCTACACACCACTATATAATAAGATATCAGCCAAGTCAACATCAGACACATATTGTATTTGGTTGGTTTGGTTTAACTTTGTTATTTATACTGTCTTTTTACTTTCTTTTGCAATAAACCCTGATATCACTTTGATATAAAGCAAGGAACTCCAGGTTATTGGTGATATAGCTTTTCCTTTGAGAAAACAAACCCTCTGTGGATCTAAAGTGAATGAAAAAAGTAGGGGGTGCTATTTCTTATATCACAAGAGGTTTATTAGTATTACTTATGGAGAGAGCTGAATGCTGTTGTTTAAGCTGAAATGAAGGACTCAAAGGAATAGCAGCGTCCCTCATTATCATCAGTATGGTAGCAGAGACAAACTAAGGTTTTCTATCAGGTTTTCTTTCAATAAAGCCTGATGTTACTTTGAGATAAAGTAAGGAACCTTTGGTTATTAGTGATACAGCTTGTTCTTTGAGAAAACAACTCTCTGTGGATCTAAACTGAATGAAAAAAGTAGAGGGTGCTATAAAAGTGTGACATTTTTTATACCACAACAGGTGAATTATTATTACTTATCAAGGGAGCTGCATTGCATTTGTTAGACTGAAATGAAGGATTTAAAGGAAAAGCAGTGTCCTTCACTATAGGTAGATAGGTACTTTAATCATCCCTCTAGTGGGAAATTCGAGTGTCACTGCAGCTTTAGTAGAACGACACACACATTATCATCAGTATGGTAGCAGAGACAAACCAAGGTGACGGCATGCTGCCTATTAGGGTTGTTAACAATTGGGGAGTCAAACCAGCAACTTCCTTGCTGAGAAGCATGAGCATCACCTGTTGCATAACTGTGCAACCCTAATTTGCAATAATCTATCTAACATCTATTCCTCTTTTCCATTTCGAGGTCACGGGGGTGCAGGAGCCTATCCCAGCTGACACTGACTGACACCAGTCGGTCACAGGGCCACATAGAGAGACACACAACCTTTTACACTCATAACTAAGAGCCATTTAGTGTCAACAATTAGGTGATGAGCATGTTTTGGTCCGTGGGATGAAATCAGAGTGCCCAGGCACAAGGAGACTTCACACTGAAAGATCCCGGTCAGCATGGCGAGTCAAACCAAAAATACTTTTATTGTGAGGCATGCGCACTAACCTGGGTGCCACTCTTAATTCACAACAAGGGTGTCGCTAATTCTTATTGGCAGGAACTTTAATTAGCTTTCTGCCGCAGACACCAGACTATCAACCATCAACCAGCACTCTCCCCCAAAAAAGAAAGGAAAAAAAACAAGAGCTGTCATGAAATGGAATAACTTTGTAGGTTACATCAGCAGCAATATGTTCTTTCTTCAGTCCCAGTCTCTTGTATGTCAGTGGGACAATAGATCAAGGATAGAGAACACTGTGATGAATTTAACTGCAGATGATGAAACATTTCACAACAGAGAAGAGCGCACTGAAATCCTTAAGTGGTCTTTCCACGAGCTACACACTAACAGTGGTGGCTGTGGTTAAAAAAGTAATTCCAGACCCGGGGAATTGCACTATTTCTTTCACACATGCACACTCCATCACAGCCTGATCCCTGTCGTCCAACTCCATGAGGTCAGGTAGGGATGCTGAGCGTGAAGAGAAACCACTTTCCTACATTACATCCATCCATCATTGATGTGCTGGAGACCCTGGGTGTAGAATCGGACCCTCGCCTCTCACTGGGATGAGCCTGAGCTGGACCTCAACCAAAATACATGTTTTAATGGTGAGGGTAGGTGGACTGCTGTAGCTTCCTATGTCAATCAATCATCAATCAATCTTTATCTGTATAGTGCCAGGTCATTACATGTGTTATCTCAAGGGACTTTACAATAGAGCAGGCTGAAACCACACTCTTCATTTTTTTAGATACACATATATTGATGTATACAATTACATGTAATAAACATATTTGTATATACACATACATACATCCAGAGATGTATCCATCCAGTTACAAGGGACTAAAATAACATTTGTCTCTGCTGAATACAGACTCAATCAATCAGTCTTTATTGGTATAGCACCATTTTTGTTGAATATAAATTTATTAAAGGTTAGCCCCTTGAGGTGTGGCATCTCATTTTCAAGAGGGACCTTATGTCTATATGGTAGTAAAGATAGTTACTATAGATGTTTAATCAATACAACCATGAATAGAAAGATCAATCTATTATTAACATTAACATCTATAACGAATATTATCTGGAGAGGACTGATGTTGATTGATGGCAGCATCTAACTGAACTGCCATTAAAATGGGTTTAACTGGTCTAAAAGTATGAATTTATGGTAAATGATGTCATTTCTGTTGATTGTTGATGCACATGGAGTCCAGCAGGTCCACAGCAGCAGGTCATCCATGATTGTTTGTCAAGGTCATACTGATATATGTGTGCTGTGTGCAGGAAGTGGTATGCATTCAATTTTGTTGATCTCTCTTAAGTTAATATCAGGAACTGCAATGATAATGGAATGGGGCTAAAGGAAAGGCCACATATTTGTAACTGTAGTTCTTGAAGCTTTGGTAGTCCATGATTCATATATGTGTGCCTTGAAAGAACCCACAAGAGGGCTGCTCAATACCCCGGTCAGACGCCCGGGGAGGAGAGGGCAGCCACATCAGTCACTCCAGCAGATGAAAAGGGTTAAGCAGGCAGAGACCAGAGTCATGATATGAGGAGAATCAGAGGAAAAAGCCTCCATACACACCCTTGAATGTCAACTGAATATTTATATCATGCTGTTTCCCCCCTGATGGCTGCCATTGGTATTCTTCCAGTAAGGCAAAACAGACGTTAGTTTTGTTAGATAAATAATTCCTCCACAGCACTGATGGACCCACGGATGGGTGGTGGAGGGGGTGGACTGGTGCGAATCAAAATGAGCATCTGTTTGCTTGCTGCTGTTCCAAGACAGACAGACAGAAAGTGGGTTTGAGTGAGTGAGCCAACACCCTCAGAGAACACTGCAGGGTGGAGAGAGGGACGGCTGCACTGGTGTATCAGTGCACATGTTTGTGACAGATCCAGTCCAGTGGAAACCTTCAGTCCAAGTGGGCACCGCAAGTTCATCGAAGACTGATTTGCCTTCATTATGAAATATCACTTTCTTTGTGGTTTGTTTGGGTTCAAGGCCAAAGAAAAAAGTCGAGAGTTAAAGTTCTGAGTTTCTGTTTGATTACTGAGAACTGTGATCATGAGTCTTCAGGTGAAAATTAAACCTGTGCTCCTGTGATGCCAGCAGCTCATTAGCAGCACCACGGACTGCCAAGCGAGGGGGTAGTAGTTTCTGAATGTTGAGCAGCAATGAGACTGGAGTTTTTCTTTAAGCATAAATACCACAGCCTTTCTCCAACAACTTACAACAAGGATGGGCAACTTCAGCCACCTAGAGGGCCACATAAGTGTTTTCTACAGTTAGAGGGCTGTACTAGAAACAACAAAATATTCATTATTTAACATATATGCTAACTTAATTAAACAAAAGGAACACCTTGTTTATTACTGTATTCAGTAGAGCTGAATTTAAATTAAGATTCTCATTCACAAGAGGGTCCTGGCAAAGGCAAGCAGCAGAACATTTATCATACATTTATTTTATATTAAATATTAACCTTTAAATCAGGCATATTAACCTGTTTATCCTTCATTCTTTCGATTCGACAATCGAATATCAAAGAATGAAAAAGTGACTGGTTATTTTGTTTTTGCTTCTGAATATGAAACAAAATTTTAAAACATATTGTTTTTTTGTCACTTTGATTTCAGGCTCAGATTAGTACAAAATGAAAAAATGGGCCACAGGATCAAATTTGATTTTAATACTTAGTATGACCTTTTCATGCTGCGTATTCAGAGAGAGCAAGTACAGGAAAGCAGTCAAAAACTACTTCCAGGTACTGGCCACTCTCACGTAACCATGTTTCACTTTATCCAAGTGTAAAACATGACTTCAGAAATCCAAGAAAACATAAAAGCCTTACACTTTACATTTCATCAACTAAATTTGGACTTAAATAAAACAATTTAGATGACTAAATTATGACTAAAACTAAAAGATACGTAAGGCAAACTACTTCAACTAAACTAAATTCAAAAGTTCTGTCAAAATTAACACTGTTGTGGACTAAACATCAGTCCATGTTGTTGATTCCTGTAGAAACGAGCAGAGACCATCTCTTTCAGGTAAGCTTGGTGCAGCTGGTTGGATCGATTGCCTTGGAAATATCATTGTAAACCTCCCAGACCCTAGAACTTTTAAATCTTCGCTAAAGACCCACCTCATCTCCCTGGCACACACAAATCACAGGCAATGTAGTATTTTCCTACATTTCCTGCTTTTATGTCACTGTTTTAATTGTATTGTTTTTATTAGGGGTGGGTAAAAATATCGACTCATCAATGCATTGCATTATTTCCCCTCCAATTCAACATGGATTTAGCAAATCCTCTGAATCAATTCCCCCCCTGGCCAGTGGGGGGCGCTGAATATATAGCGCAGCTAAAGCAGCTTCTCCTAAACAAAAATCTACATGTGCACACCTAGTATGTAGCAAGAAATGAAGGGACGTGGGTCAGATGCGGAATTGTTCAAAAAAAATGTCATGTGCGGTTTATCACAACGTTCAAGAGGAAAGAAATATTATTAAAGTTTACATGCACTTTACTTTTTCAGTGTTTATACAGAACTGGATTTTTTTTATTTTGTACTCCATATGCACAAAGAAGTTATTATAGTGCAAATTTTATTTTGTGTGATGTTTAATTGCTCAAAAATGTTAGGTGACATACCACATATGTTCACGATGGCATGAAAATAAATACTTAAAAATTGTCAACAGGTAATCTGATTATTTCTGTTTTTCCACTTACTGAATCAACACTAAAGCATTTAAATCAATATTGAATCGAACTGCAACCTAAAGAATTAAAATCGAATCGAATAATGAGGTTCTTAACGATACCCAGCCCTAGATTTTATCTGAATCTATTTATTTACTTCTTTTTTATGTATCCTGTGTACAGCACTTTGATCGACTGCTGTCTTCCTTGAGGTGTATTATAAATAAACTTGACTTATTCAGGAACTGTCAATAAAACACCAAACAGTGAAACAATCTGCTGACATCACATGCAGCTTCATCGGCATCTTGAAACAAACAGCCCATCATGACAAAGTGCATCAGGAGAGCGTAGCAGCAGTATGACACCAAATCTGAGCGGGTGAGTCACGGTGTTGTGCTGCTTTGGGACTGATCCAGTCAGAGCTGATTTAACAGAGCGGCGTCCTCTCCCTCCTCAGCCACAGGTCTGCGTTATTAGAATGATGTCAGAGAGACAGCCTGCTGGGGGTTTTTGTCGAGGTGGGGTTTTGGGATTTTTTTGTTGGACTGATTCGTACCATGTGTGACGGTCTGAGCTGACTCACTGAGATTTGCTTCAACAGAAAAGAGAAAGGGTCTCGCCCCCCTCATGAGGCTAACCTTCAGACACAGCGGTGGTTAAAATCATGACGGAAGAATGAGGCTCTGGGGTGGACCAGATCTGTGAGTAAGCCTCATAAAAATTTAAGTGATTCTCTAAACCAGTATGAAGAATTTCCCCAAAGACTCCAAACATCTCCTCGCCTGAGAAGCTACGCACGCAGACACAAAACCACAGAGATGTTACTCCAGAGACGTATTGACATGTCAATAAAATCAAGAGGACATGGTCAATGCCAGCCACAAACACACTGACTCATTCCCACTGACTCACTCCATGATGATTATCAGGGTTGCTTTGACACAAATGCTGTTCTGATACACGCAGATACAATGTCCTGAAGAAGACAGAAAAATAAAGTAACAAGACTGCATCATGATGGTATGCCCTGCTGGACAGTTACAGTTGCTGTGGATTAAAGGGCTGGATGGACGTCAGACTCAAGGACAATGACTGTTGACTTCAAATGGAAAATTTAAAGGGATATGCCAGCATTTTTTATTTCCATGTCCTGCCTCACTCCTGAGTCCATGACAAGCAGATAAGACACCATTCTTTCCACTGTTCGTGCAGTAACATGGAAGAGACGGGCAGAGCTCGCCCACTGCTAATTAGCTTAGCTCAAACACTGGGAGTCAGTGGGTAGTGTTAGCCTGCCTCTGCCTACAGTCATCAGATAAACTCTTCAGCAACTCTAAACAGTCCTGTGTGCTCGTTGTGACTCTTTGTTACCGCGTTATGTTACATAATCTATGTACAGCAGTTAGTGCACGAGGTGGACAGAAAGGTTGCTGGTTCAATCCCCGTGTCGGTCAGGGCCTTTCATGGTGGAGTTTGCATGCTCTCCCTGGGCAGGTGTGGGTTCTCCCCAGGCACTCTGGCTTCCTTCCACAGATCAAAATCATGCTCATTAGGTTGACTGGGGACTCTAAATTGCCCTTAGGTGTGAGTGTGAGTGTGACTGATTGTCTGTCTCTCTATGTGGCCCTGTGATTGGCTGGTGACTAGTTCAGGGTGTACCCTGCCTCTCGCCAAATGTCAGCTGGGATAGGCTCCACTAACAGACTGTACAACTCCTCACTTGGAGGAGGAAGAGGAGGAGACAGAGGACAGGAAGGAACATATATTTATTTATAGTTGTACTTGTAAATTCTTTTTTACTTTTGATACCTGTGTGCTTTTTTTACCTTGTGTGCTTGCTATGCTGCTGGAATCTTAATTTTCCTGAGGGAGTCTTCCAAAGGGATTAAAAAAGTTCTCTCTAATCTAATCTAATCTAATCTCTAATCTAACAAATATGGATGAACATGAGAACCTGTAGCCTTGACTCTCGACCTTTAACCTCCAAACTCAGGTTAACCCTTGAGTTGGAGTGGAAATTGGTGCAAAATTTAAAGATACATACTTATAATACTATAGTCACAGGAAATGGACAACAATGTGGGCCAGAGACCTCTGACCTCAAATATCTCACTGCATGGACAAATGTATGGACAGTGTATGAAGGAGCGCTGCGTTACAGTGAGAGGAATCAGTTTATGGAGCAATCTGAACAAAGAAACTAAAGAAGATAAATCAAATAATGACTTTAAAAAAGTATCAAAGCCAGTATGTTGAGCAAATACAGGGAAATGTGTTGATCTAAGTCTTGCTATGTTTGTTTTGTGGCAAAATGTGAATTAACATGTGGTCTTTTTTGTTTGTTTTTTTGTTGTTGGTTGTTTTTGAAAATAAGACAATGAAATGTGAAAAGGCGTGTTGGCCTGCAGTTCTTTTTCATTTGTATTATGTGTTTAGTTAATTAATATCTTGTGAAAGAGGGGCAGATTCTATAAGATTTTTCTTCTTTCTGCTCATTTTCATTCACGTTTGAGATTTTTCGTTTGTATTTACTGTTTTATTTAATGGCAGAATGAAATAAAGTCCTGAAGTCCTTTTACTAAAGTCCATTCACACAAGTCAGACATCTGGAAAAACCTTTGGTCTCTAGCCTCTGTTACTAAAAGAAAGAAAATACTGTGATGCCAAATATACAAAGATTCACGTCAAGAATGTCAGAGAAAGAAGAAGGGATAAGGAAAGAGAAAAATGCTTATCCATGCACTGATGGAGACACAGCAGAACTTCTTATGAGCTAGCTGTTCTCCTGAGTCCATCTTTGCTCAGCTCGAGTTGAAGGCGCACTGCGGTGAACATTCCTCGCCCTCTCATACGCTCCTCAAGGTTTCTCCTGACAGCTCAAAGCTCTGCCACCTCACAGCGTGGGGAAGTGTGTCTCGCCATGCAAAAAAAAAAGAAAAAAAAACCTTTGCTCTTATGTGACGAGCGCGGTGAAAAACAAGTCTGGGGCTGGCAGCACCGAAGGAGACGTGAGGGGAGCGTTGTGACAGCGCGGAGTGACAGCAGCTCTGACAAACACAGCTAATAAAGCGGCGAGGTTTTTGATGTTGGTTTACTTACAGGGAATTTTCTGACTTTAATCTCTGAGCCCAAAGCAGGAAGTTAGGGAGCTTCTGATGGAGTTGACAAGGAGTTCATTCTTAGGATTGCACTGTGAGGAAAACATGCTCAATGCTCTTCTAATTATACACCAGCTAACACAAAATCAAAAAAGCTGGGGAGGTTATGGGTCATCAAAGTCAAAGGGCACTCCAAATGGCTCATACACAGTGCTATTTTAAGGTATTATATTCATCTCTGATCAATGGGAATTTTACAGAGGGATACTGGGGGAGAAGTGATCCCCCTTTTGTACCAGCACTGAAGGTAATAACAGGGGCATTATTGGCAAGATGGGATTGATGGATCAGTGTAAGCTGTGATGGCTTTGTGAGTATGCAGAGCTCTTCATGTGTCATGCTCTCTTGTGCAACACCGTAGCATAATGTGTATTAAAGCCACACTGTGTAGTTCAGGGGTACCTGGCACCTGGTAGCCCACAGGGAGCCAACGAGGTGCCCTCAGGGACACTTCAAAAATAACATGCTACCACCACAGAACTTGAAAGTAAAAAATGTTTTTTACTTTCAATGTGTTTTGCTAATAAATCACACTAAATAAATGAATAAATTAAAAAAAGACAAAATAACTTGTACATTATATGTTAAAACCACCTATTTTTCCCTAAACTTAGACTTGCATGGGGTCAAAGTTTACATTGATGCTGATGCCACACCTCTATCAACACGAGTACCAAATTCCTAAAGCTGCAACTGTTGTACATAGCAGCAAAATTTAACAGAAAAATAAATAATTCAAGGTACTTGTAAATATTATCATTAAATTGAGCAAGTGGCCCTCCAAAATACTCTTCATCTGTAGGGGAGCTCTCAGGTTCAAAAAGGCTGGGGACCCCTGGTATAGTTTGTTCTCCTATCTAGTGGTGAAACTGAATTTTGCGTTCAAGCGAACAGTGCTCTCTATCGCTTTTTCAAATGTGCGTTATAACGGCTGAACCCTAAAGTAGCCGGTAGGTGCCTAGAGGCTATGTCTTCCCTTTTTTCGCATTTTTGCTACCGAGGATTCCTTCTCCTGTGGCGTGGCATAAGTATGATCTTGCATTTTGAACGAAAGTGCAGTGACGCATTAAGCCTTAACCAGTAGTACTATGAAGTGCTTAATGTCCCTCTAGGCTGTTCATAGTTTTTACAGACTGGAAGGACATGGAAGCCTCTATAGGACTTATCCTTTCCATGTAAATACAGATAAAAAATTCTTCGCTCAGGAGGACAAGTCAGATTGTTGTCACAGGCAATTTGACACAAATGAGGACATATTTATGAATGTAGACATTGTTTTTATCAGTTTTAATTTGTTGACTAATTATTTTGATCATAGCTTTCGTCAACAACCTTTTTTCCCCTGACGAAAACTAGACTGTAACTACAAAAGCAAGTGCACATGGACAAAAACTAAATTCACTGACATTTTCGTCAACAAACCAAAGAAAAAAGACTAAAATGTTTGACAGAGACTTAATCCAATCTGACCTAATTTCATCATGAATGATTTGGTTGTGTGGAAAGGTTGGATGAGTTAAGAGGGACATCCAATCACAACTGCCTTAGCTTCGTGGCGGTGGGATAAGTTGTGGAGCGATCCATTCATAACTACTCTCTTTATGAATTGATATATTCACGTAGAGCAGGTTCACTGTTTGTTAAAAAGTTAAACTTGTTTCTGTTCATTTATACATTCAAACTTTAATAGCATTCAGTAAAGGGTTATTAGATGTTTCATTTTATCCAAGTGTAAAACATGACTTCAGAAATTCAAGGAAACATAAAAAATGCCTTACCCTTTACACTTCATAGTCCACTACATTTAGAGTAGATTTCGTCGACTAAAACGTTGTGAAATTTCATCAACTAAAACTAGACTAAAAGTAAAACAATTTAGATGACTAAATTAGGACTAAAACTAAAAGATATTTTAGGTAAAAGACTATAAAGCTAAATTAGAAAGTGCTGTCAAAACTAACACTGATTTTTAGGCCATAAATTACTTAAAATGCTACTCATTGTCCCTTTTAAGTGTCTTGAAAATGCAACACGTGACAGAGAGGAGGCAGCGTCTATTTCATAAACAGTGGACAGGAAAAGCTGTTATTCTCTCTCTCACACACACACACACACACACACACACACACACACGCTCCCAGATTTGGCAGAGCAGCTTTCTTTGAAAATCCCCAGGTGAGGAGAATCCATTAAGTTTAATTACTTCAACAGGATGTCCCTTTATGAGAGCACAGGTCCCAAAGAAGCAAGAAGAATGAGGATGCCCAATAATATGATAAAGACAGAGATATATTTAATTAACTGTGAGATACAGCTAGAAGGAATTTATTAAACTCTGCTTAATACTGTGGAACATCTCGAAGCAGGATTATGAATTGGGCAGAGGCAAAGAGCAGGCGGTAGGATGAGGTTTTTAACAAATGACAGCAAAAGCATGATTTCTCCTCATGTACGACACATTGATGACTGCAGCACGCTACCAGTTTGTCTCCATACTTGCCTGAGAAAGCAGATTAGATGAATTCTTATCCTGATCAGTGCTAACACAGTCAATAGTTCTCATTACTGTGGGAAGATTGGAAGCTGAATGTAAATAGCAGAGAATATGATTCTCCATTTGGCGGGGAATGATAAAATGCTGACGCCGCATGGAAACACTGCTGCGTTGTTCTGCTGTTTATTAAAAAATGCTTCAATTTGTATCTGCCAGAGCGGCCTCACTATCATTTAATTATCAGCAAATAAACACACTGATTCATATTCACGGGTGGAGTGTGCAGGCATGCAGCAGCTTCACTCTAAAAAGTGCCATAGTCCCCTGATGATGCATGACTTTTTATACATACATGCAATCTACATGTGACATCTTATGTGAAGGTGAGTGATTATTGACTGGCTGAAGGAGAAAAGTACGATTTAATCAATTTTTATTTAAAGTATTTATTTTAACAGTCTATGACCCTGTGATTATATAGGCTGTTTCAGCTTTTGGTTTATTGTGTTGCTTTTTTTTATTACTAATGTCCCGTACATCCATCCATCATCTACACTGCTTATCCTTTTTGGGGTCACATGAGCCCAGCTTACATTGGGCGAGAGATGGGGTACACCCTTAACCAGTGGCAGCCAATTTCAGGCGGACAACCATTCACGCTCACACTCATGCTTATGGAAAACTTAGAGTCACCAGTCAACCTCATGAGCATGTTTTTGGTCTGTGGAAGGAAGCCGGAGTGCCTGAAGAGAACCAACCCATGCACAGGGAGAGCGTGCAAACACCACACGGAAAGGCCCTGACAGACACGGGGAATCAAACCAGCAACCTTCTTGCTGTGAGGCAGGTGCTGCTGCGCCACCGTGCCACCCAGTTGTTAATGTTTGTATTTTTAATTAATCTTGTATTTTAAGTCTCCCCCCTTTTGTAAGGACCCCATGAAGCATTGTTGTTACTGTTGTGACAACTCATGGGGATCCAATATGAATGGATGGATGGATCAGGTTTCATTTTTAAATCCTGGGGATTTACTTCTTCATGTTTTCCTATAAAAATGTGCTCCTGTAGGACATGCTACATCCACATTGCTTTAAAGCATCATCTTTTACAGACATAGCTACTTCAAATTTTCCAACTTCCCTGAGAGGGTCTTGGCTGGTCCCTGACAGGTCCATGACAGGGCCTACCCACCCTGACAGTCATAGGTTGTAAAGTCTAGGCCATATCTGGGTGAATTTGTGGGGTCAGGTTTGCTCCCAGTTGATTTGACAGCTGATGTACAAACTGAGGAAAAGGCCGAGGGTTTGTCATCTTGTGAGGGAAGCACCATCTAATAGAGACACCCTGCTAATGCAAGAATGGGTGTGTTTTTGATGGATTTTAGGCACAACCTCAGAGGTCGGAGGGGGCTTCCAACAGCTGGAAGTTGGCTGGAAGTTGGCAGGCAGATGTCAAGGCAGGGGAAATTGAAGTGGCTGGATCTGTAGGTGTTCTGTACATGGGGTAAAGGGTTCGCACCCTCCTTTTCTTTACAGCAAAGGGGTGCTCTGCTCCTCCAACCAAAGTGGCACTGCATTTAGTTTAAGTAAGAAGCAGAGGATGACATGGCGCAGAAATCTAATCACTGTACCCTGAAGCCTGAGGGGACATTTAAGTAAAGTTTGATTTGAGATCCCTTGTTGTGCTCTTCAGATATTAAAACCACCAGTTCCAGTTTCCAAAGAGTATTTTCCCGCCATTCCTGCTCCTTGTTGCCACGTAAAGCTCATTTGATTCATTTACATGACTGTGTTACAGCGGTATGGCCACAAAAGATAACTGGCATCACTGCTATATGGCCAAAATAGCCGTCATCATACTTATGTCAATTATAACCGCCGTCCCTGAGCAGCTGGAGGCTTGGTGATATATCGCAGCTCTCTGTATGAATGACACGTGTGACAGGTGTTAGAAATCTATTAAACCGATGACAAAACAGCATGCTTTTGTAATGAAACCTCTAATTTTCAATTACAATAGTGGATTAATCGCAATCAGCACACCCAGGTGGTGCTGGTGATTAGCTAATCTTCAGAGGCATGCATAATGACATCTGTTCCACTGCACACCTCTGTTAGCCTGCCCTGCTTAACACACTGTAGCACGCAAATGAGGAGGAAGAGGAGGAGGAGAGAGGCCGATTCATCCGTGAGTAAATGTTTTTCCTGCTTGAAAAATGCGCTAAATTGAAAGCCACACAAGGTCACACTGTTTATCTAAAATGTCACCTTTCCCCTCATTTAAAACGGTTTCGACAGAGAGGCAATTATAAGCTAATTTTACTCATTTCAGAAGCACTGACATCAAGCTCAGTCCCTGCCTCCTCTGCCCCAGTGAAGCCCCTCTGTGGGGGGGGGGGGCACGGCGGCACATGTGCAGAAATCAAACTTTGGCACTTCAAAGACATGCCGCCACTTAATCAAGTCGACACAAACCCATCGCGGCGATGATTATTCTTTTTCAAACCATTTCACTCCTAAGTGGACGCACAAAGTTAAACGCTGGCAGCCAATCTACTTAATAGGGTCGGGGGGGTGGGGGGGGCTGAGAGCAGTGCGGGCACTAATTCAGAGGAATAAATACATTTTCAATTAGCCATCAGAGGCAGAGATGGAGACGCCATTAGGTGGAAAACAGTCCGGTTTTCATCAAACAGGCCGGCGTGCATGGAGGCATCATTCATTGTGGTGTTTAGAGTAAAGACTGAACTAATTGTCTGTAGTCCTCGGGCTTTCTTTGACTTTGTGAACCATCTTAAGATCAAATACACTCAGAAAAGAGGTAATTACACTGTATTCCATGACGGAGGGAGTAAACCAGTCCAATTAGGGGTGTTTCAGGCCTTGAAGGGACAAGGGCAGCTGCGTAATGTATGGGTAATTAAAAATTACCATGAACTACTTTAAACTGCTTCATCAGATTATTGACTCTTGCTTGTATTAAAGTAAGGGATGTGCCTTTAAAGGAAAAAATCTTCAAAAGTCTCTGGTAATCATTTGAGAAAATTCAAAGATTCGAAGATCGAAATTGCTGTTGACGAGCAAACTGATTAAGCATTGCCCTTATTCTGCCAAACCAGGGCTGGGTAATACATCAGTTAAATAGCTTAATTCAAATCATTTTCTGCAGAAGAATTAAAATGAAAAATTCTAGATTTTTTTTCTCAACGTACTCCAATCATAAGTTGTTGCATAAGTTGTTTAAAAAGATAATTACTAAAAATGTACAAATTCCTGATGATAGGCCTTTCAGGTTTTGCACAAGCTCATGTTTAGGCTTTTATTTGTTTCTTAAAATAGATTAAAAATTGATCAAATGGTTACATGCTACTACACTGTGAGAATAGCTCATCCTTCAGTGTTTATGTAGACATGCCTCCCAATGTTTGAACTACATAATCAACATTTTATGATAAAATTACAGCATGCATTTTAACTGTAAGAGGGAAAGTCTGTTTAGTTTTAAACATATTGTGACAACATAAAGGAAAAACTTGATTCATGTAATTTTTGTGTCACTTGGAGTTTTTTTTTTTTTTGTTTTTTTTTTGGGAGGGAAAAAATTTAAAATTGTAAATTGTGCTCTGTGGAAAAATATTGGGGGATTATGATTTCAGGCCATATCTCCCAGCTTTAGCCTTAACTAAGGCTCACATATTTGGCTACCATGACTGATAGAGTGTGTTCACAATCATAAACGTCCAAAAATCCTCCAAACCCTGATCCAAACGTACCCTCATTCTGTCACTCAGAGGCCTGTTTTATGCTTAATGCATCTGCAAGGTCGCAAGTGTCCGCATGGCCAGTGTGAGGTCACATATTCATGTACACACCTTTGGGTCCCATGTGGTAGATTTTTGCCAGGCCGTGCACATCCGAGAGATTTTAACAGATGTGGACAAGGAACAGATGGCAAACTTGGAGGAGCTATTGCTGTCAGGTAGTAAAAAAAAAAAAAAAAAAGCTAAAGATATATATATATATATATATTATATATTCTCATATGTAACACATACTTCATCTATCACTGGCATTGTTCCCCCTTCTCCTCTGATTCAGCAGCTCTACAGACCACCTCCTTTTTCTTTTTTGTCTCAATAACGTGAGTAAACACTGGAACTTCTACTCATGGTCCTCCATACTGGCAACAAGTTATCTATTTCTCCAACTTAAGTTAAACCAAGCTATTAGACACCGCACCGGTCTACTCTGTGGTGATGAGTCAGGTCAGTATGGTTCAGTACCATGTTTTCAAGGGCTCTGCATACCTTTTCTGTTATGTACTGGGTTGGCCACCCTGAGCCAACGGAATTTACGCATACTGGTCGATATTGGCAAACAGTTAAAGACTGAAAAATAAAACTGTGAAACTAACCAATGAGCATGTTTGACTGACATGCTAACTACAAGGAAACTTCCTGCTCTGAGGGTGAAGTGGACAAAATGAAGGTCAGGGAGCATCAGGCTTAAGGCTTACTTTCCCGACTTTAACTGTTAATAATTCCCTTTTTTCATATTTGTATGCAAGTTAATTAGGGATGCACAATGTTATCGGTTTGCTATCGGAATTGGCCGATAAAGAAATTTTTGCAGATATATCTGCCACACATATTGGCCATATATCGGCTAGAATATTGGTTAATCACATAAATGTACAATGTTGATGTGCCTTCTCATCATTGCATGGTTACATTTATAAATCAAGGGTTTCATTTTTGCAAGAGTTAAATGCTGTTTTTATTGTTTTACATCTGTTCCTCGCAAAAATATACTGTAACACTGAAAGACTCAAGTCCATTTTTGTTAAGTACGGAGCTTGTGCTCTTGACCAGAAATATCTGTATCAGTATTGGTATTGGCAATAATGAATTAAAAAATAGCGGCATATCAGATATTGGCTAAAATCCAATATCGTGCATCCCTAAATTTAACAACTACTGGGCAGCTCCCTCTTAAAAATGTAAAAACAGTATAATTATAAAAGCTTTTTAGACTTGGGATGTGGGAATCAAAAACCAATCCCAGCTGGGAATCAATGACATCCTCGCTGGAGGGTTTGATATCAATTATCTTTATGTTTAACAAGTACCTTGTTGATTTCTTCTACTTATTCCGACATGCCTTGCAAACCAAGGACATCCCTCTCTCTAGAGGTGGTCAGCAGGCATTAATCATCAGGGGTGACATGAGTTTGACATTGTTGGTGCTGAAAAACACTGTAGGACAGCTTTTTCACCACGTTGAGAATCCACAGGAGATGATGATGGAATTGGAAAAGTATTGGATCGATTGACAGATTTAATAATGATATAGGTATCAATAAAATTTGTATTAGTCCCCATCCTTGATCAAGTGAAAAGTCAGCTCAGCCAGTGTCATCTACAAAGGCTTGCGATATCACTCATGCCATGCTCTGAGAAGTAGAAGACAGATTCAGAAGGAGAGGGATCTGCTGATGGGACAAACTTTCACTCAGGTTAAAGTCTGTCATATCTCATAAATGTCTGCCCACCTTCCCCTCTTAGCAGCCATTCACAGTCACTAGTGTTGCTTCTAATGAGGGTGTCACGTCTATTTTAATAGCTGTGAAATCTTACAGAACAAGACAGGACGGACATGAGGTACTGCCAAATGTTCCTGTCTGCTCTGATTGTCCCAAAATGTCTTAAAAAACCCCCACAAAAGACTGTTTCTGCTGGGAAAGACAATGCAGGGTGCCACTCTCTATTTTTTTGAAAGTCGGTGCAGCTCGCCTATTGTTGATCGTTCTCTCTTGACCGACTATAGATGTAAACCAAAAATAACTCATCCAGGACTTCAGATAAGAAGACGAGTGTGCTGTGATTTAGTTTGACTGATCTGACCATCAGGGTGAAAAATAAACGATGAATTCTTTGACAGATCATACTTCTTTCATTATAAAAGCAGCATGGCTTCCTCATTTCTGTCAATATCTTAGCAGGGGGAGGTGAATTTAGGGCCTTCTCTGCATTATGTTGTTAATATTTCAGAAAGAGCTCAAGCAACCTCTTGAAACATTTGGCGTGTAACATGAGAGAGGAAAAGATTTGAACTTCTGACACTAACAGGCCCAGCCAAAACTACGTGGGCTACAAACTGGAATCCTTATGCACTTGCCTTGCCTGATCTGCTCCTGATTGTAGAGCTGTAATATTCATGACATCAATGAATTTTTCTCTATCCAATGTTTTAAATATGTAAGTTTGTGCTGAACTTACCTAAGAAGAGGCAGGCACACTGAGGGAGCTAAAAGGTCAAGCGTATTTGTGTAAAAACTTACGCAAAGTCTTTGGAATTATTCCACTTTTGGGGTTTAAAGAAGCCAGGACTTAAGTTTTCCTCATAAAACTGACATATAACATGATTTTTTTACAAGATTTGAAATATTGACTCTAAATGGACTCAAGATTCACTTGTGTAATTATTCAGCAAACTCATAACCAGAAGCACATTTGAGATATGGACAAGCTGCATTATTCAAAGGTTATCCTTAATTTGTCCTTGACCTCAGACTTGTGAGTAGAACTTATGAAGACGAAGAGTGTGGAAACAACATGAGGGCATATCTAAAGTTTGGGGCCTCACCAGTCAGCAGTCAGGATATGGAAGAAATGGAGGAAACTCTGCAAAGCTGCTTATCTGACTGAGATAAGAAAAAAATACAGAATGTTTCTTGGCAAATATGTCAACTTCCTTTAAGTTAGGAGGGATACTTCTCTGATTATTATATTGGTGCTAAAAGGGATCAGTACTTTGTGACTCATGTCGGTGAAAGGAAACCTGCCTGATTTAGGGCCCGTTTACACGACAAAGTTGTCACTAAAAATGAAAAGGTTTTTCCTTTGTGTTTTCAAAAGCCCTTCACATTCACACACAGTTGGTGTGATAACGATGCGTGTTCACACAGATCTGCTAGAATGACTGAAAATGTGGTAGCATGCATGCCAGGCCAGTAATTGCGATGTAAGTTTGTAGTGTCCTTAGTGAATAAAAAAAGTGTCTCCTCTGGTCAGAGTATTGACGCAGCAAATCCACATTTTGTTGGAAGGGCAATAACAAACACGGTTAGCAGCACACATGTTGCTCGGTAGTCGGCCATAGCTGTTGTTGCTGTTGTTGTTGTTCATAGGTGAGCATGCAACCATTAACTGAAACAGTACTGCGCATTTGCTGCACGTCACCATTTTCCCTGACAACAGTGATTCCTGTTAACACAGAGACAAAAACGAAAGCATTTTCAAACTTTTCACTCTGGACCCTGGTTTCAAAAGTTAGCAGATTCAGGCAGTCCGGGCACCGTTCTCGTGTAAACGGAAGGTGCAAATGCAACGAAAACTCGCGGTTTTTAGCCGTTTTTGTTGTCGTGTAAATGGGCCCTTAATGTCTGTAATCAGGCAGATCCATCTTCCCAAGATCCAATCTACAATTGTGAGCAGGCCAAAGTAGGACAGCCAAATCAGAGTTCTTTGGATCAGGAAGAGGTGGGAGCTGCAGGCAAAACGACAGCCAGAAGTGACTGCTCATAGCATAGCTGCTAACAGCTTCAGTAGCAGTTTTATAAGAGCAGTAACACATTTCTTTATTCAATGAAGTACAAATAATAACAATACAAACTTTTCTATAGTAAGTATATTTTCGCTCCACTTATGACATGTTTTTACGAGAGTTTGTTTAACAAAGTGGCTCACGTATTGTAGCGCAGTGGCCTACTAAATTGTCTGATTGACCCGTAACAAATGGATAATGGTGAATGGAGTTGAGTTTACATAGTGCTTTTCTAGTCTTTCAATCAATCAATCAATCAACTTTATTTCTATAGCACATTTAAAAGAACCACAGGGGTAGCCAAAGTGCTGTACATTCATAGATAAATGCAAATAAAACAAACAAAGGACCAGGTAGTACAAACTACAAGACTGGCAAACAAACTAAAAAATAAAACTACATTGTGTTAAAAGCTAAGGAGTAAAAGTGGGTTTTTAAAAGGGATTTAAAAACAGGAAGCGAGGAGGCCTGTCTTATAGACAAGGGCAGCTCGTTCCAGGCCTTGGGAGCAGCGGCGGCAAACGCTCTGTCGCCTCTGAGCTTCAGCCTCGTTTTGGGGACTGTCAGCAACATCTGATCGGCTGATCTTAGAGATCGGGGTGGGCAGTACGGGTGGAGCAGCTCGGAGATGTACGGGGGAGCAAGGTTGTTCAGGCCTTTAAAAACAAATAGTAAAAGCCTAAGTCTTTGACTACTCAAACCGGCTTAAGCTGCAGGTCACATCTACCCATTCACACCCATTCACTCTCACATTCACTCACTGATGGTTCAGAGTTTCTATGTTAGTTATCTATCAGTATCATCTAACACACTCACACCCTTTCGTGCCCATTTACACGCTACTGATGCAGCAGTGTGAGCAACTTGGGTCTAAGTGTCTTGCCCAAGGACACATCGCCATGTGACAGCCTGAGCTGGGCTTGAACCTGCAACCTTCCAATTACTGACCCAGCGCACTATCTGCCAAGTGTCTCATGTTCTGTCCTTCAGAACAAGGCAGTAACGCCTGCCTACTACATTACCTGATTGGCCCATACTGAATTTTATTGACAGAATGATCATCCAATCCACTGACGGTTATGCTTCTGAAAGGTTCTGCCCTCCCCAAACACTTTCTATGGGCGCTTTCCCAGACGGATTAGTGAAATATATTGAACAGCCCGTCTGGTGTGCCAGGTTTGGTGAAAAGTGCTATATAATTAAGTTTATGTACTTTCATACAAATAGTGGAACTCAGATCTGGGCGCCATGTGTTTGGAGCTGCATCAAGGAAGCAAACAAGCTTCCACCAGGTTTGGGCTGAGCAGCACTTAGGATTTTGTTCATCTGTCTTATTTGCTTATGTTTTGCGTTAGACATAAATATGGACTGTTGACACCCTGATATCAAGAGATAAGATAATAAGATAATACTTTATTGTCTGATTACTCAGAAATTTGTTTTGCATCACCAGCTCATCCATCATCACAATGTCGCATCGTTTAAAAATAATAAAAGCGTATCAATAAATACATCATAAAAGGCTAAAAAGTCCAACTATTCAACAACAGTCCAAACACCAATTGAGCCCAAATGCATAAGAATGTCCCAAGTCAGCTTCAGGGGTATGTGTGTGTAGCGCTGTCCCTCCTCTTTACCACTGTTTGTTTAATAAGGAAATCGATTGAGGAATAAATGAGAGCTTGTACTTGTTTTTCTTACAGTTTGGTACCCTGAAGCATCTCCCTGACGGCAGAAGCTGATACTCCTCATGGAGAACATGAGAAGGGTCCTTTGTGATCTTCTCAGCCAGTCTGAGGGTTTGCTTGGAGCAGCTGCTAAGAAAACAGTCCTCAACACACAGCCCCACCATTTTGGAACAGATACTCAACAGCCTAAGAATCCTTGCTTTGAGCTGGACAGTAAGGCCAGCTGTACAGTAAGAACTTGAAGTAGTTGATGTTAATAATAAATAGTAAATGTATCTAGAGTTATGCAGCAAATAGGATGTCGGTGCTGTTGCTTCTCCGGGGCATGCCTCCCATCTAATCTGGAAACAAACCCACAAAGTGTATGCACAGAATTTTCATTTTTGAATTCTGTTAATAACCAGCCGAATTAGATTTAAATTTAAGGACCGAAGGGTGGCCGGTTCAGGTCCCTACCAAACCATGTTTGGAAGTTGGTTTGGTCGCTGGAGAGGAGCCAGCTGACTTCCTGGGTGCTGCCGAAGTGTCCTTGAGCAAGGCACTTAACCCCAAAACTGCTCGGTAGCTTTTCCTCAGGAGCAGGACCATCAATGATGGTAGGACCTGTTTGTGCATGTGTATTTCAGACTGAGTTTGTGTAGCATGTTTCAGCAACAGAGTGTAAAGAATTGAATTTCCCCATGAGGGACGAATAAAGGATGTCTTTCTTTCTTTTTTCTAATGTCATAAGCTGTCATTCCAGGATTTCGGATAATTTAAAAGGAAATAAAAAGTTTGATCCAATAAACTAAAAAAAATCAACCTTCAGATTGATAGAAATTGGCGTTAATAAATAAAACTCAATCCTCAGCTTCAGAAACCCATCAAAACAAGGCCTCAGATCCCCCTTTTAAGCCCCTTAAATAAAGCTGTCTTATCATCAGACTGAGATAGCAGTTTTCTCTTCATGACCCCTGGGTCAGATAAGACCCCAGCTGAGAAAAGGTTCCCTCAGATTGATAAGGCACAGCAAAGATAAAACTGCTGCTTTGAAAGAAAAGCAGACACAGGTTGTAAACACTAACAACTGAGGTAGCGGCGGCATCGTTCTCCCCTAAATGCCGTCTTTCTGCGGGCAGGCCGAGCGATGAAGCAGCCTGTGATTGATGTCACTCATATCTGTCCTCTCATCCCGCCTCAGGCCGAATCCGGCAGAATGTGGTGTGAAATGAACATAGGCTCAGATTTATGATATTGGGGTATTGTTATGAAAAATGATAAAAGCTGTTTCAAGGTTTTGGATGAATGAAAGCGGGAAAGAAAAAGCAAACGGTAATTGAATTCTGCGAGGATAAATGTTGGAACGCCGGCA
Organism: Cetoscarus ocellatus; assembly: GCA_037902135.1. Taxonomy (NCBI): domain Eukaryota; kingdom Metazoa; phylum Chordata; class Actinopteri; order Labriformes; family Labridae; genus Cetoscarus; species Cetoscarus ocellatus. Next base: position 246,884 of record JBAMNC010000494.1, read on the forward strand.
CGTCGAGGGATGCGGCTGTAGGGGCCTTTTTTCAGTGAGGACGATAATGAAGAAGAATAGAAAACAGGCACATGTAGGGAGGCGAGGGGAAGCTGGGAAACAGAGATTTGAATCTTGTGTGTTATGATATCGCTGTGTCAAACCCAGCTTGCCAACACAACACACATTCAATCAGGGTTACGCTGCTTGGCATGCGATCCACCTTCGCTCTCTGATAAATTTTAAATGCAGTGCACACAAAGCGAGTCGTTCACTTCACTGCAAAAGCTGTCTGACAGAACAAAGGCAGACAAAAGAGAAGAGAGAAACTCACAAACATGGACGACAAGCCTGACTGTATACATAATTGAGCAAAGGTAGTCTTCAATCATCCCGCAAAAACTGAAACAGTCTTTGATTTGTGACGTCAGATGAGACTCAAAGTGGTTTCTGTGAGTTGTCTTTTCATTACCGTGCTGCTTTCAGCCTCGAGAGTTGTTTGGGGGAGAAAAACAACAAGAGTAAGGCAATCAGCAAAGAGAGGCATCAATCATCATGATGCTTTCTGGGGATTTCAGTCCCGGTGACTGAAGGCGTGGAGTTACAGCAGTGTCACACGCAGTTCTTCATCCTGCTGGGGATATATGGTGCTGCTGCTGTGGGGCTGAAAGGCTTTAATTCTGCTCCAGGCGGCAGAGCTATGCTAAAGGGGTACTTTGGTATTTCCGAATTGGGGTTGTGTGAAGTGCTTTACAAAAGACAGGATGCACCTCAAAGATGCTGGTCAGCTCAGCCCCTTTGAGGTGAGACTACCAAAGTACCAGACCGAAGCAGGAGAAGAGCCTGTTTCATGTTATTCTGCTGATTTAAAGATCATGTATTGTGCTTAACTTAGATTTTAATGGTTTTTATACAAAACACAGCAGCATTTCCAGCTTGGTTCAGCCCAAGTCTGGTATGGTTAGGAGTGGTTAACCCTGATTGTCATGTCGGTCAAGTTTTCTTTTATTTTTAGCACATTCATGTCTCTTGTCTTGTCTTTTCTGTTTTATTTTGAAACACTAACCCTTGTCTCTGTTCCAGATTTGTTCCTGTCTGCCTTGCCCCCATCTTGTCACACCTGCTTCCTGACTGTTTCACTCCACCTGTTTCCCTTCATCCCTCATTACCTCTTGTATTTAACCTCATGTCTCCCACTGTTTTGTGCCAGTTTGTTGTACCTCACAGTCTTCGTTTCAGCATTCTTCATAGTCTAGTCTTGCCATTTATTAACTTGCTTGTTTTCTGACCTGAACTGAACTCTGCCTGGTAAACTATTAAACCTTTTTGCCTTGACCTTAGGTGTATTGCATTTGTGTCTGCTTCTTCTGAGCCATGTTTCATGACACTGATATCACTTGCATTTCCACTGCACCCTCACCCCGTGTCTAGAGAGTAGATCGGAAGATGACGGTCACTCTGGCTACGTCCAACTCCTTCTGCACTTCCTCCTCTCCAATGAGGGAAAGGAAGGTCTGACATACTCAGTGGAGTATTTTCCCATGCGGACATTCTTTGTAGCAAAAGTAGCATAAAGTCGCTCACTCAGATCCACAGGTGATTTAAACAATGAAGTACTGTATGTTTTTATTAATTTAAGATGCTGTTGCACAGGAAGTGACGATGCTTACGACCAATCAACAGAATGCACCGTTTTTATCTCCACTCTTCGGGGTGAGCTTGGTACCCTTGGCACCCCAGCAGAAGGGTGCCAAAACAGTGGGACAGCACGGATCAGTTATTTGGGTAACTTCCCCTTAATTTGGCAGCGGAAACACCTCTAACTGTGTACTGGCCTGTTCCAGGCCATACTAAACCAGGCTGCTTAGAGGAAACACAGCTTGTGTGTCCATTGTATATTTACATTCACCCAGAACATGAGAGAAATCCCTCCTTCCAGTCATTTTCTAGCCTACCTTCTGGAAAATCTTTGCTGTTTAAAAAGTGTCTCCTAATGATGTCACTGGGGAATATGCCATCTCCCCCATATGGAAAACTCTCCCTTAGTCAGGTGTTTGTTCAGACCACAGGTGGCTCCAGTGGGATGAAAATGTGTAAGCATGACTGTGCAGCCACATTAAACATTAGAGCACAGCCCCAGAATGCTGTAGTCACAACTACTTCCTGAGACAACCCTCATGAGCTCTTCAGGAAAACAGCCTGTTCTGTGCAGGGTTGAAACAGTGGGATTAACAGCCCTGCCAAAAGAAGAAGAATTTTGCGAGACCTTCAAAAGTATATTTTAGACATCTGGGAGCAGTGACAACTTGGTACAAAGTCATAAAACATGTGATTTTTAATTATAAAATGAGCTAAAGAAACTATGTCTAAAAAAGGGCATGTTATCCAGTAATAAGAAAACTTTCAGTGCTAACTGGCTAACACTGGCTTTGTAAAGTTAGATAGGAATAGCATCAGAAGCACCCTTGGCTGCCAATTTTGGTCATTTTTCTGTAGTTAAAAAGCAGTCATATTTTGCTGTGAAGTGGGCTGGTATGAGGCTCTTTATAACTGTCAGTATAAAAGCCACAGGTGATGCTGGACAGCATGGCCTCTCTACTGAGAAATCAACAGAGGCGCAGCCATAGTGACTAATGGACAGGTATGCTAGCTTTCAGCAACAATGTGAAATTTTCCGCATTTTTAAAATAGTAATTTTGAGGTTGATCAAACTGTGGATGGACCTTCAAGTACTGTTACATTAAAAATAAAACAATGAAGTAAAATTTTAATTTGCTTGGAGATGCCTGTTAACATGATGCCTTTAAGAGAGAAGAGCTGGATGCCAGAACAGATGTTGGGCTATAAGGCTTTGCACAAGGCATCTTATGTTAGAAAACTCTACCTTTAAATAAACTAAATCATCAGACTTACAATCTTTAGTGACTCAAAACCTTTCTGTGTGATGATTATTGTGTGATCTTAATATATACAGTTTTAAATGTTGCCTAAAAACCTTCTCTTTCTCCTTAAAGTCACAGGTCTTTTATGAGGCCTGTACTTTATCTCATGCATATATAGTCATATAACATTTGATTATTTTTTTCTAACATTTAATTCATTATTTCTGACATTTGATTAATTATTTCTAATGAGCATATAGTCATTCAACATTTGATTAAGTATTTTGATTTGCATTGATTTGCACTCAGTGTAATGTGTGATTAACATTAATCAATACATAACTAAAACACATTTTTCCACCACAATGCCTGTGAACATGATGCGTTTAAGAGACCAGCTGGATACCAGAACAGACGTTTAGCTACAGGGCTTTGCACAAGGCATCTTATGCTCTATATAGTGAAAAATTGAGTGTTTGTCAATAGTAGGTATATTAGCCTCAGGGAAAGCTTGTCAGCTCAGCCTCTTTAGGGAACACTGGTTGGAGTGACAGTATTGAAGATGAAAGCTATACACTGTCAAAAATGTGGATATTTGCTTCACATTATTTTAGTTATTTTGAGATAAACAAGCTAAACGTATGCTAAGTGTAGAACTTTTAATACATGTCAATTACAAGGAAAGGCTGAGTGCAGGTACTATGCAGACGTGGTTTTGCTCCACATCATTTTGCATTTGAAAAGAAAAAAACAACCTTGTGGTAAAAGTATGCTCAACACAGACAGTTATGTGTTCTCGTCAACAGTACGTATGTTAGCCAGAGGAGACGCCTGTCAGCCTGGGTGCAGACACAGTTGTTGGACTCAACATTGCATCACACACGTCTGTTGCTCTAGATAGTTTGGCCCATTTTAAGAAAAATAATGTAGTTTTAAAAAAAGAAGAAAGCACTCTAGTAAGAAGAAATGTTGACCAGCAGAGGGTGTATGGCCAAAAGGGATGGGAGGTCAGTGAGGCTCCTTTAAGGAAAAACTGGCTGGAGTACAGGCACAGAAAAAACACCGAAACATTCACCTTTGGAGTGCTCCTTACAACTCTACTTCATAAATACTAAACTCTGCTTTTAAACAGCAGATTAACATCTGCTTGACCTGTTTGCTCTCCTTTAATGTCCTAATGCTTGATCACAGCTCTGTTCATAAATGAGGTGCAAGAGACTAGAGCATTAGACGGAGCTTTAGACATCATCAGACTTCTTTTGTTTATTATTCCTTTTATTACATATTTAATGAAAGTAGTTCAGCGACTAAACAATTCATGTCTTTGGCTTCGATTCTCTTGTTCTTGTTCTTGTTTTACTTTGTTTGATTTTGATTTGTTCATTTTGCATGAGACTCTGAAGTTTGTCCGAGGACAAGGGTTTAATTGTTAACAAATGTTTGTCTTCATTATTAAGCTCCAGTATTTGGTAACATTACTTTTAATAACAAAGTTTGTTTCTTTGCATGATGTTTTTAAGTTAAAAAGTAACCTGTGACATTACACTGATATAAAACTCTTTATCAGCCTCATACATACGTTGGTTATGTTGTCCAGACAGCACACTGCTGACTGTACCTTTATCTTTTAACATGTTTACCACCTAAATGATATATTTGATGTTTAACTCTGCTGCCTCAAATAACTGCAATAACAGGTAACTGAAACACTCACCAGACAATTATTAGGGACACTCAATGCAAATATCAGATCAGCCAATCACACTGTGCAACTCAACGCATTTAGGCATGTAGACACAGTCAAAACAACATGCTAAAGTTCAAATCAGGCTTCAGAATGGAGAAGAAAAGTGAATTAAGCGACTTCCGCCTTGATACAGTGTTTTCAGACAAACTGGTCTGAGTATGAGGATTTTCTCTAGGGTTTACAGAGAATGGTCTGAAAAAAGAAAATATCCAGAAAGTGGCAGTTTTCTGGGCCATATGAGAACAGCAAAAACGGTTTGAGATGATAGAAAGGCAACAATGAATCAAATCACAACAGATAAGCAAAGATGCTAGCAGCTCTAGCAGCAGTTTTATCAGATCTTTTTTTTTTAATAAATGAATGCAAATGAGAGAACGATCGTCCAATCACCTGCTTTGGAAGGTTCTGCCCACTCCCAAACACTTTCTATGGGCTCCTCCCTGATGAACTAGTAAACTGTACCAAATGGCCCTTTTGGTGCATCAGGTTATCATTATTGTTGTCTTCTTTTCTTATTTACGGATGGAGCCTCTTAAATTTTCCTCACTTTCATTGACAGAATCTTGGCTGGTCCATGACAGGAAAGTGCAAGGACCCTCACACCTCCACTCCCTCATGGCTCTATTGAGATCCCTACCATGATATGATATACATGTAACCCTTACTACTTATATTTTAAAGGATATATAAATTAAAAGTTTGATTACTGTGGAAAATTCCACTAAGTATAGAAATTTGAAAGCAAAAACAAACCAAAAAGCAAAACCTTATTTAGACCCTCATTGGCTGGAAATTGGCTGGTGAAAGCATGAATTTTAGGTCATGGACCTATTCATGTATCATCATTTGGGTCGTGGACCTATTCTTGAATATATATCTTTTAAATTTGCTACCCATGTGTCAATTTAAGTTATGTATGTATTATTCAATAAAGAAGTGTGTCCCCACACACGGTGTGTCTGGAACTAAGCCTAAATTAGAATGAACATAAGTGTATACTGTTTAATGACCATATTCAGAGTACTGTCAACACACAGTATGTGGATATGGTCTAAGTACCTTAGCCATGTTTGGAATGTATAGAAGCATACCGAACAGATATAAGGTCTGTCATAACATACTCCTGACAGTCAGCCTGTGCCAGTCATCCTGACTCACACACACACACGGACCCCCACTGTAGTAGACACACACCATGACACAGCTAGTCAGCATCCACTTGCATCCATGTCTCTTTGTACCGGTCATGTAATAAACTATGATAATCTCCAGTCTGGTAATCTTTCATTAAACATCTCTCACTGGCAATTGTCTGGCAACTGGCTGGAAATCTGCCGGTATTTGGCTGGGAGGGGAAAATTGAAGTGGCTGCATCCGTAAATACACACTTTGTATGTCTTCCCAGTCCCCTCTTCATTTATTCTGCTGTGATTCTGATACTTCTGTATGTCTATACTCCATTTTAACCCCTCTTGCAAATTTTCAGCTATATTTATGAAATATGGTAGACTTACATGGCTTACCAATGTTATTGATGTCCTGTCTTTATGGTTGGGTTTGAGAGCATTTTGGCAGCAGGGTAGCTGCATTTAGTGAAGCTGCAGTGATATCAGTGGTAGGCACTTGTGTAATAAAGAGGAAGTTTGACTGGAAATATGAAGAATTAATTTAACAGTTTTCAGTTTCCCAACTTGAACATCTAGCTGTCTATCCACACACATCTCTAAAGGGAACATTGCTCTTGGTTTTCAGAGCATGATGCCCATTTTAGCCAAAGTTTTCCTCCTTTCCTCCCATCCATTCAGAAAAATCAGAGGCAGCAAGCCTCTTTCACAGCACACATTTTGACCTGTCATAGAGGGAAAAGCCTTAACAACACGGACAATGGCTCCCAGTAAGCTCTGACAGTGTGACAGTGAGCTGGCATGCACGATACAGCGCACCCTGAAACCCAGGCAGCTAAATGGAATTCGGACTGTATTGATTTTATTATTTACACCTGGGCTTTTCCAACTGTGTCGTGTCCAAACGTTGGCTGTGGAAATGGCCCATTGATGCGGTTCAGGAGAACACAGAGAGCAAAGAGAGGGGAAACTATTGGAAACAGGGAAAAGAATTTGCAGCTCGGTCTGCCAATTTGACCACCTGGCCTAAAGAAGGCAGGGGATTCTCAGGAAATAAATTGCAAGGTGCGCTATAAGCATGGATGTATTTGACCGTTTGAGGGTGAAAGAACAGCACTTCTTTGGGAGTATATAAAAGCCTTCAGAGGATTACATTTGCTCTTAAAGCTGGCAAGGAAAAAGCTGACAAAATGATGCTGCAACCTGCTCAATTCAGCCATCAGCAAAACCGTTCCTCTGACACAGAAACCACAAGGACAAGCCATTATCATAAATACAACTGCCATTCAGACGCAGAACAACCAAGGGCTTACACAATACATAACCATATGGCCTAATTTCCCTGGACATATGTGGCAGAATGATTGATGTTTGAGCAGCCATATTTAATACACAGTGGAGAGGCTGCAGTTGGAGCATTTCAGGGCGATCAGACTGTTCGCCTGCATGCAGAGAGAGGACGAGTTCACTTCTGAGCGTCCTTGAAAGCTGGCAACGCCACAGTGAGGTAATAGCAGGCTGGATCAGAACAGCTGCAGAAGGCCTTCATTCCCAGGCTATAAGGTATCATCAGCTCTCAGAGGGTTTACAGTCTCTTGAACTTTGTCTGTGATTGGTTGCAGAAAGGTCATGAAGAGACGAAAATCACACAAAACAATAGGCTGAAGTGGCCCCGGAGACTATTTGGGTTGTCCTTCCAGGGAAACAGCAGAACTGTGATCAGGAGCCAATTTTTTAGTTTTCACATGACGTCACACACTCGGATGAAGAGGGAAGAAAGGCCTCCTTCAGCAGAGCTCAGCTGCCATCCAAAGGCTTTAAGTTGTTGTTCAATACAGACGGACAGGCCAGGACTGAAGAAGAAAACTCAGAAAGGAGAAAACCGTGGATTAATGTTGACTGAAGCTACCTAGTTCTTCACCCTAATCCTGCCATGACTCATGGACAAAGCATAACAGCCTTAAAAGTGGTGGACATGGGGTGTTGGTTTGGTGACATGGTAAGCAACCAGGCACGATCCATGTACATGCTTCTGCCGGCCTGCGTATGAATCCAGCCTGTGGCCAGTTTGCAGAGTGTCCTCCCTTGGGTGACCAAATTCTGGAAACTCAAAAAGAGGACCCTCAGCAGCATGTGTTGGGTACACTGGAATAAAGTCAGTGGTCCAATGCAGCGCTTTATTATAAATATAAACCCTTTTACTACTATGATTATAAATGGCCGCCTGATCTTTTTTGCCTTTTTTGTCAATAAATGTGTCAGAAAATGCCCTTTGAGTAAATTATTTTCCACCTTTTTTCAGGTAAAAATAAAATACTCTAGCAAGTATTTGTCATTAGTAAGTTGTAAATGCTTAAAACAGCGTGTAATTACAAGAAAAGAAAAAAAGATTTGAATTTTCAACAGGTTCCTCTTCATAAAGAATTCTAAATGAACACGAACAACATTTTTGAGAAGACAAAACTGACATTCAACCTATTTTATATTATTTATTATTATTATTTTTTAATATTATTTCTATTATTATATTATTTAACTATTTATGAAATCCATAATACACGAACAATGATGAAAAAAGATGATGACAAAAAAGATTAACTGGGCGAAAATACTGAAAAAAAAGGCCAAAATACAGCAAAACAACAGTAAGAAAACACTCCAGAATGATACTAATGCTATTATTTACAGTATTTATACATTATTTACACAGAAAATACCAATAAACCACCAATAAATGACTCATGTGTTTGTCTCTGAATCCTCTCTATGCTCTCCAGCTCAGTCAGTTCACTTACAATTCCTCCCCCTCAGGTAATCCAGCCTTTATTGTAATGTATATCACCGAAAAGCTCTGCTTCTCAGCTTTCAGAATCCGTTGGAATTATTTGGATAGCATGGATACTCGAGGAGTTACCGTAGTTTGAATCATGCATGCCTTTTCTGTCACTGGCGACAGCTCCGTCTGTAGAACAATCTGAGCAAAACCCGGACAATTTAGGGAATTGTATAAAATCCCACCCGGACATAATTTTCCGACCAAAGAAGAGGACATGTGCGGGCAAAAGAAGACGTATGGTCACCCTAGTCCTCCCCTACTCTCGCTCGTCCCCTTTCACAAGCCTATCCACTGTCTCTCCCAATAAAGGCACAAAATGCCACAAAATAATCAAAAAAAAAGTGGTGGACAGTACATATTGATACCATCACTGATATAACCACTGTCACAACATGAATTTCTCAATATCATCATTAAAAGGGTTCCCAGATCAATTGGAGTTCTCAAAAAAAGACTACGAACGCATTGCTACATGGAAATGACCAACTCCAGCCGAACACTGTGGAGAACCATCTACTTAAAAGACAGTACACTAGCTTGTAAGGAGTAATGGTCTGAGAAGAACTGCGTCACGATGCAAGAACTGAGCTAAAGAAGTCAAAACACTGCAACAGTCAATTACTGTGGAGGCTAAGTTCATTTTTCGGTCACTGTATAAGTCCGGGACGTTTTCTGAATGTAAGAAATAACTTCAGAGCTCTGATATCAAAAGGAAAAACTGAATCTTAAGAGTACTTTTCTCTCTCTTAGTTAGAAAATGAATTGCAAACAAGTCCTCAGCAGATGAATTATAAATCATCTAGATGTGCTGGACATAGCTTCTTAATGAATACATTTCTCTTACCTTACATGGTCACGGTCGTAATTGATTGAGAGAAGAGGAGGATCCACATGAAAAAAAGAGAGGAGAAAAAAAACAGACATTAATAATCGAATAGAGCTTAACATTTGTTTCATCTGACAGCAATCATGATCTCTTCAACTTAGTGACATTTGAGGGAGCAAGATCATTGTAATCTGGAGATGAATATCAATCATAAACGGTTCGGAAAATGTCGAGGACCACCAGCACAGGACAATTTTAACTGAGTTTGAACATTCACAATCCTTCAAACGCACACACTGGATAAAATCAGACAGGTTCTGAGGCCACAGCATGCCTTCTGTTTCACACACTTACAATGTGATCTAACAGCGAGCTCAGAGAGAGAACAAATAGGACAACAGACAACTGGCTCTCCTGTAGGGCTGGACGATTTTAGGAACAGATCTAATTGCAATTCTTCTGGCAGATATCACCATTTCAATTCGATTCACAATTTTCTTCAAATAAAGCTGCAGTGCAATATTAACTATGTTAACAGTATAGACAACAGTAAGGAAATCAATGATCAGAAGCACATAACACATTATTCATCATCTAGTATTGATGATAAATAATCTGTTTTCATTATTTAAGACTATACTCCAACTTCTACTCCTAAACAAGGGCTTTGTGTTGTTGACCTGCTTACCAGCACTTCTGCGGTGGAGATGTGACGTTCACGAATGAGTCGACTCTTTTGAACTGCTCTTTTAAATGAACAATGAGAGCCGATTCGCAGTTGTGATTTTGATCTGAAAACACTAAATCTTTCAGCCCTACTCTCCCGGTTGGTGTACTGTTTTGCAGCAAAAAAGCAAAAAAAAAAGAGAAAAATGAAGTAACATGTTGTGCAAGAGCCCTTGTGAAGGGGTCTTTTTTATAATAATCTCCTAGGCTTGGCTTGGAGAGATATGGACCCCATATTATCCTGTAAAATTGGAAGTGAATCTGTTAAAAAATTGCATCCAAACAAATATACGTATCACCACCAAAATCTAATCATTTCTGAGTTGGGCTATTACCAACATCTCCTGAAAATTTCAACAAAATTCGTCCATTAATTTTTGCGTCATTTTGCTATCAAACAAACAAACATACACCAGCAAACACATAACCTCCTTGGTAGAGATAATACAACATCTGGAGTCTCAGGCTAGTCTTAAACAGCAAAAAACATTTTTTCAAAGTAAGAGGCATCTAAAGCTACATTTAAACCATCTTCCCACAGAAACAAAGACAGGACATGGAAAATAAAGTTGATTAAGTCAATATGTTGCACTTCTGTGGTCACGTTTTACAGCTTCCCAAAGAGAGCAGAGCCTTGTGCCTTTAAAACTATTAAATGTTCTTGGCATGAGTCTTCATGAAGGGAAATCTGCTCAGTCCTGTCATGTGTGCACAAACCATAAAGACGACCCTCGGCTGTTTATATGAATCATATTACTACGGTAAACACGCTCCATTCATATTCATTACACTTAACTGGCAGGCTGCCTTCACACTGACACATATTACAATGTTCAGATACATACAAAGGTTTCTCATGAAATCTGCTACATTAAAATTGATTCAGCCTGTGTAAGAGTGCAGAGAACATTTTGGCATCAATTTGAATCCAACAGTCACCTTGAAAACCTCAATCTGAGCCCACAAACTCTGAAACTTTTACCACTCAAGAGTGAAACAGAATATATGTTTGGCCTATTTTCTATTTTTCTTAATGCAATATTAAAATAACAACATTTTTCTGCAGAGCTGCGGCACATTTATTGCCTACAGGTACACTCAGACTAGTCTGTCTCCCCCCTGCTGAGATGTTCCTCACTTTGAAAAATACACAGAGCAGTGACAATACACGGTTTCCTGTAAAATATATTCATACAGTGTGGCTGCTAGGGCCAGGAAATGATAACTGTGAGGCATCCACTGAAATAACCACACATCAAGTGGCACTGAATCTGCTCCAGTTAAATAGTACTAGGATTATATGCTTGTTGCACCCACATATGGAGAGAAACACGATCAGTGAATCACCACAATAGTTTGATTTAATGCAATATTTTGATTGCCAACAACTGCATAGGCTACAATCCATTGGGTAAGTTGTGTTAATAGCCTACACAGCTATAAAAACAATTACCAACAATTTGAGGTCATTGTGGAGCAGCAGGTGGTGCTTTGACATATGGCAGAAACAGAGCCCCTTACACAGTATCTGTCACAGAAGGTTCTGGACTGCTGGAGCTGAGATGGAGCAGAGACGGTGCAGCCGAGCTGGTGGAAGCACTCTTATTGACTTAAAGTGTAACCTATAATCTGTTTTGCCGTGGTGATGTGGAATCTAGGGCTGAACGATTTAAGGAAAAGATCTAATTGCGATATTTCTGGTACATATTGCGATTTCAATTTGATTTATGATTTTCTTCAAATCAAGCTTCAGTGCAATATTCACTATGTTTACAGTATAGACAACAGTAAGGAAATCAATGATCAAAAGCACATAACGCATTATTCATCATCTAATATTGATGATAAATCATCAGTTTTCATTATTTAAAGGATACTCCAACTTCTACTCCTAAACAGAGGCTTTGTGTTGTTGACCTGCTTACCAGCACTGCCATAAATGCAAATTGCCTGCGTTGTCTAAAAATTGTGATTTTGATCTGAAAACAATAAATCTTTCAGCCCTAGTGGAGACTGACTGAATATATATATCTGGACTTAAGGGGTAAACATGTTGTACTGGTATTGATTCTACTGGTATTTTGGATGTAGCTAACTGTTTACATTATAAAAGAGTAGTTTATCAGAATTAATGCATGTAAACACCAGTACCTGCCACTGGTCACCTGTGGATTAACCTCATGTCTACTCGTGGCTCTGTCCTCTTAAATAAACCGTAGCAGAGTCTTCAAAACTTTGTCATCAGTCCACGATGTCCAATATGTTAATCGAGTCTAAGTCTGTATTGAAATTCACACTGACACCAGCAGCATCAAAGCTAATCATCACAGTGTGATGCGATCAGGTTGGCTCGGTAAATGAGTATTTGATGAAGCTAAGAACATGAAGAGTTTAAATTTATTTTACAGAGTTGAGATTTAAATTTTTGCTGAACATTGAATAAATTATTTATATGATAAAAACAAGTGATAAATGAGTCTTTTATTGTGTAACTTAGTTGTCCTTACATTAGGATACTTGTTGACTTGCTCCTTGAGATTTTTTTGTTTTGATTTGCTGAGCAAACCTTTCAACCAATAGTAAAAAAAAAACCAAAAAAAAAAAACCACGATTAGTATTGGCCAATTTCACTAACAGGTGATCAGTGATCGGTATTGGCCAAGAAAAGCCTGATCAAGGCAACCCGAGTTCTTATTTTGTTTATCTTTACAACCGCCAATGAGGTTGTGTTTTTGCCAGTGTCTGTTTTTTTGTGCGTTTGTTTGTTTGTTTGTTAGCAAGATCATGCAAAAACTACTGGACGGATTTTGCTGAAATTCTCAGGAGATGTTGGTAATGGCCCAACTTAAATATGATTAGATATTGGTGGTGGTCCAAATAAATGCCATCAGTGAACGATCGTTTTTGCTCAATAACTGTCTAACTAATAATGATATCAACATGAGTCTGAGTGCAAGGTGTGGGTTTTCAGGGTCAAGGAATCATATTATGATGGTAACTTTATCATGGAACTATTACTTATAGATGAAACAGCAACATGTGAGCTACCTTGGTGGAGGTTTGCACTCTTCTTGTGCTTTCTAGTTTTACATGTTTTGCAAATGAATGACATCATGCTTTCATCAAAGGCAGTCAGCAGAAATGATAAGAAAGAAATCAAAACTGTGATCATAAGGGAACAAAAGTGGTCCAAATTTTGCAAACTGCACAACACCAGAAACACCAGAAATTCACAGAGGCAGTATAGCACTGAATATCAGGCAAGATGTTTTTGACATTGTTGCCACTGAATTACCTGTGTAGGCCAACTTTCACTGACGCCAAACATCGATAGGAATCTATAAAGAATCAATAAGTAGAATCAATAATGCCATTTGGATCAATTTCCATCCCTCCTCTTCTCTGACAAGGCAGCCATTGTAACAGACATATAATGTGCAGTCTGACTTCAGCATAATGTGATAGACTGTCAACAGATTGAAGAAATAGAAACCTTAGTGTGAGTGACTGTCATCTAAATTAGCATCAAGCTGGCATTTAATTCATCATGATGTTTGGATAGACAAATAAATACAGTCTTGCACAGCGAGTACAGTATGTTTGTTACATTCCTCTTTGTCATCTAGTTCTGCTTCTGAGTCTTTTCTAGTTAGACCTGTTTAATGCAGAGGTTCTAGCAAAGGAGTTGAGCAGGTCAGGGCCTACACTTGTTAAAAATCCACAAATACATGACAACTAACCGAAGAGTTAAGTCTTCACTTAAACAGATCAAAGACTCACTGATGCACTTAACTCAACTGGCACCCAAGGGAGCCCATTTACAAAGATTTACTCAAGCCTCCAATTAGTGAGCCTTGTTCATGTGATCTAAGCAGCCTGCACGCCGTGACTGATGTATCTCAGATCGGGTTTTGAGTCAGAACAGCGAACACATGTCCCCATATAAACGCCTTCATCCAGGCTGTTGAGTTTAATCAGATCTTAAGCAGTCGCCATCAGACGCTTCAGTCGCCGTCCCTCCTCCCCCTCTGCAGTCAAAACAAGTTCAGCATCGGTTTGGACCCCACAGAGACAAACACTCCCTCACACCTTGTGATCAGAAAGAATCTGTCAGCGTTTTCTCTTAACTCCCTCTCCCCTGCGTCCTCTGCGGGGACCGAGCTTCTATTTATTCCTGGTGGTTCGTTTGAGCTTAATCACATCGCACCAACCAAGCAGCCACCTGGGGACGGGCTGAATTAATGAGTGTGAGGGATGGCCGGCAGATGGATGGGGGGGACCAGCGGCCCTTTTAGGAGTGTGCGATGAATGCTTGGTGGGTAGGGGTAAAAAAAAAAAAAAAAAAAAAAGTCCTCTCCCAGCCGACTGGGTCTCACTGAGAGTAATGATGAGGAGAGGGTGTCTGCAGGCTGACGGATTGTTCGGAGCTGTCCGCACCTCAGAGAAAGTCTGCAGAGAGCCTGTGGGCTCCAAGGAAGCAGGCATCTAATATCTGTGTGGCCAGTGGGACCAAAGACAAAGCACACAGCATAATGAAACATGGCGGATATAAGGATAAAGACCTATCTGGTACAGACAGGGGTCACCACCCAGGGGCTGGACAAATAAGAGTCGGTTACTTATGAGGATTGAGTTTGTGAAGGTAGTCGCCAATGCAACACTAGATCTGTCTTAACTCTTGGACTCCTAAGAGTGGCAAGTAAAAGCTACCCTAAACAGACAGAACCAAACACATTAGCAGAAACATCTGTATTAAGATGTCTACATTATGGATGAGGGATATCCAGGACAGAGCTTTTTGATATACTGGAAGAAGTCTGACTAGCATACTGAGAGGTCAGGCTAGAACTGCAGGAAGAGAGGAAATGCCTACAAAGATGAAGACAGCAGGAGTTCAGCTGGTATCAATAAGCAATACTGTAGGTATTATGGTTTATAATCATATGGATTATATTCAAAGATAACTTTATTCAGCCATCTTCACAATCCCCTGTTGTCCAAGTTAAAGGGAAATTAGGTTTTACAAAGCAAGGTTGCTTGAAGCCTATGACACTAGCAACTAGGAAGCATGGAGAGTGCAAACCTCAGCCAAGGTAGCTCACATATTGCTGTTACATCTATAAGCAATAGTTCCATGATAAAGTTACCATCATAATGATAATCATATGATTCACTGACCCTGAAAACCCACACCTAGCACTCAGAATCATGTTGATATCGTTATTAGTTGGACAGTTATTGAGCAAAAACAATTGTTCACTAATGGCAGTTATCTGGATCACCGCCAAAATCTAATCATTCTGAAGTTGAGCCAGTGTTTCTACACGTGTAAGATAAAGGCACTTGGTGTGCGGTTTACAAGGAAAGTACAAAGAACAGAATGAAATATGTCACACATGCAGGCGTGCACAGCAGTGTGGTTGGACACACGAGGTTCAGTTAGGAGAGGGCCTAAACCAGGGGTAGCCAACAGGGTGCCTGCGAGTACCTGGTAGCCCTGGTGGAGCCTCAAAGGTGCCCACAGGTACGTCCTAAAGAAACATAAGTTCACACCACAGAGTCAATGGCATTTTGAATTCTAACTTCTATTAGGTTTGCAAATAAATCATACCTACATCAATACAAAAAAAAACTAATTTAACATGTTTCATGATTCAAAATGGCCTTTTTTCTTTTAAACTTTGGCCTGTGTAGAGACAAAGCTTACTTTGATGTGCTGACGCCACACCTTTATCACCACTGCTGCTAGCTAGAGTCCTTACAGTAGTAACTAGTAGTAGTAGTAGTAGTAGTAACTATCTTTAGCACCATATAGACATGAGATCCCTCTTGAAAATGAGATGCCACATCTCAAGAGGCTTACCTTTCATAAATTTATACTCAATGGAGACAAATATGGTGGAGACAGATTTATGGTCTGGGCGTCCATGAGTCTGTCACTACCATAAATTCTTATTTTCAGTCCATCATCAGCTGAAAATACATCACCTTTAAATGCTCATATTGATGCTGTTGAATTATTCAATGTTAATTGAATGTGAATTTAATGTTCAAGATTATTATTGATTATACTTCTATAGAATTACCACTACAATCATACAGACATGAGGACCCTCCTGAAAATGAGATGTTGCATCTCAAGAGGCTAACCTCTAATAAATTTGTATTCAGTAGAAACAAAAATAATGACAACAGGTCTATGATTGGTCCATGGATCGGTTACTAGCTTTAGTTCTTACTTCAGTCCACTTGTCTCCGCCAACCTTCCTTCCTTCGCCCACACACCCACCACAGCATAGTGTGGATTTGCTGTTCATCATGAGACTGGGGTCCACATTCAAGATTTCCTGCTGCTTAACAGAAGGTTTTTTCTTGCCGCCATGATGAGGGATTCCTATGGATTCATGTTGGATGTATATTTGTATATGTGTCATATATGTATATATGTATCTATGCATATATGTGTATCCATAAAATGAAGAGTTTGTCTTCAGCCTGCTCTAATGTAAAGTGTCTTGAGATAACACTTGTTATGAACTGGCGCTATACAAATAAAGATTGATTGATTGATTGATTACAGTATCACTTGTACAAAAAAATCACAGAAGTGCAACTGCTGTACATATTAAGTTTTGCATAAATTAAATTTTTAAAGATACATATAAGTATAATATTCTTGTATTATTCCTTAATCATGAGTAACAATTAATGTCATTTAAAGTTAAAAAGTAAACATTCAGTGTCACATGTAGCCCCCTAAATGCATAATATGATGTTTTTTTTAGGTGAACTATGCAAATTTAATCAGTCAGAAACACTCCTCATCTTTGGGTGGCTCTCAGGCCCAGAAAGGTTGGCCACCCCTTGGCCTGAACACTATATTTACGGTATAGCAGCCATCTACACACATACTGTGTGATGAATAAACAAGTCAAATCTCAAATCATGGTGCTCCTGGGCTCCCCTCGGGCTCTCAGCTTCTCCTGCTTTCCTCAATGAAATCTTTGACAGAGCCGCTCTCTAACCTGGTCCTCGGCTCCTTCTCTCCAGGGTCCGCTCCGCCTTGGGCTCTCTCTCTCTCTTCCCCTCCTGCGGCCTGTCATCCCTGCTCTTTCCAGTGACTCAGCATATTGACAAGCTGTCTGCAGTGAGTGGCTCGGCCATATGAGCCGAGGCGTCACAGCTCAACAGGGTCTGTGCGTGCTGATACCGCTCCGGCCTTTTGAAGTGGAGGTGATTGAAATGCTATCAAGACTGGTCCATCTGTCCGGCCGGCGATTGTGCGCTCGGGTTTAGAATACAGAAAAAGAAAGAAAGATGCTTGGGAGGAGGGGATGTTTAATAGCTTTGCTTACTGTTGTCACGGCTGGGTTTATGGGGCGGGTGGAGGGGAATGATGCGCACTGCAGGGGTTTAATGAGCAAAGATAAGAAAATTGATGTGTGGCTGAGCATTTTGGAGCGATTCTGCAGTTTCTATTGATGTGATGAAACAAAACAGAAGATTCAAGGATGGAGGCTGTCTACACAAACCCATAGTGTATCTCACTTTAAAGTTTTAAGTCAGAGTCTGATTTCGCAGCTTTTTAACACTGAGTGATAACAGGGGAGGGAGTTTACAATACAGCAATGGAAGCTTTAGTGGAACAGACAAACCTGTGATCATTATGTCTGCTCTGCAAGATAATAGCAGGTATTAATGTCTGTGGCTCTAACAACCTGTCCCTGAACCCACTATGACACATGCTCACACTCCTCCCACCTCCACAGCAGTTTTTATACTCCGCATTAATGCATGCTGACCTTCGTCACCTTCTCCTCCTCCTGGACTTTTGATCATCACTCCAGACATCATTTCAAAGGTCCACGTCTCCTAATCACAGCCATCTGGGACTGTTTTGCCTCTGGCCTGTGTCACTGATTTAATGCAGACGGTTGATAACAGATTTTCGAAGGGAAAAAAACACTGTGGAGGCTTGGCAGGGCGATAATGACCTCTCTCTGGAGTTTGCAGTTTCAATTTTGTAAAATCATCCCGACTAATGTGATACAGTTCTGCCAAATATTGATGTAAAAATAATTAGCTCTTAAAACAGTTTTTTATAAATAAGGGGGAAGTGGGCAGTAGTTATTTACTCAAAGAAAACAGCAGGACAAAGAAGGTAGATGGAGACAGCAAGGACATGTTGGTTGATGGTCAAAAGAAGACAGTGAAGAGTCGAAACTGAAGTGAATTTTACTCCCTGGTATTAAAGTTTTTAACAAACATCTTTACAGGTCATTTAGGCAGCAGGGCAGCATTCAGAAGAAGCCATTAAGTAGTGATTCAGTGGTCACCAGTGGCAAGCAGCAGTATTACACTTTAGATAGAGGGTTTGACTGGAATTTAATGCCTGTATGAATTAAAACTACAAAGAATCAACTTATCTGATTTGTGAATCTGATGCCAGCTATGTGGCCATCTATCCATGCAAATAATAACATATCAACACTGTTAACTTGATATTCCCTCTCAATCCAACAAACAAACAAAAATTCAGCAACATTAGTTAGATTTTTTTTTAAATGTGGTCTATCTTGGATCTGTAAGTTAAAAATCCCTTATTTTACCTAAACTTAGGTTAATATATTCAGTTTTGATGGTTGCTAGATTATGTTCAAAATTACAACATTAATGTACATCTGTTTTCATACACTGAGTCACTCTGATCTGCCTCTGTTCTCGGTCTTTCTGAGATACAGGTTTTTTTCAAAATCCTATATTATACTAGCAGTTTGCCAAAGGTAGTAAGAAGCAGAGCTAGGAAATTAGTCAAATTTTAATCTTAAATATAATTGCCGTCTCTCACAATTATGAAAACTGAGTAACCAAGATTTACGATCACTGTGCCAAGTAACGTGTTGATCTTGTTCCTTCTTTTTCCAACAAAGGTCCTGACTGACACCGGGATCGAACCAGCAACCTTCTTGCATGTGCTTTACCACCATGTGGTCCTTTTAAAGCTCCCTCCCTCATGTGAGCCCAGTCTGCTCTAATTGGTTGACTGGTCTGTTCTGTGTTCATTGACCAATTCAGCATCGCTCAGCACCATGTTTCCAACAGCTCTTCAATTATTCTACAGTCTCTGATCTGCACTGGGCTTGCAACCATGAGCCAGTGGGCTTAACTGCTGTTGAAACAGAGATAGAACAAGGAGAGCTGGGGAAAGGAGTTGTTTCAGGCAGCTACTGATGCTGTTCACAGGGGGAGATGGAGAAGTGCGATGCAGCAGACTTTATTTTGTGCATAAAAACTCTCTATCACTCAGAGGAGGCAGGTAAAACACACAAGGGGGCGTGTAAAACTCAAAAAGCAAAATATGGGCTCTTTAAAGTGGCAAACTGAAGGGACTGCTCTAACAAGCTAAGACATATATGGCTGCATGAAAGAAAGTCAAGGTGAGAAATCAATTTAAATAAATCAAAATTAAAGCACTTTCTAGCAGAAAAACTATACAATACTATCTCTTATTTTTTGCGTTTAAGCTGTATAAAATACAGGAACACAACACAGCTGAAACCACCCTGCAGAGTTAGAATGTCTAATGTGATGTGTGCAGCCATCACTGCAAAGTAAACTGCAAAGTCACACAACTCAAGGCTCAGGAGATAAAGCGACTCGAGGATCTGTTGTGGTTTTGTGAGCTGAAGTGATTCATTTCAAATTCAACAGCAGCTCTTGTGGGGATTCGAGGAGGATTTGCAAAGTTAAAGTGAAACTTTAAAAATCCTCAAGCCCTTTTTAGAATATAAAAAAACAACTCCCAGAAGGGTTGCTTACTTTGCAGCCGGTGTTACAAGGCGGTTATCTCTTTAGGTTTGTCAAGTGTGAATATATTTTTAAGAGAAGCGCAGAGATGGAGGCAAACAAAAGCACTGCATTTTGACAGATTTTGTTTTTATCTCTTTAGACATAAACAAGGATAAGAACACCAGAGAAGTGGTCTGCTGCAGCATCAGAAGGGAAACTTCTTGGTTTGGTGCAGTGTTAAGTTTGTTGACTAATTATTTTCGTCATAGTTTTCGTCAACAACCTTTCTTCTCCTGATGAAAGGTTGGATGAGTTAAGAGGGACATCCAATCACAGCTGCCTTAGCTTCATGGTGGTGGGATAAGTTGGGGAGCGATCCAATCAGAGCTACTCTCTTTATGAACTGATATATTCATGTAGAGCAGGTTCACTGTTTGTTGTCAGTTCTGGTATTGTAACTGAGATGCTCTGCCAGGTAGCCTAAATAAATGTGACTGCATTTCACACAAAAGTTCAATTTGTTTCTGTTCATTTATACATTCAAACTTTACTGTCATTCAATAAAGGGTTATTAGGTCTTTCATTTAAGTGTAAAGCATGACTTCAAAAATTCAAGGAAACATAAAAAAACGCCTTACCCTTTACACTTAATATTTTAGTCGACTAAATTTACAGTAGATTTCATCGAATAAAATGTTGTGAAATTTCATCAACTAAAACTAGACTAAAATTAAAACCATTTAGACAACAAATTTATGACTAAAACTAAAAGATATTTTAGGCAAAAGACTAAAGCTAAATTAAAAAGTGCGATCAAAATTGACACTGATTTGATAAGGGAATTGATAGACAAAAAAGCTAACAATACTGATTCTTTGAGGAAGCTTTAATCAATTTTTAACTTAGGTTGGTTCTGTTGATTTATACTTTAAAACTTTACTATCATTCAATAAAGGGTTATTAGATGTTTCATTCTATCCAAGTGTATAACGTGACTTCAGTTCAAGGAAACCTCAAAAATGTCTTACACTTTACACTTCATATTTTAGTTAGTTGACTACATTTACAGTAGACTTCGTCAAGTCTAGACTAAATTATGACTAAAACTAAAAGATACTTAAGACAAAAGAGTAAAACTAAAACTAAATTAAAAAGTGCTGTCAAAATTAACACTGGTTTGGTGTCCTCTAAAAGATACCAGAGAGCCATTATTTATGCAGTTACTCGTATAAAGAAATATATGATTCAAGAAAACTCTACACAGAATATCTCTTTATACTGAGTTCTTCATCCTCAAGAGATGTTAACTTCACCTCACTGAAGGAAACGTGTGTGTGTCAGTCAGTGTGTACAGCAGGGGGCAGGCAGACAGTGAGTGTAAAGCTAAGATGTATGTTCTTTTCCAGCTGCCGTGATCCCTGATGATCTCCATGTAAGAACAGAAGCCATTAGCATTATTGCTTTTCACTCACTCTGCCATTAAACTGTACATAGCAGCACTGGCAGAGACAGAAGAAAGAATACGAGTCTGCAATGAATTTAATTAATTTGTGGTCTGACCTTGGTTTTTAAAACCTTGTATCATACAAGATTAAATGTTAGATTACCTTGGTTTGTGCTGCAGAGCGAGGATTCAACAGTGTATTCAAGAGCCATGACATGCTGTGTAAAGATGTATTGATTTAAGAAGGCAAAATGTGACATGGACTGGAGTTTGTCCTGCACAGTCATGTAAAGCTGGATTGTACATTACAGCTCTGAGGTTTGTTCCCCCTGTAGGAATGCATTTTTCCAAGCTCCCGTCGACTGGGCGCTTTTGGTAATGTAAATCCTCTTTATGCAGTGAATTTTCGCCCTCTGTCCTCAAATGAACTCCCACAAAACATACATGCTCGTGTTCATGATTTTACAGCCCATCGATCAACTGCACAGTTGCTTGTAACTGGCTCAGGCTTTGGGGGATGGAATTGGGGATGGGCCCTGAAGTTCATAAACAACCTCCTATTGGTTCAAATGTGGTGTCTAACAAGGGATCAGAGGTCAGACTCCATTTTGAATACATTATGTAGCCGTAGCATCAAACTAACTAAGGCTAATCGAGCCAAAGAAAAGAAAAACCTGTCCATCCAGTGAAAATTTTGAAGTAAATACAGCTGCACTTCATGGCCATGTATATTGCTGCATATTACTACACTTTGGACCAAATGTTGGATATGGATCGATTTTTGGACTTCTTGGGAATATATCAATACTAAGTTTGCTGAACTTTTTGCATCCAGTGGCAGACGGAAAGGCTTCAAATGTGAGGAAAGTCATTTTTTTTTATCAGTGGTTTTGTTTGTGGTTGGTCTGGCACAAAGCCACACAGTGTTTGCTGTTGTGAATGTACCCCAGATTGGTTTACATGGCTGAAATCACAAGAATCATAGCTTTAAAATGATGTATCACAATAAGTCCTGCCACACCTCTGCAACTCTGCAGGGGTTGTTTTATGTGGAGAAAACCAGAAACGTCCTACCAGAACTTGTCGGCATTCATGTGTATTCAGACACTACAGACAGGACTTTACTGAACTGAGGGTGCATCAGGTAATATAGTGCAAATTCTGGGATATGGACCATCATGGCTTCAAGAGCAGCTGCCACAAAACACATAAAGAGCTACTTAATGCTAAAAAAATGCCAACATTCATGGAGAACTGATCCACTGCTGGAGTGGTACAGATGAGGTTGATGATGCCATTTTATTGACAGCTTTTCTTCCTTGTTAGGTCAAAATTGTAACAAAATGGCTGAACCCTGAGGTAAACAAAACTTGTGGAACAATGTTTACCTCCACCAAGAAGGTTATGTTTTTGCTGGCGTATATTTGTTTGTTAGCAAGATTACGCAAAAACTACTGGACGGATTTTGCTGAAATTTTCAGGAGATGTTGGTAATGGCCCAACTTAGAAATGATTCAATTTTGGTGGTGATTCAGATAACCACCATTCGTGAACGATGGTTTTTGCTCAATAACTGTCAAATTAATAATGATACCAACATGATTCTGAGTGCTAGGTGTGGGTTTCCAGGGCCAAGGAATTGCTGTAATTTCTCATTATAGCACGCATTTTTTTTGCTCTTAAATAAGGTCTAATTTTCAACTAACGAGTACATGCAAAATATGTCAAATATTTTGCTGCCCAACATCGCAATTACAACACATCTGATACAAAAAGCCGAAATATTCTCCCTCTCTGCAAAACATTACCGCCAAACTTGCATAATTCTTATTAAACTGACTGTTAAAGTGTTTGAATCCAATATTTTGGGTCTTAATTAGCTTACCTTTGTGTAGTGATCATGTAATTCTCAAGTGTTACCGTACCACTCACGTGCAAACACAGGGCGTTGCCATCTTGTGAGCAAGGGGATTCAAAATAAGTGCGCTGTGATTGGTCGAAGACATCTGCACGTTGATAGCTGCTCTCTGATTGGTCGGTACACTACGACTGAGCATGCTCGGGCAGAAATCGAGTAACTCCGCATGCGTGAACAAAAGGTGTTTCCGCATCTGTTTAAGAGAGAAAATCGTGTACGGCATTTGTTGTGAAAATGCTGAAATTTCATTGATTAATACTTTGAATAAAGGTTATTTTTGAGTTGTCTGAGAAAGTAAGGTTTGGGCAAAATGTGGGTGTGTGTTGTATTTGATTACAGCATTTTTTCTGGAAGAAAGCATGAAAAAATGGGTTGTGTATTATAATAGAGAACTTAGGGTATATTATAATACGAACTTTAGCATGGAATTATTGCTTATAGATGAAAAAGCAATATGTGAGCTACCTTGGAGGAGGTTTGCGCTCTTCGTGTGCGTTCTAATTATGACTGAAATCTCCCAAATTATCTTATATAGTGGTGCAACTTCAAATCATAATTTTACTGTTACAGTTTATTTAAACTATTTGAAATTCATATCTGTCATGAAAAATTAACGTAAAAGCACCATCTATTCCTACAGTCTGTAGACGTCTACAGTGTGATTGCTTTTGTTCTCATCCTTTCTGTCATGGCTGTCATGTGTCTTGTCTGGTACAGGATGCTGAAATGAATGGTATAAATCAATATAAGAGTAATGCGGAGGGTAAGAGCACACCGGCAGGGACACATACTGACACACATGGTGATACATTATTCTGGTGTGTGCTTGTGTGCCCGTGTGGAGCTACAATACATCGGTGGATAATATGATAGAATGAATCACAGTCCCGTCACATGTGGTTGCAGTGTGGTACGTCTCTCCACTGACAGCCGCGACCGTCACCTTGTTATATTTCCCACCTGCAGTGCGAGCTGGCCGCATTTCATTATTACACTGTTGCACCAATCCTTGACCTGTCACACCAGGAAGTGAAGTATGTGCCACCGTGTTCCTCTGCAGTCTGACATGAAGCCAAATCTGCTCTGAGCGAGAGCGAAGGGGTGAAATAAAAACTGCAGCAGAAGAGGGCGAGCTCTCTCCTCCTTCAGAAATCATCCACACATTCCAGAAACTAATATCAGCCTTCGAGCACTGACAAAAGAGGGAAAGATTCAGATTGCTGTGAGCAAGGCTGAGTGCTGGATCTTTAAAAGTGCAAACACAGCTGTGTTACTATTTCTTCTGTTTGTCGCTCAAATCAATGTGAAGTGGAAGAAAGTTTGATGGGCTGGAAAAAGAGCTCCTGCACAGACTCTCATTCTCATTCATGAAATATGACCTTCGAGAATAAAAGAGCTCATACCTGCACCTGTCTGAGGTAATACAAGACACATCCTGTGACAAGTCATACAGTATGTGTTAGAGATCATGCTCATGCATTTTACTGCTGTGATAAAATCCTGCATACATGTTCAGAGGAGGTCATGTGAGCATGTATGACACATGAAGCCTACAATCATCATGTCTTTAGCTAGGACTGTGTGCACTGGCAATTTTCTTTTTTTTTTTTTAAAGACTGACATATAACTGTGGCCGGCATTGTATCTCTGATATCCAGTCAGCCTCGTGTACTTTTCATTACCTCCACTCTCCGTCTATCTGTGAGCAGGATAACTAAAAAAAAGTCTAAACTGATTTTGATGACATTTCAAGGGAATGTTGGTCCTATCACAAGAAAGACATGATCAAATGTTAGTGATGATCTGAACACTGATGCCAAACCAGGAATTCTTTTAAATGAATTCATTAACATTGTCAGATTGGACAGTTTTCCACATTTTCACCCATAACTCCAAAAGTCCTCTCCTGACTGTGATGACATTTTTAGGTGATGCTGGTCATGGCACAACGAAGCCGTGATTTAGTTTTGGTGGTGATCTGTACCAGAAATAGATCCAGGAATATTTTAGAGCAGTGATCATCAACCAGCGGCCCAGGGGCCACATTAGGCCCCCCTTGCTCCCCGTACAGCCCCAAGAGAATTATGAAATTATTAATCAATCTTTATTTGTCTAGAGCCAATTCATTACAAGTTTTATCTCAAAGCACTTTACAATAGAGCTGGCTGAAGCCACACTCTTCATTTTATGGATACACATGCATATATATCTATATCTATCCATCTATCCATCCATCCATCTATCTATATAAACTCCCACTAAGTGAGTTTTTTTTTTTTTTTTCTTTTTAAATCAAGGTCTATCTCCAAGCTATTTAAACTCCACTTGACTAAGTACATGTCTAACTATTTGGATTCCTGCAGGCTGTACCTGAACGAAATAGGGACGCAGCCAAGATGTGAGCAGCAACCAAACTTACACTGACAGCAGTCTAAAATTTTTTTTTTAAATGTAGATTTTATTCATAGACGACAATTGTAGGACAGTGAATTATTTATAATAGTTTTGTAATCAATTTATATATACATGCTAACATTTTGCTCTATTTGTTGATTTATTTATCATGAATATAATTGTTATTATTATATGTTTATATGTGTATGTATGTGTATACCTATGCACGAGGTGTGTCAGAAAAGTTCCAGGACTGGTGTCACAAAAGATTTATTTAGAATCCAAACTACAAACTACAAGTTTTCCCCTTCAAAGTAATCCCCCTGGAGTCTAATGCACTTTCCCATCCTTCTCTGCAACGCTTTCATGCACTCCTGGAAGGATTCTTCCGGGATCCTCCGCAGCTCCGTCGTCACGGCCTTTTTGATATCGTCCACGTCTTTAAAACGAGTCCCCTTGATGACCCCCTTGAGCTTGGGGAAGAGGAAAAAATCACACAGCCAGGTCGGGTGAGTAGGGAGGTTGCTCCAGTATGGAGATGTTCTTCTCGGCCAGGAACTGTCTGATGCTCAGGGCATTTTGAGCAGGCGCGTTGTCATGGTGAAGCAGCCACGACTTGTCCTGCCACAACTCTCGCCTCTTCTCGCGCACCGAACGAAGCAAACGCCGCAGTATCTCTTTGTAGACATGCTGGTTGATCGTCTGGCCCTGTGGCAAGAACTTGCAGTAGACGATCACAAAAAAATCTCCTGGAACTTTTCTGACATACCTCGTATGTGCATATGTGCATGTATTAATTATTCACTTTTCTTTTATACCTCTGATTTCTCAGTGGGAGGAGGTCTGTAGGGTGTCTGGAGGGGGGTCGATGTAGGGGGGGTGCTCATGTTGGAAAAATAGAAAAATGAAAATTGTTTACATTGCAGTCGTTGATGTGCTTTTTATCACGTGTTCAATAAAATATGTTTAAAAAAGAATTTGTTGAGTGGTTTCTGTCAAATTCTATCTACTAATTATTCATATGACATGATGATGAACTGACTGTACTTAAGGAATACAAGGTCAGAGGTCAAGGTGACACACTTATACCTTTCCCCTCCAGCTCTTTAATAACCTCTGTACTGTCATTCTCTGGCAAACATGAACCATGTGAAGGCGTAAAACCACCCTGCTGTCGTTCTAGTTTCCTGTTATTATGTGTTTTAGCATGTTTTGTAATTAAGCAATTAAACCAATGGTGACCGAACGGAGGCCTGTAGATGTGTGTGGTTTTGGCTAAAATAAAAAAGAATGAAAATAATGATTTAGCAGTTTGGACCTTAGATGGAATAAAACATGAGGGGACAAATAGTACGAGGAAAAACATCTCTAAAAGGGGCATAATTGCAGACGTTCAAATATATAATTTATTCAGTTTTTTTTTGATAACATGTTTTGGCCATCTCAAAAAATAATCTGTCATGTGAAAAAACTGCTTTTCATTGCAATAAAATGTTGTGAAGAGGGGAAACTTTACTTTGTATTAAAGTAAAAGGCTAACATCTATATTGGAGCTGTGTGTAGGCCTGCAAAATAATTTTCCAGCATATTTCTGCTCTCTTAAATCAGCTCTGGAGTCCACTTCCAGGTCCTGTCTCACCAGTTGATAATGGCTGATTGACACAAACCACCTCCCTATAGATTACTCCAGCTGACAGGTATGTGAGTGCAGCTCTAAGGGTGAAGTAATGACAGCGCTGATGAAGAGGCCACAGGGCTAATGACTCCATCACCTATGTGTCACAATATGGCTGCCCTCATCTCACGTCTACACTGACAGTA
This sequence comes from Cetoscarus ocellatus, assembly GCA_037902135.1. Taxonomy (NCBI): domain Eukaryota; kingdom Metazoa; phylum Chordata; class Actinopteri; order Labriformes; family Labridae; genus Cetoscarus; species Cetoscarus ocellatus. The sequence goes on from JBAMNC010000494.1 coordinate 274,370, forward strand.
TACAAACTAGATGCTGATGAATTCCACTCATTACCTGACATCATTAATCACGCCGCATTGATTAAAGGCGGACAAAGACTTCAGTCAATAAGGACAGGATGCAGCGAGAATAGCTTATGAAGCGCAGCATCGAGCGTTTTTGATTAGTCATTGTTTTTGCCTTTAAATAGACCCTGAATAAAAGCCACGTCTTCACAACACATCCTCCACAAACAGCTCATAACACTCGTCATGTGGGTGAGACATTTGGTCCCACGTTACGGAGCATTTAAACACCTGTGTGGCACCATCCGTCACACCACCTCTGCAGCGAGGAACGATCCGAGGTGGGTTTAAAATGACTGCATGTGTACATTTAGCTGTTGTTGCACATCAGTTATGCTGTGAGGCTGGCAGACTGTGAGAGGTCTCAGAGTGCAGCTGATAGACTAGCACAGAGGAGCAGGGCTGTGGGTGCTGCTGTAGTGATGCAGTCATATTTTATCCCCGTACAGCTGGTGGAGAGAAAGCCAGCAGCATCCTGGGGGACCCATACTGCTTCAGTGGAGCTCCACAGAACGAGTGGGCTGCATGGAGAGCAGCCTGGTCTAATTATATTACAGGAAACACAAATGCACGAATGCCTTCCTCTCAATGCAGCAGGGACCCGCGGTAATTTGACTCCAGTTTGTTAACTGACTGCATGGAGGGAAGAATCATTCATGAATCCTCACTAGAGATGTGCAAACAAGTCGAGTCTTTTGAACGACTCTTTTAAGTGAAGGATGAAACCTGATTCGGTGCTGTGAGTGAGACGTTCGTTTGCAAGACATTCTTGCACAGCACACTCCAGTCACGCGAACTAGAGATGTTACGATATGAAAGTTTCATACCACCAATAATCACGGTTATCGTTATCATCACTGTATTGTTGCAGTGTGCTCAAGATGTTCAAAAAGTATTGAAGCACACGGTGAAATCATTTAGCAAACTTTTATTAAGTTAACCCTTTTACTAATAGTTCAACTGTTTGGCAGAGGTCATCAATAAATTCAGGGATATTTAAAAAAAAACAAAAACAAAAAAAAACAGAACAAATCAAATCATTGCTTGATCAATCATTTAACATTTCAAGGAAGAGAGAAAACCACAAACAAACCAAAAACCAGATATTTACTTGGAGTGGGATTTAAAGGCTTAAAAAGCTAACTGTTGATTACAGGACCAAAAATTTACGGCTATATCAGTGAGGAGAAGATAGCAAATGAAAAAAACACACATAATGAGCCGGATTCAGAAACTTAGCAGCATTTTGATGCACTTCTCTGGGGACGAAAGGAAATGCGACCAGGTATTGATCCGACAGTTAAAGTAGTTGTAAAAAAATGAGAACCAAATGGGCATTTTCAACTAAATATTTTTAACTTCAATCTAATTTTTTTAAACAGTTAAAAAAAAAATACAAGAATACTTGAAAATCTACAGCTTTAAAAACAGCAGAAACAGGAGTTAGAGCAATTATTTTATCAGCAACTAAATGATATTCATGCTCAAAGACTGTGTGTAAAGGCTTCTGCCAGTCCAGACCAGCAAACACGTGTTACACAAAAGAAAGGTGGGAAAAGCAAGGAAACTTAAATATTTCTGAGGAGGGCTGGAGAAGGATATGCCAAATATCATGGAATTCAACCAGTTCCACAATATGACAAAAACTATGTTGGAAAAATACCATCAAGTTCTTTTAACCACCACTGCAGAAAAGATTAGGGGTGTCCCGATACAACTTTTTCACCTCCGATACGATACCGATATTCCAGCCTTGAGTATTGGCCGATACCGATATCAATCCAATACAATATCAGCAGGAATCATACATACTTTTATCACTTATTTTGTAGTATGGACTGTAAGAAAAGGCTTGATCAAGTGAGATCACTCAAACAGAGAAAAGTAGTCAGCAATAGTAGGTATGAGAAAAACTGACCCATTTGTTATTAACCAATGGGTTAAATACATTTTAACCTTTAACATAAGAATATACTTCAATTAAATAAAATAAATAATAACAAACTAGAAGTTCCTTAAAAGTAACCTCAATAAATCCAAAAAAACAAAAACATATATTTTAAAATTGCACTGATATTGATATCGGATCGATATCCGATATCAATATCGGATCAGGACACCCCTAGAAAAGATACAGAGGATGTGGGAACAGCTGCTGGAGACTGCGTGGGAGAGATGACACCAACAGTTATCATATCCTCTGGAGTTGTCCGGTCGTTATCCCTTATTGGCAGGAAATCCATCAAAATGTTAAAAATATATTCAGGGTTAATATTCCTTTTAGATGTGATACAGTATTTATGGGTGACATTTTATCTAATGGGCGGGTGTTCAAATGATTAAAAACTGGTATATATTCTTTTGGCAGCGAGTAAAAAAGCAGTTACAAGGAAATGGCTAAAACCTTCCCCACCAACTATTGATGATTGAATTGACATTGTATAAGAAATATATGTGAGGAAACAGCTGTCATTCTGCCTCAAGATCCAAAAGGAAAGACTATACTGCATCTGGAAAATGGATTGAGTATATTAAACCTAATAAAAGAGATTTCACATGATCTGATTGATGCAGAAAGAGAGAAAACAATATGTTATCTGATTTGCATTCTGTAGCTGGCTCTAAGAATAATAATAATAATACATTTTTAAAAGCGCCTTTCTCAGCTCTCAAGGACACTTTACAGAGAATTAAAAACACAATTAAAATAAATAAAAACAACAAACAAAAGTGACACAAAGTTAAGATGGAAGAGAATACACAACTTGGAACAGATGGGTTTTGAGTCGTGATTTGAAGTGTGGCTCTAATTTATCATTGCTTTTTTTTCTTATATACAGTTAATAAATGTGTTGCTCCTTTTTTTTTTTTAAACCTGTACTTCTACTTAGGCAAAGCTGCCACCTTGTTCGTTTTTTGTTAATACCTCCATTTTTATCTTTTCAGATTTACCTTAATGTACAAAACTATGAGAAGTATCTCGCAGTCATATAGTATCAACTTGAGATTTCTTTTTCTTAAATAAAAAATATTGAAAATAGATAAATAAATTAAAAAAAAGAATAGTTGACAATCTATAATGAGAGGGCTGAACACTGATTTGTTTATCAATGCAAGTGCACTGACGCAGGTGCCCTGGTCTCATTTTAAGATGTACAATGTCAGAGGCTGATGACATGGAGAAGCACTGCTAGAAAAGCATCTCTAGTAAAACAATTGTTTTTCTACGTAACAGTGTGATTAGCAAGTGCTTTTGTCTGCAGGTGGGCAATGCGGTTTTCCAGCATTTTTTGAGCGCGCATGACAGCTGAAACATTTTCATATATATATATATATATATATATATATATATATATATATATATATATATATATATATATATATATATATATATTTTAGCATATCAGATATTGGCGAGAAAAAACAAGAATCATGCATCCCTAGTTAAGATAATGAGGGTTTAATAGAGAAAATATGGACTTTCATGTGTTAATTTTCCTGCCTGCAGCTCAAACTCGAATACTTTGTATGTTTAAATATGCTTGGAATGATTAAATGTGGCCAAACAAGGCAAAACACATGTTTAAATGACTAAAATCTTTCCCAGGACATCGAGAAATTACAACTTTTTCCAATTTCCTTTTAAAGTTACAGCAGCAATGCGTCATCCCACCTGCTTTCCCTTAGCATATCATCTGTCCTCCTACATGTGTGAGTGTCAGATGTGATGTCAGAGGGCTGCAGTGTGATGAAAACTGAAATGATGTATGAATTAAATGCAAAAAGTTAAGTTAAGTTGTAATTGGTGTATATAAAAATGCTGCATTTATCTGCTGTGACATCCTTTAACATTGTAAAGCACATATCCTAGGAAGAAGTTATATTCCTGTATCATTTTTTTCCAATATCATTCAGCCCAAGTTCCCACTCAGCAGAAAACCAACTCAGCAGCAGTGTTATCAGGCGTATGTGAGAGTGGAGAGTGGAGAAATCGGAGATGGAGCGTCTCCAGAGACAAATGCTTTAAAGGTCATATAATGTATGTCAAGAGCCAAGCGTACCTCAGAGAAGGCCATGAGCTGAATACCTATGAGGGGATGGAAGAGGTATAGAGAGAAAATGGAGAGAATAGGAATGGAAAAAGAGGTAATATAGGACTGAGAGATGAGGAGGGAGAGGTTTTAAGAATCAAAACAACCTGAGGAGAGGCAGCGAGACCATCATGAGCCTGACTTTATGGGCCAGGAATCCACAATCAACACTTTTGTAATTATTCCAGAATTAACAAAAATAACTTAAGTCAAGTTTAAAGGGATACGCCAACATTTTTTTGTTTTCGTGTCTTGCCTCACTCCCAAGTCCATGACAAACAGGAAGAGACAGGCAGAGCTCACACACTGCTAATTAGCTTAGCTCAAACACTGGGAGTCAATGGGTAGTGTTAGCCTTGCCTACAGTCACCAGATAAAGTCTTTGTTTTGTCAACCTACTTACAAGCATGTCTGCGGTGGTTTGTGCATGTGCCCTATGGTTTAGTTACGTATGTATTTCTTTTGAAAATTAAAGTACGTGCTAATCTTAGTCTCAAAATATATAACGTAACATAACGAGGTAAAAAAACGAGTCACAACAAGCCCACAGGAGCGTTAAGAGTTGCTGAAGAGTTCATCTGAGGGCTGAAGGCAGAAGCAGGCTAACACTACCCATTGACTCCCAGTGTTTGAGCTAAGCTAATTAGCAGGGGCTGAGCTCTGATTGTCTCTTCCATGTTACTGCACACACAGTCAAAAGTATGGTGTCTGTCTGCTTGTCATGGACTTGGGAGTGAGGCAAGATACAAAAACATAAAAATGTTGGCGTATCCCTTTAATGGACTCTTTGTCATTCCTACAATTTATGAAACATTTTACCATCTCAGTAAAAAAGCCTCGGAAATGTGGCGCAATCAACTATGTAGGTGACAAAACTTTAAAGTGCATGAAGGCTGTGCTGTGTCACAAAATAGTGCCCAATCAAAACGGCTTGGTAGTGGAAAATTAGGCGGATGTAAAGAAACTGAATCATGTGATGATATGCTGTTTTTGTGGCTTGTTTTTTTCTCTCAATTCCTTTGATTACACAGAGAGATTGGCAACATGTAGAGCAATATATAGCATTAGCATCTGTCCAGAGATTTCTGAACAGAGAGAGAACTGAGCTGTGACACTGTGGCACAGGTTCAGGCTCAAGCCATGTAGGTCACACAACCTCACTTCAAAAAACCAGAACTATCTCTTTGATATTCACAAAACAATAGCTGTTTGGATATTACAGTTATCCACAATTACAACCAAGACCACAAATGTGAACTAGCTTTATAGCTAACTCTGGCTCAATGGCTGTGTTGTGCATGGCCCCGATCAAATAAGTGTGAACCTAACGGACGCTGAGGGAAAGTCTTTGAGTCTAAAAATGTTTAGGCCATGACTCTACATACAACTTAAAAGCAAGGAATCAAAAACCCAAAAGAATCTGTGATCTGAGGCATCAGTCAGTCGGAAAGTCCCTCCTAAGTGCTGTGACAGCACAAGGTTAAAAAACTATCCAACAATTCAGACTCAGTAAGTTGTTTCCAACTATTTTTCACTCTGCAAGTGGGTCAAACAAAAGACAAACTGAAGTGCTGTAAATGTGTTTTGAGCTTTGTTAAAGCAGCACCCTCAAAATCTCAAGTGGTTGTTCAGCTTTCCATTAGCTAACAACACGGAGAGTCAGGGGGAGCTGCTTTGAGCTAAATGCAGAACTTGCTCTTTATTTATCAGCCTGTTTGTTTAATTCAATGTATTACTTTGCAAAAGAATTAAGACGGGGTGCACAATCAACAGTTCAAACCAATTAGTGTCAAGACGCTATTTAATTAAGAACTTCATTTTAGAACATACACACCATTAGTGTGCTTTCTTGGCCTTGTCAGTTGAGTGTTAAGCAGCTGAGGTAGAATAAGAGCGCACGGGTACGCTATATCAAAACTGAATTAGCAACATGAGTCAGAGGGAGAGAGTAAGATCAAAACATTATGCTGAGAGCCAAGGTTAGAGGGTTGTACAAGCTCATTACTGGCAGATTTGAAGAAATTAGAGCTCCATTGCTAAATGTGTTGGCATAAATAATGATATTATCTAATATTATCATTCTTAAACAGGGAAAAAGCTGAAGTGTAACACGTCTAAGTATAATCTCCATTTTATGGTGCTTTGAGAGAGTGGTAGAGTACAAGAAGTGCTCCCCTCAAAGGCCAATGACAGTCACTGCAGTATAGCTGGTCTATGCAACAATGTCAGACCTTTAGATGTTTTACTGAATTAATTAATACCCCTTTCTTTCTCTATCACAGAAACTGGTGGTGTTTAATCTGTATTTACTTGATTTAAGGTCCTTTTCTTCCTTGTCTTCCCCTCTACGGCCATTCCTGTGACAGCGCTGGCAGAGGAGTTCGGCAAGGGCGCCACAATTCGGCTGCTATCTGATCTGCTGTCATTCAGCTCACGCTGTGGCAGCACTGAGAGCTCTCACCACCTTCACGATGTGCCTTTTCCCTCTTAACCCTTCTCTATGTCACTGGTTTTTTCATCCCATGCTTATCTTGTCCCTGTCTGCGGCACTGAAGTAGTTTTCCACAATTTTTAGCTCTTTTCCAGTGTTCCCACTCTCTAGAGATCATTTTCCAGGGCTGTTTTTAGGGTACTTTCGTTGACAGTTATGCTGGTGAACACATGTTCTGTTCTGTTCTGCTCTGTCTGAGTCTGAATTTAAAGATGCGCCGTCTGTGGCAGTAATCATAAACTTATATGCTTATATAATTTTAATAATTTATTTTTTATAAGAATAAGTATGGTAAAAAGACTATTTGGTCATAAATAACTTAATATTCTGCTTCATTAAAAAACTGAATAAATGAGCAAGGAAACAAACTAGAGCCAAATAACTATCAATCTATTTTCTTGTAGATGTAACGTTTGATGAAAGATTTAATCCTTTGACTGGCAATGTGACCGCATGGTTGACTTTTTCGACCGCCATATTGCTGTATTTCAAACTCTGTAAACCTATCTTTGGCTTTTTATCCTCACTCACCTATTTGAATATCATATGTAACACTAGTTTTATCCAGTGGGTAGTGCTGTTATACATAAATATCATTGTCTAAAAAGTGACTCTGTCCTGCACAGCTCCTCTGAAAATTCACAGAGTAAGAGCAAGGTCAGAGGTTATTGTAACAAATTCTGCTCTCCGTCATGTCTTTGTACGAAAAAAAACCCCATAAAAAATATGAAGAAATTAAAAAAATCCATCCATGCTCAGAATAATCCTGAACAGATAAGTCAACCTGTGAGTTGACCTGCATATCTGCTTCCTGATTGGTTGATCTAAAAAATAAAACCTAAAATGTTGCTAAATGAACACAATTTTACCAACAAATATTTGTTTGCTAATGTATTACTTCATGTGGAAGTCAAAGGGTTAGGGGTCTTTCTAAACTTTGAACAAATGTTTATTTTTGTTTAAGGATGAATAAAATAGATTTTTCAGGTCGGGTGTCAAGATAAGAGGGCCTCGTTTGCATCCTTTTGCTCAAAACAAGCTAAAGAAAGCTTTAGAGGATTTTCTTATTCTGAAGGGTGAATTGATTTGATTCTGCTGAGGTCAGAGGCAAAAGTTCAAGTTGAAGGAGACCTTGTGATCATCCTTTGCTTGCCAGTACCTAAAGAACACCTGAAGGTGCTGGGTGATGGAAACTTTATTTTGAAAAGATGACCGGATCCTCATATATCTTCCTGTTTAGCTTGACTTCGCCGACTTGACAAATCATCACTGGAGTGCACAAATGTCTTATCCCCATTTTTGATGATTTTCTTTATTCTTTATAAAACAGCACTGTTGGTCACCTTCTATGGTGGTGAGCAGGTGTTGTAAACTTTTAACCAAATAAAAGTACAAAGACTCATTTGTAATCGAGACAATACAATATTCAATTCATTCAGTTGTAGAGTGTTTTTTTCATTTCGTGTACGGTCGCTAATTCAGAGATAGGAGTTTTGTGCCTGACAGCAATGAAATGCCCTCCGTCCCTGTCACCTCTATAATGAACAAAAAAATACGACTTGAGATGAACTCATTTTTAATTCTTGTGCTCATGCACTCGTCTACTACTGGCCTGGATGTACTGGATGTAATGTAAATATATATATATAGAGTCGAGGCACACAAGAGCGCTCAACTTCCTGATGTGTAGGGAGACAATTCAGAGGTAAGAACCAATAAAATACCTATCAGTGATTGATTGAAATATCAGATCAGCTCAGACTGATGACCAATGGATGAAAAGAACACAATCAGCACATGAACTGTGCTCTTGGATGTCTCTTTATTTATGGTTTTGCAACAACTCTCTCTCTCTCTCTCTATGATTCTGCGTCATGGAGTTATACTCTGCATGTGCACGTGTGATTGTTTGACGTCGTCCCTTCCCCATAATTGCTTTAAGGGATCTCTCTCAGTCAACCTGAAGAAACTGTCCTCTCTGACTGAAGGACAAACTAACGAACGATCAACTCCTCAGCCATCGTCCTTGACCCATCAGTGTATTTTCAGTCTAGTTTTAGCAGAAAAAGCAAAGAGCAGAAACCAAAGGTGGTGGTTTTAGTTTTAGGTTTTGAGCTTTACCAATAATTTTATATGCAACACAAAAATATAGATTTGCTTTATGTAGTACTGAGTAGACACAGAAGAAAATACTGATTTTCTCTGGGCACTCTGACTCCCATACTTCAAAAACATGCTCATCAGGTTAACTGGTGACTCCAAATTGCAATTAGGTATGAGTGCGGGTGTGAACGGTCGTCCAAATCTCTATGTGGCCCTGTGATTGGCCGGCAACCGGTTCAGGGTGTACCCTGCCCCGCCCAATGTCAGCTGTGATAGGCTTGAAAAAAAATAAGCAGTATAGATAATGGATATCAGGGGTGTGTAAAAATATTGATTCATCAATGCATTGCAATATTTCCCCCTCCAATTCAATATTGTTTAAGCAAATTCTCTGAATCGATTCACCTCCTGGCCAGTGGGGGGCACTGTCATGTTTTTTACTGTTGTACTCCATGTGCACAAATAAGTTATTATTGTGCAAATTTTTATTTTCAGATGTCTTATTGTTAAAAAATGTGATGTGACATACCACATATGTTCACATGGGCATGAAAGCAAATATTTAAAAATTGTCAACAGGTACTCTAATTGTGTATTTCTACTTCTTACTGAATCAAAATCGAAGCATTTAAAACAACCCAAAGAATCGAAATTGAATCAAATCATGAGGTTCTTATACTAATAACCCCGTCCGTCTCATTCATTATCAAACACTTCATGTTATTGTACCTGCAGGTGCTATTGTGTCACTTCTCTTATGCTTACAGCCTAATTTCAACGAGCTAATTTCACGTTATCTGAACATAATTTAGCTCTTTCAGAAAACAATGTCATCTGTTTCTGGGAGATCAAATGGGAAATTTTTAGAGTGTTTATATATATTTTAAGGACAGCACAAGATTTTCCAATACATTTAGCTTTTTGTCTAATTTTCCATCCGTTTTCAGAGACTGTAAAATCAGTTAACTGTCACCTACATTTTCCAGGACTCATAGGAATCTTGATTTTCTCCTGCTTACTCATAAAAAAAACAATCAAAGTCTTCATATGCAATCTAAAAAGGTGATTTCCTGTATCTTCAGAAGCCATAACACAGCAGAATTACATCTCTAAATTAAGAATGCAATAAAAATTCCCTCCTCTATGTTTGACTCAGTGGAACCTTTCCAGGCTTTTTGTTTGGAGTCTCTGTTGAGTTGTTAATCCGATCAGCGGAGCGACTCAGAGTTCATCAAATGAGTCATCACACCACAGCCGCTGATCGCATTTACATTCTGCTGTTTATAATGAATGAGACAATATCATGAATAAAGAAATATGGATGCATTCTGGAGGAATATGCTAACATAACCCTGCTAGAGGGGTGAAGTGTGTTTGCTTATTAAAATTTAAAGAGGCTTTTCGTTCCCAGAATGACAGTGATCATTAGCTAATGAGCGAAGACTGACCCATCGTTATGGATGGAAAACCACTTCACAGTCCAGCCAAGGAGCTGCCTTTCCCTCTCTTCTCCTAAATGAGGCCCCCTGATGCTTTAAGCTTTAGGATTTGCTCAGTTTTAGTGGCTAAGACCTTAAAATAAACAAGTTGAAGAAGAAGTTTACTTTTCAACATGCTAAATTACAACACAAACTTGATGTGAAGCGGGAGGAATGCTGCCTTGTAAGCTCTTTGTTTTGTGTTGAGCATATCAGCATCATTTGACAACAAGACAGAAAACATCTGAAAGCAAGTCCTAACAGTGAGTATCGCCAAAGAGTCTCCATAATAAAATGAGCTTGACTCAACTGTTTGTCCGTGGAGAGTCCAGACAGCCTGTGAGTGATGCAGTGTGACATGATGAAATTGTTTTCACCACAGTGCTGCATTTGTATTTCCCATCTGTTCATGCAGACATGAGTGAGGAAGAAGGATCGAAGGAGGCGATCGAGGAGTTAGGAGTGGATGGGCCTTTTGGGGTCTGGGCCCACACAACAGTTGCAGTTTGTTCATCCTAATGATTTGGAGAAAAATCGCCTCTCCTTGTACTTTCATGCTTCATATTTTGTATGTGAATTCTGCTGAACATCTCAAACAGTTTTCTATTCAGAAATGTGGGCATAGCAATTGTGTTGCTATTATGTGTGATAGCTTGACCAATCGAATCAAGCAACTTCATGGTGCCCATGTTTTTGAAATAAGTGCAAAAGTTGCACACAGATGGAACTAGGAAGTACAGGGAAAGTGCTAAACATGAAGTGCAGGAACTAAACTTCCCCCCAGGTAAAAGTCAGATAGAGCTTTTTAATGATTAACAAATACCCTCTCCTCATCCTGACAGCATCAGATGAGATTTATATGTAGTTTAATAGATAGAATAACAAAAACAACGTAGGATAAATTTGGCTGACTAATTATTTCGTCATAGTTTTTGTGGAACAACTTTTATCCCCTGACGAAAACTAGACAGTAACTAATAAAAACAAGTGCACATGGACAAAAACTAAAACTAAGTTAACTGACATTTTCATCAACAGATAAAAACTAGAGTGAAATGTTTCTTTCTTAGGGTCACTTTGGAAACCAGTTTTGCAGCAGAACTAATTTTAAAGTATCAATTTCAAACCTGTTTTGGAAAATGCCAAGTAAGGTCCAAGTCAAGTCACCCATGAAGAATTTCTTTCTTTCTTCACTCAACAGTGTTTTAATCTCAATCAATCAATATATCTTTATTTGTTTAGTGCCAGTTCATAGCAAGTGTTATCTCAAGGTTCTTTACAATAGAGCAGGCTGAAGCCATACTCTTCATTTTACAGATATACACATATGCATACATACAAATATATATAATACATATATTTGTATATACACATACATACATCAAGAGATGGATCCATCCAGGCAGAGACCAAGGAACTGAAAATCAGAATTTATGATAGCGACAAACCCACGGACGCCCAGATCATAAATCTGTCCTCATCACATCTGCCTCTGCTGAACATAGATTCAATCAATCAATCTTTATTTGTATATCAATATATTTGTCTTTGTTCAATATAATTTCATTAAAGGTAAGCCCCTTGAGATGTGCCATCTTATTTTCAAGAGGGACTTCACGTCTAAGTGGTTGTTAATATAGTTTTTGTTGATGTATAATCAATACAACCATGGACAGAGAGATCAGTCTAATATTAAAGTTAACATCTATAATGACTATAATCTGGAGAGGAATGATGTTGATCGAAATAACGACATCTAGCTGAATTACCATTGAGTGTTTGTTAGCTTGTTTTAGGAAGTAAGGGTATTAATATCTGAGATGTTTTGCTCTGACTTGTTGGTCGATCCGGCGCACCATTTGACAATCTCAAGTTAATGAGTGACATCTGACCTTTCTTCACGGAATAGAGAACATTGCAGTCCGGCCGAAGACCTGCCTTTTCACTTCTTCTCCTAATTGAGCCCCCCTGATGCTCCAAGCTTTATGTTTTGCTCAGTTTTGGACACTGGTACCTAAAAATAAATAGGCTGAGGAAGGACCCAAAGGCTTTGATGCCTTCTGCTCTGCCCTGCACACACAAACACTCTGCAGTCCGACCGACGGTGTCCTCAGTCAAAGGAGTCGCCGTCCTTGAGAAAGCGACTCACTTTGGCAGCTACTTGTCTCCCTTTCATATCCTCCTCCACCTCCTCCTCTTCCTCTTTCTTTTGCCTCCCCTACAGCAACCCGAGCTAATAACAAAAACGCTGTTGGGGAGGGCAAAACCACGATTGGACATGAACGCCTCCTCTGTGCCAGCTGATCCGCTTTATCTGGGTGCCAGCACAAAACGAGGCTTGTCACACAGTGGGGGGAATTCCTGTCAAAATAAGAAAAAAGGAATGAGGGTCTTTTTTGTTGTTTTATCTTGCCAGTTGGGTTTTTTCCTTTCATTATTCGTTTCTGGAGCTGCTCCATGAAATACTTGCTCACTCAGAGATTAAGCAACGGTTTGCCTTGGAAGGAATTTGGGATATTCAAGACGCAGAGCTGTTGAGGCTGTTTGACGAAAAACATATAATCAGAGAGTAAGGTTCATAAGAGCAGCCACACCACAGCGGTCTGCAGAAATATCAGTCAAAGCACCCCCCTCCTCAGCTCTAATAACCACAGGCACACATTCACAAACAGGCGCACATTCATTTCTAAAATGTGGTGCTAAAGTCTCGTCCCATGGCTCATTTTTCCAGACCACAAGTTTTAACCGCTAGTTCAGCAAAGGCACTTCCTCTGGTCAGAACAACTAAACAACTCACACTCCAGTTCTGATCTTAAATAATAACTGAAAATGCATTTATGAAGCTGCAGTATGGATACAAAGATGCATATAAAAACAATAATCGCTATGCAAACAAGCCACTGGACCAGTTTGATCAATCTTTGACACAAGGCTGTCCCATTTCCTCTTCTCTTTGTTATAAAATGTCACATAAGTCTCAAGGAGTCAAATAAATCTGCCACAAGACAGCTTTCTGTAACAGAGCCATGGCGGCATACTGAATGGATCGTGCATTAACATTCAATCTCAGGCTAAAAAGCACAATCGATCAACGTTTGCTTCAAATCAATGCTTCTCGAAGTCCTGTCTGAGGCAGGTCTTGAAGAGATTTAAGGGCAAATGTGGTGCCTGATTTAACCTTTCTTCATGGAGCAGTGGAATAACAAGTATGTTTTTTTCACCAATTAATCAAATGCAAGTGGCAAAAGAAAATATTAAAGCCATGGATGTGCTACTTATAATCTGCCTTTAACAAGTAAGACATGAGATGAAGAACAATGTTTATTCTGTGCAGTAGCATCCCAAGCAGACGCTTTGTGCCTCCAAATCAGAATCAAAATCAGAATCAGAAATACTTTATTAATCTCCAAGGGGAATTTGGTTGTTTCAGTTAGGCTGCTGCTGGTGGTGTGATAGTGTGGAGGATACTTTCTTAACATATTATAGGCTGCTTATTACTAAATGAGTCTTCTTTGTTAACTGTTGCAAGGTAATACAAAATCTGTTGTTGCTTGCCTCTCTCCCATTGCAAAAAATGAAAAAAGTCACTCTGAACTAACATTTATTCAATTTAACCTGTTTGTTTCTTTCTAAAACTTGACCTCAGCGGAAGAAAAAAGACAGATCTACCAAAGGGTGAATAACAATAACTCACAATCTTTTAAACTTTTTAAAAAATAAAAATATTACTCAGGTACATATGATATTGATGTTGTGGAACACTGGCTGTCCACATCAGCAAAAAACATGATGGAGCACCAATTATTGAAGTATTAAAATGCTTTTCTTAACTTCAAGTGTAAACAACTTTTCTTTGTGATTTTCAATAATGAACAAACAAATCTGAGATAATTTTACGACAATACATTAAAAACACTCTGCTGAGACACAAGTAGTCTGACTTGAGTAGCATGGCAACGGTTGCTATGGGAGGGAAGTGATTGATACGAAACGACTGGACAGTAAATCAATCAAAAAGGGAACAAAGGGTCAATTGAGGATTGTTTAGATCCCTCAGCCTCCCTGAGTATCGTTGCTGACCATGTCCATCCCTTTATGGCCACAGTGTGCCCATATTCTGACGGCTACTTCCAGCAGGATAAAACTCACAAAGTGAAAATCATCTCAAACTGGTTTCTTGAACATGACAATGAGATCACTGGACTCCAGTGGTAAATGGTAAATGGTAAATGGACTTAAGCTTATACAGCGCTTTTCTAGTCTTTGACTACTCAAAGCTGCTTCACACCGCAGGTCACATCTACCCATTCACACCCATTCGCTCTCACATTCACTCACTGATGGTTCAGAGTTTCTATGTTAGTTATCAGCTAACACATTCACGCCCTTTCATGCCCATTTACACGCCACTGACGCAGCAGTGGGAGCAACTTGGGGTTAAGTGTCTTGCCCAAGGACACATCGCCATGTGTCACCCGGAGCTGGGCTTGAACCTGCAACCTCCCGATCACTGACCAAGCTCACTATCCAGCTGCGCCACCGACACATATATATATCAAGTGTACCTAATAACGTGGCCAGTAAGTGTAGTTCATGAGATATTTCTTTAAGAATCTTATTGGAAGCAACTAACAAAATTTGTCATCAACAGAGCTTTCCTAATAGCATGTCCAAACTGAATCTGATCAAATCATCATTATTTGCCCTCTGGCTGTAATTTAGATGCTTATTTGAAAAAGATAATCCCAGTTATCAGTCACCCCATTAGAGTGAACAATCAGGCCATTACACTGTACTGAGCCTATTTCCAAATACCCATAATAATGAGCTTAACAACATCATTTCCATCTACCAACAGCACTCAGTGAAAAGTCTAATAACAATCAGATATGGAAAATCAGAGCCAAAGTTTAGATGGTCCACCATGTTGTGCTCTTGTTTCTGTCATTGGCCTCAATGTAACAGCTGCTCAAGAAGACAGTCTGTCCTCGACACTCAGTCTAAACAAGAGATTACAAAAGGAGCCCCACAGTTGAATCATCATTATAACAAACCATACAGCTTATTCAATCAAACTCTCAATCTATGGATGTCTGATGAAAATGTCAAGTAGGCTTACGAATCAGAAACATCGTTTTTTTTTACAAGGTTAGGTGCTATTTTTACTGGAGAGATAAAGTCAGTGATGGTTCCTATAGTGTTCTGGATGAAAGAAAGTCAGAAAATAGTGCTTCATTTATTCCATTTCAGCTCTGGAGAGACCTAATATTCTTTTATATTTCTTTTTAGACTTTAAGACCAGCACTTCTGCAGGAATAAAGGCCTAAATTCGAGGTGGATTAACACTGGAGATGTTTAATACCAGAGCTAAGTGTGCTGATATTGCTGTGATAATATTGGATGAAGATGGTGTTTGCTCATCAGAACTACATTAAAACTCGCTTAAATGAGGTTGAGTCTGCAGTTATCAGAGAAAATATTCAGCTTTGTGTCTGCCTCCATTAAAACCACTCAATTTTAGCTGCACGGTGGATTTTTTAATTTTAGTTTCTGTAGTATATTAGGCAGAAGCACACTGGGTAGATTATTCAACAATTATTAAACTTCAAAAAACAAAAACACATGAAACGTACCAACTTCACAGATAGATTAGACTGACAGACAGGCAATCAGATAGATAGATAGACAGATGGATAGATAGATAGATAGATGGTACATAGATAGATAGATAGATAGATAGATAGATAGATAGATAGATAGATAGATAGAAAGTGAGACGGACAGACAGTTAGATAGACAGACAGAGAGACAGATGGTAGATAGATAGATAGATAGATAGATAGATAGATAGATAGATAGATAGATAGATAGATAGATAGATAGATAGATAGATAGATAGACAGACAGACAGACAGATAGGTACACAGGCAGACAGATAGATAGACAGACAGGCAGATCATTTCAGAGATAGACAGATAGACAGATAGATGGATAGATAGATCGATAGATAGATGGATAGATCGATAGATAGATAAACAGACAGACAGTGAGATAGATAGAGAGATGGACCGACAGACAGATAACAGACAGACAGATAGATAGGTACACAGACAGACAGATAGATAGACAAACAGCCAGACCTTTTCATAGATAGACAGTGAGATAGATAGATAGATAGATAGATAGATAGATAGATAGATAGATAGATAGATAGAGCGTAGGTTTAGAAAGGGGTTACGGTGAGATGCCCCTTTGGCACAGGCTCAAGTATGTCTAACCCAATCTCAACCTAGGATTAGATTTTTGGACATTTTAAAGACGCATAAGGATCTGCTGGAACTCTGTTAAAATGCAGTAAAGAAGTTAAAATAAGTTACAACTCTTCTGTTTCTAATCTCTGTTAAGTCATCCAATTGCTTTATATGTGAATGCTGCTCTATAAATAAACTCTCCTGCCTTGTATTTGGTCATGATCCAAAGGGAAAATAACTGTTAAACAAACTGTGCCCAGCCACAGCCTGTTGTTAATTGGAGAACAGACACATATTTTGAGGGGAAACTGCAGCGTATGCTAATTGCCGAGGTGAAGCGAGGCCTCAACCGGCCGGCGTGCATCACTTCTTGGAGCCTGCAGGATGTTTGTTTTTACTCATTCAGAAATAAAGAGGAATCAACACGACGTGGTTCATATTTAAAATCAAACAGAACCTCAACAAAAAGGAACAACGCCGCCCCCGCTCTCCTGCCTCGCTCCTCGCGGCAGAGTGAGATCCTCGCCTCTTCCCTCCAGCACGCCAACACACAAACACGGCTGTTGTTGTTTCTTCACGTTGACAGCTTGCGCCACACCATCTCTTGGGCAGCCTCATTTCGCCTCATCTGAATATTTATGAATGTTGTTAGGAGGCCACATTCCATTATGGGGGGAGATTGGCTGGCGTGGGGCTCCCGATCCATTCACCCTGCTCACGTCCGTCTGAGAGTCCTGCACTTCATCCAATTGCAGTCTGTATTTCACCTTCCTGGGGCTGCCACCAGCGTCGTTGGTGTTATGGAGAAAAATGAGAAGAGGAGAACAGAGCAGAGAGAAGAAGGGAGGGCGGCACCGAGTCAAGAAAGAAATAAAATCCATAGAGTCGGAAGATGAACATCGTTTTCAGGGCTACAAAGCTTAAATTAAATCGACTAATTCGCCGAGCTGGGAACACATGCTTAGAGAGCTTTGCAGGGCGCCCCCTCTTTGAGAGAAGTATGAGTCAAACTTGCAGGGCAAAGGTAAACAACAACCCACCAACAAGAGAGGCATGCAGGGGCAGTAACACCTCAGCTCTCCTTGTTCTGTACTTCCTGTAACAAGGCCTCAAGATTTATTCGGCCATTTAAAGACCCGAGCGAGCAAACAAGAGGTGGTCAAGGAGCGACAGCGACTCCACTACTACACAATGTTCTCATTGTTCACAGCCTGGTTCAGAAGTGGGAGTATTTGACTAACATCCTCTATTCACGCTGCTGAAAACAAACATGAGAGAATGCAGGAGGGAAAGGCCGAAACTAAACTGCCTGATAGGAATCAGGACCAGCAACAAGGTCCTGCACCTTTCTGTGGGAGTTAAATGGAGGTTTCCTGACACATAAAGGTGGAAAAGAAGTGGGGGGGACTCTCATCAGGGTTCAGGATTTAAGAGGTCTGTGATCTAAGCACTAACATCATGTGCACTTAAGACTATGTGCTGGAGTTTTCCTGCAATTTTTGTCCAAAATGCTTCTGTGATTGACTTTTTATTTGATTTTTTGACATTCACATTTTTTCTGCAGCTTCCTTCTTCTGGAGATTTACAGCACCAAGATGAGAAACAAAGTGGTAAAAACAGCTTTATTCCTGCTGTGATCACTAAAATGAACAAGCAGTAGCAATAGTTTGATAACATACTTATCAGTCAGAGTCCCAATTGACCCTTTGTTGGCTCTCTGATTGGCCCACTGACCAACGAATCAAAATAAGAGAGCCTATTACTAAAGTAGCCACTGATGGGTTACTCCAGTTAGATAAGTTCTGTGTGTTGGCGTAGCCTGTTTTAATGCGTTACAGTGAAATTATTTCTGAAGCTTTGTCCATACATAGGTGGATATTCTAGAAAATGCAGCTTTATCAGTTTTTTGTCTTCTGTCCACATAAACGCCGTTTTAGGTCACTGAAAACACACTTTGAATAACCCTTGCCAAGGAGAGGATTTTCTAAAACGCTGCATATTGTGTCTCAGTGTGGACAGGGAAACAACATTCTGGGCCTAAAACTTTAAACCCTGCATCAATCTCTCTTTAGGGTTATGCTACACTATGCAACATTATCACTGTTGTTTTTGTGTGTCGTAGCAGATGTTGCTAAACTTTTGCTATTTTAAGTGTTGTTAACTGGACTGTTACGATCACACATACTTTCAGATGCTCCCTCACTACGATGCTGCTTGAAAAACGATACAAATGCTTCCAACCTAAAGGATGAGACCTGGTGTTACTGTTTCATACATGATCGTGTTGACTGGTGACCAATGGCTGCCTATAATCAAATTACTTTAGAGTTGTTCCTCTATCCATGAGCCCAGTTTTAAACTACCTTCCCCATTCCTCACACAACATACTGCTTCAAGGTAATACACATACCCACATTATGAAGACAACTGTGATGTGATGTTCAACAAACAAACTGCTTGGAGTGATGTGTTTATTAAAAAGACTTCTTAATTCAAGAAAAGTGAGCACTGGAGCTGGGTATCATGTCTCAGATCACATTCTTGGGAGTTGTTTTGATGTTGTTACAAAAATCTAGGGAAGAATTGACTTTTGTCTGACAGGTCTGACAAGATGAATAGACAATCTTGACTAACCTGACACACCAGATGGACTGTTAAAAATATTTCACTGATTCATCTGGCCAACAGCCCATCGAAAGTGTTTGGGAATGGGCAGAACCTTTCAGAAGCACATCCTGAAGTAATTGAAAAATGGCTGTGTCAGTCACCTTCATTACAGGCCAATCAGATATTCGTAGGCGGACACTAAGGCTGCAGTGTAAAATATATAATGTGAGCCACTTTGTGGAACAAATGTTTGCTATAACATTTTAGAAGTGAAGCGAAAATATTCTTTTTATCAAGAAATGTTTTCAGTGTTGCTTGGTTTTTATTTGATTAAGAAATGTGGTTCAGGTCTGATAAAACTGCTACTGAAGCTGTTAGCATCTATGCTAACCTCTTCATGCTTCAACAGGCGCTAACTGGGCTGTGCTGCTTTGGGTTGAGCACAATTGTTGTAGATTGGAGCTTGGCAAGATGGATCGGTCTGATTACCACCTGCTGAAACCAAATTCCTTGTATGTCACAAACATACTTGGCCAATAAAGATGATTCTGATTCTGATTCTGATTACAGACATTAAATCAGGCTGATCCAACTGCACTGCAAGGTTAACCTTTGACTACCCTTAGGGGGTAGCCCAACCTGTCTCTGGGATGGTTCCTGTCTTGTGAAGAGAATCTAATCTCTAATCCTGTGTGACGCCAACCCTCCAGGTTTGACAACATAAAGAATATCATCTTTAAAACATACGGTGTGAAAAAAGCCAAAAATTCTAATTTCAGACTTTTCGACCTTGGATTTTCTTCCTCCATCCAAGGCTATTCCTACTGACTTTCTTTTATTAGAGACTAAAAACCACAACAGTGAAATATGTCCTTAATCTCCTACATAGATAACTATAAGGGAATTTGATGAATATATTCAACATGCTCAATGAAATAAAGTGTTTGGATCTTTAGAGTAGACAAAATAAACAGTCAAAGTACACCTTAGGTTTTGTAGGTGAGAGGTGGGATTTCATCCTTCAGCCCTGACAAGAGCTTCTGCTGCGAGCTCACACACCTGATTCTGCAGCACATCACTTGTCCACCCTCTTTGGTTTGTAATCTATATTCACAGAGACGGCTGGGGATGTGTTTGCCAACAGGGACATGAGAGTAATTTAAAAACAATTCCAGGCCAACGGGGTGAGTCTGAAGCCGTGGGTAAATGAGGAAGCTGGGTAAGGACGAGTCTTATATAGGCGATGGATGACTGCAGAAGAGGACCAGGGGCGGAGGGGAGAGTGGATACTTTGCTGCACCTGCTGCTCACACGATTACTCATTGCTATAAACAGGGACAGTTTTGGTACTTTAGGGGCCCCAGGACGATAAGAGACCCCATTCCTCATATAGTTCAAGGCAATTATAGCATGTAAACAAAAAAACATAACACAGGCCAGACTTCAGACCTATAGAGAGGGTCAACAGAACCAACTGCACAAGTGTTCTGGTAACACTTGGCAATTTTTGGAAAAGTGGGTGAAGATGGGAAGAGGCAGTAATTAAACAATTAGTTCAAACATTGTCAACATATAGTGCAATTGAGGAAATGTCAAAACAAATTATTGTTGTTAATTGTGATTATCTTGGTTTGGTTTATCCAGATTGCTACGTTTATGCCTCTTCCGCCCCAGAGGTCTGATTTGAAGTCTATGGCTGTAACAAATCTATGAAACATCACAAATTCTCTGACATTCTTAGAAGTTACGACAAATTTATCATAGAATAGTGCAATGACACCCACAGATTCCAGTGTCACACAACCGGGTGAAGTTACGATATTGGTGTGGGTAATTCTCAGGTTAATCTAGCCTTCTAAATTTTATTTTGCCATTTCTAATACTTTCTTTTTATTCCACCATCGTTATGAGTTTTTATATATTTATTCCTTAACTTGCATTATTTTATTATTTTATCTACATTTTTACTTCATTTCCTATGTTCGATTTTTGTTCATGAACAAGGTAGAAGGAAGCTAAATAATTTTCAAGGACAATTCGAGCTTTACTTTTTCCTCATTTTCCATGTTTTCCATGACTGGAAAACTGGTCAATCATTTTCCAGGTTTTCCAGGACGTGTGGGAACCCTGCTTTTATATCATTTTGATTGTGGGTGCATCTCAAATTCCCTTGACATATGAGGCCCCAGACAAGTCCTTTTTCTTTTTTTTCCTCATGGTAAGACAGCTGATGGATATGCATACACCCTCTCCATGTGAACAGCCCTCTTGAACAACACATCCTCCACTTTATAACCATAACCGTGCTCCCACAAGACACATGAATCTCCTTCACCTCCTGACACACACATATGAAAATAAATATCTCCACCGTGGCTGCTCACAAAACACAGATGCACTCTTAATCTAATCTGCCTGTCAGCGACTATTCAGCCTGCCCTCACGCATCATTTTGACGTAAATGTGCATTTAAGTGGCAAGAAGTGTGAAGTGCAGGCTGCGTTCCTGACAGACAGGCATGTGCTCTCTCTCAGTCAGGCGCGTATCGACAGCGGGAGTCAAGGTCAAGCACGCCGAGACGTGACGCCTCTGTGTGCCCTGCATAAGATCATCGGGCACTCCATGTGAGGAGCAAGCTCTGCACAAAAGCAGCAAAGAGCCGCGTGTAATTGGGAAACAATGACTTTTGTGCATGTGTCAGGCTGCAGGTCTCGTGTTTTAGCATGGCCTTTCACAGGATGTCACTCTCATTTGTTTTTGCGCTTTGAGGAATGACCCTCGCAAAAATGTCACGAAAGTCAGGCGAGCCCTCATGTGGGATGGCGATAAGACGCTACAATGCACCCCCAACTGGTAATTAAGGCTTTGTTTTGGGTCGAGTGCGGGGTGAATTCTTAGAAAGGGCACAAGTGGACAGAAGATGGATGCAAGATAGCAAACATTTAGCATTTTAATAGGATTCTGCTGCAGAGCTAAAGGAAAATGATGGAGGTTTTTAATCAGTGTTGATAAGGATGTCTTGTAGAGATCATGAGACATTTGAAGCCAAGCACACACGCTGCTGAGTGGTGTAAAGATAAGATGACTGGTACTTTCCAGACTAAGGTCACATTAAAATATCATGAGCACTTGGTCAAATAAACACAGCCTACTCATCCAGTTCAGTGACGCACTCTGGTCAAGGCAGAGGATTTCAGGGGAAGAGCTGTTGAAGCTTCTCTGTGAGCCAAACAACTTTACAGCTGATCCTAAAGGTAACATATAAAACTTTTTAAGCATAGAATATTAGGGGTGTGTATTGGCAATAATTTGGCTGTACAATACATACTGGGATACAGGGGTGATGATTGAATATAGCAAGATATATCCTGATTTTATAATCAGGGCAATATAGCATATTTAATTTGACTAAAAAGTCAATCAATCTTTATTTGTACAGTGCCGATTCATTCAACAAGTGTTATCTCAAGACACTTTACAATAGAGCAGGCTGAAGACAAACTCTTCATTTTATGGATACACATATATTTAAGATCAGGATGCAAAAATGAGCACACCCCAATTAAAGGGGTGGGACCAAAGCTAACTTTTAGTGATCATGTTAACAAAAGAACAACTCATTATTCATCATCTAATATTGATGATAAATAATTTGTTTTCATTATTTAAAGCAGCACTATGTAAGATTCCAGCTTTCAGCTCTCTAGGGGCCTCTATGGACGTTGAGTGTAACTGCACTGTCGTAAAACAGAGCGCCTCACGCCAACGTGCTTTTGTTGACATACAGAGGGAGGAGTAGCGAGCCGACAGGACGTCCCGAGAGACAACTAAACCATGTGGACTGGGTGATAAGGTACAGTCTGATCATGTTTCTTTTCGAATAAAGCATCATGTACTTACAAGTCCAACAATAACAGGGCCAAATCAGCATCGGTCGGACATCGCTCCTCCTCTTTCAGCTCACGTCAGTAATTAAACGCCGGGCCAATGTTTATCCCTGTCCAGGCATTTAGCTTGTTATTCTCCTGCTTTCTCATATTGTCTCCTCAGATAAAACTTTTCTTTTCTTTGGGTTTTTCGCTGCTTCCGCCATGATAACAACTCTAGCCTTCTTCTTCTTCTTCTTTTTTAATGGTGGTTGGCATCCTGTCTCTTCGGTGCATTACCGCCACCGTTTAGCTTTCTCCTTGAATTCCGTCTTTTTAACAAATCGGGAAGGAGGGGAAAGTGGCGCATGCCGTAAATCAGTCAGAGCAGTAAAAATCTGTAGCTTTTTAGTGTGAAAGGGTTCCTATCATCCACCTTGAAGTTATATAGTGTCAGTGAAGGCAATACAGACTAGGGCTGAATGATATGGACAAAATTTCATATTCATGCCAGATATCTCGATACGATACGATACGATACGATACGATACGATACGATACAACTACGGGTTCGGTGAAAACCAAGCATTTTTCAGAAAAAAATAAAAACATCATAATACAAAAGAATGTGGAAAGTGCAGTTTAAGCATGGGGAAAATCTATATCATTTATATCGTGGCTTTTCGATTTTAATATCTTGAATGTTCATATCTCGATATCGATACGACAACGATATACTGTTCAGCCCTAATACAGACCCCCTCAGACCATGACAGGGGTGTCATTCAACCTGTTGTAAGGTGATGTACCATCACAATGACTCTAGAAATATTATATTAAGGTGGAAAAACTACATAGGGTTGCTTTACGGAAACTCCAACTCTACTCCTAAACAGAGGCTTTGTATTGTTGACCTGCTTACCAGCACTTCCATAAATGCAAATTGCCTCCAAATTTGTAAAACAGTTTGTGTAACATAGTTGACACAACAGATCCTGGGTCAGTCAGGAGCAGCTTTGGCAATCACATGATTGTGTTGTCTGAAATTGTGATTTTGATCTGAAAACGATAAATCTTTCAGCCCTAATCCACAGTACATTTACCAGAGGCAAAGTCTCCTAAAAAATGTAAGGTACACTGCATTTCCTTTGTGTCTAGTATTGGAACACAATAATGCACACCCTGGTGATGACTGTCATTCTGCAGCCCCTCAGCTGTTTTAATCAGAAATGTGGATACAGACTTTAATTCTTCAGAGCTCATACTCTTCACCAGACACTGACATCAGAGGGTAATCTCCCAATCATTATAGGTTCCAGGTGATACTTATCCTTTGCAGAGAGTGCTTGAAAGGTTTTTCTTTTAGACAAGCTGTCTTGACGTGATCAAATCTGAGTTCAGCGGACTGTTAGACCGAGCAAACAGACGGACAGACAGACAGGAGAATGAAGTTCATTTCATGCCTGTCAGAGGTGGAGGACAGCTGCTCTTAACTTTCTCTTTACTCAGTTAGCCCTCACTGTTAGCTCTGACACTGTTTCATTAAAACTCTGAGAGTTCATTAAAATCACTGTGACAACGAGGAGCACACACTCACTCACACACATTTCACTCATGTTTCATTCAACTCTGTTGGCAGGAAAATGAAGTAATCCCCATTATTCAGCGTCAAAGTGGAGGATACTGCCAAGGGAGCACACATTGTTCTATTTCACTGTACTCGACTACATGTTTGTTTCAATGAAGTATGAGCGCCTTTATCTGCTCACATCTTGGAGTGTTTACACACTCTGCTGATTCCTCAAGCGACAAATCAAATATCATGATAATACTATCAAAACAAGGCATTCAGGCAGTACATTAGACTCTTGATTGAAAATGAAACCAGTCAGGCTAAGCGTAGATTAGATGATCTGTTATTTAGAAAAGCAAATGATTGTGATATGTATTTTATTTTTATTTGTTTGGTTTATCTTAGGTACAGTGTGGTTGGAGAACAGTATTTCTTTCATGTTATTTAGTGAATTTAATGGGCAATTTCACAAATTTACAAGCATAAATGGCCTCCTATAAAGTATAAAACTATTAAATTTACATCTAAATCAAACCAATAAGCCCACAATTTAATCAGGAATTGCATACTTTTTGCAAAGATGTATTCCTTTTTTTCTGCCCCAGAGATGAGAGCATTTCCTTTAGAACTCATTTTATAGTCTGCATCTAAAACGCAGCACCAGATTCAGGGCCTATGTCCACAGCCGCCATGTTTCACACTGGCGGTGTCCACAATCTTAGTTTCAGTATAAATACTAGAAATAGTTCCCTCAAAAAGACAAATCTTATTCATTTCTCTTCCGCAATTGTTGTTTATAAAGCAGAAATCAATAAGCCAACCTTGTACAAAAGAAAATATATCACAATCATTTGCTTTTCTTAATAACAGATCATCTAATCTACACTTAGCCTGACTGGTTTCATTTTCAATCAAGAGTCTAATGTACTGCCTGAATGCCTTGATTTGATATTATTATCATGATATTTGATTTGTCGCTTGAGGAATCAGCAGAGTGTGTAAACACTCCAAGACGTGAGCAGAAAAGGTGCTCATACTTTATTGAAACAAACAGTAGAGTACAGTGAAACAGAACAATGTGTGCTCCCTTAGCAATCTCCTCCACTTTGACGCTGAATAATGGGGATTACTTCATTTTCCTGCCAACAGATTTGAATGAAACATAAGTGAAACGTGTGTCGGTGAGTGTAATAAAAACTAGATATAGTTCCCTCAAAAGACGAGTCTTTGTCATTTCTCTTCCGCCATTGTTGTTTATAAAGCAGAAATCAAGTCTGTCCTCTCTTGATTTTTACTGGTCAGTGAGGGGGAAGTGGAGTTTATAAGTATGGGGCTGTTCCAAAAGTTGAACTGTTTTGAGAGCCTTGAGTGCAGCAATGACAAAAAGTCCAATGATGCGCAAATACGACACGATGCATTTCCCCGAACTCAAGCAACAGAGGTGTGTTGGGCAGAAATGCCCAGCAGACAGACCATCAGCCTGTTTCTTTTTAAGTACACCAATCAATGAATACATTTCACATTCAACTTTTAACCAAACTTGAAAAATAAATAATTGTTTACTAGGGCTGAACGATTTTAGAAAATGATCTTATTTTCTGGCAGATATTGCGATTTTGAGTCCCGATTTTTCTTCAAATCAAGCTTCAGTGAAATATTCACTATGTTTACAGAAACATTTACAAACATGACAGAATATTATACCATACTATTGAACATTAAAATCTATTACTCTAAGGCAAGAATTGCTTCCAAATGTATTTATTAACAAGAAACAGCTTTAAAAAATGTAGTGCATAAAATCCTTAAAAAAAAAAAAACAATGTTAAATCAGTAATAAGAAATACAAAATTCAACAATTCCAATAAAGGAAAAAAGCCAGCCATGCCCAACCAGCATGTCAACATTTGATGGTTTTGGACATGAGCGCTGACATATGACAACACTGACACTAGCAAATAGTTGACACAACAGATCCTGGGTCAGTCTGGAGCACTGCAAAAAATTGCAGCTTTGGCGATCACATGATCACGTCTGAAATTGCGATTTTAATCAGAAAACTATAAATCATTCAGCCCTATGGTTTACTCATATTTAAGGCTCTCCTAATGATACGCTACTTAGACATTATACCTTCAAAAATCTAGAATCATAAAGGATCAAATAAATAATATGAA
Source organism: Cetoscarus ocellatus (assembly GCA_037902135.1). NCBI lineage: Eukaryota > Metazoa > Chordata > Actinopteri > Labriformes > Labridae > Cetoscarus > Cetoscarus ocellatus. Next base: position 301,052 of record JBAMNC010000494.1, read on the forward strand.
ATTGACTGTCCTAAGTTTAAGAGCTGTTTTGTTAAAAATAATATCTGCCAGACTTTGCAGCTAGAAATGAGAGGTCAGTTCACATTTGGGAATTAGGCTGGGGTTAAAGTCGACTGAGAGGCACTTGATAGTTTCTTTGTTTCATATATTTTCATATTTTAACATTTCCTTCATCACTATGTTTGTTTCCTTTAATAAATGTTCCTGGTATTATAAGGACTTGAACAAATGGAAGGACACTTGTTCAAAAATACCCACAATTCACTGCTACATCAACAGTGTAGACCAACATAAAAGCTGATTTTCTTTCATTTATGTTGTTGACTCGCAGTGAAGCTTACATGTCTTGGTTCATGTGTGCAGTCTTTTTTCCTCCTCCACTTTGTGTAATGATGTAAGGCCTTGACATATTTTCATGCAGCATTCTTCTGCTGTGACGCCTCCCAGGTTGTTGACAATCACAAAGTGAGCAAGAAATCAGCCATCACCATGGGGTTATTTGTCTCCACCTTCGCAGGAACCAGTCGTGTTCCTCAGAGAGGAGTTGTGACAGAGAAAACACAGCTCTGTACAAAGCCAGGAAGGAAAAGACCGAGAAGAGGGAGCAGCTCTGGGGCACCTGGATCTAAGCCCTGTGAGTAATTGGAAACAATAGTCGCACAAAGCTCATAACATTACCTCATATTTCCCTGGGAAATCAACTTAGAGGCCACAAGGTGAAATATTTAAAACGTGAGGGATGTGATGGAGGGCAAAGATGGGAGGTTTTAGTAATATAGAGGCCCCAGCAAAGACCAATACCAGGCCCTCTCTGTGTCTGCAGGGATCTACTAGTCATTCTTTGCTTGATATGAAGACATTTTGAAGAGAGATGTACGACCAATGGTAAAATTGGACCCAAAAGAGAGAGTGAGCTCTTTCTCAATCACACAAATATGTAAACAACGTTAGATAATGTCTGAAAAGCCCTCATTCTTCCCCACTTTAACCTGCTTTATGGAACAATGTTGACATATTTGTGCAATTCAGACTTTGTGCTGAAATTTTTCTGCAAAAAGTTTAGCCAAAAAAAGACAGAGCACTGTCTGGATTGCACAAATTAAGTTCACACTGTTGGAAGTGCCTGGAAAAGGGGGTGATAAGGAGCTTGCCTGTTGCTATTTTTACCCAAGTTACCGATTTATTTGTGCAAATTTTTATATTTTGTAGCATTGACATGATATTCTTCAAGTAAATCTATATTCACCTGTAATGCAAATTCCACAAACCCAGCATTCTGGCAATTTTTTTGGAAAGTAGGGGGATCTGGTCATAGCTCTTCCTCATTTTCAGTCATTTAGTCATTTTTTAAAATGTTGTCATCATGTTTTGCAATCAAGACTGCATGCAAGAATTTCCCTGCAAAACTTTTGACCAAAAAGAAAATATACGGTCAACATTGTACAAATATGGTGTAAACGCTTGGCAATGTCTGGAAAAGTGAGTGAAATTGGCAAATCCTTGTCAAAATTGAGCATCAACTATTTCAAGATTACAAGGTCATTGGGTAAACAGTGTGACTTTTATTCGTGGAGTGGAGACTTATTTTAATGTTGTGCTAAGCTCCTCCAGCCTTCAGTTCTTTCACCCTAACAGCCATATTTCTGCTAAATGTTGTTACTTACTGCCTCAGCCTTCATACAACTTTATCTTAAGTTTTTAGATGAAAATACCGCCAAACTTTGCTGCTCCTCTAAGACACAAGAAAAGCAATGTGTTTGTGCCAAAGCATTTGTTCAATGATTTTTGCTCTGGTGTGTTTCAGGAGCTGTGACTCAGAGCCACAAAGGTTATTTGTGGCAGGCATCTGCATCACAGTATAGACAGAGCACTTGACCAGGATTTAGGGCCAACAGAGTGGAGCAGGCAAGACATATTTTTGTAAGTCAACCCTGAAGTAAGCATCGGGCTGGTTCTCTCAACTAAAAGCCTACAGGATTACTCCATGTTTTCTCTGATCATTGCTGAAAATAAGGTCTGCAGCAAACAAAATAATTATGAAACTTACATGTTATGTCCTTTGTGATAATATGAATGCATGAACCTACGTTTTACAATTTTTTAATCTTGAATGTAATCTATGATAGTATAAAGCTAATATTAAGATGTTATGGAATGATAACTTAGTGTTTCAACTTAGAAGCAGCTATGATATTTTCAGCGTACAGCACCATGTTGTGAACTTGAGAGTTTCTCCTTCATCGAATGACCAGATTAAGTTATTCCTCATGGATGAGTCAATGGTGTATGAATTAATGACTTTTAAAAACTATCAGAAATGCTTGCATAAGGGTCTTCAGACAGATTTGTAGTCCTGGTTAGCAGTTTGTTAGCAACAATCCTTTAAAGACAGAGCAATGCTTTAAAATTAAAAACCTGGGAAATGTCAGATGCATTTTATTTTTCAAATTTAACATTGAAATTTTATTTGGGATATTTATCGCAAAAGCTGTTTTGTGATACCATAAACACTTGGTCTTGGGAACCAGGAAGCACTAAATGCTAACTCATCTCCAAGTTTTTGGACTCATTCCTGCACCACTCTTTAATAACAGGGTATAAAGGGAATTATTTTGACCAACTTGTAAATCTGGTGTTGCTTTTTTATTATCTGAGCTTAACTGTTTAGCTAGCTAACTATGCCCACCCCTAGTCTAAAACACAACAAGAGAAGAAACATAAATCAGCTTGGAAATACATAACCATATGAAGCAAGACCTACAGGCAAATGAGGGAAAAGTCTATAAGGATGGAAGCAGTAAGGTACATTTTGCTTTGGTTTGAAGGTACAAGTGCAGTAGCGCGATAATTGCTGAACTTCTTATGTTACAGTCAAATATAATACCTTAAAAATGCAGCCATATTTTATATAAATTAGCAAGTTGGTGTGCATGTGCTGAGATTTATCCACAATGTAATGCTAAATAAACTCTCATATTACACTCACAAACACACTTGGGTCAATAGCACCTCATCAACTCTTAAATTAACGAGGGTAGTCCAGACACTGTGTTGGTAATGAACCAATTAACTCTTCATCTGCTTTTTTTTTTTTTTTTTTTTTAATCAAGTGCCTCTTGAACAACAGACAAGCTAACTAACAGGTGCACACAAGTCATCGTCAGTGAAAGAGGGGGAAACAGCAGGAGGGCTGAAGCAGGTAAACAAAGTAATTCAGGGGACGTCAAAGCAAGGACACATGACTGAGGAGCCAAGGGAGCAGAAAAGGAGGCGAACAGGTCAAAGGGCAAGGTGGAGAAGGAGTGTGAGGCGAGAGAAGAAGGCAGAAATAAGAAAAAGATTGATTGAGAAGATGGAAGAAAAGAGGCGAAGGAGGAGGCGTCGGAGCTGAAGCAATTACCCAGCATAGCATGTTCCTGTCCTCTCAGCTCCCTGCGGCTCTCATGGGAGCGAGGTAAAAAAGTGTGAGAGTGCTGCTGGCTGTCAGCAGAGTGGACCAGCAGCTTTCCTCACCTAAGCATCAACAGGAGGGTCCCTGGGAGAGCTGCAGGACTGTTATGGTGCGCAAAGGGCATCTATACGGTAGAGTAAACATCTGATATCATAGGAAGACAGCAAACAAGCTAAACCAGGGAATAATCTGGAGGAACAGGACTTGATGGCTGCAGAAGTCTGTTTTTCCATGTTCTGCGATGTTCTGACAAACAGTGTTGACATTACTCGATACAAAACCCTATATTTTTTCAAGTTACAAGGCCATCTATCACTACTTTACAGAAAAACACTACTTGTTTTCTTCTAACAATGAGATGGCCAAAGTTCCAACTTCAAAACTTTATCAATATTAGCTGAGGCATATGACAAGGTAACAAAAACTTCCTAAAAAAACCCTAACAAAATAGTAGAAACATTTTTTTTGTTTTTTGGAGGCCTAAATTAGCAAGGTTTTCTCAATATGTGATTAAGATCAAAACTATCAAAATGTCAATATCTGTTAAGGACAAATGTTAAAATTATTTTCTTCAGATGACTATAGTCTGAACATCAAGCACAAAAGAACGAGCCTCAATAGTACTAATTAAAAGGCTGGATGAAAAAAGGCCTAAACAGGATGGCTGTAAAAGGATATGTAAAAAAAAAAAAAGAATACACACAGATGATGGATGGGTGAATGGAGGAAAAATTCTAAAAATGGATGGATGGCTTAATAGATGGACAGATAGATGGATGGATGGTTGGATGGATGGATGGATGGGTGGATGAATAAACAGATGGTGAATGGATGGATGAATGACGGATAAATGCCAGATGAGTAGACCAAAGCATAGACAGATGCATGGAGGGAAAGATGGATTGATTGACAAATATATGGATGGATGAATAGATGAATAAACAGATGGTCAGACAGGTAAATGGATGGATGAATAAACAGATGGACAGACTGGTAAATGGATGGATGAATGACAGATAAATGCAAGATGGGTAGCCTGAAGAGTAGATAGATAAATGGATGGAAAGATGGATTGATTGACAAATATGGATGGATGGATGGATGAATAAACAGATGGACATACTGTCAGGTAGTTGGATGAATGAATGATCGATGGATGGTTGAATGAGTGAATAGACCAATAGGTAATGGTGAAACAGACTGATGGGTGAATGGATGCATGCAAGATGGGCAGGCTGAAGGGTAGTTGGATGGATGGATGGATGGATGGACTGGTGGATGAAAGGATGGATAAAAATAGCTGGGTGGATGTATGAAAAGATTCATGGATGATTGATGGTGGCAGGATTTTGAAATTAATGGATTAATGTAATTAAATGCAAATGTATGAATGGATGGATTTATGATTTTTTTTAATTTAAATTCAAAAACAAATAGTTCATGATCATTTTAAAAGTTACAGTGCAGTGCTGTAATGTAATTGTAACTTAAGTTGTTTTTTTTTTAATTGGACAGTTAAGACTGTTACAGTGAAGTGCCGGTATTTAAACCCTCATTAAAACTTAAATGAATAATCAAATCAAAGGCAGCTGCAAACAAATGAGTCTGGAACATTCATTTGAAAGAACCAAGAGTTTCAGCAGACCTGCAGGTTTCTGGAATTTTCTTTTCTTTCACATGTTAAAGGAAGTCACTGACGTATTTGAGCCCAAAACCATTCAGAGCTTTATAAACTAAGAGGAGTATTTCAAAAATCTACCTTTAAAGACTTCAGAGCTGGAGTGATGTGATGGACATAAGGATAAATAAACAAATGGTTTGGTGAAAGGATGGATCGCTAGAATATTTGAAGAGATATTTAAAGGTGTAGGCATGAATGTACAGAATGATGGATGTGTGATTCATTGATGGTGGATGTTTGCTGACTACTTCTAGGAAAGGAGCAATAAATGGATGTTGGAATGTATGGATGCATTTATAAAATGTAAGTGATGGATGGATATAAATGGATACGGACAGGCACATGTACTGCACCACTGCCATGAGCCCTCACCTTTTTTAACCACCTGCTCTTGCCTACTAAAATCATCTGTTTGTCTCCCATCTGTCAGAGTCCAACAGAATAAATTGCTTGCCTGCTTCAGGAATGTGCCTCTTCCTGGTGTTTTAACAAGTTTATTAATCATTGAAAAAAACGCCTCCCTTGTGGCACCAAACAAGAAGTTTGATGGACTTGACACTTTCAGTCTTGCCACCTACATGCATGTTTGTTTGTGTCTTTAAAATAGAAGCTTAATCCGGTCTGGTCCCTGTCAGATTCTGGTTTGCCGTCACTTATTCAGACTGATATGTGAATGTTTGGTGTTTACTGAGTGGGAAATAAAACATCCTTTTACATCAGAGCTCCTGGCAGCACACCATCTCCCTGCTGTGCACCTACGCACTACAGCATCTCCACATGACAGGTTCCTTTGTATATCCAAATAGTGCTTTATAGACAACCCTATTTAGCATGTAATCACGTCTTCATAAGTAACACTGTTTCCACACGGCTTGGATCAATGCTCCTCCAGCTCCGCACGTGGCACCGGTAAGATCAATGCACCCTTTTGTCAGACTTATTCGTACTCCAGTACTCAGTGGTGCAAAATGCAGATGCCTTAGACAGAGATGTATGAAGAGGGTGGTGCTACTGCGTCAGGAAGACAGAAGAGGAGAACAGGGGAGGCTTGGATTATTATGACGTAGTATCGATCCAGGTTGGCAAACATGCTCAGGCTGCAGGAAGCTGCCGGGGAGCGGATGCCTGATTGATCCGGCTCTTGGTGCCAGACAAAGCGGAGGATTATGGATGCTTGCATGGAGGAAAGAATGGATGGAGGAAAAGCTTGGGTGGTTAGACAGGCGGAGTGAGAGATAAAGACAGATTGGATGGATAAATCTGGAAGCTGGGAGCTGTGAACGTGCTCACACGAAATGAGAAAAAATAAATAAAGTCCTGCACATGCTGCAGAATTTACTGCATGGAAATGTCAATCTTAATGCGGTGGATGGGATTCTGTGCTAAACCAACCCTCCAAATGGTATTATATAACGCTCAATTGCAATTAGCACAGGACAGCACGCCAGAAGAGGAGAGTCGGGTCATAATCTGGCCAATGTGTGGACGGAGAGTATTACTAGGCCTGAATACTTAATCCCTCTTCTACTCATAAGAGCCATAGGGACACTTAATACAAGTTCAAAGGTGCATATAGAGGCATATTTGGGTCAGATGCTCTTGAGGAAATGGGAATAAGCAGCCTGTATTCTTGTTAATTCTGCCCCATGTCAGTCTGCTCGGCCTGGAGCGCCCATTGATGGAGCAGAGCCACAGATGGGGGGAATGATGTTGACCAGATTACGTCTCTTCAGCCCTGAAAAAAGAATTAAAACCAGCGTCCTGAGGGGGATTACGGACGTCTTGTAGGATATTGGCCTAATCCAAAACAAATCCAGCAGGATATTTTCCTGGTAATTCATCGCTTGTGGTGACTGTACTTTTTAACCACACGCAGGCACGTTTGACGGCTCTTTTGTTCTCACGCGTCACCGGCGGCGGCCTTGATTCGTCACTCAGGGGGACATTATTAGCCAGGCGGGACTTGACTTGATTACACGAGAGCTGAATTACAGATGCAACATGAGTAATCCTTTGCAGATTAATGACAAAATGCTTCAAATGTGCATTCAGTTGGATGGATTCTAACAGTTTTCAATGACATATTTATCACTTCTAAAATACAGTCTGTTTCTATGCAGATAACATCCTCCAACTGTACATGCACCTGTGCACTTCTTTAAGATGAAGTCCTGCTTTCCTATTTTCTGTTCCTGCTCTGTTTGTATGTGTATTTACACTCTGGTGTGAATCTAGTCTGTCCTTAGAGAGTGATAGTATGAGATGTTCTATCTGAGGCAGGAAACAAACTTCTCAAGACATGACTGGGTTTTTATCTTGATAGTTATTACACGGTCGTGGCACAGTTCGGGAACACCGACACCTGGTGAACTGGCAGGGGCAGGTTCTGTATAGGGTCAGTGTAACTCTACACAGCATGTTCAGTGGTCAGCTATTCTTGGCACAGTACCAGACTCATAGTCTGTGTGAAGACACACGTGGAAGCATGGACACATATGGTCTTAATACATGGAGAACTGAACTGATTCATACATGACTTAAATATGTGGAGAACTTAGATATACAGGTAGGAAATATGGATAGCAAACTTAAAATATATATCGAAGACCAAAATAATACATGGAAAACCAAAAAGAATATATACAAGCCATAAAAGTCATTCTAACACAGAATAAAGCAAACCGGCATCAAATTCCTTGTATGTCCAACATACCTGCCAATAAAGCTGATTCTGATTCAGCATTTTTCTTTTTAAAAAATATGAAAAATCTGAGATTTATAGCTGATGATAAATTAATATACACGAAAAATGGCCATCTTCCAAAGATGTTGAATTTTAAAGAATGACTTAAAAAACAATGTAAAAGAAGAAAGAAGAAGAAAAGATACTTTACTAATCCCTAATGGGGAAATTCAATTCTTTACCAGACATGCAACACAAACAGGCCGAAAGACACATGCACAAACAGTGCATGTGTCTGAGCAGTTTTTGGATTAAGTGCCTTGCTCAAGGGTACATCAGCAGTGCCCAGGAAGTCAGCTGGCACCTCTCCAGCTATCAAACCAACTTTTAAACATGGTTCAGTCAGGACTTGAACCAGGCCCCTTCAGTCCAATATCCAGATTCTTCTGACCTGAGTTATCATTGATGTGATCCTGCTATAAATTCTAAAATGTTGCTTTAAAAAAAATTCATACAATGTTTCAAACCACTGCAAAAAAGTCTTTGATCATTACTATTGGCCATTTTTTACTCTGGTTATCCGATATTGAAGACAAACTTTTGTACATTGGGCAAGTTGCGCAAAAACACTGGCAACATCACCGTATATTGAGGTTGTCAAAATATATTTCCTTTCAAATACCTTGTGTTTCAAATAAAAAAATCTCCATTATTTGGCTGCTTGGTGGTAAAAACTAAATTAACTCTCACTAATACACTGAGAACATTTGGAAAAGTGGAAACACTGGCAAGAAGTTCCTCTCTTTTCTCAAAATGGTGCCATTTATAGAACTTGTGGGAGATCTGCTGCAATTTTTGATGACTGAAAAACACAAAGACTTCCACATTTGTTGCTGTCAAAAACAGATTATATAACAGTTATCAAAGTTATGATTTTTACTAAAGAAAAATATAACCCTATTATGACATAAAAGAACGTGATAGAGCTTTTACCTCTGAGTAAGAAGGTTGCTGGATTAACTACCTGGTGTAGTGGGGTTTGCATGTTTGCCTGGAGTTTCTCTGAGTATTGCTGCTACAGACAAGTGCACACATGTATATCGATGGAGAAGTTTTAAAGCATACTGTACATTATCCAAGTCACTGCTATGTCATTTTCACAAGTTTCCTAGCAGCTGAAGACATAGTATTTGATAAAGATGATCTTGGTCAATGTGCCATGTAGAATTTAAGACCTTTCACAAGTAAGAACAAAACTTTTTAAGAGGTTTTTTGGCCTTAAATGGCAACAAAAAAATCAAATTCAAGACATTTTAGGAGCCCTAATAATACTTTAATTGTTTTATTGTGTAAATAATCCTTTTTCTCTTTTTTTCCATTCAGTTTTTCATTTTATTTCATTTCTTTTTTCCAAATAACAACATCGACTCAGTTTATAGTAGCAACGAAATCTTGATCTATTTCCAAGCCCTACTTGTAAATTCTTCCCCTCCATTCCTTGAAGAGAGTCTCAAGTATGTTTACAAAGAATATTCATGAAGTATTAATGGATCGTTGTGAGCGAGCACACCCACAGAGCAACAGGTTGCTGGTGTTAACAACCACTGTGTCATGGCAACCATTGTTAACTCCACTCTACATCTGTCTCCTTCTCCTCCCCTCCCCCTCTCATCCCTGCACTCAATCTCCCTCCTCCTCCCCCCACTCCTCCTCCTCCTCTTCCTCCTAAATTGGAATCAACAGGCGCACATCCAGTCAAGCGATGTTTTCTGTTACCGCAGTCCTTCTAAGAGTCGTGTGCTCCTAACCTCCCTGTGCCCCTCCTTTTTCTCCACATGGGGTCCCGGGCGCCTGCTGCCAATTAGCCCTCGGCTTATGACCCAACCGTAAAACAAAGTGCTTCCCCCCTCCAAAAGCCCGTACATAAAGGGATCAGGAGTACAACATATGCCCCTCTGTGTCCTGATGCTGCTGCGGACCCCCACACCCCTGCTGCCTCGGTTGGTGGATGCAATGAGACGTGGAAAAAAGAAACCAAACTGGCGGGATGAGAGAAAAAGAAGATATCAGGAAACAGGAAAAGTCAAAGACAGGGAGGGAAGAAGTTGTTGAAACCAAGCAAGAACTCTTGTTAGTTTGTGAATGTGCTTTCCTCAACAACTGTAAATTTAAAGTTAATGTGATAACAGGAGAGTAAGAGACACAGTCAGTGAACAGAAACATAAGCTGACTAATTTTCATCTCCTTGAAATGTACCATTTTCATTATTCTTTGTTAAGACTTGGAAATATCTAAAGCTGAATCATAACGGAAAAACTGGCAAGCAGACAAAGCACCAAATATTTTCATAATTAAATGTTCATTTTGATGCACTGTCAAGAAAAAAAGGCAAACACTTGCTGTTTCCAGCTTTTCATAAGAAACCATCTGCTGCCATTTGTCATTTTATGATGAAACTAAACCATTTTATATGACTTTATGCAACAGCTGAAAGGTTTATGCAAAACCTTTCAGCTGTTGATCTGGCAACAAAACAATCTGAAGACAAGATAAATATGAGCTCAAGGAGATTCCAGAAAGCATATTTCTTACTATTGTCAAGATTAATGGACTAAAAATGAGCTATAATCAATAAATCAATCTTTATTTGTATAACCCCAATTCATAATAAGTGCTATAGTATTTTAAGAAAAAAATTACAATAGAGCAGACTGAAGCCATACTCTTCATTTTATAGATACACATAAATGCATATACACATATATTCATATACATATGTATATATACATATACCTAAACCAAACAAGAATCCACTATTAGCCCTTTTCCACCAGTACACCTTAGCCCTACTCTACTCTACTCTACTCGGCTCTACCCTGTTTTCGTTGCGTTTCCACCGGCACGGTACCTCCTAAAACAAACCAGTTTTTAGTATCTACTCTGCTCTGGTTCTAAGCGAGCTGAGTTGATACTAAAAGGTCACGTCAACCGACTGCCGGCTACTGATTGGGCAGAGAATGTCGTCACTGATGAGTCATGAGGGCAACGAGCTAGCTAACATGCTAGCGGTAGCTACCATTAGTGTACCCTCATACATCTTTTCTTTGCAGCTCGAGTGCTCTCGTCCTCGGTATCTCTTCTCGCCGCCTGCAGCCTTCTTCTGTTTTCCTCTTTCATTCAGTTTGTGACAAAAAGCCACAGATCGAGCAGCAAGTATACTATTGCCTCCAAGTCCTCCATTGTTTTGATTGTTGTGTCACGCTCAAAATGACATGAACGCAGTGTCGCCCAGCTGTTTTATGGTGACCCTGCCCTCGCTGGGCAGGGAACCAGGCTGGTGGAAAAGCAGCATAATGCCAGTAGAGCAAAGCTGGGTAGAGTCGGGGAAAGTTGAGCCGAGTAGAGTAGAGCTAAGACGTGCTGATGGAAAAGGGCCATAAGAGTGCAGCACTGGGCCAGCCTACAGGACGGTGCATCTATCTGTGAAGTACATTTTTTAACACAATATTCATAAGGAATTATTATCAATTATGTTTGGATCATAGAACTATCATTACAATTGCTGGTCAGATTAAACAAAATATACATAATATGTGTTGACAATAGACGCTGGTCAAATGTCATGCTAAGCTGGAATGAGGGCCACAGCCTTTGTCAGACTATGACCATACACTGGCTGAGCCATCAGCCTGTTTTGCCCTACTGCCTGGATGTAAACCAGCATAGACAGATTATAGAATCGTGTTAAGATGATGCAGTTTCGCCCTAACTCAAAGTCCTATCACACGTCAACTTTTTGTACTTAGTGTAATTCACAGGTTAAGATACAACATTTTTATTTGGTTCTGTTAGATTTACACTAAACTTTCTCAAACACACAACAGCAGGTTGGATATTTTGTAACACCTCTCTTGCTTCTCTTTAGGTAGCTTTGCTCTAACTGAGTCAGGAGTTCAAACTTCAGGCCCTGCAGTCATACATATATCATTGGGGAAGGCACTTAATGCCACCTTGCTTCCATTTCTGTTTCAGCGGAGTGTAAATACAAAAGAAGAGAACAAATCAAGACCCATGGACACTAAAGATACTAGACCAGAAAAAGACAACACTAGCTCAAGTCTGTTAACCACTTACCAAGTCATTTAACATTCAATTCTGGAACTAATAGTGCCGTCCAGGTTCTAAGATAAGGGCTTATAGATTTCTCTGTGTGGTCCCACATTATGTGCTGTGCTGAATTGTAATGCAGCACATGCGGTTATCTTGACAGATCAATACGTGGCAGGATTGAGAGGCTTCATCTTGGAATTTGCACCATCCCTCCAGCGAACAAGACCAAGGATAACAAGGGGACCAAAGGTGTTGCCATGGAAGGAGCTGTGCATAAATAACAGGATTGTTGGTCTCTCTCCACACCAACACTCAGATCATGTTCATAGGGGTATCAACAGAGTCCTGGTCTCAGCTGCAGACTCTGTGCGATGTAATTCAAATCTCTGTTGCATTATAATGCTGCCTGTGTTATTTGAATTCACAGTCCCACCTGCAGATCTTTTTATGTTTTGTAGAAAAGAAAGCATCCAGGTCCCATTAAGCACTACCACACAGAGACCAAAGCTCCTATCATACGGGTGTATTCCCAAATCCAGGCCATCCCCACTCTGAGTTTTTCACTTTGTAACTTGTTTTTGTTCTCCACCACTAGCTTAGGTCTCTGCTATCCTCCTCTATCATTTCCAATTGCACCCCAACACCCTTCAATACAACCTCTCCTTGTGTGTGAAGCTTTACCCAGCACCAAGCGCCAGTAGCGGTAATAAAACCTGCCTCTGAGCCAAATTGCATGCTGGGGATCGAGGAGTAAACAGTGATTGCTCTGCAGATTGCCACATGTGACCTGCCACCTCAGAGAACAGAGGTTGGAGTAAGTTAACCTTGATATGGTAGAGATGACAGACTGATAGGAGCTATATAAGGAAGGACCATAGAGGTGCTGAGCCTCCACCGAATGGGTCTTTGTTTTGCCCTCCTAAACAACATGGTTCAGATTATTGATACAGCAGCAATAAACAGGGTACAGCGGGCTAAAAAACAAAATCTTCTTTCTGGTGGATATTCCTGCCCTGAACCTGAACACTTTTTGGAGGTTTTTATTCAGTTTTCAATTTTCATTTTATAAAAAAGAGAGAATTAACAGTTTATATGAATATTATTAAGTTCAGAATGAAAAAAAATTTAAGAAAAAAAGACAAAAACAGGCACATTTAGTAGATGTTTGATAGTCTCTGGAGACACCCAGCACAGTATTATATTCAGTACCATTGTTTGGTCCTTTGGTTGAATATAACTCATCTCAAACCCCTGGTGAGAATAGAAGACACAATCACATTTATATATCCCAAGAGGGGTTTCCATATTTTGCTGAAGTCTGTTGTTTTGGAAAAGTTTAAGTCAAAAGTTTAGACGAACATGTTCACTTATGATCTTATACCAACCAGAGAGTGGTGGAGGTTTATGGAAATCCAGTCAAGTCATAAATATGTCTTTCTAGCACAGAGTATCAGCACATTAATCAATTTTCTATGATGTACATTAATGACATGTGGGAAAGGAAGACCCAGGAGGAGTGAGAAGTGAGAGAGGATCAGGCTTGAGTTCACTTCCATATTCGTCATTTCAGGCTGCACGGCTTCCCAACATTTTAGTAACTTTGGACAGAACCAAAGACAATGGGTATGAGTACCTGCAATAATGTTGTATTTGGAGAAATAGAAAGGGAATTAAGGGCTAAAGCTGGACAGACAATCAGATGATCTGTGGAGTCTCGGCAGTAGTTGCAGTTGTTCTTTGTAGATATTTGTAGGGCCAGAGCACCTACTTATAGTTGCAAGGACCCTAAAGGAATTATCATTTTTCTTCATTATTATAATTCTGGCAAATGAATTGCTAATTTGATGGAATATTAAAGCCTACAAATTTATTAAATATTTAGGCATATTTAAACACTCAGGTATGCTTGTATATGGCTATATATTGGTACTTATTTAGAATGTGACGTTTTAGCTGGGCTGGGTCACGTGTATATCAGAATCAGAATCAGAAATACTTTTTTTTATTAATTCCCAAGGGGAAATTCAGTTGTTTCAGTTTATCCTAAACACAGTATAGCACTAGGATATATCAAATAAAGACATTAAAATAGACAACTATTATCTAAATAAATAAAATGAAATGAAAAACTGAAAGGAAAAAGAAAAAGACAAATTAAAGTAGGCAGGTTGCAACAAGAAGAATCTTTAAGCAATATCAACTTCCTTATTAAGGAAAAAGTAAGTAAATTAGGTAGAAGTGAAACTATAAATAAGGCCATGGAATTTACACTATTAAAATTGACCATAATTATAATATGAATGTAAATATGACAGCACTGTTGCACATCTATGTATATTTAAGATGGCAGTTCAGTTTTGTAAGTCTGAGAAAGAGCGATGCAGCTCGAAACACTACTTTGTTTAAATAAAAATCATTCTAAAGGAGCGTCTTTGAGGAGCAGGTCTCTTCGTCGTTCTTCAGTGTGATTTGGACTGTAAGTAACACAATTATGATCCACTATGAGATTTATGAAGCTCTATTGGACTCATGCTGTCCTAAACAAAGATTCCTTTACTTTCTTTTAGGATAAAAATGTATATAAAAAAGCATCAATGGTGGAAAGGAATAACATGATCCTTACCAAGCAAAAAGAGAACTTGGGATGGGTCAAAAAGTAGAGGGAAATATCTAGAGAGGGGATCTGAGAACTGTTCAGTTTCGACTAGTTTAATAATGATGTTATTTGCTTGTATGCTTTACGGTTCTTCCGTGGATTACTTTTGACTAGATCTCTGAGTTATCTTTGAGTTTGACAAGTTGAAATGAGGCATTCAAAGGAAAAGCAGTGTCCTTATTTAAATGATTGAGAGAGCAGGAAGGCACTTAGGGAAGTAGTTCTGAGTTGTAACCAGTTAACTTGAAAGGGCAGCTTGATTACAGTGAAACTCATGTGATTCCAGTTATTTCTGACCATGACTGCATTGTCAAAAGTACTTCATCTTTACACTAATGGGTAAATTTGCTTGCTTGACACATCACGAATTGTCTTAGTTCACCCAAAACTTAAGTTACAAGCACTAAACATAATGAACACAAAGTTAAACAAACAAATATTAATGTCTTGATATGAAATGGTACGACCAAAAAAGCACTTTGTATGGCTTAATTTGTATCACTGATATTTCACGTATTTTAGAAAAAAATGCAACTTGGTGGTTCATTTCTTGAGTATGCTTCTGTATTTTTTGACAGGTTTGTTATGTACAGGCTATTGTTTGGACAGAAAGGTAAAGAGCAGACTTTTTCAGAAATAAAATTTGGTATTAGATCACAGCAATTGCTTATACTTGTTTTTGATACCTTAATTATGTCAGTATCAAAGTTATTAGCAATAAAAAAACTGATATCAGCACCTTTTAAACCGCATTTGACAAACTCTAAACAGAAATACTGGACCTAAAATGAACTTCAAACCTTGAGTAGAAGGAGGTGGAGTCCCCTTTATTACATAAAAAGCTTTAAAAAACAGCTGCCATGCCTACAAGTCCATGGATTACTTACATCACATTTATATTCATCCACCCATTTATAGTGCAAAAAATCCCAGTGGATGGTCAAGGTCATTGGTTTCAGGGCCTTGATCACTCGCTCATAAACCCCTGAGGGCTCAGAAAACCTGCTACCTGCCTGTGGGAGTGGAAGTGTGTTTGAAGGAGGAGGAGGGAGTATTGCGGGCAGCATGTTGGAGGCTAATCATGAGAAAAAAACAGTTTCGAGACGTGCAGAAGAGCGGAAGGTCACCAGAGGTTAAGATAAGCGAGCCTGTGCTTCAGGCTAAGGATTTGAAGGTTGCGGTTTTATCTCATTTTGTTGGTTCCGCCTGAAAGGGGCGAGGAAAAATGAGTTTCATCTCGGTGAGAATCTCTCTGTGGTGTTTTTTGTTTTGATTACAGCGAGTGAAAGCCGTGCACAGATGCCAGTACAAACAGTGGATAAGATTACAGCAGTAAAGTACTGAGGCCTATTTCCTTTTGTTTATCTGGCACAATCACTTTCAAAGCATCAATAAAACCTCATATAGCTCCTCCATTGGCACTTTAAACCACATTGCCTCCTCTGAACAGGTCAGGTTGGAAAGACTGAAGCAGGCATCTTGTGGTGGCTCCATCGATCTGGTCTGATCATTACGGCGGGAACAAATTCAGCTCCCTGAAGTTCAGGCTTAGAGTGTTTGCTGTGAAGTCAGGACTTAATTTTACTTAAAATCAACAGGGACACAAGGGGCAGCGACTGTGACTCAGTGGTGAAGTCAGTCAGCTTTCATCTGGATGAACCGGGGGTTCACTTCCCGGCGTCTGCAGTCACAAGTTGTTTTGTCCTTTTGCAAATCACACAAATCCAAACTGCTGCCATGGTGTCCATGTATATGTGTATAAATTGGTTTAGCTTATATTGCTTATATTGCTTAGCACTTTTCAAAATGTATCTTGTAGAAACATGAAACTCTTTTAGGTGTGTCAGGTTAAGAATTCATAACCTTACAAAGTAGCTGGATTTGTAAGATTCCAGGATTTGTGGCCAAAACCATGACCGGGCTTCCTAGCATCCTTTTAAAGACCAAGAAGATGAAGCTGCTGGTTTAGGCCGTGTCCACAAGGAGACATTTTTGTTTTTGAAACATTCTCTGTAAAGACGGCATTGTTTGAAGAAATTTTTTAGGGCACCCAAAAGGCCGTATCCATGTCAACTAAACACCTATACTAGGGCTGAACGATTTTAGGAAAAGATGTAATTGTGATTTTTCTGGCAGATATTGCGATTTCAATTCTATTCACAATTTTCTTCAAATCAAGCTTCAGTGCAATTTTCACTTTGTTTACAGTATAGACAACAGTAAGGAAATCAAAGATCAGAAGCACATAACACATGATTCATCATCTGATATTGATGATAAATAATCTGTTCTCATTATTTAAGGGATATTCCAACTTCAACTCCTAAACAGAGGCTTTGTGTTGTTGACCTGCTTAGCAGCACTTCTGTAAATGCAAACTGTCTGCAAGTTTGCAAAATAGTATGTGAAAATAGTTGACACAACAGATCCTGGGACAGTGCAAAAAGTTGCAGCTTTGGCGATCACATGATTGTGTTGTCTGAAATTGCGATTACAATCCAAAAATTATAAATCTTTCAGCGCTAGCCTATACAATAACAAACTTGTGTGAATACGCCTGAATTTGTCTATGTGTGGACAGCCCTTAGTGGGTCCTAAAGCAGGAAGTGCCAGCGAGCCTTTGACTAAACCACAACGGATGTGACATACAAGACTTTCACTTTATCCGCCCTAAAGGTTTTACCCTTCTCTGTCACTGTCTGTGGGATGTTCTTGATGTGAAACAGTTCATCTGGTGTGAACGGTTGAAGAATTCAAGACAACTTCTTTTTCAATGTATTACAAATGATTTTTTTATTTGTTGTTATGATATAATCATTTTACTTTCTTTTCTCTGTAATGTATTAGTTATGGCAGGGCACTATCTCCAATTTATTGCAAACAATTGAAAATATTCTTATAAACAAAGATTAAGACAATATTTAAATTATTTCCAGTATCTTGTCAGATTTTGTATTTTTTTCTACATGCCCACCATTAACGAATGTCTACTTCATCTACATTCTTATTTTGCAATTACTTAAACTATTTTTAATCTCTGCTGTTGTTATTCCCCTCACCAGTTTCTCATTGTTTCGGTCCTGTTTTTACCATCTTTTCATGTTTGACATACTTCCTTTATTTATCCATCCTCTATCTACCCTCTTCTTTCCATGGTCCTAATGTGATGTCGTCAACTATCAATTGTCGTCTATTTATCTACGTTTCTAGAAATCTATCATCGATTGTCTTATTGTCTCCTTATTCCCCTATATAAACAGAATACCTTCTTTGCTAGTGTTGCTCAGGTGTACATGTGTTCAGTTGTCTCCAGTTTACCATTTTCTTTCCTTTTGTTGCTCTCTTTTTCATGAACCTCTATGCCCTGCGTTTGTCTCTTTTAGTTTCTGTTTGACCTGATAGTTGATTTGTTGTGCCTAGTGTTTGGCCTTTTTCTGCCCTTGAGTTATCTGTTAAACCACTTTGTAAACATCTGTTTTTAAAGGTGGTATAGAAATAAAGTTACTGAATGAACCCTCCTTTTCCCCTCAAAACTGCTTTCATTCAAAATTTACATTGAGAAAACCTTACAAGACCTTTTTAGACTGTGCTCTTCCTCTTTGCTTTCAGCTCACTGTCTCTAAAGGAAGAGCCATACATCAGCACTTTGAATCAATTTACATTATCACCACATTGTAAACACACTCTCCCACAAAGTCAAGGTTAAACAGAGATGATGTGTGTTTACACTGAGCTGCATTAGCGTGCATTAGAATAGATCAGCAGCAACATGTAGTAACCTCTTCTGCCTCTTTATTGTAGTGTTACTGCCTTCTGCACATTACTCATATGGCCTGGAAGGATATATATACAACAGTCAATGTAAAAAAGAAAATCAACTTCCACTTTTGATGCAGGCAACAAATTGTCTTTCAATATTTACACAACAGAGAACCAACCCTGCCTTAAGCTAGACAATAATTCTTGTTTAAAGAAAGATAAATATGGAGATAAAGTCTTCAGTGTCACTTTTGTAGTTATAGCTTTTGTTAATGTTGGTGAAAAATATGACTGGGATGCTGGTATGACAGATTGGGTTGCAACTGAGTACTTAGCATATACTGGAGCTCCTTTTAGTGCAGCGGTCCAGCTTTGAATCCCACCTGAAGCCCATTTGCCACGCGTCTTCCCCTGCTCCCGACTCCCCTCTCCAAGTCTATCCACTGTCTATCCACTATTAAAAAAAGCAGCAAGCCCGGTAGGAGACCTCGAGGAAAACCCAGGACATGCTAGAGGGACAAGTCTCCCAGCTTGCCTGGGAACGCCTCAGGATTCCCTGGGAAGAGCTGGACGAAGTGGCCAGGGAGAGGGAAGTCTGGGCTTCTCTGCTTAGCCTGCTGCCCCTGCAACCCGATCCCGAATAAGTGGAAGAAGACAGTATGGTATGGTAAATACACAAGGCCTTATCTTTACGCTGGTGGTGGTGATGGGATATTTTCTTTGCTCCCTTTTCGCCCCTTAGTACCACTTGAACATCACCTCAGCTTACCCGTGCACTTCAGCTGACCATGTCCATCCCTTTAAGACCACAGTGTACCCATCCTCAGATGGCTACTTCCAGCAAGATAGCACTCCATGTCAGATCATCTCAAACTGGTTTCCTGAACATGATCATGAGTTCACTGTGCTTCAGTGGCCTCAACCATCACTAGATCTCAATCCAACAGTGCATCCTTGGGATGTTACGATGCTACACTGTCATTTAGCAGATGCTTTTGTCCAAAGTGACGTTCATCTGAGAGGAAGTGCAACACAAGCAAGAATCTACACTGGAGGGGACAACATTAGTGAGTGAAACAAACTGCTTCAAGTCTGTTTGGACACAGGGGCTGCCATGTAGTGCTTGAGGCAGTGCCTATTTTTTCTAAACCAAGCAATGGACAGAAACCTTTTCAAGTCCTCTCAATATCATCAAGTCATCAAATCAAGCATCAACATACTCAGTGCTGAGTTGTTAAAAAAAATAGTCTTAAATCCTCTTACTTGTTCTAAGTGCACAAGAGTTCCCTTAACAGTTGAGTCTTCAACTTTCTCTTAAGAGTAGATCAGGACTCTGCAGACCAACTGGGTTCGGTAATTCATTCCACCACTTGGGAACAACAGAGGAGAAAGGCCAAGCTTGTGATTTTGAGCCATGCTGAGATGGAAGCACTGGGTGTCTTTCACTAGCAGAGTGTAGCGGTGAGAGCGAATGTAGACCTGGATCAGGGATTCCAGGTAAACAGGAGCTGTTCTTGTTACTCAAACAATCAATCTTTATTTCAGACTCGAATCGGTCCATAAATATTCTAAAAGGGACACACAGCAACAGGAAAGGGGAAGAATTGGAGAAGAAGAGAAAAAACACTTAAAAATGTCCATGATAAAGACATACAAACACTCTCTCCAGTGCCTCCACAAACTGGAGAAATACACAGTACTGCTGTCCTTCGGCATGGCATGAGCCATGATAACTTAATTTGTAGAGTTCTTCAGCTAGGCCATAAAACTTTTACTGTTCTGTAAGCCAGAAGTAGAGCTTTGAACTTCATTCGAGCTGCCACTGGAAGCCAATGAAGAGAGATTAACAGCAGAGTGACATGTGCTGTTCTGGGCTGGTTCAAGACCAGACGTGTTGCTGCATTCTGGATCATCTGCAGAAGTTAAATCTGCATGCAGGGATGTAGTGGTATGCGAGATTTGCATAATGGATGTACATCCAATACATCAACAGCATCTGCATGATGCTATAAAGTCAATATGGACCAAAATCTCAGAGGAATGCTTTCTGCACCTTGTTAAATCTATGCTACGGAGAGTTAAGGCAGCTCTGAAGGAAAAAGGGGGTCCAACCCAGTGTGAGAAAGGTGTTCCTAATAAAGAGGTCCATGAGTGTGCATCATATAGCCTTTATATAAGAAAACACTTCTGGTATATTTCTCCCAACCTTAAGTCAAAGTGAGACGAATAATAAACCAACTTTCACCTACGGTCGAGGCTTCAAATAGTGTTCCAGTGGCTACTTAGCAGCAAAAACAAGCCTTCAGTGATGCAAAACATCTGGAAACATCACCACAGGTGCCCTGCCTCAAGGCCTCTGATTGATTTTTACTCTCCCAAACAGCAGGCCTTGTTTTTCTGTTCACACTTGGACTGCAAAATGAGCGCAGAAAAAACACTATTGTTGCATCCACATCGAAGCGGTCCGAGCCTCTCCTGCTGTTCGTTGTTTCCTTCAGTACTCGGATTCCAGACATAAAAAAAACGTCTCAAGTTTGAAAAGTATGAGTAAGTTTGAAAAGAGGAGGAGATGAGATAAAACCGCCGGACTTGATCGCTGCTTTCTCGCAGTGCAGGACGACAGAGCGGAGAGGTTACGGCCTGGCTGAGCCGGGGGGGCTGACAGCTCTGGGAGGCTCTTGGCAGACGTAGATGAAGATATCGGCGTGGATCCGGGGAAACTGACAGGACTGAAAAATGATTTGAAATATTCAGTGGATCTGGAAGTTTGGACCGAGAGGTATTAGATGGACATGGAGGCAGTGAAGAGGACTCCAGGTGAGACTTAAAAACCGTCTGATGTTATGACACGGGTGTACAGAGGTCGGCACTCGGATGTCCATTTTGGGTGAGTGATTTAAGGAGCAGCAGTGGATTTTAAAACCCATGCCCTGCAGCAGAACTGTAGACTGAGGAACTCTGAGGTCCACAATGTGATGAACTATTGACTGACAGGCCAGCAGCAGCAGCACTGGTCCAGACTTAAAAGCAGCAGCTCTGATCGATACTGCTCCATGTAGAAAGCAGAAAACATCTCTGTACACAGGAAAAGAGTCGCCAGAGGGCAAGAGGCACACATAAACAAACACGTAAGGATGTGTACGTGAGCGAAGTGTTCCTACACATGATTAACCCTTGTTGTTCACATTTTCAACATATTTCCTGAAACCAGTGATGGAAAAGCTGATTATGAATGTAGTGAGCTCAGCTTCACTATAATAAACCTACAGCCTGGTGAAAGTATCTCTACATCCAAGCTATTTCTACCTATTTTGCAGATATTAGCATCACCATCATTTTAATTATTATCATTAACTATTGTTTTCATTATTGCACTGTTATTAAACACAGCGAATGCTCTTCTGCATATTTGTTGAACTGTTCCGTGTTTTACTTTCTGTATCTGCTACATTTTTTTTCTGTTTAATTTTCCTTTTCAAATGTGCATCCATTTTGCAAAAAATTGTTTTATTCAGATACAAAAACCAACCTTATGATGTTTTATTTTCCTGAATCATAGGGGTTTAATGTGCTTGTCACTTAATCAAAGCGACTGAAATTATTTTCTAGCAGCTGAAATAATGTTTTAGGTGGCGCAGCAGGTAGCACTAAGGTTGCCAGTTCAATCCTCAGGTGGGGCAGGGTTTTTCTGTGTGGAGTTTGCATGTTCTTCCCGTGCATGCATGTGGAGCACTCCGGCTTCCTCTCACAGACCAAAAACATGCTCATTAGGTTGACTGGTGCCTCCAAATTGCCCTTAGATGTGAGTGTGAGAGTGAATAGTTGTCTGTCTCTCTATGTGGCCCTGTGATTGGCTGGCAACTGGTTCGGGGTGATCCAGAAAAATTTATATTTTAGGGTTATTGAAACAGTTTAACTTGAATTAAACACATTTTTCTATCTCAAAGGTCAAAACAAACATACTGTTTAATTTAGTCAGTTGATTTTATGTATGATTTTGGAAAACAAACTAGTTGCCTGTATTGGAGGGGGACAAAGGGTATGCATCAAAATATCTGTGACCTATTTCAACAGCAATTGCTTTGGGATTTAACAACAAAACTATATCCTTAGAACTACCACAAAAATTTTACCCCCTCACTTTTCTGAATTTGCTGATACTCTGCAGGTCAAATGGAATCTCTGCGACAGTGTTAATTTTGACAGCACTTTTTAATTAAGTTTTGTCTGAAATATATTTTAGTTTTAGTCATAATTTAGTCATCTAAATTGTCTTAATTTTAGTCTAGTTTTAGTTGATGAAATTTCACAACATTTGACAAATCTACTGTAAATTTAGTCGACTACAATATGAAGTGTAAAGTGTAAGGTATTTTTTTATGTTTCCTTGAATTTCTGAAGTCATGTTTTACACTTGGATCCCGCCACCACCATGCTAAGGCAGTTGTGATTAGATGTCCCTCTTAACTCATCCAACCTCTCCACACAACCAAAGTAGCTGTGATTCCTAACTTGTCTCTACTTTCTACATGACCAAATTAGGTCTGATTGGATTAGTCTGTGTCAAACATTTTAGTCTTTTTTTTATTTGTTGATGAAAATGTCGGTTAATTTAGTTTTAGTTTTTGTCAATGTGGACTTGTTTTTTTTAGTTACTGTTAGGTTTTCGTCGGGGGAAAAAAGGTTGTTGATGAAAACTATGACGAAATAATTAGTCAACAAAATTAACACTGCTCTGGGGGACCTGATGTGGCCCCCGGACCGCCAGTTGATGGTCACTGCAGTATAATAAGAAGCAATATCACACACTGCACATTATCTTCTTAGACTCCACGTGATATATACATTTAGCATTCATCCATTTCTGAGTTGTAGGGGGCTAGAGCCTATCCCAGCAGATATTGGACTATTGCCAGCCAATCACAGGGCCACATAGAGAGACAAACCATTCACACTCAATTTAAAGTCACAAATCAACTTAATGAGCATGTTTTTAGTCTGTGGGAGGAAGCTGCAGTGCCCAGAGAGAACCCACACATGCACGAGGAGAACACGGGGATCAACAAGGAACCCTCTTGCTGTGAGGCATGTGCACTACCTGCTGCACTGCCAACATTTAGCACCCTCCAAAGAAATACTGTTGAACACAAAAACAGAGGGTAAAACAACAATCCACATGCAAACAGAGAAGAACATACTAATAAAAAAACAAGCTCACGGCATATCTCACATTTCACAGTGTAAACTTATGTGTTGTTTACTACATGTGCTTCTCTGTTTACTAGTTGACTGCTGTTTGTTTTTTCTCTGTCACTCTTTAACTCTCTGTAGTGTGCTGAGAGCACTGAGCCCTGGATGCCCCCCTTCCTTCAGAAAGTCCCAGGCTCACTCTTCTTCTTGACTTCTCTCAGACTGGTTTGTAATTAAGTATTTCAGATTCTCTCACATTAACTGACGGAGCTCAGCGGGCAGACATTAAGCTCTACCAGAAACACGTCTCCGTGCACAGCATGGGCCAGACTCTCCACATCATTTTTTAAAGTTTCTTATTCTAGGCCATGCAACGCATTTATGGAGCACGAATTACACAATGACACTCCGATGTGTTTATATAAAGATGAGGGATATTCAAAAGAAGAACAGATAGAAGTATTTAGAGAGCATTTCTTCTCTGGAGCATATCTGCATCACATACCGTGAGGTAAATGTTTATTATAGCTTTGGCCATTCAAATTCTAGCCTAATTTGACAATCTCATTGGAGACAAAGCCTTATGCTATGGCTGAGGCCTTTAGCTCTATCCCTGAGAGCTTAGATCCAATGTAGGGAACTTAAAAACTATAGAGCAAGAGTACAACTGCTGAACAATAAAAATACACAGAAAGATAAAAAAAATATGAACAGAGGACACAATACTCCAACACCAACTCAGACCTCAAAGTATGTTTGATGCTTAAAATTGGAAATAAGTTTGTTAGGAAAAAACAAACAAACAAACGAACAAAATAAAAATGTCAGTTGTCACTTTAACTGCAATTTCTAACCTTAACCTGGGGCCATATAAAATTTGTGATCACGGAATCACGGACAGAATCAAGGAATTGGACGTTAAAAGCAGAATTCAAAATACATGTGGAATATCACGGAAATGGGTGATATTTTACGTAAAAGCTTTTTTTTTTAATAAAATGAGAGTATCTCTCAGGAAAATGCTCCGAGGGGGTCACTAAGGCAGGAGAAAACGCACGCTTAACTTTCCCTCCCCCTCGCCTCATTAACAATGCAAACATGTTGAAGCAGCCATCTGAAACACCAGCTAAGTTGGAAAAGAAGCTACGAAACTCCCGGCTAACTCCAAAGTACGGGGCAGAGCAGTTTCCCAACGATTATTATGCGCCAGGTCATCAAATGTTCTGCAAATTTTGCCAACATACTGTCGACTGGACCTGTAAAGATACGTGTGAGGACCACCTGAAGAGTGAGTGTCTATATTTCATGACTTTATGCAGTGTCTCAGGGCTATGAGGGTGTCTCGGCCGATAATAAAAGTTGATTGACAGAACAATTATCCAACCACCTGCCAAATAGCTTCTGAAATGTTCAGCCCTCCCCAAACACTTTCTAAGGGCTCTTTCCCAGATGGACTAATGAAATATACTGAATGATCCACCTGGTGCTACAGGTTAATTACAATCACCTTTGAGTGAGATTAGCAGATTCTGATATGATCATGTTTTGCATTTTTTTACAACAACTGATTGGGTCTTTGCTCAACAGAGCAGAACAAAAACTCTTAAAGATCAGTTCAATAACCATCCCACAGTAAGGACAGATGAACTTAACAATGTGGTGATTCATTATTTACACGTTGTACTTAATGTGATTTAATTAAGACACTTTATGACAGGCAGGGCAAACAGACTTACATGAAAAGTAATGAGTCTCAGAACATGAAAGTTCATGAAATGATGTAACTGATGTTATTATTCCATACTGCACAGAAAACAAACAAAGCTCACATCCTAGCAACTGCATTTATTTAAGAGCCAAAACCTAAATTTCCTTTTCAGAAAATACATTTGAACACCGAGCGAACACAAGTACATCCTAACTTTACTAACTGGACCTGAAATGCGTCACAATGTATTGTTCATGGCTTGGTCAATTACAGAAAAAGCTTTTATTCTGCCAGTCTCAGAATGGATATCACCTTAGATTTAAACATTTGATCAAAATTATTAACTAATAGGACTGAAAATAAAATGATGTGGATTCTAGCAAGGTTTCTTTCAGTAGTTTACAGCAGCAGCAGATACACGGACAAGATTATGAACAACCTAAAGCTGCTGAACGAAGTCAGCAAATCAATATAGTGGTGATTAAAATTCAATCATGTGTACCTATCAATATTGGCCAGTAATGATCAGGGCCCCAAATTATTTGTGAAACACCAGCCAAGGTGGCTGATAGATAAAAAAAAAATCCTCCACCAAAAATATTATTAACCAGGCAAAATAATAAATTTCTTTCCTGCCACATACTATATATGTTAAATCTTTCAATCAATCTTTATTCGTATAGTACTCACAAATAACGCTACTGCCTCCTTCTGAGTCTGCATGCTCTCATCTCAAATGGGGTAACAAGTCGTTCCCCTCATTCTGTCTCTGCCACGTTCAAAGTGGACAAAACATCACAGAGTGTGAATATTACTGCTTGACATGACAGCATGAATGAGGTTAGTGTTTTTTTCTCTTCACTATTATGAGCACTGCCAAAAATAAACATATTGAATAATTCAGTTAGTTCATTTCTGATCCAACTACATTGGTTTAAAAACAGGATTTATTCAAACTGAAACAAAGAAATAGACTTCTTTTTATAAATATACCTATTTTCACATTGAAAAGTAAAACAAGACAAAAAATATGACTGTATATGCATCTGTTTATAGGCCAGTCTGTAGGATGAGGGTTTCAGCTTTGAAGATGAAGCACTATGAGGACATCATTTCCAAAAACTGACTCTGACACTGAGGCTCATGCAGTGAAAAAAGGCTCAAAATCAGAAAGCCTTGGAGCTGGACTGGCTCAGTGGATCTGCTGGGAAATCAGGCTGGGAGCAGAAATCACAGAGAACTTGGGATGTTCATTGTCTGCAGCTGCTCACGCAGATCACACATGTGTATCACATCACCCAACAAACTGTAGCACTGATAAATCTCATCACCACTCAAGCACCTGTTGCTGCATAGCCTCCCAAATCCTGCTTGATCAGCAGGCTCTCTGAAACCCAAAGAGGATAAATCAAGCATGGAGATGAGGGAGACACGCACAATAACAGAGAAAAGATGAGATAATGCACGCAAAATTAATGCTTCAATTCCCACATGGTTCAGATTTAAAAACACAAAATCAGCCGCTGGCAGATGTCGTGCACACGTCTGCAGCCTCCCCCCTAACGTGCACACAAGCACGCTGGTCCATAGTTCAGTTAACAATCACTTGGCACTGAGCTCACTGAACTACAACAGAGTGTGTCTGTCTGTGAGTGTGCGTCTGCATGAGTGTGTGTTAGGTAATGCCCAAGCTGGGTCTCCAGCAGAGTGCGGCATAACACACTCCCGTTGTTCCCGCTGACCCCCAAGACGAGGCACCGCCAGGCACGCACAGCAGCTCACACAAACATGAGAGCAGACACACACGAACCACTCCAAAGTGCTTCCTCCCTCCAGAACGTCTGAACATGGATCAGGAGAACAATAGGCTTATTAGCCCACCCTCGTCTCCCTCCCTTTCTCAAGAGGGATATTAACTTTAGTTGTGTAATAACTCTGAAAGAATTATAACCTCTCAGCAGCATAACGTGTGTGATCTAGAGCTGGGAAACATGGACTTAAAATCATATTTAGATATATTCAAGCAGAGCTGGGATACACAGACTGGTTGGATTTTCATTTCTTGCACAAAAATAACAACAACAATAAAATAACAATAACAAACTTTGATATGCGTCTCACAAAGACTAAAAACTCTCAGTGCATTCAGATGAAATCAGTTAAACATGGGCGCTGATAGCCTGGCCATTATGTCTTCATACCCCATAAAGACTGGCTGGTACCCTTGATGCAGTCTCTGGGGGTCCAAAACCAGCCTTTGACAGCACGTCTCACTCAGTTGCGAGTGTGTTTCCTCTCACTAATTTGTGAACTGACTGAATGAAGGTTTCTACTGTAATTCAAAATTCAAGTTTCTCATTTAAAGTTCTTTGTATCTTGTTTGTCCTGCCATGTTGAGTGCACTAAGGGAACTGCTACTAGTACTTTGATTTCCTCAGGATTCGGGATGCACGATATTTATCCGACTGATACAATATCGGCCGATTTGTGGAAAAATGACGTCATTTTTTTATCGACCCGATACGTACATTTTATCCGATAAAAAGATCTGATAAATTACTTAAATTGGAGAAATTGTTTGCAGGCCGCATAGCCCCAAAACAAGCCATGTGGCGCTGGTTACATCATCTATTGCGCCTTACTAAAAGGACCCAAGAAGGACTAGAAGGACCCAAGCCTTTTTCAAGTATTCAGGTCGTATTGTCAAATGGTAGATATTTAATACACAAAGCAATCCAACAAGATCTTACAGAGTCTACAAAGAAAAGCCTAAATAAACTTTTAAAACCATGGAACACTCTGCTAGTGAGAAAACACAAATACAATACAAAAAAAAAAACAAAGGCGTAAAATGTATTCTAAGTTAAAAGGTCATTCTGGGGCTTAAAGATCTTCTGATTAAGGCATCACTTTGGCCAATCAAAGTCCTGCTTTGTATTTAAACAAACATGCAAAAAGAACAAATTCCTCTTACCTGGTAAAGCATGATTTGATTGAATGAGAATGATCATCCACATGAAAAGAAAAGAGAAGAAAGAAGCACAGTTAGTCATCAAATATAGATTATCATTTGCTCATGTCAGCCTGTATGATCTCCTTAAATTTGACATTGGTTAACCAAGCAAAGTTCATTTGTCCATGCATGTTTTGCGGTGTAGACTCAATATTTCAAACAGATTATCTTGTGATAAACAGGGATTTTACTGGTTGTGGCTTTTTAAAGTGATATGCCAACATTTTTTTGTTTTCATGTCTTGCCTCACTTCCAAGTCCATGACAAGCAGATAGACACCATTCTTTCAACTGTGCGTGTAGTAACAAGGAAGAGACAGGCAGAGCTCGTCAAACCGCTAATTAGCTTAGCTCAAACACCGGGAGTCAATGGGTGGTGTTAGCCTGCCTCTGCCTACAGTCATCAGATAAACTCTTCAGTAACTCTAAATAGTCCTGTGTGCTTGTTGTGACTTGTATTTGACGTTTGTGATGGCAGACTTGCCTGTAAGTAGGTTAATTAACACTTCCACGGTGGTTAGCGCATGCGCCCTGTAGTTTAGTTTCATGTGCATTTCCTCTGAAAATTACATGAAGTGCTAATCTTAGTCTAAAATAGATAACATAACATAAAGCAGTAAAAAAAACAAGTTACAACAAGCACACAGGGCCGTTTAGAGTTTATGAGAGTTTATCTGATGACTGTAGGCAGAGGCAGGCTAACACCACCCATTGACTCCCGGTGTAGAGGCAGGCTAACACTTCCCATTGACTCCCAGTGTTTGAGCTAAGCTAATTAGGGGTGGGTGAGCTCTGCCTGTCTCATCCGTGTTACTGCATACATAGTTTAAAGAATGGAGTCTACCTGCTTGTCATGGATTTAGGAGTGAGACAAGACATGTAAAGAAAAAAAAAGTTGGCGTATCCCTTAAAATAATGTCAGCATAAACTATATTAAAAAACAATTGGGCCTTACCCCACATCTAACTTGAAGTATAATAACAAATCTTAAAACTTGACACATTTCCAGTCTCTAATCATGTCTAAGGGAGGAGATCCTGTCCCTTTAGGAAGTGATAGTGAGCTCTTGGCTGCCAAAATGGAAAAGCCTGTCCTCTTGGCATCCTGATGGAGATTCATACTTGCTCTGTTTGCACATTTTGATGAATTATGCACTAAAGGGATCAAGATTAACATGTGGCCGGCTCCAAATGAACACTGGTAAAGCCATAATGGGTATATTAATAAAGATTAGAGGCAATTTCTCTCACAACGGCGCGCAGACACAAATACATGAAAGGCAGATTTTACGAAAAATCACATTAACTCTCAGTCGTGAGGCCCCCGCTCTCCGCCTGTCTCTGTGCATGTCATGCCATGCCAGCTGGATGAGCAGGACTCTCATCACTCAGTGGAAGAAACGCCATCAAAAAAGTTAAAACTTCCTTTCAACTCTTCACCCCATCATCTCTGGGAGTCAAATTCTCTCGTGAAGCATTTCAAAGCTCGAACACTTCAAACAAACAGGTTCATTGCACCAGAGGGATTTTGTTTAACTTGGATGATTTTCAAAGAGAATGCCGCCCTAATATGGCCACAGCGAGGATACTGCAACAGTTTTTTTTTTTAATGTGTGCCGTGTGGACCACGTGGGCAGCAGCTCAGACCCAAAGCCCAGCATGTGACCGGCAGACCCACGCAGAGCAGACGACTTAAACTATCACATGCTTCACTTACGCCCGGCCTGTCAGACGTAATCTGTCCTGATTGGCAGACACATTAAATATGAAATGTGGCGCCTTCCCATCACATGCTGCCCTCATGCTACTGTAAGCTAATCTGAAAACGCTGATATTCATATGAAACATGAGGCTGGCTGAGCCAAGTCCGTGCTGGCGGTCAACCACGAACCAGGTGTGTTGTTTGAGAAATTTGTCATCATCACAAATTCATGAAACGCATTTAAGGCTGAAAAAGAGGGGGACAGGTGCCTTTTTATTCAGGCTGCTCTCTGAAGGTCTAAAGATGAATCACTGGGGACCACAGTTAGTTTGTTACTTTTGAGCCTCAGAAAAACTACACCGAACAATGCAAGAGCAGCAGTACTCAAGTTATAAACTAGATGAATCTCAAATAACCTTGAAATATTGACAAAGCTTAAAGGAATATGTGAACATTTTTTATTGTTTTTGTGTTTTGCCTCACTCCCAAGTCCACAACAAGCAGATAGACACCATTCTTTCAAATGTGCTTGCAGTAACAAGGAAGAGATGGGCAGAGCTCGCCCATTGCTAATTAGCTTAGCTCAAACACTGGGAGTCAATGGGTGGTGTTAGCCTGCCTCCGCCTACAGTCATCAGATAAACTCTTCAGCAACTCTAAACGGTCCTGTTATGTCAGTTATGTTACATTTTCTATTTTTACACTAAGATTAGCACTTAATGTAATTTTCAAAAGAAATTCATATGAAACTAAACTGCAGGGTGCATGCACAAAACACTGCACACATGCTTTGTTTTGTTGGCCTACTTACAAGCATGTCTGCGGAGGTTTATATTATATTGTACTACATTATAAGAAATAAGAACATTCCACCCCCATATCTTCGAAGCTTTTTGGTAGAAACAGACCTTTAAAAGGTACTGGTGTTGAATGTCAACACACAAAACATCAACTTGGATTGAATCTGGTTAGGACAAACTCAACTTTCCCTCCAGAACCCCTACCTCACAAGCATACAATATTTTGGTTGGAAAAACCACATAGCATGTTGCCTCTTTGTTTTTAAAGGTTATCTAAAGGTTTTATGTTCTGGACAGTGTCAGAAACCGGAGAATAGAGCCCTTTTCACAGGTATGGGGGACACACAACGTCAAACATATGCAATGGAAGTTAGTGATCATAATATGATTGTGAACAAACAATTTCTATCTTAACTCAGTGACACACATTAATAAGAGTATCAACAGCATCGATGAAAGTGTTCAGAGTCGCCCTGTAGCTCACAGAAGTGAATATGAAGCAGCATCACTACATGCACTACTAATTCTCCAGAGAAAGAAAGCTGCAGTGTTTCAGCTCCGTATCCAACACCCGCACAAGACGGCTTTTTTTATAAGGAAGAGACCTGGTGGTGATCGTTTTTAAGAAGATGTTCTACAGAACTTAATGATGTGCGGCGAAAACAACACTTTCAAACATCCAAACCACATTTGAGTTTACGTTACTCTCCTTGCAATCAAACAAACTTCTCTCGCGACCGTCCTATCAAGTCTCCCTTTTCCTGGTTTGTGCTGGTTGCACAGCTGGATGTCATCTCCCCTCTCACCCTCACTTGGCTCACTCGGACTTTACCTGGATAAAATACTAGGGGGGGCGTGAGAAAATTAGCTGGGTAAAGTCTGAGTAAAAATTGGTTGTTTGCATTCACACATGCGTGTCAAGTCTGGATAATTTTAGGGCTTTTTTTTTTGCAAATATGAATGGTGTTTAATAGAGAAAATACACTTCATCTTCACTAGACTTACAATTTGATTGGCTTACAATTATCAAGTTAACAATCCAATTGGATTCAATATCACGATGATTCACAAAGCAACACCATGAGGAATATCCTCGATTCTCCATATTACTGCACCAGGCTGTTTTCATATGGAAATAATACATGTAGACAGATAAATATTAAATCCTTTACTTAATAAGAAGTGGCTTTTGGGATCAACTACAGCAAAAATGACTTCGTATTGAAAACCAAAGTAATTAATATTAATAAGTCTCATCTTCCTGTACTTGTTCGTATTCTTCCTCAGAAACAACACCAATGCTGCAGTCTAGCAGCAGCCTCTGCAACATTAAACGATTATTTACTATCTCTGCATCGATGCATCTTCACCACGATGCGTGCATTAAAAGATCATTTTTGACACCTACAGACAATAACATGCAGTAAAGGAGCAAAAGCCCGAAACTATACCTAAGCCGGCTCCACAAAAAAACAGAACAACCCCTTGAACCCCTTGAGTCAAACTCGAGGCCCGTGTGCCAAATCCGGCCCAGGATATAATAAAATATGGCCCGCGAGATAATTTTGTATATCTATTATAAATGGCCCTTGGTTAATTAGCACTCCCACCACTCACTACAAATCCCACAATGCACTGTAACAGCTGCCATGCAGGACCTGTGCACAAACATCTCTTCCCTTTGCTTTAATATCACTCCGATCAGTGTTGAGTAGATGAATGTATTTATAACTGCTTTTAGAGTGACTTTTAAGCCTCCCCAAAAATCAATATGCTGGTCAAACTTATATTTATGATTAAAACATCGTCCATTTTAGATCGTTCAATAAATGTTGATCCTTATTGGCTCACATTTTAGACTATTTCAAATTTTGGCCTCTTCTGGAATAGAGTTTGACACCCCTGTCTTGAATGATGTAATAACTATTTGAATATTCATAAATCAAGATAGATTTCTTATTTTAATATCATTCATTTAGCTTTCCTTTCATTTTTTAATCAATAAGCCAAACTTTCTGTCGAGTCTTTATCTCTTCAGCAACAAACTTTTTAATCAAAATCATTAAAAATGCTGAACAAAGCGATGTAACACTACAAATCAATCTCTCTGCCAACATTGGCTCACATAGTGAACCAAAATTTGCATTGTTTTCAAATCATAATTTAGAATAATTGTGATGTTACTGCGAATGTCTTAACATGAGTAACAGTGTGAATGTGCTTGTAAACATGCTTATTTCTGGTAAAACATAAGACTTGCTCTCATCCTGCTGTTTGGTGCAATACTTAAGTAAAAAAATAAAGAATAAAAGGTTGAAATGGGATTAGTGAGCAGCCACATATATATTCTTCTCCACTGGATTAGTTTCTCCACAAACTTTTCAGCGTGGATCCAGAGACTGTAATGCTGGAGCAGAGCTGTGGCTGCAGGCTGTCACCGTCAAGCAAACAGAGGAGCTTAGTTTCAGTTTGGATCAGTATTGGAATATTTACACAGAGCGTGTTATCTCGCTCAAAGAGGACTGGAGCATGCGAGGATGTGTGAGTCTCTTTTCTGGGCTAATCTGAGGGTAAATACATGTCAGCCACTTGACTGCTGCAGGCAACTATTTCCTTCCAAAGCAATTAAGCCTTTTAATTTAATATCAGGCAGCGATCAGGCTCAATAATAAAAGCATCAAGGGGATGAACAGCGGGGAAGAAAGGAGGTCACAGCACAATAACTCAATAATTAACAGTACACTGGTCGGATCTATGACAACACTTGGACTTTGATAAGAGATAAAACACAAACAGAGGAAAGCACCTGCCCACACACAAACACACTCCTACTCAATCTCAATATGGAGAAGGGCTGGGAAATACACTAACATACGAACACAGTCTTAGAGATATGAATGACAATATTCTTTTTGTTATGTTGTTAGACTTGTTTCTTTTCACTTTATCGGGATGTTGATGGGTGCAATATTGAATTCATTGACAGCAACGACAGCCTCTTGACAGGTCAAAGTCTACAAGTTTGCGCAGAATATATTTACACATTGCTCCAGATAATATACAAGTGCCAGTTGGTGCTGCCTAAATGCAGCTTTATATTTATTTCATGGCACAGAATATTTCTGAACTGCGTCAGGCTAAATGATGTTGCTACTTGAAGCCTGTTGTGTATTTCTGGGTCACAGTGCAACAATACGCCAGGTGGCAGGAACAACTACCGCAGCTACAGCTCCAACTAGTGGCAGGAGGCCTGGTAACACAACATTTTTTTTTATATTTTTTTTTTTATTTCTTTATTGAAGAGTAAGTTTTACAACTGTTCTCTGTCTACATTTTGGTCTTCTTGACTTTGTGAAATACAGATATGAACAAACAAAGTGAAGGAGATAGAAAAAAAAGAAAAGAAAAGATACTGGTACTCCAACTCCTCGTTATATTTTTATTATTATTTTTCCATGTTAACACCCCACTCCCTACCCCTTCTCATGAACTATGTAGGAGCCACATTTAAACAAAAAAATAAAATTAAATAAGTAAAAAATAATAAATAAGTGAATAAAAATAAATAAAAATAAAAATGAATAATAAATAAATAAAAAATAAATGAATGAATAAATAAATAAAAATAAAACAAATAAATAAATATTTAAAAAAATAAATAAAAATATTAAAAAATTAAAAAAAAACATAATTCAAGGAAAAAGGAGAATAAAAGATGTAGGTGGGATAATAAAAAATGGGGTGCTAGTTTTTGTTCCAGGTTACACAACATATCACAGGCTTTGGTCCACCTAATTTGGTGCAGAGTGAAAGCAAACCAAACCAAGTATGGAATCAAACCATGCTAGAAAATATTGTTTTATTAATCATTTTTTTCATTCAGCTAGAAATAGTGACATAGGACTTTAGTCCATATCGCTCAGCCCACTACAGAGGCACAAAGACACAATAAAAGCTATTTTCACAGGAACCTTCAAATCCAACTACACTACAATATCTGGAATGACCTTTATAAAGAAACATCAACATCAACATGATCACTAACAGCAGGCTGCATTGTGTGTGTACAGACATGTATACAGCCCACAGATCAGTGACTATCGCTCTCCAGCGTAATGACCCAGCATGAGAGAGACACCGCTGAGTGAGTGGAGTGGCGCCAATCAACACATGATTGTTGTGACATTTCCGACCAGCCATTATCGACAATTGGCCATAATTCAGTGCTGCTGCTGATGACTTAATTTACCCCCCCGTCCCCCCATACGACCAACAGACAGCGTGGCTCATCTCCTCCCAGATGGAGCGTCGTAGGGCTTAGCTCTGACTTCCTCCCTTCCTAATCCTCCCTCTTTCTCTCCCCTCTGGTGATTCCTCTCTCTCTCTTATTTCCTCCTCATCATTTTCCTCCTCTTCATTCGACTTCTGCGCTGAATTGAAACAGCCTGCAAACCTGCGACACAGAATGTCAAATGCCTCCTCGTTCTCATTACAGAGCTTCCCGAGGCGCCCCTCTCTACCAAGAGGCATTTATTTCTCATGAATTTCCAGAGTGTTCACTCTTGTTGCTACCTACCCAACATAAAAGAAAGCACTGCTGCTGTGGAGAGGAGTTATTATTATCGCCTCACATTTACATACCGTTGTTTCACTCTGTTTTTTGTTCATGTGTGTTTGCAGGTGTGGACTAGTGATTATAAATCAACTACAAGTCCAGTCTAAAAGGAAATAAACAATCGACACGTCATGAAATGGCCTTTGATCCCATGGGATTATGAAGACAGCTCATAATAGACTCAGCAATGCCACTTGGAGCAGGCGTAGTGAGAAAGAAATGTGAGAGAATGGTGGATGTATGGCAGATCAAAGACATGCAAAAAAGGCACTCGCGAGCTTGACAACTAATCACAAGTCCAAAAATGCCACGGAGCAGAAGCTTCAGGGTTCTGCAGAGTATTTTTCCCCACTGTAGAAAGCATGACCGTGCATGGGTTTGCACGTGCATGTGTGCAGCTGCAGTGCTACAGCAGAGATCAAGGAAAGAGCTAATTGGTCTCACTGTCACGTCTTCATCCTGCTTCTCTGTTCTTTAACATAACTGTGCACAAACATCAAACTGCAGGGAGGAGGTGGACACAGCCAGCATGACACCATCAATTAATCTGTGATCCTCCATATTTGGCTTTGTAATGGGAATTTCACCCTGTTTCACATATTTCACTAGCCCATAGAAAATGTTTGGAGAGGGCAGAACCTTTTCAGAAGCATATCCAGCAGGTGATTGGATGATCGTTCTGTCAATCAGCATTTATTACAGGTCAATCAGATAATGCAGTAGGCGGGAGCTACTGCGCTACAGAACGGGAGCCACATTGTAAAACAAACTCAGGTCAAACATGACAAGTGGAGTGAAAATGTCCTTACTATAGGATTCAAAGGATTCAACTATAGACAAGATTGTAGTGTTATTTGTTTTTCATTTAAGACAGAAACGTGGTCACAATCTGACAAAACTGCTGCTGAAGCAGTTAGCATCTATGCTAATCCCAGTATGTGCAGTCACTTCCTGCTGTCGTTTCACTCGTAGCTTGTTCCTCTTTCTGCTCTAAAGGACTCTGATTGGGCCGTGACTCTTTGGGCCGCTCACAACTGTATATTAGAGGTATGGAAGATGGATCTGCCTGATCACAGACGTTGAATCAGGCTGATCCAGCTGCTGTCCAAGGTTAATTTTCTAGACTGGATCAAAAATTTGGAAGATGTGGTTCATGACTTGTTATATTTTTACCCTTTGAATTGCTGAAGGATGGTCCATGGATAAACTTATTGGGTATATCTGTTCAACTGCTTACTAATGCAAATACCAGACAATCCCACGGCAGCAACTCAGTGCTCTTTGGGCATGAAGTCCTGGTCGATATATGACCTGCTAATAATCAAACTGAGCATCCGAATGGGGAAGAAATGTGATTCAAGGCACTTTGAATGAAGGTTGCTGGTTTGATCCCCAGGTGTGGAGTTTGCATGTTCTCCCTGAGCATGCGTGGGTTCTGTCCAGGCACTCCAGCTTCCTCCCACAGACCAAAAACATGCTCAATAGGTTGACTGGTGACTAAATTGCCCTTTGGCATAAGTGTGAGTGTAAATGGTTGTCCGTCTCACTATGTAGCCCTGAGATTGGCTGGCGACTGGTTCAGGGTGTACCCCATCTCTTGCCTGATGTCAGCTACAATAGGCTCCAGCTCCAGCAGTTCATGGTTGGACAGATGGAATGTGGCATGGTTGTTGGTGTCAGATTGCCAGAATGGTTCCCGATGGTGTGAAGGCAAACGTAACTCAAATAACCACTCATTACAACCAGGGTATCTTGAAGCAGATGGGCTACAACAGCAGAAGACTATACTAGGTGCCACTCCTGTTGGGGGGGCTGGAGCCTATCCCAGTGGGGTACATCCTGAACCGGTCACCTGCCAATCGCAGGCCACAAAGAGAGAGACAATCATTCACCCTCACACAAACACCTAAGGGCAATTTGGAGTCACAAATCAACCTAGTGAGCATGTTTTTGGTCTGTGGGAGGAAGCTAGAGTGCCTGGAGGGAACCCACGCATGCATGGGGAGAACATGCAAACTCCCTGACTGACACAGGGATCGAATCAGCAACCTTCTTGCTGTGAGGCATGTGCACTACCTGCTGTGCCACCATGTTGCTGGGTAAAAATAGATAATTTAACCCTGTGCAACACATGCCAACAAAGACTAAAACTGTAAGTAAACCTGGCAGCAAAAATGTTTGATTTGTTATCAAACTGGGAATTTAAAATGTGAAGCCTAGTGGGGCTTCCTTAAGTTTTTGAAGAAAACCTTGAGTGGCCATTTGAGGAACTGCAGCTTTTTGCACTTCTGCCCTGGTTTCATCTTAAAATAACGGACTTACCTGGACTGCATTTACCTTCAGTTACTGGGAAACTGTGGCTTTAATCTGTGACTGCATGACTGTCTTCCCAGGTAGAACCCAGTTTACCTGCACTCAGGTGAGCAGGGTCAAAGCAGAGGCAAGTTCTTATGTCATATTAGACCTTACACAGCCAGCCGTTCTCTTTAAATCTTTAAAGAGGGGGGACAGTATACAGTATCTCCATTCCCAGGACTTGAATGTGAGCGGCTGTAATTGATATTGTTTGGTAGTTAGGCGCTGAGATGTGATACTTTCACCATCGATACCATCGTCTGCTTTGGTCGTGAAGCACAACAGTTCACTGAGCCAACTGTCTTAACAGTTAAGTGACAAAAACAACAAGCTTTTAGAGCTGCTGGTCGAGGCAATTTCCTCCATTAGCAAGAGCTGCAAAGTGACACGCGTGCAATGACAAACATCCATATCCTTCAATCTGGAAGAACAGGCTTCAGAGGGAAATACAATACTGCTCAGAAACTCCCCCGAAACCAACAAACAAGTGTGGCTAGTTTTAAGTACAGGGCTAATGGAAGAGATTATGAAGGGAGACAAAGGGGGGAGGGGCTGACAAGTTTTACATGACACAAAAGTGCAGAGCAAGACAAAATACTATATCCAGGTTTAAGATAAGAGATAAGAGACAAATAAAGGGTTAAACAATACTGTTTTAAATTATTAAGCCTAAATTGCCTAATATAACTAACTGTTTTTCTGACTTTATTTAGCCATTGGCGAATGCAACATTTTTTAGAATTTTTTAGAAAAAAAAAGTATGGCACTAACTCAGGCTTTTTAGAATCATCCAAACAGAGGAAATCGGCATCAGCAGAAGAAATCTGAATGGAAAGTACGACCCTTAGATCACCACAGACAGGACAATTAAAAAGAAAATGAATTTCATTCTCAATTTCAGCTAACAACAAACAAAGTCTGTCTTCCTCTGGAGTAACACTAAGAACTGGAAAAATGTCCAGTATTTGGTATTTGGACTTGTATTTTGTTTCAGTGTTGTTTGGCTCTTGTCTTGTAGGTGGCCTGGGATCCTTGGTGTGGACTGCCTGCTGCTGTGGAGTTAAAAAGCTTCAATAACTACGATCACAGATATAACAAATATTTGGCCATTTCTTTAGCCCCATTCCAGTTCTTAATCATTGTAGTTGTTAATGCATGATCTCCCTATCCATGGTTGGTTGTACATCCATAGTAACAATCTTTAGACTCAAGGAACAAATTTATACTCAATGGAGACACCTTATAGACTCAAAAAACAAATTTATACTCAACGGAGACAAATGTGGTGGGGACGGATTTATGGCCTGGGCGTCCCTGAGTTTGTCACTACCATAAATTCTTATTTTCAGTCCTTTGTCTCTGCACCCCCTCAATTATTAGCAAAAAATACATCACTTATAAATTCTCATTTTGATGCTGCTGTATTATTCAACGTCAGTTATCTCTACCTTATAATCATTATAGACGTTAATGTAAATATAAGATTATTACTCTTGTCATGATTATTATTGATCATAATAAAAACTATCACTACAATCATACAGACAAGAGGACCCTCCTGAAAACGAGATGCTGCATCTCAAAGGGCTAACCTCTAACAAATTTATATTCAGCAGAGACAAATATGATGAAGTCGGGTCTATGATTGGCCAATGGATCTTTCATTAGCGTTAGTTCTTACTTTCTCGTGTCTCTGCCCTCCTCCCTTCCTTCGCCCTCACACCCAACACAGCATAGTGTGAATGGCTGTTCATCACGAGACTGGGATCCACATTCAAGATTTCCTACTGCTAACCTGAGTTTTTTTCTTCCTGCCATGATGGATTCATGATGGGTTTTGGATATGTGTATGTGTATGTATATGTATATGTGTATTTTATGTATATATGTATCAATGCATATATGTGTATCTATAAAATGAATAACACTTGTTATGAATTGGCACCACACAAAAAAGATTGATTGTTTCTTACTATGATTATAGCAAAATTGACGATTTCAGTGTTGCAGTAGTGCTTTGTGAAATGTTTTTAATGCAGAGGAAATAATAAGACACTTAAAGAATCTTGCCATTCAGCATAAATGTATCAAGACTTGATATTTGGTCCATATCGCCCGGCCCTTCTTGTGTGTGGGGAAGCATCATTATCAGCGGGCAACAGGATGCTTTTAACTGTGTTGTTGAAACCATCTTGGGAGTAAGCCATTGGTCTACTCCACATCACAAACAACACTTGAGTCCCCGCAGAAGGTTCACTGCACATTACATCTTTTGATGATGTTTACATGCTCTCCATTAGGGGGGTTATTGTTCCCTCTCCTTCCTCTGATGCAAGTCCTATAAGCCACAGAGATGAAAAGTAGAGAGCCTGCTCTACTTTCACTGGTCCCCCCACATAAACCATCCATAGATGAGCGAGAGAAAAACAGAAGGCCAGCGGAGATAAAAAGAGGAGGGGGGGTGGTGGAGGTGGCTGTGACAGAGGGCTGTGAGGAGGGGAGTGCGGGGCCACTTATGCGCCCTGCCACAGTGCATCACCAAGCAGCCAATGATGGATGAATAGGAGCACATCCCAATAATAGAAATGACTTGGGCATGGAGCAGGATCATTAGCTGAATAACTGCAGGCTTCTGGGAAATCATCAGGCTACATGTGCCTCTAAGTGTATTTATGTGTGCATGTTAAAGTCTATCCAGCTCAGTCTGACTTCATTTGTCAAGATGCTCCCCGGGAAGCTCTTCGGAGTATGAGGGTCAGGTATTTTCTGAAGGTGGCATCAAGGTCTAAAGAGTAACTCCACAACAATATGTAAACCTGGGAAATATATCAGGTTTTGAAAGGGTTAGGTCAGATGTTTTTTTAAGTGCGGTTGCTAGAGGGGAGTAAATATGAGTGCCACAAAGGAGCTTGCAAGCTTTGGCTGTCACCAGCGAAAGCCTTGAAAACAACCCACTATTAGGTTAAAACTACTCAAAAAACGGCATTGGCTCGACAGTACGATACAGCAGCATGGAGGAAGTCTGGAAACGCCCCCAGAATGGCCATATAATAGGATGCTATACCAACGTGACAGGCGTCAAGTGCTTAAGAAGTCCAGTTCACCATGGAACGAGTGAGCAATCCACATTTGGGACGAATATCAGAGCACCATGATACACACAGTCCAACATGTGAAGGCTTCAAACAGAGGCATACATGTACAACACATCTCTATAATCAAGAACACTGCCTCTACCAGCCTCTTTCTGACATAAAGGACTTATTTCGGTAATAATAGTCCAA
The DNA here is from genome assembly GCA_037902135.1 of Cetoscarus ocellatus. Classification (NCBI taxonomy): domain Eukaryota; kingdom Metazoa; phylum Chordata; class Actinopteri; order Labriformes; family Labridae; genus Cetoscarus; species Cetoscarus ocellatus. Next base: position 342,057 of record JBAMNC010000494.1, read on the forward strand.
TAAAGCCTTCAAATTTTTAACATCATTCTGAGTATGCTCCCTAAAGACAAGTTTAGGACTCGCCCATGAAGATAGAGCTCTTCTGGACTAAGGCCAAAAGTAAAGCTGCTCCCCAGGAAACTCTTCAGGGGATGAGTGTCAGGCATTTTCTGAAGGTGGCATCAAGGTCTAAAGAGTAACTCCACAACAATATGTAAACCTGGGAAATATATCAACGTTTTCAAGGGTTAGGTCAGATTTTTTGAAGTGGGGATGCTAGAGGGGAGTAAATATGAGTGCCACAAAGGAACTTGCGAGCTATGTCTGTCGCCACCAGAAGCCTCTAATTAATCCACTTGTAGGTCAAAACAACTCAAGTTGGCTTACGCTACAGTAAAACTCTTAGGGCCCGCATACACAACAATGTTGTCACCAGAAATGGAAAAGTTTCTCCTATGCGTTTTCAAAAGCACTTTGTTTTCACATGAACGTGATGCGTGTCACATGGATACTTGAGAACGAACAAACTGAACACACAGTAGCGTGCATGCCAGGCAAGTAGTTGGTGATGTAGGTTTGTAGTAAAACAGCGGTGTCACAGCAAACATCTGTGCAGTAACGCTTTCCGATGAAGACGAACTTCTCACAAACAACAATGGCAAGTGGATGCACAAAGATGCAGGAGTTTCTTGTCAGGGCAACAAATCTGTCTGGATATTTTTGTCTGGATAACAAACCGAGCACAAGCAGCACAAGTGTTGCTCTGTAGTCGGCCATAGATTTTGTTGCTGGTCATAGGTGCGCAGGTAACCTTTCACTGAAAAAGTACTTAAAAACTTTCACTCTGGATCCCGGTTTCAAAAGTTTGCAGATTCAGGCACCCCGTGCACCGTTCTCATGTAAACAGAAGGCACAAACGCAACACATACACACATCTCCATAATCAAGAAGGTTGCCTCTACCAGTCTCTTTCTGACATAAAGGACTTATTTCTGTAATAAAAACACAATAAAACCTTCAGATTTTTAGCAACATGCTGAATATACTCCCTAAAGACAAGTTTAGGAGTTGTCCATTAAGATAAAGCACTTCTGGGCTAAGGTCAAAAGTCAAATATAACTGTTATTCATCAGAATTGATATAAAATACTTAGATAAGGTTTGTGGTCCACACCCTTCTCCAGACTTCAGCTCAATAATTTAAGCCGCTGACCTGACTCACCCACACCGCTGCACTCTGATAATCAGCGACTCATGCAAACTTGAGAACCACACTCTTTCTTGCAGGAGAGAGGAAGCTGGCTTTATATTTGCATTTCTTAGCGGAGGTTCACGCTGTAGCACGGAGATAAAAAACAGACATAAATCAGGGTAAACAAACAGATGGCAGGAACAAACAGAGCACAGAGAGAGAACAGAAGGTTTGAGACGCAAGAGAAAACACAGGTATCAAAGAGCGGCACAGACTGAAGCTCCTGCTGTTCTGATGCTCGTCCGCAGACGTCATTTAAAGACTACAATGATGCCTCTCCATTAACTTTAATGAGTCACATTTATTTTGGATTTCTGCCGTCTGTAACATGTCGACTGTATGATTGTGGGATCAGGTGCCTGTTTTGTGTTTTCATTTCAAGGGTAAGCAGAAAGACCTGCATGCATAGCACATTAAGCTTACAACAAATTTCTAACAGTGCAGTAGTCATTTCATCACTTTTCTATTTATTTTTAATAAAGAGTCAATGTGTGCAACAGAGTTTGAAGAATTCTAATGTGAGTAAACTTTCTGTAATCTGGGACGTTTCAGGGTTTTTAAACATTTGGAAAAGAAAAGATTAAAGCTACTTTGGGGGTGCTGGTTTGGTGGAGTGGTAAGCAATCAGGCACAATCATGCTTCTGCCGGTCTGCGTTCGAATCCGGCCTGTGGCCTGTTTGCAGAGTGTCTTCCCCTACTCTCTCTCACCCCCCTTCACAAGTCTATACACTGTCCCTCTCTATCAATAAAGGCCTAAAATGCCCCCAAGAAATAAAAAATAAAGTTTAAAGCTAGTTTGTACTTTGACTTTGTAGTCTGGTCTCTAAATTGAGAGCAATTCCAAACTAACTTGCAGTCAACCTGTGAACAGCCAAAGAGGTAAAGCTGAGGAGGGTCTAAAGCCTCGTGGCAAACAGCTACAACAGGCAGGCTTGACATCATTTCAGCAACGCTCCTAATTATGCAAAGCTACTGAAGCATCCATATAAAACCTGAACGGATCAGTCACTCTGTGTCCCAACTGATGCAAGCGAGCAATATCTGAAATACAGTCTGTGATGAACACATGCACAAGAGATTTAAATGTGGGACCCCCTCGAAAACAATACGCTACATCTCAAGGGGCTATCCTAAAACTCAGTTCAATCCAAATTTATTTAAATGTGTACTTTGCAAAGTTAAAATGCATCTGATGTTCCCCCGTTTTTGAATTTCAAAGCATTATTGTGTGTTTAAAAGGAAGCATGCTAACAAACTGCTAACAAGGACTACAAAAATGGCCAGGCACCCTAATACAAGCACCTCTGATTGTTTTTTAATAAACAATAATTTAAACATTACTGCCATGAGGACCAACTTGATCAGGTCATCCAATCAAGAGAATATTCCGAATAGTCCTAACATGAAATTAAATTAAATTATTATTATTTTTATTTTTTATTTTTTGTGGTTTGCATTTCCACATTGGTATCATCGTACATGAAGATAGATGGATGGTTTATTGTCTCACTTTTGCTTATTTTATTTATTTTTTCTTCATGAGGAAGTTGATATAGCTTCAAGACTCTGCATGTTGCAAACTTCTTACTCAAGTTTTCACTGGATTCCTTTTGTTTTCTTAATTTTCTATGCGCTTATCTATTTTAATGTTTGAAACTCCAACTGCTATGCTGTGCATTCGAGCAACTGAAAAAACCAAATTTCCCCTTAATAAAGTATTTCTGATTCTGATGGATTGTTGAAAGATTGTGCTGAGCTTGCATTCTTTTAGGATTAATTATTTTGAACTGTTGTAAAGAAATTCACTTGCCGCATCTGGTTTATATATTAAAACAAACAAAAACATGTCAGATGACAAAGTTTCAGGAAATCTCAAGTTTTATCTGCTTTGCTATAATTTTCTAAACATAAAGAAATATTGCTACCGCTGATTTATGTCTCACACCTACTGTAGTTTTATGACTGAAGTACTAACATTGGGAATATATTCTGGAAATGCTAAATTAATAAATCATCTCAATCAACATGAGCCTTACCTTAAACACATTGTGACAGTCTGAATCTATTGCAATAAATCCAAAAACCAACTTTTTGGTGTGGGCCTGCTTCACACCTTTTGATACTATCAGATGATGCTTAAGCAGGTTAGGACAACCTTAGGATGTTTTTGTCTCAATTTAGAGAAAAAAGTTGGGACTGGGACACTAAATCATAGCTCATATTAACTCCTTATCCTTTGTTCTCTCAAGCAATTCCATTATTGCCTTATTCAACAATGTTTATCACACATACCATGTTTTTGTCATATCCTGCAGGCCTATCAGGATTTTCTCACTGAAAACTGTGGAAAAAAACAACTATATTGTCCTTAAATGCATTGTGTTGCTGCTGAGTAAATGCTGTGGTGTCTGATGTCACAGCATGAGCTCAGTGTAAACCTTCTTTAAGTCCACTGGATCTCCCGGTCACAGAGGAATCCAGCTCTTACCTCAGCTTCCATTCACTGGATGTGTGACTCATGGAGAGGTGAGTAAGTCACAGACTGCGTCACTGAAAAACTGCTGCAGCTTTTAGGTCACAATCACACCCAGAGAGAGCCTCTCTGCGTGTGACCGAAATCTAGTGCCTCAGCCCTCAGAGTTTTTTCTTTAATTCACTGAGCAACGAGATAACAGCGAGTGAGAGATAGGATTACTGCTGTGGCTTTGTTTTGAGTGCTCTCCTTCTGCTTCATTTCTGACTAAACACCGGAGCATTTGTCAGTGCTGCATCAACAGCTGGTGGTTTCATTCATTTCCATGAGGGTAATTAATCAATCAGTTGTGAACTACTCAAATAGTTAGATGTCTCTACTGCCAATGGTAAGAGTGGAGAAGTAGATCTAGAAAAGGAGCTGAGGTAGAGTGATGTTAGAATTTTTTTCGTCTGTGTAGGTGCAGGTTTTGGATAATTTGAGGTCACAGTGGACTTGTATCTCCACAGTGTATTCACTTCATACTGGAGTCAAAGTGGCGATGAGTGCAAGAGCTGGAAATAATCCCTCAAAGTTATACAAGGACGGGGAGATATTCAGGCCCAATGGGCTTGACCTTTGACCTAAACCCTCCAGAATTGAATCACTTCATCGTAAAATCAGTGTGGACGTTTGTGCAAAGTTTGACGATACTCCCTCCATGAGTTCTTGAGATATTAAATTCACAAGTTGGAACATAAAGAAGGAAAAGTGGTTAACCAGCTGGAGGGAAATGGGCAGCCGAGGTTCATTGACTCACGGGAGGAACGAAGGTCTCTTGCTCTCTTTGGTCCGATCGAACTGACGAGCTACTCTTACTCAAACTGCTGAAGAAGTTACTGCTGGTTCTGACAGAAAGGTGTCAATATACACAGAGCATCGCAGTTAGTTGTATAAGGGGCTGTACAGGGGACAAAACAGGCAGGTGGTCATAATGTTACGCTTGATCAGTGCATATTATACTTATATATATATAATAATATAAAAGTAGCAGCAGTTTCTTGTTATCAAACATGCCATACACCCATTGGAGGTGTCCAGCCCACAAGACACTGAAAAAATCACAACATATACGAGCATGAACAACATGAGAGAAAAGGAACAAATACATCATTATAAATAGAATATATATCTAAATACATGAATACAGTGCTTTAATTTTATCAAACCACCACTTAGATTAAAGTTTTATGCACCAGCTGTCCTAAATTAACTTTATTGGTAACTATCAAAATCATTTTTTCTGTTTCTGTGATGGTTATTTTTAATGTCAAAACATATTTGTTATTGTTATCCATGAATTTAAAATTTACTACAGGGTGGGCCATGAGTTTCCATACAAAGGAAAATGTATATATATATTTTTTTTATGTTTCAGATGTTTTATGTTATCACTGGGGGCACTTGAAGGCCACGGTGTATCAGGTGAAGATACGAGACGTAAATCATCTCATGGAACGTATCACCAATGCCATTACAAGCATAACTTTAACTGTGCTGATGCAAGTTCATCAACAGTGGAAAACACGTATTAATATGTGTTTTCAAAACAATGGTAATCATATAGAGCACATTATATAAATAAAAAAGGTTGAATGATTATTTTTCCTATGTATGGAAACTTATGGCCCACCCTATATTTCTCAAAAAACAGAAGGAATAGAAAAGTCATTATTATTCTTTGATAAATGTGTCAAAGTATAGTTATAAACTTGCATTCCTGAACACAACAAATACTTTTAGTGGTTGAATGTTATACTATGTTTCTGACTTCTCAGAGAAGTAAAGTGAGCTGACTCGAATTTGTGTATAAAAGATGAATTCAGTTTGAAATTCCTCATTATATATGTATATCTATATATATATATATATATATATATCTATATATATATATATATATAGATAGATAGATAGATATATATGTATGATAGATAGATAGATAGATAGATAGATATGTATGTGTGTGTGTGTATATATATATGTGTGTGTGTATATATATATATATATATATATATATATATATATATATATATATATATATATATATATATATATATATATATATACATGCACATTTACTTGAAAAGTTTACAAACCTTTTTTTCTGTAAACATTGTCACAGCCCTTGTCAATCTGATTTATTTGTCTGTTTAATATACATCATTGTTTTGTAAGCCAGTTTGCACTTACAGGCCAAAACTCACCGGTAAATAGAGAGTTATACAGCTTTCACACTAAAATCCGTGGGTCAACGCTGGTTTTTTCAACCCTGGTTAACCCGCGAGTGACTCCTTTACCACTGCCAGCAGACCCGGGACTACTCAGCAGCAGACGAGCTGCGTGGCTGTTTTATTTCCTCTGGCGCATCAAGCTGATGTCATCACATTGATGACGTCATCGGCGCGACAAAACACGACCACGTAAACAATGGAAAAGAGCATGGACACGGTTTTCTGTACTTTGTACTGTTGTCCCTCTTTAAAAATGTACAAACTCGGCGCTGATGATACAAAGGCGGATGGAATTTGTTGCTGAGATGGCAAAGAGTCACGTAAGTTACAGACAGAGGGGACGGGCGCGATGTTATGCCGTGAGCACATAACGCCGACGTCATCCGTAATTTAGCAGCTTGAACCAGGTGTGACGTTCTCACTGAAGCCAGTCGGAGACGAGCCGATAAAAACCCATGTCGCTTGCAGGGTAAGTTGACCCAGGTCGAAATGCCGAGTAGACCCTTTCAAACTACGGACAGGAGCCGATTGTTGGAGGATTTACACGGGTCTTTTGGCCAGTCTGAAAGGGGTATAAGAGTGAACAGTGGCAGAGTGAGAGAACATAAATGATATTTTGTATTAAAATTTGAATCCTTGGACACACGTGGAGAATAAAACCCCTGAATGCCATTATCCTGCTACCATATCATGTTGTCTTTCTGATAACATCACTGTGCTGCAGAACTTTCCATTCAAACTGCTGAGAAACAGTCTTCATCCAGGATTGCTGCCTCTATCTGAGCTTTAAATGACTGAACCTGACAGAGTTAACCCTTTCAACACCGTGGAGATGTTCTAAAAGCACAAGCCCCATAAGACACACACAGCTCACGCGTCACGACACAGAGTGATCAAAGCTCTGAAAAACAGCACCCGGTCTGCATGTCTGACAGCAGGGTGTAGTTCTTGTCACTCCCATGTGTCCAGACTGGGGCCGTCTCGTGTTGAACTGCTGTGAGGGGTCATGGAGGTCAATAGGCGGCTGGGTGGGCTGTCACGAGGAATCTGAACTTTATCCATCCCATGTGCATCTGTGTTTTTGCGTGTATATATGAGCATATGTTGACGTCCCGTATCTGTGTCTGCATTTGTTCTTTTCTCTCGGCTGAGCTGTCAGCAGAAGTGTTGATTCAGTGAGAGCTCCGCTGTCTGCCGGCTCATAAAGAGGCCCTGACACGAGGACTCACAGGCAGCCTGAGCAGCCACAGGAGCAACACTAAACCAGTAAAAGACGAGGTTTAGCACAAAGTTTGACAAAGCCCTGTAAAAAGAAAAAAATCTGCCCAGTATCTGCATATATTACAGTTCATTTGTGCATCTTTATGGGTCCCTTCAACCAGTGCTGGGTAATTAATCAAGATTTTATTATAATTTGGTGTCATAAGACATGAAAATCATAATAATCTAGGTTTAACAAATACATGCCTGTGATGTTGACTTGTTTGTTATTTCAATTATTTATTTATTTTTCTTCTAAATATTTAAATGGCAAAAATTCAATTAAACTATGTGATTCCCCAATTTCAGTTTCAATCAAAAACACTCATTATGATGAGTTTTGCTTAAGTTTGGCAGCCCTTTGTCATACAAGAATATTGGATACCTAATCCTTCTTTGCCTCAGTTGAATGAGATGTAAGATTGGTTTAAGGTTGTCAAAATGTTAAGAATTCAACACTTTCACAATTTTAAAGGACACAATCGCTATTATTTTGAAAACTAATAGTATTTAAAGTACATAAAATAGAAATAAAAACAGAAAATTACATGACATGTGTACTGGAGTTAAGGTCACAACTGCAAAATTTAATTGGCAGTATTTTGATATTGACATGATGCAACTTGACTCTGAAATAAGCGCAGCATGCAGGATTCTAGCTACTTTTTAGTGATTATAGACATGAAAATACCCAGTATCATATTTCTACAGTTGTTGTTACACATGTGCTGCTAAAGAAATAATCAGGTGCCCCAAGCCTGAGGTTTTTGAATTTGCTTGTTCACAGTTATTCCTCACAGCAGGTGGGATGGGTTAGTGAGGGGTAAAATACTTCAAGGCTCACAAGAAATTTGTAAAGTTTTTAGACAAATAAATTCAGATGTTTGTATTTACACATGCTTATTACCTTGAAACCTCAGCAGAAAAAAAAACAAAAATTCTTGTTAGTTTGTTTTTTAACTTTGTTAGTTTTAATTTAGGATCAACAGATGATGCTTAATTTTTACTTATGTTACACTAAAATTTTGAATTCCGTGACTTTGACAACCCTGATTTGTGGAAGTACTTATCTGAAGTAAGCCCCATAAAAAAGTTTTTCTTCAATCAAATAAAATAGGAACTAGAGTTATAACAGCAATACCAGTAAAATCAAACAATATCAGCTCCTGTTTTGACACTACAGAAACAAAAATAAATGTCTTAAACACCAGAAATGGAGTAATATCTTGTTCAAAATTTAATGCTAGCCCCCTCATATTCTATCCCTCCCCTTCCCCAATTACAGCCATGCTTACAGTCCCACTTCAAGCAGGAATAATTACACCCCTCTGATGTTTAGCCTTCACTGTCAAGTCTTAGGAGCTGAATAGAGAAACAAGTTGACCCCCTCTTTATTCCATCTCCAGAGGGAACATCAGAGGCAAAACAAAGGCGAGGAGGAAGCACGCAGAGCCAGTGGGGGAGCACAGTGTTGTTATCAGTCTGCATTTGAATGTAACATGCATTGTGCTGAGCTATCCACACGAAAAACGTATTGATGAAGATACCATTATTATTATTATTATTACACATACTAGTATTAATGATACTATCATGTCCTCACTGAGTCAGTGTAAATGTCTTCATGCAGTGTGACGACGGTACTTCTGCGCAGTGATAAAGGATATTGAAACAGTGCAGGAAATGTGAGAAACAAGCGTGATAAAACAAGTCAGGGATTTTTTGTGGGTTTGATATCAAGTCAGTGTTAGGGTTTTCTATGTCAAAAGGAATTAGGGATGCCAACATTTTAATAAATTAAGGAAGTAAAACTGTTTCAAAATGTCAATCTAAATAACTTTTCATACTATTCTTACGGAAGATGTGAGTTGGAAAAAGTGGCAGAAGGCTTTTTTTCCAGAGCCTTGATATCACTCAGTATCATTGATCTTTTCAGGGTTCCCACTCTTTTCTTGAAATTATTTTCCAGGACTTTTCCAGGAAGTGTCTGTCATTCAGCAGAGGAGACAGAGACAGAAGATAAAAACCTCTCATCCGATATACAATACAGCAACACTCTTGAACTCAAAGTTGCTAGTTTTGGGCTATCTTTGGGGAAAAATAAGTCCTTACTGGGGTCTGAAAAGTTCATAAGTCTAGTGACAAAGTCATATGGAAACACTGCGTAGCGGGACTGCTCCAGGGGAACGTGCAAATTTAATTGGCTGGCAGCGTCACGTGGGGCGCTGTGCCGGGTAGAGGCAGACAGACTCTGCAGCTCAATTTTAACAGCTGAGAATAGACATGTAGCCTATGTGCACATTTTTTAACCCGTTTGCTTTCACTAAACAAGGAAGAGAGAAGTAGAGGGAGGATATGTAATTTCAATTCAAGCTTTTCCAGGACATTTAACTTTTTTCTCTCATTTCCCATGTTTTCTATGACTGAAAATTGGTCAATCATTTTCCAGGTTTTTCAGGATGCATGGGAAACCTGCTTCTAAATAATGAAGGTTGCATCATTTTAATACAAACATAAAAACATTTCAACCACTGTCTGTTAGACTGTGGGCTGCAGTGCTGGCAGATACTCAAAGGCATCAGAATTGGTACCAAGATGGGAAAAATCCATCAACAAGGGTCAAGAAGTCATAAAAATAGTAAAAAGGGCTCCACCAAAAGCTCTCTGCAGACAAGTTTAAGCCTTTTTCAAAGCTAAATTTCAGCCCTTTGAAGAAGCTGATTTATCCCAGATCATTTGGTCAATTATACTTCTTACAAACCCAAAGTACTGTGCTTATTTCACCACCCCCTGAGAAAAGAGATTCATTTATCAGATCTTCAATTTTCCTTTAGATTGACTCCTAAGAGCCTGTTGACATCAGATCGCTCAGGACAGCTCATGAGGCTCAAACACTCCTTACTCTCTACACAGAAGAAGCAGAAACCAGAATATCGACGTTACAGTGACACCCGTTTAACCACATTCCTCTTCAGTGAATGAACGAGTTGACAGAGTTATTCTGGGGAGCTGTTTCACCGTGATAGCTCGACTGGAATGATAATAGGTTAAGGGACTGCGAGGCTTCACCACCTTGAAACCACTTTTCATTTACAGGACAGAGATATGAAGAATCACCGGCATACGAATGATGCTTGATGTGTTTTTGATACCATTTGGCAAATAAGAAAGACACAGACAGACATGCTGGAAGACAGAACAGGTGGTTACGAGGAACCTTAGCCAAAGTAAAGGTTACCTTTGGAATAAGATGACATTTTAAGCAAAGTTAATTGACTGTTTCTATTTAATATGAGGTAATAGTTTATCTTTAGAGAGATATTATTTGTTGGGAAGTGACAGAGAGCGTTCTTAAATCTTTTATGAAGCCAAAATATTTGTATCGCCCTCACAAAGATTTAAATCAAAATCAATCGTTCGGTTAATTTAGTCTGCCTTTGAAAAATGTGGTAAGCTGGAAACATCCCTCACTGATTTAATCTCAATGGAGCTTTATTGCATTGAGATCTGTTTGCATGTTCTTCCCGTGCATGCGTGGGTTCTCTCCAGGCACTCCGGATTCACCCACAGAACAAAAACATGTCCATTAGGTTGACTGGTGACTTTAAAGTGCCCTTAGGTATGAGTGTGAGCATGATAGGGCTGGGCACTGTTAAGAACCTCACAATTCGATTTGATTTTGATTCTTTGGGTGGCGATTCAATTCAGTATCGATTAAGAAGTAAGAAGTAGAAATACACAAATAATAAGAGTACCTGTTGACAATTTTTGACTTTTTTTTTTAAATTTTTATGCCAATGTAAACATATGTGGTATGTCACTTCATATTTTTGAGCAAACATCTGAAAATAAAAATTTGCACGGTAATAACTTGTTTGTGCATATGGAGTACAAAAGTACAAACATGACAGTTAATATGATTATTGTAAATGTCCACCTGGTATTTTTTGTAAATAAATGTGTCAGGGATTGTCCTTTGAATACATTTTTCACCCTTTTTTCACGAGAAATAATTTGAATTTTCATCAGGATTATCTTTATAAACAATTGTAAATGAACATCTAGAAATTTTCTGAGATGATAAAATAAACTTCACCCATTTTACATAAACTCAAACATTTTTGTTTGACTACAGCATTTAGTGTCCATGTTACAGCCTGTTATATTAGACGATGTCCAGCCGTTTTTTAGCTGATGGTAGTCCCTGAAGACAAAGATCTCAACATTTCTTCCTCCAATACTTCTAAAATTACTGTTTATGGAATCCATAAAAAATGAACTATGATCAAAAATAAGATAAATGACAAAAAAACACGATAAAACATGCGGAAAATACGTCGGAAATATGGCGAAACAAAGAGAAAATAAGGCAAAAGAACGAAAAGAATTATATTATATTTAACATTTTACATTATTTACACAGAAAATACTGATAAACCGCCATTAAATCACTCTCATGTTCGGCTCTCAATCCCACATCACTCTGCAAGCATGTCTTCTTCTGCGACCTGCGGCAGCTGGATAAACACTGAAAAAGTGCACAGCGCCTCCCACTGGCCAGGAGGTGAATCGATCCAGAGGATTTTCTGAATCGATATTGGATTGGGAGGGGAATAATTGCAATGCATTGCTGAATCGATATTTCTGTCCACCCCTAGAGCATGAATGGATGTCTCTTTTTGTGGCCCTGTGATTGGCTGGCAACCAGCTCAGGGTGTCTTCTCGCCCAATGACAGCTTGGATGTGTATCCAGTTTAAAGGCGTGTTATTTGGATGTAGATTGTTTTGATAAGAGAAGCAGCCATTTCCTCTGCTGTCGTGTAGCAGGGAGAGGTGATGCAGAAACAATGCTACAAGTGTGCCAGGACAAACACCTGTTGGTAACAATATACTGGTGGAAGCTTGTAGGAGTTGTCACTGCACAGTAAATCCAAAATAACTGCATTCCTCACATGATAATCATTCCCAGATGAACACTCGAGGCCTCCTGCGGGACAAGCACTCACAACAATGAAATCATTTGTCAAAGCACTGGACCGGACAAAGGAATGTTTCTCGCCATTACCGGTGTGCTGTGTAATAAAACCCCTCCCATGCTGACACTCCAGAAATATTCTCTGCTCCGGAGAAGTTTGTTCCAAGAAAGCGGATGTTATGGTCGGATAAATAGTTCATGTTGAAGCTGTTATTGGAACGAGCCCTAGAAAAATGACAGACAGCAGCTGAGTGAGCCAAAACCAATGACAATCTGTGTTCAGCAAATAGATCGAGGCAGGGAGCAGGCCGAGAACAACGCCCACTGCTGAAGGTGATCATGAGGACAAGAAACTCAAACATACTCCGGTAAAGACTGCTAAGTGCATTCCTCAACAAACAAACTTTGAATGCCAGGGCTCATTAGGGGTCAAGTGTGAAGGACAATAAACAAGAGGTGTTGGCTTAAATAAATACGACATGACCGGGTCATAAACCTGCAGACAGCTGAGGGGACTCCAGTCAACCAGCCAAACAGACAAACCACACTGTGGGAAAGGACATCACCAAGCTTTCATCAAATCCTCTCATCAAGGGGCTTCGGTTTTTGGGTAGCAATGCAACATATTAGCACACAATTCTGCTGCTCTTCTCTAAGACAACTTCTCCACTCATAGCTGTTGTAAGCCAGGATTTTGCCTCAATCTCCACCGGGAACAACGACCAAAAACAGGAAAACATTATTTCAAAATACAGCAGAAATAGTGAAAACTAGAAAGCACTTGTAGATCGGAAACCTCCGTCAAGGTAGCTCACATACATCTATAAGCAACAGTACCATGATAAAGTTACCATCATAATATGATTCCTTGACCCTGAAAACCCACACCTAGCACTCAGAATCATGACCATATCATTATTAGACAGTTATTGAGCAAAAAACATGATTCCCTAATTATCTGAATCACCACCAAAATCGAATCCTATTTAAGTTTGGTCATTCCCAACATCTCCTGAAAATTTCACTAAAATCTGTCCAGTAGATTTGTGTAATCAAACAGACAGACAAACACACAGGGCCAAAAACAACCCCCTCGGCGGAGGTAGAAATTCAGGGTTATAATTTAGCTCGATAAACATTGGCTTGCAGAACTCTTCACCTTCAACAAAACTTTATGTAAGCATCTCCTGTCACCATCTTAGTTATTAGCAGGCTCATTTTCTCCACTCTGGGATCATCACATTTGCCAACATGAGCAAAAAAAGGCTGGTAAAGATTCAATGTGAAACTGCCTCTTATCCATCTGCTGGGCTTCAAAATTGTGTTATTAAGCACAAAAGCAAGGCAAGTTGTAGTCATTGTTCTGTCAAAGTGCTTCCAGACATCTCTTTTCCCACTCACTACTAACGCCCAGCATGTAAAACAGAATGTCCCTCTCACAGTCATGTCCTTTAAAGGGACATGCCAACATTTTTTTGTTTTCATGTCTTGCCTCACTCTCCCAATTTCAGAGAATGTTGGTCATGACACAAGGAAGAAGTAACTAGATTTTAGTGGTGATCTAAATCTGGATTCTCAGACTGGTTTGGTAGTAATAATGACTGGTCTTGGTCTGAGGTCTGGACCTTAGAATAAGTTTTTAAAGTCTCGATCACAACAAGAACTAGAAAAGCAATCACAGAGTGCAGACCTTCGCCAAACAGCTCAGTTCTGGCAGTGGCTTTTCCACAACCCCTGTAAAAGATACTATTCTGAATCACCAGATCCAGAATAGTGCCAGGATCCAGACCAAACTCAGCACATACATGGAGGTTGTTATTATGTATGAACACAACAAGTTTTGGGAACATCACTTAATATTTTGATTTTATATGAATTATTGAATGTTGTCAATGGGATTTTCCATTATAAAGTTCAATGTTTTTTGTGACGTCAATCTGGATCAGATCCAGATAAAATTTACCTCGATGACAGAGACATGGACCCCATATTATCCTGTAAAACTGGAAGCGAATCGGTTAAAAAATGGCAGAAATGTGATGTTTTAAAACTCCGCCCGACATTTACTTTTTTTGCATCCAGACAAATATACGTATCACCACCAAAATCTAATCATTTTTAAGTTGGGCCATTACCAACATCTCCTGAAAATTTCAGCAAAATCCGTCCAGTAGTTTTTTCGTAATCTTGCAAACAAACAGACAAACAACGGCAAATACTTAACCTCCTTGGCAGAGGGAATTATTTTTAGCTCTCGTACAAGAGCTCATATTCATATCAAGTGATGTTACTCAATATTGTGAATGGTGTGATTCATAACATTTAAATTGTAAAAAAACAAGATTAAAAAACTAGATTAAATGCAAGCCCATCCCTTGTCTCATAATATATGCAAATATAGTTACGAAGGAGCAGCATGGAGGATGATTTTTATTCACTTTTTTCATGTGGTTGTTTATGGATCTCTAAGGTCCATTTCAGAGGGACAGAAGGAATATTTTATTTAGCCCTAAGGGGATATTGGGTTGTTATAGATGCACGCAACACAAGATATTAACCCATAAAAGAGAATCTCCTATTTGCATGATTTAAACATGATTTTAAAAGTGTCATGTAGAGAGAAATCCCACTGGTTTTGTTCTGGCCTTGACACAGTTTCAATCCCTGAATGACTTGTGTTTGTCCCCGTCTTTTCACATTCTAATCCTGGGCTAGCTTTGGCTGTCTTGGCTATAATATTTCTTACTACTGTCCTGCTTAAACTCTGAATACTCCTGCACTGCACCAACAGGGCTACAGTGACACGTCTGTCTGCTTACTTTAAATATTGAGTAACATGCATGTGACCTCTTGAGTCAATTTGCTTAAAGACCTCAGAAAGCTGCTGACATGTCTGCTGCAGCCAAAGCCTGGGGGCATATTTGTCACCGTGTGTGTTTTAGACTTTGAAAAAAAAAACAAAGCAAACACTACAGTGAACACACTCATACAAGAACATAGAGTGCAAGTCCTCTCGTCATTTCAGGAGCTGAGAGCAATTTTGGATCCTGGGATAGGTTCATTAGGAGAAAATGAGACAGAAAGGTTCATGAAAATACTGAAAATAGTGAGATGTCAGACCGTTGAGCTAACACCACGATCTGTTAAGAGGTGATGCGAGCTGAACACACTGCAAGAAAGACGTCCTCCAGGTGTCCTTGTCTTTCCATAAAGACAAGGCTCTTGAACGCACGCGGTAGTTCCGGACACATCGGAGGACTTAACAGGGAGAGATTGGACCCGATCAATAACCTGTTAGGGAAGCTAAGAAGCAAAGCAAGCTAAATTGGCCCGGGCTGAGATCCTGACACCCATGAATTCTAATGAGGACACTCAGGGAACCTCATCTCCCACAGAGCATGACACCTCACCACGGAGGATGGACCTAACACACACTATGCATTAATGACATGAGGGGGAGAAGATGGCAGCCTCCCCGATCACGCTCCGCCTCTGGGTGGATGCATCTTCAGATTGACTTTGTGTCAATCTGTGGAGCCATTTGTCTTTCATCCACTCTGTCTGCCCGTGTTTAAAGAGCATTAAACAGCCACTGTTTAAACTAACGATGGGAGCTCAATTTAACCAGTAATTACATCTTTAACTCGGGCTAATCATAAATCAAATATACGGCAGCAGAAATTGGCAATCACCTGACACCTATTTACCTTTTTCAATATATCAATAAAGACATTTGAGTTGGCTGTGGTCCAGTGGGAAGGTCCCAATCTAAATGTCAGAGGTTTGATCTCCAGCTCCTGCAAGCTCATGATATCGTATCCTTGGGCAATACACTTGACAGCAGTTTGCTCCCGCTGCATGAATGAGAATGGTTAAATACTGATGGCATGTTATTAGCATGTGAATGAGTTATGTCAGGGTTTGAATGCTTAGTGTGTATCAAAAGTGCTTTTAGTAGAAGGATGATGAAGAAGATCCACACAAGCTGAAGTCAGTAGATCAGTTCTATTTACATCAGGGATGCACAATATTATATAATAATATTGGTTTGTGATTGGTATATTGCAGATATTTACAGCCAATATATCAGCCACACATATCGGCTGGAATACATCTGTATCTGTTCCTCGCAAAAATACACTGTAACACTGAAAGAAACAAATTCATTTTTGTGAAGTACTGAGCTTGTACCCTTGACCAGAAATATTGGTATCAGTATTGGAATCAGTGATAATGAATTAAAAAATATCGGCATATCGGATATCGGCAAAAATCCAATACCGTGCATACCTAATTTACATACAAACTAGCTGAAAACATGGTCATAAATAACTTAGCTCAACTCAGACGTTTCTTTGGCTTTTCGAGTTACTGGTTGTACCTAAAATAAAGTTGTCTAAATATGTAATACTTTCAATTTATCGATAATAGATGACTCCAAAAGATACACTCCACAAAATCAGAAAAGAAGCTACATTTATATATATTAATTAACAGATTAAAAGATTAAAATTAAAAGATTATTGTGCCACATGACATGTTGAACTTTTTTTTTCTTTTTCCATTAGCATTACTAGCATCGCTTAGAGCTATTTTCACTTAAACGGGTATTTATCTATGTATTACCCATTCTTCACTGTTAAAAATGATATTGTGAAAGGCATATACCTTCAATGAAAGCATGTGGTTTAAAGTCTGTGAGTAATCGTGTTTCATAATCGTGAACTCGATATCTATCAAAATATTGAGATTAGGATTTTAGTCATAATAGAGCAGCCTAATTGGATCTGCATCTGTCAACAAAAACAAAAGATTACCCAACATTTGGTGCTTCAGACTTGTGTTTTGGTTGCTTGATATCAGATTAACAATCATCGCCATATCAAAGTACAGTCCTGGTATTTTGACAACCCTACTTCAGACATTAACAGAAAAAAGAAGCTTTTGTCTGTAAGTCCTCAACCAATAAAAGTAATATCACGGAGCTCTGAAATGTTGGCTTGCTGGGCTCTAAGGCTGAGCTTGGTCCAACTACTCTCATGGAGTGACTTGGCAGAGAGTCCAGTCCTGAGAGCAGAGGGTGCCAGGGCAGCAGCTGGCTGAGTAGGTGCTTTGCTGTGAAGGTGTGTTGGGAGGACAACTGGCTTTCACTCCTTGTGATATGAGATCTTGTCACTGGCACAAGTAGAACGAGCCAAGATCGATTCTCAGAAGAGGAGCGCCACGTCAAAACAGCTGAGTGAGCTGCACTGGCAGAGAAAGTATAGAAGAAGGCACACTGGTCCTCGCACAAAGCCAAGTACAAAACACCCCATCAAGCCCGGGTATTGAAAACCAAGATAGAGTCGTCTCTGCTGATTTATGACCCTGAATGTTAAGGATGGTCCTACCTGGAGGGACAAGAGGTATGCAGAAGTCCATGCAAGAAGACAAGGCAATCTGTCTTGGTCTTATCACTTCCACTCTCAGATAAACTGCTAAGATCAAGAGGAAAATAAATCCAGGAAAGTAAAAACAAAACTACCTCTACTTTGGTGTCAGGAAAGAAGAAATATGTGCAAAGTTGCAGAAAAGGAACTCTACAGTGGAAGTAAACAATAAATCAATGTAGCATTAAGCAACTCCCTCAGCTCTCATACAATCACACTGATGTTAAAAAAGCAATTGAAGCTTTAATAGTAACAGTAACAAGGCAACTTCATTTACCACTGAGAGTAAAGTATTGAGGATGATTAAATAGTCTTCAATACAATTAGGATTTTAACACCAATCAATTAGCAGTTAAGAAAACCTGAAGGCTAATGTGATCGTGTTGTCAGTGGAGCATCACAGGACCTCAGAACATCAACTTACAAAAAAATAAAAAAAACTTGTTTAAGCTCATTAAAGGGAATTTACCCTTTCCATCACTTAACCCTCCACACTTGTAAATCTGGTCTGTACTTTTTCCCAGAGTTTCTCTGCTGCCAAAGCCACAGATGTTCCAGTGAAAATAGCTACCATGCTAAATGGTGACCTGCTGTTGCCAACAGAGTCATGCAGGTATATTTTGTAGGCCAATCAGGAGCCAATGAGATCTTGACTGTGTTCTTGGACTTTTGCTGATCGTTGGCTATGTGGTGACCAAAAATTCATCAAACTTAAATGTTTTATTCAACATGATAATCCTCACAAATGAACTTAACTATCATGATGTTTTTCAAAGAGTAGAAAGTGTAAGAAGCTTTTAAGTTTGCATTTAGGGTATGGAGATATCACACTTCCAATGTACAACTTCATGTTGTAACCTTTTGTTTGAGAATCTCCCCTTCATTCAACAAACTTAGAAAGTTTATGCCTATAGCTGTGGTCATGGCATATGTATTATATTGATTAAAAAAACAATCAGATAACATTGCATTAGCATCTCCAGCCTTTGTTGTAGTTCTGTTAGCTGTTCATTAGCAACCATTGTTTTAAAAACACAACGAAGTTTTAAAATTCCAAATTGGGGTAATGCCAGATGTATTTTATGTTGCAAAATGAAATGTTCAAATCTTGTTTGCATGTGTTCACCATGGACTTTATTTCAGGCATTTATCTGAAAAGCTATTCTAAAATCCCTCATACATTGGGACGTGGAGACTAAAAGAGCTAAAATATAAACTCCCTTCCACATTTTAAGGCTCATTCTTGTTGTAAATACAGGCATAAGCAATTTTATCTTTTTTTTCCAACATGAAATACATCTTTAATTATCCTACTTGGAAAGACGAAAGGTTATAATAACTTTACAAATCAGTTGCTGTCAAAACTAGGACTTTTGACATTTTTTATTCAACATAATAATCCTCACAAATGAACCTTACTATAATGATTTTTAGGGTTAATCAGCATGAGGAAGAAGTGTAAGAAGCTATTATTAAATTACAACAAAACAACAACATGGCAGTTCGCCTTAGAGGCAGATATATAAACTCACTTCCACATTTTAAGACTCATTCTTGTTGTAAATACAGGCATAAGCTTATTTTTGCAACAACATGAAACACATTTTCAATTATGTCAACTGTCAAGATAAAGGGTTATCACATCTTTACAAATCAGTTGCTGACAAGCAACAAATTAGGACTCTAGAGTTGGTAAGGGACATGAAATATCATGATTTTGATCATATTTAAAGAGGTCATGAAGACAAAACTCAAATTTAAGTCTTTTAGCGCTAAATCATTGTACTTTAATTCACCTTTAAGAAACTGTTAGGTTGAAAATGAGTAAAGACGTGATTTTGGCCACATTCTCCATGGTTTATTCGTATTTTTTCGTCCAATAAAACATCCTTTGTTTTTTTTTCAAGGCCTTGCCACCGCGGTAATACCACAAATTCCTGTAAGGAACATGCTAAACTGGTACTGAGTTTCCCCCCACAATCTTATACTGGAGTATGAAAAATGCTCCATTTAATTGTTTAATCATTTGCATTGCAACAACACAAACAAGCTAGATGTGTAAAAGCACCCTAGGAGCAACTTTAAACAAAGCAAGAAATGGTTTATTATGTGAACTACTGCTAGCACAATGACAAGTCACATTATTAATGGTTAAGTTTATGCAGAAATGCGTCATTCTACTTGTTCTGCCTCAGCATGTTGGCTCTACTCCTCCATTTGTGTGTCAGAGTCGCTGTCATAAGGCTAGCATGTGATGAAAGTAGGAGTGGGTTAAGACTTGAAACCACTAAATTAAAGATCCAAATAACAAAAAATATGTAGAGTTTTCATTAACAGGCATACAAAGACACAACTTTTATCTGCTGTATTCTACGTAAAACATCTTAAAAATGTTGCAGTATCATTTTTTCCTACAATGTTCGGCCCTCCTTCAAAATATGGCCCATTACCATCATTGCATTTTGTCTAAAAAATGATCCCAGAGGTGGAATCCAATTGAGAAGTCCTTAAGTGTTTCATTGTCATGCATGCCTGCACAAACATATGCAGGCAGATCACACAGTCTGGTTAGCTGCAGACATGACTGGAAAACTGACACTGCGGTAAGTCTGAAGAAAGAAGTGCTGGCTTGATGAACAGTGAGTAGAATCATCCCCGACGACCACAACAGACAATCAATACCATCATTGTGATTAATGATAACAAGTAAAGGAATATCATTGCTCTTTCTCATCTTCTTTGTCCTATTTCTGCCTCTCTGGTCCACCGTTTCTCGCTCGCTCCCGGTCTTTCCTCTCCATCTTATTGTCAGCACTCCTTCCTCTTTGACCCTATTTTCTTCTCTATAAACCCGTTCATCATTTTTCCCCCAGTTTAAATCCAATACATCCTTCAGAAGAGAATCCCTCTAAGAAGAATTTCTGAGGCAGCAATGTGCCAGCTGCCTCCCCTCTCTGATCCTTTTATTGCTTCTGCTGCAACACCACAGGGGATGTTGCATACAGAGGCAGCCAGAAACAGAGCCACCAAATAGGTTCTCCACAGAGGGCAGCGAGTGTGCATCTGGAGGAAACTCGGTTCAATCAAATATCAGATCATCTCTCTGTTTTCCTCTCGCCCCGTCTGCATATCTGTATTGATCCATAATAGTTCATTTCTGATGGATCTGCTCTGTTTCCTTCTTTAAATCAGCACAGTCCCTGCTGCTCAAAAAGAGCATCCTGGTGGTAAACTGGACACTTTTGTCAGACTGTTCTTCAACATATCAGAAGGTCAGATGGTGGGGAAAGTCCGCCTTAAAGCCCAGAGCCTTTGCAATCACTTGTAGTGTGTTGCAGGTCAGTTATAAAGACACTCCTTGGCAAAAAGTAGTGGTAGCCGTAATTTTGACCGCACTTTTTAATTTAGTTTTAGTCTTCTGCCTTAAATATCTTCTACTTTTAGTCATAATTAAGTCATCTAAATTGTTTGAATTTTAGTCTAGTTTTAGTTGATGAAATTTCAGAACATTTTAGTCGACGAAATCTACTGTAAATTTAGATGACTAAAATATGAAGTGTAAAGTGTATTTTTTATGTTTCCTTGGATTTCTGAAGTCATGTTTTACACTTTGATCCCGCCACCATGAAGCTAAGGCAGTCATGATTGGATGTCCCTCTTAACTCATCCAACCTTTCCACACAACCAAAGTAGCTGTGATTGGATATATTCCTAACTTGTCCCTACTTTCTACATGACGAAATTCGGTCTGATTTGATTAAGTCTCTGTCAAGAGTTTTAGTCCAGTTTTTATTTGTTGACGAAAATGTCAGTTAATTTAGTTTTAGTTTCTGTCAATGCACACTTGTTTATTTTGGTTAAAGTATAGTTTTGGTCAGGGGATAAAAGGTTGTTGACGAAAACTACGACGAAAATAATTAGTCAGCAAAATTAACACTGAGCCGTAGAGCGAGATTAAAAATCAAGTCACTCACAATCAAGTCAACAATCACAAAACAAGTGCACCAAGACCACTGAACCAGACCTAGGAAATTAAGCAATAGGGATGGGAACTGCTAAGATTTTATTGGTATAAAAGCCATTAACAGTTCTGTTTATTGATCTGATTCTTTAACAATTCCCTTATCAATTCCTGCTGATTGTACATGTGGGCAAAAGTCGGCCATGTAGGTTTTCAGTTGCAACAATATCAAACATGTTGATTCGATGCAGTGCTGCATATATAAATGCTACAACAATGCAACAATTTTGACCAGTTCTGACCGCTGTCAGTGGAAGGACTTGATAAGCAAAAAGACTAATGCTATCAATGCCTTGAGGGACTTGTTATCAACTCTCAGCTGAATTTGTTTGTTGATTCCCATAGTCACCAACCTATCATAGCTTCATATGCAGCAGCTCAAGGATCTGTCTTTCCTATCTCTATTCTTCAATGCCACGAAATGCTGATTCCAGAATAGGGCTGAACGATATGGACAAAATTTCATATCTCAATATTCATGCCAGATATCTCGATATCGGTACGATACGATATGACTACGGGTTCGGTGAAAACCAAGCATTTTTCAGAAAAATAAAAACATCATAATACAAAAGAATGTGGAAAGTGTAGTTTTAGCGTGGGGAAAATCTATATTGTTTATATCGTGGCTTTTCGATATTAATATCTTGAATGTTCATATCTCGATATCGATACGATAACGATATATTGTTCAGCCCTATTCCAGAATTCTCTCTTTCCTTCTTTTTTATATTTCTCAAACTTAAAAAAAAACAACCAAGTCAATGCAAAATAATTCACATGTACACCAAACAACTGCAGACGTCCATCAAACAAATTTAAACGTGAATTCAAACATAAGTATGTCATCACAACAACCAGTTTGAGAAGCAACAGAATGAAGCAAAGAGAGTATCTAGTCCTGCCCCTTCCTTACAAATCAGATCAAAAATACTGAATTAAAATTATATTTCAATACCAGCTGTCATTATTCATGGAAACAATTTAAATACATGGATTTAAAGAGGGTTGTCCCGCAAGAAGATAAATAGCTCTGCTGCCAAAAAACTCACCAGCTAAATTTTGCTTGTTGCATTGGTAGCTCTTCTTTAAATCAATTTCACACAGTTCAGGCTGTATTCTTTTGTTCATAACAACTTAAAATAAGTGGTTTATCATGACCTGTCAGATAGACTTAGCTTTTATCAACAGTGATAAAATGTAATGGGGTATAGAGATCTGACAGATAACACATGCTTGAAGTGAAGCATCACAAAAAAAAAAAAAATTATGGTCACATAAAATTCGAAGGTATCTGTTGGTATGTATGCAAGAAAAATAGAAATATTGTTTGTTGGTTTTTTGTGTCCACAAGGTATACGATCGCCTGACAATGAATGTACAGATGTGGCTCAAGGAGAAAGGCTATAGGGTGTTTTTTGTAGTAGTATCATGGTTGATCTTCTTTCATGGTGAAGATGCATGTTTTTAAAGAGTCAGAAGTCCAGGTGACCTTGACCCTCTGAATCTATATAGTTTATCTCAGGGTCAGTGGAGTGTAGACACGTGCTGAGTTTGGAGAAAAATCTCTCAAGGCATTATGAGATATCATGATCACAAGCAAAAAGTGAAAATGCAACCCAGTGACCTTCACTTTTGACCTCCAAAATTGAATAAATCCATCCTTGAATCATTTTATCAACATGCAAAGTAGATAAAAAAAACAAACAAACACAAAAGCATCTTGAAATGTTGCATCAACAATAACGTCCCAGATGGATGGACGGACAACATAAAAACATAATGGGCGAGATACAAATGCCTCCAGCTCTGGCTCGGGCCGGCACACAGGCATGAAAAGATGATCTATATTCATGGGGCACACCAGTGGGTATTATTATTCCTGGTGATGTAGGACCTGCCACGCTCTAGTCCCCGTTACGCATGTGCACTGTTTAGAGGCTAAACTCAACTTATCTCATGCGGGATAAACAGCTGCAGGGATCGCTGCCCGCTGGATGGAGACCAATTAGGAGTCAAGCCTAGGAAAGGGGGGATGAATCACAGAGGAACACTTTATGTTGGTGTGTGCACATCTCTGAAGCACACAACCCTTTACTCACAAACGGCAACCTGGAGACACCGCTGCTGCTGACAGGGCAGGACGACCATTGAGCAGGAGCTGGTCCTGGTGAATCATCGTGCACTCATCTTCACTGCCTTTAAACATGCCTGCCAAGTCACAGCGCCTGCCAGCTCATGGTATGGCTCATACCAGAGAGCTATATTTGTTTTGCTGGCGTGTTCATCCTGCAATGCAGTTTTTATTTAGGGGTGAATGTTTGCAGGGTATCACTACGAAGGATGTCAGTGTCATAAAACATCTGGAGCAGAGTTTGGTCCAAGACTGTAAAAATGAGAATGTTTCCTTCATTTAGTTTATTTATTTCCCCACTCTCTATAGTGGGGACTTTCTTCCTTCTGCTTTGCAGGAAAAAGAACAAGGAAGTCAGGAAGAATTATCATGAAAAAGAACTATGAAGAATTATTTTCGTTAATATAATCAATGTGTACCACCTTACAAGTTAGATTAGGGATGCCCAGTATCTGATTCAGTATTTAGATCAGTATTGGCAGATTATTGCCTAAAAATGTAACATATGTGTGCATATTGACCATATATATCCCACATACTGGCTCTAATATTAGAAGAATGTACAAATGTGCCATAACTGTTTACTTCATCATCACTAATGTTGACTTTCATGAATCAAAAGTGTCATTTATTAAAGACTAAACTGTTGTTTTTTACTTGTTCTCACCATTTTCTTGGACTAACAGACTGTCGCCATAAGAGAACAGCTCAATTTTTGTAAAGTGGAGGCTCTCTGTTAAATAGTGCTGCTAGCCTCTATGTTTGTAGCCAGGTATCCCAGCATGGCATGTGCAGAACTAGAAAGCACTCAGAGAGCGTAAACCTCTGCAAAGGTGGCTCACATGTTGCTGTTACATCTATAAGCAATAGTTCCATGATAAAGTTACTATAATAATATGATTCATTGACCCTGAAAACCCACACCTAGCACTCTGAATCATGTTGATATCATTATTTGTTAGACAGTTACTGAGCAAAAACTATCGTTCGCTAATGGTGGCTGTCTAGATCAGTGTTTCTCAACCAGGGGTCCGCGGATCTCTAGTCGTCCGTGGTGTAATTGCAAGAGGTCCTTACAAATAAAATATATTTTACAAAAAAGATCCTATGGCTTTTATAAAAATAGAATTATTTTACTCAAATTTGACTCAGAACTTTATCTACCTAAACAACAGAAGGTAACAGGACTTTTTTTTCTCTAACTACATGTTTCACAAGTGTAATTTATTTATTTAAGTTTGTATAGTACAAAATTAACACAATCTGCATCCTTTTCAAAATATGAGCCTCCTCCTGTTTCAGTGTGCACATCACTCATTTCTTAATAATGATTTTATTGTGAATCATCTGCAGAAAGGTGTTGTGGGAAAACACTTGCAAGGTTCAGGTCAGCACTTGAAATTAAGCTAGCGTTGCAAACAAACAAAGAAGAAGTTGATAAGCACAGTTACACAAAGAAGAAGAAGAAGAAGAAGTAGAGGGTCCTCAGGGTAGATCAAAAAGGTTGAGAACCACCAAAATCTAATCATTTTTCAGTTGGGCCATTACCAACATCTCCTGAAAATTTCTGCAAAATTTGTCCAGTAGTTTTTGCGTAATCTTGCTAACAAACAGACAAACAAACAAATGCCGGCGAAAAACATAACCTCATTGGCGGATGTAATAACTGGTGACATAGTAGATAAATCAAGGCAGACTAGTGATGAGCTCAGAGGCTAGCTGTGCCCAGCCTATTCACATTTTGTTTGAATTGAGTGGCCATTTTGACCAGATCAATATCACGCTGGGTTTATTCATAAAATAGTATACCATGGTTTCCTTCAAAAGCATGTCTTTAAATAAAACATTGGGAGATGCTGTTAAGGAGGTAGTAGCTACTAGCCCTTTGGCTCAGGGTTGATTCACACTCATGCATTTGTATGGCAAGAGCATGCAGGGATTCCTCGCTACCAGGTAAGATGCTAGTGTTAAAACCTCTATGTGAAATACTTTTTGGTAAATAAACCTTTCGGGGTGTGAGCTGAGTAGATGTTGCCTTTGCTCTGATCAATGGCCACCCCTGAAGACATACAGTTAATGCAAAGAGTAAATACACATCATGAAATGAAATCAATGTGGTATCTCATTACCGAGCCTGGATGTAAACCTAAAATGTAAATAGATCTCTGAGTCTGAGTGCAGGGCTCTGAGCAGCAGAGGGAAAAGGGCAGCTCCAGGGAGGTACAGAGAGGAGGAGGCATGCTTTTGTATTCATAGCAGCATCGGCATCTGGGGTCTTCAGTATGTCCGCCCGCTCGCACCACCGTCCCTCGCCGCTGACGGGCTGAGGGCGGAGAGGTGTGACAGGTTTGGGGAATGAGCTGGGAGAGCAGCCAGTACGGAGGGGTTGATGGGTGGATGTCACATCAGGTGTACAGCTGCGATGTGCTTATACTTTAATAAACCTGAAGAGAAAATAGGATGCAGCAGAGGGATCAGAGAGAGGAAGGTGCCGGGAAAGCTCTGTTTGCATTTTGAGTACTGTGTTGGATTTTGGTGTGGAGCTTTAGAGGCAGGGTGAAGTCAGAGGGGGCATGATGCTTCCTTGGCAGGCAGCAAAGTTGGAGCAGGATTTTCTATGGCTGGGCAATAAATTGTGCTTTTATTATATATCAGAATCACAATACTTCATTAATCCACAAGGGGAAATCTGGTTGTTTCAGTTGCTCTTACACATTGATTAGCACTAGGAAATATCACATAAAGACAAAATAGATAAGAGCATAAATATAAAGTAAGAATTAAGAGAGTAGGTTGAAACATGCAGAATATTTAAGTAATATCAACGTCCTTATGAAGGAAAATTTAATAAATAAAATAAGTAAAAGTAAGACTATGAACAAGGCCAAGGAATTGACTATTAACATTAGCAATATTTGAATATAATATGGATATAATATGACAGCACTGTGTGACAGTAGACTACATTTGACTGGCTTTAGCACATATAACATATTTATGTATGTATTGTTTATATCAATAAAGTTCAATTTGCACCCAAATAATGTTCAACATATCTTCTGACCTCATCAGGCCATTGGTAAGATGCCAGCTCTTGTGTTTAGTTAAGTACAATTTAATTATCTATTTATACAACTATAGCCCAAAATAATCACTTGAAACAACAAAGCTGAATGGGCAATTGTCCTTTTTTAATAATAGTTGTTTTACTTCACGGGTTTTTTGAACATGACTGGATGAACCAAGGCCGTGCTGTTGCTTTTTGAGTTTCATATTTTCAGTGAGTTTACATTTAGAGTTATTAAGTATGATTTTTGGCTTGAGAAAATGAGCATCTTTATTTCATATAGCGCTCTAGGGTAGGGAAGTTTTCGGTTACTGTCACTTTAAGAGAGCACATTTCTTTATGTTGGGAGGCTGCTAGTCAGTCAACAGAGAGCAATGTGGAGGCTCAACTAGCTGGGAAGCCACATGGTTTTTTTCATCATGGTTGCATCCATGTTTTAGGAATCTGTGAAATCCTTCTCAAGAACTTATCCTTGTGATAACTTTAGAATAAAGTTTTGTGTATCATAACTCGAGATGGGCTTGGCCTGGATGATTAACTTGGAGACACTGGGAAAACGCGCATGGAGTGGGGCAGGGTTCACACTCTTTTCCAGAAATCCTTCTCCAGGAATTTTCTAGGATGTTTTTTAAATTTTTTTATTTCTAACTCTTGGACATGAACATTGTCTGCTAGCTATCTTTGCAGTCTGGCTTTTATGTAGTGTCTCACTATTATAAATTTATTGTTTATGCTTATTTTTTTAATCTTTATTTACTCATTTTACAATAAATATATTTGGTTGGTTTACTGTTTAAGTAGCCTAGATTTTATTTTGCCATTTTTATTATTTGCCATGTTTTGTCACCATTTTTTTGAGTTTTTAAATCTTAATCCTTAACTTGCATTATTTTATCTACTTATATGTGCATTGGTTACCAAGTACATTTTTACTTCATTTCCTACGTTTGATTTTTGTTCACTAACAAGACAGAAGGAGGATAAATAATTTTCCAGGACAGTTCAAGCTTTTCCAGGACATTTTACTTTTTCGTCATTTTTCCATATGTTTTCCATGACTGGAAAATTAGTCAATCATTTTCAAGGTTTTCCAGGTTTTCCAGGACGTGTGGGAATCCTGTGGGAATGACGTCATATCCGAGTTATCAGTGTTCCAGTTACAAAGTCAGAAAAAACTGCCAATCTACCAGGCTATTGCTAGCCGTTGTTGGCACGCCCTGCGTTGCAGATCGCACATACCACATGAAGAATGTAAATAACATGACAGCAGCATTTCCATATATATGCGTCAAACAATACTATGTATACAGATTATTTAGTGCGACAAACATTAGCCAGAAGTGCTAATAAATGTAATATTACAGGAGCTTAATAACTGTTCACACCTGGGGCAGCCATCTTTGATTGTCAACTCAGGGGTGTTGAGGATCCGCCGACTACCCAGTAGGAAATTCCGACCTCAGGGGGCATGACAGATTAATTTTCCAACTCGGAAGTCCCAACTTACCAGTACAACTGGAATGCAGCATAACCCACAACACTACCAGCTATTCAAAGTTTTGTCCATAACAATAACCATTAGTTCACTGTACTCCAGTGGCCTCCACAGTCACCAGATCTCAATCCCATAGAGCACAGCTAAGATGTGGTGGAATGGCATGTTTCCAGCACCTTGCTGATTCTATAAAATAAAGAATTAAAGCAGTTCTGAATGCAAAACGGGGTCCAAGCCAAGACTGGAAAGGTGTACCTAATAAATCGGCCAGTACAAGCATAAGAGTGTATTTCCTTTTTTAATGTTTCGCTATAAATATAACATTTGGTCCACATCACAGAGCCCTGTTAATGCCTGTAAGAAAACAACCATCTAAAAAGTGCGAGTGTTCGGCTCCCTGGTCTCAAAGAGGAAGGGATTACTCTCTGGGACTTGACGAGGAAACTTTCACCTGCTTTACAGATAAATCCAGAGGAAAAACCTGTGCCTCTCAGAAGACGCAGAAATGACAAAGCCGGTGAGCGGAACAGAAGTTACATTTACCGCACGGGGAAGGAGCGTCAGAACCAGAGAGATCCTGACAGCTCCTCTCAGCTGGTTTAAAGCAGCTTAGTCACCGAGGCCCCGGCTGCACCGTGGGGGGATCCACATTAACACGGGCTGCACTGCTGCACTGCTGATGGCAGGCATTTCAAATGTCAGACTTCGAGTGACAACAGCAGAGAGTTAAGGCTAAAAAACAAACTTAGATTTGAAGAGAAAAAGAGGATTTCTTTAAAAAAAATCGACCCAATAGAGGGACAATATACAAGACGAGGCTGCACATGCACCACTTTTTCTTGACCAAGTTCAGGTGCAAACATTTGGGCTCTCACTGACACCAAGCACAAAAATCAATACTTAATCACACCATGTAGTTACTGACATGATTTAGAATGATAGTTTATCTGCAACAGATGTTTCTCACACCTTTACTCGGCTATTTATCTGAGAATAGACTGCAGTCTGCTCCAAACTTCAGACATCGCTCCAACTGAGCCTGCCTGCTTCTATAATGAGAGGCTTAAAGCACACTTTAGATCACAGGTGTCAAACTGATCCAGTAAAGGGCCACTGTGGCTGCAGGTTTTCATTCCAACCAAGCAAGAACACAGCTGATGCAAATTATTCAATCAACTGCATTGTCTTTACACAGTTGATTTGTTGGATCAGGTGTGTTCTTGCTTGGTTGGAATGAAAACCTGCAGCCACAGCGGCCCTTTACTGGATCAGTTTGACACCCCGGCTTTAGATGATACCAGGTACAGTATCAGCAATGTTTCATGACTCTGAGGGTGAGTACTTTGGCTTGGTATCGGCATCAGTGCATCCCTAATAAATACAGTAGTTCCAGTTTACAAGACTCTCAGTGCTCCAACATGTCTGCAGCATGGAGAGTTCACTGACCAATTGAGCAAATTTAGTAAAGTCTAAGACTAAAACTCTGAGTCAGAAATTCAGTTTTATTGTTGCTTGTCTGAAGTAGTGGTTCCCAACCTTTTGTGTCTTGTGTACTCCCTGAGTCTTTTTGTCATACCACGAGTACCCTCTCACTCATACGTGTTGATGATTCTTCAAAAGTAGAACGTAATCAGTCTGGTTTAGAGGAATTCATTTCTACATCTACAGACCATCTGTAGTTTCTCTGCTTCTTTTGCGGTGAAGTCCTGCCAAATAACTCAATGAAACCAGCCCATTTACAGTGACACCAGAGCACCAAACACTCAGGAAGTGTCTGTAAAAGACAATACCCTGTGCCACAGGTAACCGTCTCCCCAGGGGAACTAGTAGTAGCGCATACTTACTATGTTATTGACAGCTTTATCTCAGTAGTTCCAAGATGGAAATAAATTATCAAATGTTTTCACATACCCCCTGCAGTGTGCTTGCATACCCATACCCCTAGTTGGGAATCACTGGTCTAATGATCATTTTAAGCTTTTTGCTTCCACACACTCAATAAGAAAACAGATATTAGGAATGTGAGTGTTCCAATGTGCCACAAGATGGTTATAACTTTGGGGGTCACAACTAGGGTTGCAAAGGGGTTTCAAATTTCCGGTAAAGTTCCAGAAACTTTCCAGAAACTTTCCATGGGAAGTTTAGCTCAGAAATTATGGGAATATTCAAAATCGGAAACCTTCCATGGGAATTTTGAGAATTATGGGAATTTATGGGAATTATCTGGAAATTGGGGGTGATTTAAACTAACTGTATCATACTCAAATATGTTTATATATATATTCTTTTTTTCTTTGTCAATGGGAGACATCCATGTGAAATAATACTACTTAAAAACGTTACTTTTCAACAGATTTGTTTGTAAGAAAAACTTAATCAATTTCAGTCCAGGGTTCAAGAATCATCTGTGCATGTGATGGAGGAATTCACAGAGCATGTAGAGGGCGTGGCCTCAATACTCCGGCAGTAAGCAGTGTGCCTGGTGCATGTGGCTGAGGAATAGCAGAGATGTTCTCAAGTAAACTTGCATGAAATCTGGTTGTTTTAGTCAAGATTACGCTTAAATATATTTTTCCCAACTAAATTTAAAATCATTTTTTAGGGCCAACCTTCATTTTGTAAATGGTTTATTCCTATAATTCCCAAAATTTCCACTGTTTCTGACAATAAACTGATAGAAACGTGTCAATGAAATAAGTAGTACTCACTACAATCAAATTAAAAGTAAAGTTATTGGATGTGAAGAGTATGTGCACATACCTATCCAAGTAGGCACTGCATTGATTTACGTTCTGAACCAGCCTTTATACAGATCCATAATCAAAGTACATTATTTACTAGACCTAATCTCAGTTATTGAGCACACTGTTTGTTGTTCACTGCTACTGCTAATGTATCGTGAGCGTTATCTTGTGTCCGCTCTGCAGACGTTACGCACAGACCGGATGTTTACTGCTGACGTGCTGCAGCATTTGCTATTGTGCTATTGTGCTAAGCTATCTCCATTTTACAATAGATGCACTGCACTATGTTTCCTGTTGGTTTCAACTTGTAGTGATCACACACTTGGGATACTTTCTGCCGTTTCTTCTGCGGACTCTCTTCTTTCTGTCCCTCTCTTTTCTCTCCCTGCATGATTTTACAATCCGCGCTGCACATCTACGTTACAGCGGCGCAGCTAGTGTGCTGCGCCACAGAAATGACCATTGGTGTCAAACATCGTGCGTCATACAATAGACAATAGACATCTCAGTCTATTGTTTGTATCACTCTATGTGACAACACAGTGTCCTATGAGCCCCGCCTGCTCCTCCTTGTGTCAGAGCTGGTGTCTGTGTCGCTACACAAATCAGTAAATGTGGCTCACGCTTGTGTTGTTTCAAACTAATATGAAAAAACGAAAAAAGGGAATACAGGTCCTGCTTTTTCCCTGTGAAACCAGGACTGTACAGTGACTGAAACACCAGGTATGAACTGAGGAATAGCCTCTGTCGGCTGTAAAACCTTAAGTTTTAGTCCACTCTCTCTAAAACACAAATGAATGCAACAGGTTCAGTCACATACCCAGGTGACTGTCAAGGGGCATTCTGGGAAATTGCGGAAAAACTTAAACAACTAAATGATGAAACAACAGGCAGAGCAGGTTGGAGTGAAAGTATGTAAATCAAGAAGGTAAATTAAAACACTTCATAACGGAGCAGCTCCAGGGACACACTGAACATCACAGGTTGGTTGTGTACAAGTGTAAGACGATCTGAGAGGGAGAGGAGGGCCCTTCGAGATCGTCTTCACTGACGAAAGCCAAACTAGAAGAAAAAAAACCCTCTCAATTATTCAGGTTTTAAGTTACCTGCTTTCCTTATGGCAACTTTTGTTCTCATGATGATTTTCTGGACTCTTTGAAGGACTGCAGGCCCAAACAAACGCCAAAACCTGCCCATGGTTTCTGCATAATTTAGTGTCCTTATCAGAAAGAAAAACCCAAGTGAGAAACCTCAGGTATTTTGGGTATCCGTATCTCTCTTTCTGAAATTAAAAAGTTGAACAAAATCAGAAGCTGATGATTTTATCATCTCTCCTTGGGCTTTAAGTCAAGTGTGATTGTATTAATTCCATGTTTTTGCACATAATTTCTCACCAAACACAGAAGTTAAAGCCAAGAGAAGTGCAACAGCTTCTGGTCTACTTCATTTTTAATATTCAAAAAGAGAGAAATAATAAATGTTACTTATCCTGTCCTCCTGAGTAAAGCTCCCTCATTTCTAGATGACTGCAGTTGTTTTCATTAGTGATTAACCAAAACCAATTCATTGTTTAACATAGATTATTGATACAAAGATATGAACACTTTGGTTTTGATGCCATCCTGGTACAATCTGACTATACTAGTTCATATTTTGATACCACTTAAAAAAACAGAAGTCTAGAACAATAAATACATATAAACACATGTACAGCTTCACAAATTATTTTAATACTTAACAACTAAAAATACAGACTACATTGCTTGTAATGAGTAAAAATATCTGCCAATGAGACAATATACATTTTGCTGGTATAGTGTCATAAAAATAAGATGATTTATCATAAGTAGTGATTATACCTGAATTTAAGACCTTTATGGAGTACTGCTTTGCTGTTTTCATTGGCAGATATAACTCAAGGTAACTCAATGCTTTATTTTAGCTTTTTATTCCTTGTAATAAGATATCAATATGGACTTGTCAAACGAATATGAAATATGAGGAAGTGTCACTGATATTTCTGAGTTGTGATAAGACAAATACACTTGCTAAGATCTTTGTTTTTGCAGTGTAGAATTACGGGATGTTATATTTTTTGCTGCTGCGACTATGATATGTGCTAGGACAAAGGCAACATTGCAGGACATTGCCATGCTAGTCACATAACTAGTGGGTTTTTTTCCACTGAATTTATTTGTTTTAAATTTTTTTCAATGAAAGTCTGTCTGATATCAGCCTCAGTAGTTAGAGAACTGGACACTGCATATAGTGACAGACATATTGACATGATGCGAGAGGCAGACACGCACAAGGCAAAACTTCAGTGAGTGCTTCCCTGCTATCAGCAGACCGTCATATTAGCCCCACTGATGTTACGGCTAAAGTAACAATTCATAAATGGCACAAAAGTTCTGCTAATTGTGTATTTTTCAGATTAAAAATGGACACTGCAAATACAGTCACAAGTAGCTCAACACTGTGTTACTTTTAACATTGTTAGAAATGGTAGGAGACATTTAAGTAAGATATTTACAAGCAACAAAGAAACAATTTTATGATGAAGTTTTGCCTATGAGAAGATGAACTGCTCACGCTTTTCCTCCATCTACTCTGTGTGTGTGTTTTTATGTTTTCTTGAATCTCAGGTGTGATAATGAAACTTCGACCAAGTTTAGACAAAAAGCGCTCCAAGAGCTCAAACCTCTGCCAAGGAATTCCAATACTGTCGGACAAGTTACTGTCAAAAACTTGGACAACTGCCCTACCTCGCACTGTCAACAAACACTTCCTGGATCCACATCAGGATTCAGACACCACCAAAGTCTAATCAGTTCTCCCTTGTACCATGAACAGCATTGTGTGAAAATGTCATCAAAATTCCTTGAGAACTTGTTGAGCTATTAGCAAAAATGTAGAAAACTCCCCAAGCTTGCAATGTTAAGAAATCCTTAAAAAAATCCTGGATGTGCAACATCTCCCCCAACATTCCTGAAAAGATGTCATAAAAACCATTCATACAAACCTTCTGAGTTATCTTGCTAACACAGAGACAAACAAACGTCGGAAAAAACATAAGATCTTTGGCAAGGTATTAAGTAATCTGAAATGACCCCTCAAGAACATGTATAATTGTTTGGTCAAAAAATGCGGAATTATATCAAAATTATCAGGATTTATCTTATGTTGGGAATGCTGGTTATTGATTTTTTTTACATAGATATCTAAGTTTTATATTTTAAAACTTGTGAAAATAGTTCTGGGAATTACACCTACATCATTTGTAAAGTTTTATCTGCCATTTTAACAGCTTAAACATGGATGAACCAACCTGCTGGCAGAAAAATCAGCTTCAATTCTTGATGTAAATAGACAGAAATTTTCAAATCCACGCTAAAATTTTTTAGCTTTGAACCAATTATCTGCTGATGACAATATCATACCGAAAATATCATGTATCTCTATCTAATGTACTTTCCTATTTTAGTTTAAAAAAATAAAAATATAAAGTAAAAGTATCAAATATCTCTAAGTATCTTTTTTTCAAAGTAATTTATTCTACTGTTTATTCAAAGAAAATCATCATTATTTTTTAATGAAAATGTTTGGAGATGTACCAGTCGTTCCATCACTTCCTCTAAACTCCTTTTTTCGGAAAGTAAAGGAACATGTACTTGATCATGGTAAGAAGAACTTTCTACAGATCTTAAATTAAATACAGGAGTAAAATGACACAGTGAGAAAGTCAAATAACTGGTATTGAAAGATGGATATTACTTTTTACTTGTCCACAGACACCTGAAGGGCACAGCTGTGTCCTTAATTCACTGAAAAAGCGAAGAGGTGCTAAAATGACTGGTATCCAAATACTACCCGGCTAAGGTAGCTTGACCAAGGTGAGCCAAAGTAGAGAGAAAGTATTGAAATTTTGAAAATAAATGCAATATAGTCTAATCGGGTTTGATGTGTTAATGCTGACAGCCCTAAATTAAACGTTTGACAGCAGATGCATTACACAGCAAGTTTTTAATGCCTTTACATTAAGCAGTGAGGTATGAAAAATGCTGTTTTTCATTTTTCCTGAAGTGACTATAACACTTTTTGACAGTTTATCTATTTTCTGATGACCCCTTTAGCACACTTAACCCCACTATCAACATTTTGACTTGCAATAAGATACATCGACCTCGCTCACAGACTTTTATTCACTCACCAATCTCAGACATAATCTCAGGAGCAGTACTGTTAAATATGCAACATGGTCATCCCAGTATATCATTACCATTATTTAACTCCCTAAGAAGAAAAAAGGCTTTGAGAACTCTCTTCCCAGCTTCCATTACAGCCCTGATTTGTGCATCAAGGGTGCTCGGGGGGGGGACGTGAGAGCTAAATGCTTTATCCATTAGGCTCTGTGAGGCAAAAACAAGCAGATCCGAGTCTGTTTACAGCATTAATCAATGAGCTGCCTACTCACCACTCTCTAAGCTGCAATAAGATCTCTATACGCCTCTACTCTCAATGGCCCCCCTCAAGGTTACCTACCGCTTCTGGCCTTGCTGCTCTCTAAGGATTGGAGATGCATACTGAGTGCACCACCTGGTCCGGAGCCAAAGGACCACTCCAGACAAACTTGTGTTTTCTGTCCTGAATGCGGAGCACAAGCGTCCAGAAGTCTCGCCTGTAGCGAGCGGGGCAGAGTCATGTTTGATTCAGAAGCAGCAGCTGTGATTGCCAGGTCAGGTAAGTGCAATTTGTGTGGGAATGAATCACTGAAGGGAGGAGGATTCTGAGAAAGATTGTGCAATATTTAAGCGTAGTACTCTGGTTTAGAGAAAAGTAAGAATTAGAGGGAGATAAAACTGGAACTACTGCCTGATGTTTTCTGCCTTTACCAGGTATACAAATGCTAGAGAGTGAAAGTAGAAAGAACAGGTTTCTGAATCGGATTTGTAGTAATACTAAAATCAAGGGGTGAACATTTGGCCAGAGGATATCCACCTCTGAAGTCCAAACTATACAGTTTATCCTTGATTAAGAGTGGAAATTTGTACAATTTGTTTGAAGAATGTCCTTTAAACATTATTCTGCGTTCCAGTTGTACTGGGAAGTCGGGATTTCCTAGTTCTGAGTGGGAAATTTAATCTGGAACAACCTCTGAGGTCAAAGTTTCCTACTGGGATGTCGAGGGATCCTCACCTACCCCGGGTTGACAACTGAAGATGGCTGCCCCCAGTGTAAACAGTCATTAAGCTCCTGTAATATTCCATTTATTAGCACTTCTGACCAGTGTTTGTTGCACTAAATCAGCTGTATATATAGTATTGTTTGATGTTTATATATAGAAATGCTCATGTGGTATGTGCAAACTACAATGCAAGGTGTGCTAACAACAGCTAACAATAGCCTGGTTGATCGGCAGTTATTAAAACTGATCTCCCCCTGATTGTTTACATTAGTTTCTGGAAATTGAGCGACTGATGGAGCATAATTAGTCCTGTGGCCAACAAGTCATCTCTGTGGAGATACTTTAGTTTACACAGAGTCGAGAGCCACTCTGACTATATACTGTATATATACTATTGTATGTAGATATTTTTTAAATAAATTATACAGTAACGCTAGTTGGACAGAGTTAAAAGGAATTATACAAGGGTATTTTGTTCCCCGTCTACTTATTTCAATTAATAAACAATAAAAAGAAACACAAAACATTGTGCAGCTGTATTGTAAGTATTTTTTCCGACTTTGTAACTGGAACACTGATAACTCGGATATGACGTCATTCCCACTCCCCTCTTCCCAGTTTCGATGTAAATGGAAAGCATAGATATTTCCATGTTCATCAGTAAAGGATGAGCATGGGGCCCAGTGACCTTAATCTTAATCTTCTCAAAAATTGAGCCAGGTTATCCTTTAGTACAAGCAAAACTAGAAAGCACTCTGAGAGCGCAAACCTCGTTAATGTTAGCTCACATATTACTGTTACATCTATAAGCAATAGTTCCATGACAAAGTTACCATCATAACATGATTCCTTGACCCTGAAAACCCACACCTAGCACTCAGAATCATGTTGATATCATGATTAGTTAGACAGTTATTGAGCAAAAACAATCGTTCGCTAATGTTATCTGGATCATCGCCAAAATCTAATCTTTTTCAAGTTGGGCCATCACCAACATCTCTTGAAAATTTCAGCAAAATCCGTCCACAAGGTAAAAAAACTGAATCACAACAAATACACAAGACCATTTAGAGTTGCTGAAGACTTTATACGATGACTGTAGGCAGAGGCAGGCTAGCTATACCCATTGACTCACAGTGTTTTAGCTAAGCTAACGAGCGGTAGGCAAGCTTTGGAAGTCTCTTCATTGTTACTGCAGGCCGGGTCAAAAGAATGGAGTATATCTGCTTGTGATGGACTCAGGACTGAGGCAAGACATGAAAAGAAACAAAAGCTGGCGTAATCCTTTTAAGCAACAGATGATTGTGAAATCCTATGACCTTGATGTTTGACCTTCAAAATCTGATCATTTAACCCTGTAGTCAGAGTGGACATTTGGTCAATTTGCAGGAAACTCCTTGACACAGATCTGGAATGGCCTGATCACTGATTAATACAGACAATCCAAATGCCTCTGGCCTCAGCTGTCACCAGCAAAGAGGCGTAAAAATTATGTTGTTATAACAAAAAGACACTAAAATACAGGGAAAGGGAAGAATTTAAGGATGAGGCAATTACCAGCTGTAATGGGGAGATTAAGTAAATGCAAACTAGGCAAGGAGGAGGCAGAGAGGGAGGAAAAATCCCAACAGCGAGACAATGAAATCATGTAAATTCTCCCTTCAAGGCTGTTGTAAATTTTATGCCTTGTAAAGTCTTCAAAAGTATTTCATATCAAAACTAAACACACAAATTAGCACAAAAACTCCACCTTCATCCTCACTACACACTCTGCATCCACACAGGCTGCAGATTAAAACGTCCACAACAAAGCAGGTTTCAACCACACCAGCCGGCTCACATCCGATCTGCCCAACAGCCCACCTCACCCTGGCACAGAGCAGCCATCAATGATGAATGCAGCATGAATTAATCATAGGGCAGGGGGACAGAGATATAAACACACAGTGAGGCCCCCAAGGGGACAGAGGGGCCTTGCTGTGTGGTAAGCAGCCTGCACACGTCAAAGTGGAGCTCCAGAATCACTTACTAGGATTACATAACACAAGGTCGGTAGGAAATGTTGGAGTTTTAAGTGTGGTAGAGATGAGATAATGTACTTTTAGCTAACTTTGTGTGAAAGTATAAACTGAAGGTGAAACTGCAGGATGAACTTGCAGTGCAGGTGGATCAGCCTGATTTAATGTCTGCAATCAGGAAGATCCATCCTGCCAAGCTCCAAACTACAAAGACTGAGTGGCCCAGTGCAGGACGGCCCAATCAGAGCCCTACAGAGCGGAAGAGGTGGAAGCTACAAGCAAGACAACAGCAGATAGTGAGTGCTTGTACAGAGATAAGCATAGATGCTAACAGCTTCAGAAGATGTGTAGCATCGTGCTGAGTTGCTCACAGGGCATTCATATAAGAACCAGCCACCTTCGGTCCCCAACCCAAGTCCTTCCGCACTGAGCTACCGCCACCATACTTTGACATGTGTCTGGAAAAAAATGTGCTCTCCAACTCTCCTTTTTCATAGGCTTATGTATTGTTCATTGTTTTAATTTATAGTCATTTATTACCTTAACCTTCACTTTTACATTGGAGTGAAAGAGGAGAATCACCTCATGACCTAAAGTACATTGGTGTTGAGGAGTTGAGCAGTACAGCATATTTAGACTTAAACCTTGAAGGCAAACAGTCAAAGGTTCATGCAACAAATAGATAGCAACTACCATAAATCTTTCATTTCAGCTTTAAGTAGGTCTCTACAGGACGGCTGATACTGTTGTTAAAAGTGGAAAATTTTGCTTTCAATAAAATCTTTATTAAAACTATTTATGTCATTCCATGTGAGGCTATTTTATTACAATCATCTGACAGCCTTGTTGTACAGTTTTGTGTTGTGTTGTACTTTGTTTTGTTTGTTAACCCTTTGACTGGCATTGTGACCGCACGGTTGACATTTCTTACCACCATATTTCTGTATCTAAAACTCTGTAAAACTATCTTTGGCTTTTTATCCTCACTCACCTATGTGAATGTGTATGTAACACTAGTTTTATCCACTGGGTAGTGTTGCTATATATAAATATCACTGTCTAAAAACTGTGGAAAAAAATGTAGATGACTGTGTTGCACAGCTACTCTGAAAACTCACAGAGTAAGAGCAAGGTTCAATGTTATTTTAGCAATTTCTGCTCTCTATGATGTCTTTTTAAGAAAAAAAAAAAAATTGAAGAAATTAAAGAAAACTATCCATGCTCAGAATAACCCTGAACAGATAAGTCAACCCAAGAGTTGACCTGCATATCTGCTTCCTGATTGGTTGATCTGAAAAATAAAACTCAAATGTTGTTAAACGAAGAGGTAGGAACACAATTTTACCAACAAATATTTTTAGCAAATGTATTTCTTCATGTGGAAGTCAAAGGGTCAACTGTTGTTAAATTGAAAAGTGAAAATAAAATATTCTTTTAAATAAAGCTATTTATTTCATTAGTCAGCAGCTGTGTATTAAGTGGTATCATATAAACAGGCGTGTTTACTATAAAACGATTAATTTCTGATCCCATTGTACTGACGTGCTTGTTTGTTTATAACCACACTAAATTAAAGTGTTCTAGTTTCTAGAGCATCTCTTCAAAAATTTGCACACCACTTAGGTACATCTTTTTATACCCCTCACTTTGATTTCAACTGTACACCTTATCAACAGGTAAACCTTGTACAGCAAAAGCACCTAATCCCTTCAACACAAAATCCTCGAGCAGCAAAAGTCCTGGCTGTCATGGTGTCAGACTGTGTCACCGGGCTGGCGCAGCGTCTCGGGGATTTGATGATATGGACCTAATTGATTCAATTAGACTTGGATTCACCTCAACTGCGGCGGGCAGACCGACAACGCCAGAGCCGGCAAGGCAGCCATTAACAAATCCCTGCTAAGTGTTTGCAAAGCACCGCAGTCAGCACAGCCTCTATCAAATCTATCCATCCACACAAACACACATCAAACACACCCATACTGCCTCACATGCCTGGAGGAGTCTCCCTGTCAGTGTGTTTGAACACATTAAAACACTCATTAAGCATGAATGTGAGGCATAAAGAAGTGTTAACTAATAGGCAGAGTGTCACATTATAACTGACATATTAGTCTGATCAATACATTTTTATCTTATTGTGAAGGGAGAATAACAAATAGATTTCACAACAGTATGTCGGTCCTCGGGCATGCCTGTTTGTGGTGCCCAGGATCAGACAAGGACCACTTGTTCATGGATGAAAAGACTTTGAAAAAGGAACATTGATATAGTGTTTTTACACATCTGGCCACTCCAATCACGCTCTCTCAAACGCAGCAGGAATGTCAGTTATGTTGTTTGGCTGCTTTGCACTGCAGCAGAAAAACAGTCAAGGCTATGTGTGCAGGGAAAAGAAATGGAGGTCAACAAAAAGACAACATGAGTGAAATAGTGGCAGCTAAAGATGCAAAACTAAACTGTGGCGTGGCTTTTTAAAAAGTTTGTGGCAAATACATCGACTTTTTAAGACATATTGATAGGGCTGCTTAGAATTAAAGTAGCAGATTGGGGCTGTTTGCATTTTTTAATTGATCAGTGCTTGGGAATAAACTGATCTCCCCTGATAGTGTACATTAGTTTCTGAAAGTTGAGCGACTGATGTAGCATAATTAGCCCTGTGGCTAACATGTCATCTGTGTGGAGACACTTAAGTTTTCACAGAGACAGGAGCCACTCTGACTGTATACTTTATATATACTATTGTATGTAGATATTTTTTAAATAAATTATACAGTAACACTAGTTGGACTGAGTTAAAAGGAATTACACAAGGGTATTTTGTTCCTCTGTCTACTTATTTCAATTAACAAACAATAAATAGAAACACAAAACACTGTGCAGCTGTATTGTATAGGTAAATGTAAATATTGGATTGAAACTTGGAATCAACTGATACTCACTATTTCAAAAGCTGACTGGGATCAAGGGCCAAAAAAGCTGATTGGGACACCCCTATATATTGATATGTTTTCAGACAAGATGTAGGTTAAGGCAGTATCATTTGTTTCTACAAAGTTTATATTTATCTAAAAAATAAGAACTACGACATTATAATATCAGTCTTAAATGTTTAGGCTAAGCAGGGAATTATCATTTTATCTATTCAAGAAAAAAATATACTTTTTGTTCAAAATCAATGCTACTAATGCCTGTTTAATTCTGTAGCAGCTTAAACAGTGGCTCTGTTACTTGTTGATCAAAATTTGCAGACAAACTCGTGCAGACGGTCTAAGTTGCACAAATACATCAGTAACAATTTGTAAAGTTGCTTAAACTGACAAAAAGCAAATTTTCCACACTGGAAGCACAATAAAAGTATGAATGACAATCATTAAGCTTCTGCACATTTTGACACTACTGATAATTGAATTATGGAGATTTCAGAGCATCAGATCTCTGTGTTTACATGTGCTGCATGTACCCGTCCATCATCATGTTATTTGTGATCTCAATATCTATCAAAATAATCAAGCTCATGATTTCTGGCATTATTGAGCAGCCCCTGATCCACCTGTATTCTCACTCTGTCTGAGACACTCTGTTGGTCACTTTAAGGCCCCTTCCCCAGAGGGCCCAGGCCTCTCTGATGGTTTACAGGTCAACTCTGTTGTAATTGGATTGTTTGGCCATGTTTTCTAATGACTGCATTCTTTGCCGTGGGCTTTCCACCATGAGCAAATGGATGGAAACTGATGATGAAACAATGATAGCGCGTCACACTGGTAGGTTTTTCGGGGAGGGGGACGAGATGAGGGAGAGGTCTTAAAGGGATACACCAACATTTTCTTTGTTTTCATGTCTTGCCCCACTCCCGAGTCCATGGCAAGCAGATAGACACCATTCTTTCAACTGTGTGTGCAGTAACAAGGCCGAGACAGGCAAAGCTCGCCCACCAATAGTTAGCTTTAGCTCAAACACTGGGAGTAAATGGGTAGTGTTAGCCTGCCTACAGTCATCAGATAAACTTTTCAGCAACTCTTCAGAGATGTGACGTTCGTAAACGAGTTGAGTCTTTTGAACAGC
This sequence comes from Cetoscarus ocellatus, assembly GCA_037902135.1. Taxonomy (NCBI): domain Eukaryota; kingdom Metazoa; phylum Chordata; class Actinopteri; order Labriformes; family Labridae; genus Cetoscarus; species Cetoscarus ocellatus. Next base: position 384,424 of record JBAMNC010000494.1, read on the forward strand.
TCTTTTAAGTGAACAATGGGAACCAATTCGCAGTTGTGAGTGAGCCGTTCGTTTGCGAGCCATTCCTAAATGCAAGTTGCCTGCAAATGTAAGAAGGGTTGCACACGAACAGCTCGCTCACAACTGCGAATCAGTTTTCATCATTCACTTAAACTTGTTCACGAACGTCACGTCTCCAGAGAAAACCACCATGGAAGTAGATCAATAAAACAAAGGATCTGTTTAGAAATAGAAAATAATACCATGATAGTAGAAGATAACATGACATAAAGAGGTACAAAACGAGTCACAACAAGCACACAGGACTGTGTAGAGTTGCTGAAGACTTCATCTGATGACTGTAGGCAGAGGCAGGCTAACACTATCCATTTACCGCAGTGTTTGAGCTAAGCTAACTAGCAGTGGGCGAGCTTTGTCTGTCCCTTTCTTGTTATTGCATGCTGTTACTGGACTCGGGAGTGAGGCAAGCCACGAAAAGAAAAACAAGTTGTTGTGTCTCTTTAACGCTGGAGACTTTCTGTCTTGTTCATAGAAGTGCTCTATCATGTGGAGAAGACATGAAAAACACACTAAAAGGCATTAACATGAACTTTAAAGGTCAGATTTTGCCTTGACTCTGGGTCATGTATTTAATGACTGCTGGAGTTGTGTGGAGTAGTCGTCATGCTGAGGGAGGTACTCAATAAAAGAACTAATCATGCAGAAGAGACACATAAAGGGCATTTAAAACTTAATAAGATCTCACAGAAGGTAATGAATTTTGACACCCTCAATATTTGGAAATGTTAGTGATGTATTCGTACAATTTAACCTGTGTGGAAGTTTGTTCAGAATAAAACTGAAGTGTCTGGGTGCCTGAAATGTCTTTTTTTTGTTGCTGTTCTTTAGCTTTCTGACAACCAAAGTTAGTTTGTTATGGAACAAAATAACGAGTTACAGATTGTGCATTGCCATTGAGCTTTTAAATACCCAGACATGAATTCTGGTCCAGGTCTCCCTGCCCTAAAAGACAGTAAGCACGTAAAAGGCAATTTTTATACATCCAATCCAGTTGAAAACAAAAAAGTGACCTGTGCTGCGGCTTTCAGATCTGAATAGACTGCACACAAACATCTGCTCCAGCATCACATCCCCTAAAGGAACACAGGGGCTCAGCTGTGAGCTTCTGCCCTCCAGCTCCTCTTATCTTCTCATGCTACCAGTCACACCTGTTCCAGCATCACAATCTACAGGTTTAAGGCCCTGTGCACACACGAATAGTCTGATTGTGTATGAGGGCAAGGGCTGCAGAGAGAATGTTATCATGCAAACTCAAAAATTCAAGGAAACAAAGTCTGTTTGAGTGACCATGAAAGATTTTCTGAATCTCATCATCTGTAACAGTGCTGGTTTAAGTTCTTAGAAAACGAACATTTTTAAAGAGAAATTAATTTTTTAAACAAGTGGGCCTTGGCCAGTCGTTCCCAAGAGGGTCAGGGCCCAAAAATGGGCTGCAGGGCTGTTTTTCATCGGGCTGCGATGAGTCTGAGATAAGAAATGCAGCAAAAACTCTTTCAAATATGCAAGCCGTGTAATCACATGCATCCATTTGTTTTATTTTTTATATTTTTTCATGATAACAAGTCCATTTTGGTGTTTGTGAGATTATGACTTTATAATTTTGTCATCTTATGAGGGCAGATCTGTTTTCCCCATGATACTGTGTTCATCTCTCAAGGTCTCAGTAGAGACAACAAACATGACTGTGAATAATCCCATGAATTAATGTAGATTAAATATGCATTAATGGCTTCCCAGAGCTTCTGCTGTGGCACGCTTCACAAACATGTTTGTTTTGCTCTGTCTTTCTGTTTAATGGCATGTTCAGTTTTAGTACAGGTCCAAACTTAAACATTTTGATTGAATTAATTTGAGCGGTTGTAATTTTAACCTCCACCAAGGACGTTTTGTTTTTGCCTGCATATGTTTGTTTGTTTGTTTGTTTGTTAGGAAGATTACACTAAAACTACTGGATGGATTTTGCTGAAAATTTCAGGAAATGTTGGTCTGACTTAAAAATGATTAGATTTTGGTGCTGATACATGTATTTGTCTGGATGGAAAAAAATTGCGAAATTTCAAAAAATATCATAAGTTAATATTGGGTAAAAAACATTCAACTTTATAATGGGAAATCCCATAGAAGACATTCAATAATTCATTTAAAATCAAAATATAAAGTGATGTTTCCAAAACTTGTCGTGTTCATACAGGATAACAACTTCCATGTATGTGCTGAGTTTTGTCTGGATCCTGGCACTATTCTGGATCTGGTGATCCACAATTGTATCTTTTACAGGGGTTGTGGAAAAGCCAGTGCAGCAACTGAGCTGCTTGGCAGAGGTCTGTGCTCTCCTGAGTGCTTTTCTAGTTGTAAATGTGAGTCTCTGTTTCTCTTTGAGCAGGGGGCATCCTGAGGCTGGACATGGTTTTCAGTTGGTCCTGCCTCAGGACCCACCATCACCTTCTTAATGAAAAAAAAGTCAGCCTATCAATTTAATGAATGAGAAACATTACAGTTTGACATTAGATAGCGAAATAAAACACTTGACTGAACTATAAAACAGGACAAAACCAAACTGTTTCAAAGGAGGATCACAACAGAGGCCCTCAAAGTTCATGTAAAAATGGATGCACAGCATTGGATATCTGCTAATAACTGACATGCTCATATTTCCAAAATGATATAAACACAATTTTTATAGGACACAAAGTCTCTTCCTCACTAGAGCTGACCTGCTTCTGTCATTTTGACAATCTATTTGTGTTGCAAACAGATGTGAAAAAACACATTTGATACTATAATAAGAAATGATAATGTGGTGTTTGTTGAATGCTCCAGTGAGGCATTATTATACTTTTGATCATTCTGCAGATATTACAGCCAAAATATGGAGCATATAAATCTGAGATGTGCCCAGCATATTGGCTTTGTATATCGTGATCAACTTTTTGAGCTGTTATCTGCCAGAACCAATATTGTGCCGATGTAAGTGCGCATCTTTACTCACATGCATTCACTTTATTTTACTCTATGTGTGATTAGTTCAAAATTTTTGTTGTTTTCTCGAAATCTCATGAAACACACTTAGCATGAGAATGCAACTGTAGTTAAAGCATGTTTAAATAGATAAATAAGTCAGGATCTTGCAAAAATACAAGGAATATACAATATAATTGGTATGATTAAGAGGTTCATTGCTGGTATTGGCAGATGTGAACATTTCTGCTGATCTTTACTACCAATATTATGTCCTTACATATCAGTCAGGGGTGTTGGAAAATATCAATACACCAACATATTGCGATATTGTGCAACAAAGTACTGAATTTGTATTCCATGGTGCAAATCAATCGCTTATTAGTTACTCATCTTCAAATATAAGGGAGATTTGTTCTGTACTGCAGTTCAGCCTCTTGCAAGCAAGTTTTCTGTCATTTGACGCCCGCTCTTTTATATTTATTGTTACTATTTCTGTCACTGGAACAGACTAAACTGTTGTAGGGATAATGCTTTATCTAAATGATGCGTATGCAGACAACATTATGGGTTCTTAATACCTCTAAATTTTGCAATATATCAGAATATATGATAACAGATCAGCGGTCACCAACCCTTTTCAGCCGAAGAGCCCCTCTGATGCTAATTGAGAAAGTTAGTTCTACCTGCCAAAGTTCACTGAGAACCACAAAGAAAAGTTAATTTTGAGTAATAATTATCCAGTTTTATCCACATTTAAACCAGAAGGTATAATTTTCAATCCATCCATGGGATAAAGGAAATACTGAATTAGTGGATTTTAGGTCACATTTCCATTTTACAGATAATGCAGCCTGATCCGAAACAAAACTCATGACTCTGTGAGTTGAAGACTGGAAAACTGTCACCCTTAAACAAATTTTAATCTGTCTGAATATCTCGCTAACACTGGAAGCTAGGGCTGCGCAATATATTTAATTAATTTGAATCATTTTCTGCAAAAGATTTAAAAATGAAAAATCTACATTATTTCTCAACTTACTCAATCATAAATGGTTGCAATGTGGGAAAATATATTTACTGAAAATGTGCAGCTTTCATGATGACAGGCCTTGTCAGGTTTTGCACAAGCACAAATTAAATATTGATCAGATGGTTCCATGTTACTATACTGTGAAAATAGCTCATCATTCAGTGTTTATGTAGATAGCTCTCCCTATGTTTGAACTACATAATCAGTAATAAACATTTTATGACAAAATTACAGCATGCATTTTAACTATAAGAGGGAACGTTTGTTTGGTCTTGGAACATATTTTGACAACATAAAAGGCAAAACTTCATTTATGCAAGTTTTGTGTCACCTGGGGGGTGGGGGTGGGGGGTTGACAGCGGAAAAAAACTGAATGGTCCCAATTAATCCTGCAAAGCAGCTGGATTCACCAGATCCATGTGTGTCAGTGACAAGTGAAAAGGTCCATAGTTTGTGTCAGACAACCAAACCATCTAATTTAGAAGTTCCACTAGAAATTAGTAAAAGATCAACCAGTAAATGGAGATCTACAGATTGGTGAACCCCTGTTATTTATCATGGTGTGCCCTGATGTATTATTGCTCATTCTTAATATTGCTATGTATCTGTATCATTTTATCAGATGCTTGGCAATACACAACCCTAACAATACCGATGTTTAATGTGGTAATATTAGTGGATTATATTCAAATAGAAAGAACGAGAGCCATAAAAAAGGCCAATTTTCTGTATGAAAGTTGTTATATATGTGTTTGACGCTTTTGTAAAGGCAGATTCAACTTTATTTTGACACTGACAAAAAAATCATTTTAGGTATTATATAGGTGTTCCCACAAAACTATTTTAAACATCTCACAAATCAATATAATCTGTCAGAATTATGGAATTATCAGAATATCCAAAGGCAACTAAACAAACTAGAAAGCACTCAGAGAGCCCAAAACTCCACTGAGGTAGCTCACATATTGCTGTTACATCTAAATGCAATAGTTCCATGATAAACTTACCATCATAATTTGATTCCTCGGCCCTGAAAACCCACACCTAGCACTCTGAATCATGTTGATATCATTATTAGTTAGACAGTTATTGAGCAAAAACGAGTGTTCGCTAATGGTGGTTATCTGGATCACCACCAAAATCTAAACGTTTTTACCAACATCTCCTGAAAATTTCAGCAAAATCCGTCCAGTAGTTTTGTGTTAAAAAAGAAAACATACCCTGGTAAAAACATTACCTCCTTGGCGAAGGTAACAAACACTGTGACAAATACTGTGCATTCCTAAAATAACCTTGTTCTATGATGTTGAGTAGAATATATGGATGTATAATTGTTTTTGGCTGCCATGCACCAAAGCCTTTCGGCCACATATTTTCCAAACACACATTAAAGCACACCAGCAACCCACATTTGGGTCCCAACCCTCCAGTTGAGTACCACCACCACCTCTGAGACCCTTTGGCACACACCTGGTTTCACAGTCTTCAGTCGGACCGGCTCCCTGAAGTGCCGGACCACAGCCAGCGTGTCCCGGTTGGTGAGTCCGCTCACCGGCGTGCCGTTCACCTCCAGCAGCACGTCCCCGCCGCATGGAAACCTCCCGGCGTGACAAACCAGCGCCTCCGAAACTATGTGACCGAGGTGGGGGAACTCTCCCAGCTCCGCGCCGCCGCGCACCTCCACCACGGTCATCAGCTCCCCGGAGCCTCCCCACGACACGGTGCACTCCTGGACTTTAGCAGACCAGTGTTTCTTCTTCTTCAGGGTCTTGGACATGGTTTTTCAAATCCTGTAAACCTCAAAAACAAGAAGTCCAAGAATTCGTGCTGTCCTTTAGTGCTGCTTGAACGCTGCTCCTAAGACGCAGTGACGCACGGGGATATCATTGCAGGTTACAGAAGTTGAGGCAGATTTCTTGCATTGTATTCCATCACAAAGAAAACCGGTCTTGTATTTACGCTCTAGATCCTTCCTTTAGTGATCGATCCGTCCATTGAGTTACTCCAGCATCACCTGTCTGTGCCTGGATGCGAGATCAGCTGCGTCAGTGTCGCATTGAAGCAGGAAAAGTGCTGCTTCTGATGCTGGGGCGTCTCAATCCAACCCCAGTTCACAGCAGCGAGGTCTCAAGAGGCTGCAGGAGCGTCTCCAGAAATGTGAAACCTCGAAATAATTACTCAGAAAGGGGGTTTTGAGCGCGCCACGGTTTTACGCACAAGGTTTAAGCGCGCGGAGTAGGTATTCCAATTCAGAAATTCCGCGCAAAATTAGTCCAGGAAAGAGTTCTGCCACTCACAGGAAACTTCAAAAAAATCCCAAAAGAGAGAAATCAAGTGTTGAGTAATCCTCCTCTAAGTCATCCAAACCTTCAGGAGAGGCAACTTTCCTCTGCGCACCTGTCCTCGTCTGCGTCCCTCCTCTCCTCCCTCCGTGTTGACATCAGACAGCCAGTCCTTGGAAACGGAAAAACATACCTGAGCCGGGCTGATATCTGATCCTTCCTCACTGAAGCTGTCTCCCGGCGTCTTGTTCCTGAGTTCCGCCCTCTCCTTCCCTCCCTCTGCTCCTCCACAGGCGCAGTGTGGATTTGATTTCTGCTCCGAAACCACGCAGCAGCATGAAACAGACGTGATCCGATTAGGCTTCACTCCAGAACTTTTTTTTTTTCCACAAAGTCTTTTTCCGTGTTGCTCTCCTGATTGAATGGATGTTCGGCCAATTAGGACACAGAGGCTGGTCTTAGGTGCGTAAATTGATCCAATAGTGGCTCCTGAGAGGCGGGGCTTGTGTGCCTGGGAAGCGCTGGATTTTGTTTCCATGGTTGTTTGGCGAGGCGGAGCTCCGGATCATTTACGCAGAAAATGTTCATTAAAAGTATGCGATCATTGACCTTTCGGATGCATAAAGTTTTCAAGTGCTCTACCTGCAGTTCTAACCAATTTATCAATGAAATCTTGAGCTTTATTTTGAAGTTCTTGCTCCCACAACCGCGTTTGGACGGCTGCAACCCTCCCTGGACTCTGGACTCGATGGAGAGAGACTACCTCCAGGCGGTTTCTTGCGCTGTTACGCCCTCCTGTGGCCACTGAACTCAGAGTCCAGCACCCGCTCTCAAGCACCAACTGTGCCCCTGAACTAGCTGATGTACACTCAACAAAAATATAAACGCACCAAACCGTGTGAATGAATGAGCAGAATGAAAGCGTGCTGCAATTGCCGTAACTCACATCCGGGCACTCATAATGCCAGTGGCATGCTTCCTCATGTTTTGCATCATCTGTGGCATGATGACAAGTGAAAAAAGTCAACGGAAGTCACAAATAAATAATATTTTTGGGCATGTTAAGGGAAAGGTCATCCTAACTTAACCTTTTGAGTTTGTGCGTTTATATTTTTGCTGAGTATATATATGAATTAGGAACATTTTAAGGGCCCATGACTGACAGGGACCCTTAAAATATAATAAAATCAGCAACTTTAACTCACAAAAAAGTGTTGCTTTCCTGATTGAAGGAATGTTCGGCCAACTTAGACACAGTAAAAAGTAAAAAGCAAGTAATGTTCTACTGTACCTTTTTTATATATGAATGTAACTTTTGGGGCATTTAGCAGAACAAGAGATGCCTGAATATGACTTGTTTACCATGAAAAACAGGAAAAACATGCTCTATAACAGGGGTAAAAAGTTGTTACTAACATAAACTTTTTACTCAAACATTACATCTATATATATATATACAAAAAGGCACATGAGAACATTTATTAGAGAGTATTAGTTACATTTATGCAATTTGCATATACCTAAATATCTGCATGGCATGTGAAAATATGTTAAAACATGTTTTAATCTTTAATTACCTTATGAGGTTATGTTTTGCTTTGTTTGTTAGCAAGATCACACAAAAACTACTGGACAAATTTTGCTGAAATTTTCAGGAGATGTTGGTAATGGCCAAACTTAGATACAAGTAGATTTTGGTGGTGATACGTATAATTGTCTGGATGCAAAAATTCCAGCAATTTCAAAAAATATCCCATAAGATAACATTGGCAGGAATTTTTAAAAATCATATCTCAGCCATTTCTTAACTGATTCACTTCCAATTCAACAGGATACTATGGGGTCCATGTCTCTATCATCAAGGTAAATTTCATCTGGATCCGATCCAGAATGACATCACAAAAAAACATTGAACTTTATAATGGGAAATCCCATTGACAACATTCAAAAATTCATTTAAAATCAAAATATTAAGTGACGTTCCCAAAACTTGCTGTGTTCATACAGGATAACAACCTCCATGTGTGTGCTGAGTTTGGTCTGGATTCTGGCGCTATTCTGGATCTGGTGATCCAAAACTGTATCTTTTACAGGGGTTGTGGAAAAGCCACTGCCAGAATTGAGCTGCTTGTTGGAGGTCTGCGCTCTCTGAGTGGTTTTCTAGTCTGTAACTGTTAAAGGTCACATGTCCTGCAAAATCAATCACCTCTGCTTTCAATGTCATTAGAAGTGGCTCGGGGAGCAGAGGAACGTGACACCTTTTACTAAACTCTCAGTTCATGCAGAAATGTCTCATGCCTCATGAAAGAAATGCCCCTTAAAACCCTGCTATTTACTTCCTGGGGCTTATGATGTCATAGCTATACAGCCTCCGCCTACATGTGTGTGTTCTGCTTGTCACAGGCAGACACCATGACTGTTTTGAGTCCTCTCCGTGGCCTGTACCGCTCCTCCCCTCTCCCATCAGACATCATTTGGGCAGCCAATCAGCACAGAGCGCAGTATCATAGCCCTCAAGTCCATGGTCCATAAAGCTCCCTGTAGTTCAGCTTCTGTGTACATCTCTGACATGCTCACTGTTCACAACCTACCCTGACCAAGTCAGGTCATCAGGTGAAGGTCTACGCTCTGTGCCCAGAATCAAAACCAAAGCTGGAGAGGAGGGGTGGGGGGCATTTGTTAAAAAGCAAATAACAAGCTACCTTTTCTCCAGAGCATTTGAACAACTGCTGTGTGTTTTTACGTCATGCTGTTGGTGTGTACAGCTGAGATTTTTCACTCTGTTAAACCACATTTTTGTTTTTCTTTGAATTATTATATTGTCTTGTATCATGCTGCTATATAACATGTTTGATATATGAGATGCTGTGTGGAAATGAGGTCAACTGAAGCAGCTGTTAACTAAACCCATTCATGAGCTTGTCTGTAATAAAATGTCCTCTAAGGATAAAACTCCTAATGCTATTAAGTGACTTAATGGTTCAACATCATAGAGCACACAGGAGTAACAGAGTGAGAAGTACAGCAGTAACAGTATCACTGACATCAGCACCAGCAGGTCAGACTCATATCCAGGCTCCATTTCACCAAAACTCTAAAGATCATTGTGTTGTGTAATGAGCTGCAGACAATTTCCCCACGGGACCAAAACAAACACACAAAAAGAATATTTAACATTAATACACCATTAAGGGCAGGGGTGTCCAAACATTTTCCACCAACAGCCAAATATAACAAGACAGTCTGGCTGCAGACCTGCACTGTTAGGACCTCTCCACTGTGAGGACCGGAAGTTGATTTGAAACCTTTCAAAATAAAAGTGAGTATACTGGGAAGTATTTTTCGTCTCATGTGTGAATATACTTTAGTTTTTGGGGCTTCATTTTATGTTGATACTTTAATTTCTCAGACATAACGCACTTTCTTGATTTTAAATAAGCTCTAATTTTTTGGGTGCGTATTATACAGGAGTACAAGCAAAATGCTTAAATAGTTCATCTCGCCAACATCACTATTGCAACACATCTGATACAAAAAGCTGAAATATTCCCTTTCTCTGCGAAACATTCCCGGCAAACTTCCCTAATTAATTCTTATTAAACTGACTGTTAAACTGTTCTAATCAATTATTTTGGGTCTTAATTAGTTTAACTTTGTGTAATCATTGTTTGTTTCTCAAGCGTTACCACTCACTGACAAACACAGAGCGCTGCCATCTTGTGAGCAAGGGGACACAAAATAACTGCGCTTTGATTGGTCGAAGTCAAGTCAAGTCAGACTTTATTTATAGAGCACCTTCAAGAAGACAGCAGTCGATCAAAGTGCTGTACACAAAATACGTATAAATAAATAAATAGATAGATAACAATAAAAACAACACATTGAAATAAAACAGTAAGAGTATAAAAGCTAAGGCTAAAGACATCAGCATGACATCAGCATGTTGATAGCTGCTCTCTGATTGGTCGGTACACTAAGACTGAGCATGCTCAGGCTGAAATCGAGTAATTGCGCATGTGTGAAGCAAAAGGTGTTTCTGCATCTGTTTGAGAGAGAGAGAATCGTGTGTTTGTTGTGAAAATACTGAAATTTCATTGATTCAAACTCTGAATAAAGGTAATTTTTGAGTTGTCTGAGAGAGTAAAGTTTAGGCAAAATTTGGGTGCATGTTATATTTGAAAAATCGTGAAAATATTGGGTATGTGTTATAATCCAGGGTGTGTTATAATGGAAAAGTTATGGTAATGTAAATATGATTTATGTGTGTATTCATGTGTTCAATTAAAAAGATGAAAAAAACCAAGTATACGTTTCCAGTTGAACAGGATGACAGAAAAAAAACACAAAAACATATGAAGTTAAAAAAGACAAAATACAAAACAGGACGACCACTTCGAGGGTTATTCTACATATTAAAAAATACAAACTAAATGTACAGCTATTGTTATGATCCCCTTAAAACACTACTTAAAACATGAATAATTTTACTCCAGTATTTTCATTTAATCAGCAAAACAGACAGCTGTTAGTTTAGTTTTCACTAGGGTTGTCAAAAGCACCGATACTTCGAAAAGTATCGAGACTCAAACACCATATCCAGATACAATACTAATTTGCCATGGAATCGATACTACCTCAGACAAAGTGTTTGCATATTTTTGCTTTTGTTAATTTTAGATTTTTGGATTATTTGCACTAATTTAAAAAGAAAAATATCTGAGACAACCTTAAAATATTGTCAAATTGAGTTCTATTTTATTTCACATTTATTTGCACTAAGTAAAAACAAAGTGAATGTCTGTTTTTTTATTGTTTCTTTTCCATTTTCTGATTATTTAACTAGAATCTGTGGTTCTGTTGAGATTGAAAAAGTGTTTTTGAGATTTTCATGTTGACTCAAACATTTTTTATGCCTTTTTAAGTATTTGTCATTTTAGCAGTATTGAAATTGTTATCAAGTGTTGCATATTTTTCTGGGTATCAATATCAAGTTTAAAATTTTAGTATCATGACAACCCTAGTTTGCACGACAAAGATGTTTATAACAAGAAATCTCTGTTAAACCACCTTAATAAGTGTGATGGAATAATGCCTCTACACTCCAACCAATTGCTGACTGTTCTTTGCTTTTAAATCATTGTTTGAGAGCCATTCTGAAATGCAAACTGCCTGCAAATTTAAAGTATAAGAGGTAAATTCAGTGTAGTTTGAGAATATATGTTTGATAGCATTGTGGTAAAACTTGTTTAATGCAGTTTCTGTGTCACTATGAAATTGTTTCTTTAAGAGGGACAAAAGGTGTTAAAATCATAAATCAAGTTTTGTAAAATAAAATCGTGGATTTTGTTTTACGGTCATATTGTCCAGCCCTACTTGCCAGGATGATTGTTTTTTAAAGGCCTGTATGTGTGCAAGTGAGCATGATTGACTTTATATCTCTACATGTCAGCTCTGAGACTGGCTGGTTGCCAGTCCAGGACTTACCCTGCCACAGGAATAGAGGTGTTGTAATAACAGGCTGGATCTGGATGAGTGTTAAATCTATTAATGGTTCATTTCTAGTAATATGTTAATGATTCACACTGAGTCTACTCTCCAGCTTAGCTCTGCGGTCAGCGCCCTCGCTGCAGGAAGAGCCGAGGACTTTCTTCAAAAACAGCCGATAACAAACAGCTTTGTAATTGTGTGTGTTTTCTCAGTTGCAGTTAAACTTTGTGACAGAGGGGAGGGAATATGTGCTCACATGGACACTGCGGCATCAGGTAGGACATCTTGGGTTGATTTCTGCAGACTGAATGTTGTTTTATTTTCAGTTTTCAGTTACCCTTTTTTCTCCGCGCAGGGTTTGTGGTTTCTACCGCCAACCTTTAAATCTCATCTGTTGATATGATCTGACATTCATCGTACATGTGAGAAATGTCAGCAGCTCCTCATGGATGCAGCAACAGTACCTCTTTTCTAGCGTGCTGTGAGTTGTACTCACCACATGTTCTGCAAATCTTTTCTTAACCAGGGAGGTTTTCGTTGTTTGAACAGCCGAGGCAAAGAACAAGATCTGACTGAACACCTTCCTTTGTCAGCTACGGTGTGTGAATAAATGTTCTGAGGCTTTTTACGGGGCTTTGAGGCACAGCCAGCTAATATCAGCCAAACAAAACAGAAACAGAGCTGTCTTAATTCTGCAGATACTGTTTGTTGGAAATGTTTGGTTATGGTTGAGCAATAGGTGAGAAGTGTGTGAAGGTGGGCCAAGGCTTTGTTTGTGGTACTTAGAGTGTCAAGAGCAGCGTGAATTTTGACAGCAATTTTTAATTTAGTTTTAGTTACAGTGTTTTGCCTAAAATATCTTTAAGTTTTGGTTATAATTTAGTCATCTAAATTGTTTTGATTTTAGTCTAATTTTAGTTTATATTTCACATTTCACAAAATCTACTGTAAATTTAGTCAACTAAAATATGAAGTGTAAAGTGTAAGGCATTTTTATGTTTCCTTGAATTTTTGAAGTCACGTTTACACTTGCTGCTAGCAAAGTTTGAATGTATAAAATAACAGAAACAAAATTTGACTTTTGTGTGAAATTCAGTCACCTGGTAAAGCATCTAAGTTACAATACCAGAATTGACAACATACAGTGAATTTGCGAATATATCAATTTATAAGTTGCTAAGGCAGGTGTGATTGGATGTCCCTCTTAACTCATCCAACCTTTCCAAACAACCAAAGTAGCTGTGGTTGGATATATTCCTAACTTGTTCCTACATGATAAACTTTAAATTGTGACCCTGGACCTAAATCTTTTCTTATAGTCTTTGAAGAAAGAAGTTTAACAGATGCCAACTTGTTGTTTTCAAACTTTTTAAGATAGCATCATTAAATGAAAGCAGAACTTATCAGAACAAAGCACAATAATTCAGAGAAATTTGATTTGATGACCGAAAAATACTAAAATATGCAAGTCATCCTCCTGATTACGCAGCACAAACAAGTCAGAAAATGTCTGGACAAGTGGGGAAACCTGGCAGGAGCCCTCACCCTATGATGACTCTTGATATTCATACAGCTAAAATAAAAGTCTTAATCACTAAAGGTAATTTAGACTCATGGCTCATATTTGCAGGTCACTGATAATGACTACATCTTCAGACCCTCTGGAGCTTAAGGCCTTCATCATTGCAGATATTTGCCTGACAGTTACACTGCCAACATTTCCTTAACCTGCGTTTTCTTTCACTCTTCTTTCAGCTGAGGAGTTATCGAGTCCTCTTGCTGAAATCATCATCCCCTCTCTGCTGGCTTTGAGCACAGTGTTGGTGCTGCTTTTGATTTTCTGCAGTCTGCACAAGAGCAAACAAAGACGACGGAGCATGTCAGCTCATTTCACAAACGGTAGGCAGGAAGTGCCATAACTGTAAATCTGCTGTGAGACCACTCCAGAAAATGCCGATATATGCTCTTTTTCATCAGCTGGTGATTTATCTCTGTATGAAAAAAAACCCACACACTGTCATTCCTTTTGTGTTTTGTAGCAGACCAGCAGAGTCTGTCCCTAAATGCAGCTTCAGTAAGCACTCCAAAAGTCTGGGCAGCTTTGTCGCCCTGGGAAATCCCCGAGGACTGTGTTCTCGAGGGGCTGGAGTTTTGGCAGACAGGCCGCCTCGGCCCCATTTGTAAAGGTCTGCTGAGGAGGAAAGACGGAGCCTCTTCTGCTGTGGTGGTGAAGGCCCTTCAAGGTACTGGATTAATGAGCCATGACAGGGGGGTGGGTGACAAAGTCTCGAAATTTTGAAGAGATGATAAACGCTTCTGGGGGAGAGCCGGAACAGACATGTAATTACTGGACCGGAAATACGACACAGATGAGGGGTTTGTTTTTTGTGTGTATGAATATATGTATAAATAAACACAACCCCTCAATTTAAGGATGAAATAAAGTTCTATACAGATATAATGTCCCAAACGGGCCAGAGCTCTGACATTTCAGCGTAAAATCTGTGACGTTAGGATTCTAAATGTGTACACAACACACTTTTTGGATATAAAGGAACTAGGCCTGGGAAAAATATTGATTTTAAGAGGGGATGCATGATATCGGATTGTTGCCGATATCCAATATGCTGATATTTTTTAATTCATTATCGCCGATACCGATATTTCTGGTCAAGAGCACAAGCTCTGTACTAAACAAAAATGGACTTGTTTCTTTCAGTGTTACAGTATATTTTTGCGAGGAACAGATGTAAAGCAAAAAAATAGCATTTAATTCTTGCAAAAATGAAACACTTGATTTTTAAATGTACCCATGGTGCATCAATATTGTACATTTGTGTAATTTGCCGATTTTCCGGCCTATATATGGCTGAAATGTGTGGCCGATATATCCGCTGTAAATATCTGCAAAAAATTCAATATCGGCCGATACCCATATCAAACCAATAATAATGTGCATCCCTAATTTTAAGAGCCCATATTTTGCAGACTGCTGGAGTATTTTCACAACCACTGCTCCAAAAACCTAGTTTTCATATACTGGGTACCCCTGATCCAGCTGTATTCTCTCTCTGTCTTGAGAGACTCTATTTGAGTTCCTGCTCTATTAAGGTTCTCTTCCCCATGTGGTCCCCATCTGCTCTGATTGGTTGACTAGAGACTAGTCTACTCTGTGGTAATTGGTCAGTTCAGCTGCTCAGTGACATATTATCAACAACTCTGAGTTCATTTTACCATCTCTGCTCTGCACTGGGCTTGTCATTCTACATGGGCTTCTACTACCAACAAAACAATGGTAGGAAGTGACACTGGCATATCTGTTGGGGGTTGGGGGTCAGGAAATAAGCCATCTTAGGCAGCCACTGGCAGCATAAAGAAGGGGAGAGGGAGAGTCCTGATGGGACAGACTTTTTTGTCTTGCGCATTGAAGCACTCCATCATATTGTTAAGACATGTCAAACACATTAAGGCTGGGGTATGAAACAGCAGTGGAAGCAATTTGAGACCTCCCTTTCTTCTATGGTTGTGCTCCTAGCCACACCCCTTCCCTTTTGCTCAACCAATCCACTGTGTTGGTGTGTCTTTCGCTGCTATTAGCATTATGCCAACATATTGTATTAGCAGCCACAAAAAAGCCACAAACCACAAGTCCCTTCATAAAAATAACAATACCTGTACAATCTAAACAGCTCATTTAGATATAACAAGCACATATACAGTACCTTAGTATACCTGACCTTATATAAAGCAAGGTCCCTGCAACTGAGAGAAATGATAGTACAAGTGTAACAGAGAGAGGGAGACTCAAATGGCTGAGTTTAATGCCAACAAACACCTGAAGATTGCACTGAAAAACGTCCCACATTTCTATAAATTACTGAATAATAGAATATAATGTTTTGCATTAAAAATATCAAATACAGTATCGCACTGCAAAACATTGCTATGCATTGCTATATATTTGTTTTGTGAAGCACTTTGTGACTTTGCTGTTCTTGAAAGGTGCTGTATAAATAAACGTATTATTATTATCATTATTGTTGGTGTCGATATTTTCGCACACATCTGAAAAATACGGAAAATTGGCACTGGTTCAACAATTTTGTGCTTTTATTTCTATATTTCAAAATGAAATAAACATGACAGCGTTTTGTGAAAATAGTGCAGCTTTCAGCATCAATGTAGACAAGTTTAAACTACGTGGAGTACTTTCACGAACAACATTACAGCAGGCACTTTTAGAACAAGAGGGAAATGCATTTTACTTTTGAAATATTTTGAAAGAACAAAAAATCTATTTTAGTAAGAAATGAAGTTATGAGAGGAAAAAGCTGAATTTTATTTTTAGCGCTCATCCTTAAGAGACTGAACTGAAAAACAGGAGTTGAATGTAGAGGTTTGGATCAGAAAACACGATTTAACCTTCTGTTAACACCACACAGATGATCCAGGCACACCTGAAGCCAAGGAATTCATGGAGTGGGTGGTTTTCCACGCCACAGTGTGTAAACATAAGAACGTGGTGCGGATGCTGCACTGTCAGACCAACTGTCAACCCACATGTCTGATCTTGGAGGCCTACAGCCCAGGGAACCTCCTTCACTTCCTCTGGACTCTTAGAAATGTAAAGATTGTTTACAGATTCTCTGTGAATTTTAACTTCTGTTTGCTGACAAAAACTAAAAAGGAACTGTTTTTGACTGTAGGGGTATTCAAATAGTGTGGATCCATCTTGTAACTTCACAGAGAGATCTGTGTTTCTGCTGGCAAAGCAGGTCGCAGCTGGTCTGGTAAGTTCAATCTTCCTTGACTAGCATAAATAAGCAAATTCTCCATGCCATATTAAACAAAACAAGTCATTCTGTGGGCCCAATCTTGTGTACTTTGAGGAGAAGGCGTTGCTCACCTTGAATGCAAATGAGACTTTCAGCTACAAATTGATTTGTTTGGCTGTAATTGGCTCTTCCTTCCCTCAGGATTACCTGATGTCGGAGCACAGGCTGGTGCATGGCGATGTTGCTGCCAGGAACATCTTAATTGGCCCAGGTCTTTCTGCTCGGGTGTCTGGGTTGGGTGTGGCATTTGAAGGACGCAGGAAAGATCCGGTAAATTGGAAGAGGGCAGACGAGGTGCCTCTCAAATGGCAGGCGCCGGAGAGGATCATGATGCAGCTCAGCATCGACAGGAGCGACGTGTAAGGGCAGAGGTTTCTCCCTGAGAAAAAGAAATGCAGACATAATATGCAAAAAGTCTGGCTTTGTCAACAGAGTAAACTTTTCATCACATATGCATTCCTAACATATTTTTACATTTGTTTTCTAATACAGGACTCATTTTCTTTTTCCCCAGGTGGTCATTTGGAATCTTATTGTATGAATTGATCACTTTAGGTACTTTACTTGCTCTTGAAGCTGCAATGAAGTCCTTTAAAAACTTGCTTGATTGAAAAAAAAAACATTGTCTTTATAACATACTATCACTGTAGAGCTGTGAGGTGGCTGTGATAATTAAAAATATCTTTATCTTTTCAGGCTCCCCTCCGTATCCTGAACTAGAGCCTGTGTCTGTGCTCCCAAAGCTGCAGGGATCTTATCGAATGAAGAGACCAGTGAACTGTGGAGGATCTTTGTGAGTACATTTGTAAGAAACAGACCTTACATAGCAGACAGTTAAACTGTTTTAAAGTTTGTAATTGGGTCAGCTATTACGCATTCAATACTCCTCTAGAGGAGTATTGTCAAAAGAATGGTGTCTATCTGCTTGTCGTGGATTCAGGAGTGAGGCAAGACACAAAAACAGAAAAAATGTTGGCGTATCCCATTAAGAAGTCAGATTATACAAAGGGAACTACACTCAGCTACTTTGTAAGTACCAAGTTGGACCCTCTTTTACCTTCTGAAAGCCTTAATTAAATCATTTAAGGAGGTCATGTTTTCACCGACATTTGTTTGTTCGTTTGTTTGATGGTGAACAGGATTAGTCAAAAACTGATGCATGAATTTGGAGGAAATTTTCAAGGAATGTTGGTCACGGCACAAGAAAGAAATGATTTCATTTCATAGTGGGAATCTAAATCTGTATGGTCCAGGAATTTTTTGTTTTTTTGAGGATTGGTTGCCATTGTGAGATAGGGAAGCTTCCACATTTTTCTCAGTAACTCAATAAGTCCTTAATGGATTGTGCTTAAATTTTCAGGGATTGTTGATTATGGAAGTGGGGAGAGTTAGTTACATTTTGGCGGTGATCCAAATCGAGATGTGGATCTAGGAATGTTTACAAGGATTTGTAAACAATGCGAGAAAGGGCAGTTTTCCAAATTTTTGACAACAACTCACTCAACAACGTAGGAAAAGCCTAAGGGGAGGTCTGTGCTCCAGGAGCATTTGTGGCATTAATTTAGACATAATATTATCATACAGTTGTGGCAGATTTGTGGGCTGCACATACATGATAGGGATCACCCATTCCACCACATCTTAACTTCTGTTGGAATGAGATCTGATGTCTGTTGAGACCGCTGGAGTTCAGCGAATTCATTGCCATGTTCAATACACTAGTGTGAGATGATGTAAGCTTTGTGACATGGCTTTTATCCTGCTGGAAGTAGCTTTCAGATTACTGGCACATTTTTGCCAAAAGGGATGGACATTGCTCATGGTATGAAATGGCTCTTAGTGTGCCAAGCAAATATCCCATACATCATAACACCCCTACCACCAGCCTAAACCACTGATACATGACAGGATGGATGCATGCTTTTTATTGTGTTTACATCAAACTCTGATCCAACTACCCGAATGTTGCAGCAGAGTGGAGACTAATCAGACTAGGTAACATTTTCTAGTCATTTATTTTCTAATTTTAGTGAGCCTGTGCAAATTGTAGCCTTATTTTTCTTAGCTGACAGGAGTGGCACCTGGCATGGTTTTCTGCTGCTGTAGCCCATCTGCTTCAAGATTTGAAGTGTTTTGTGTTAAGAAATGGTCTTCTATATGCCTAAGCTGTAAAGAATAGTTATTGAAGCTTAAAAATACATTAAGTTGTTGTCATGTGATTCGCTGATTATCTATTTGTGTTAGAGAGCAGCTGAATAAAAAATTGTCCTGGGACTGTATTTTAAGATATGTTTATTTTCAAAGGTAAATAAATTAGGCCAGGGAACTATTGGAAAAATAGGTCAAGGTGGACATCTGGTGGACAATATTAATATGTTTTTATTCCTTCATAATGTTGGACCATCCTCTAAGGAACAGAGAGAACTTACATTTCCATCACAACCGATAATAAGTGTTTTAATTCTTCCTTTTCACTCAGAGTTGGCTTACTTAAAATATTAAAACTATATTGAATTCTTTGTTTCACTTTGTTCTGAGGGACGCAAAGTTAGTGGTTGCAAAATTGACAATTTTTAATTTTACAACCCTTCACATGCAGATTGAAAGGCAACTACCCCTCTCATAAATGTGTATATAATTGAATCAATGAATATACTGGCAGAAAGACATAATAATTAGCCCTCTATTATGATTGTGTGTTGGCAATGTACCTAACCTAGCATGCCAGATAGACAGTTCCATATATCCGCCACGGATATATTTCACTAATCCATCTGGGAAAGAGCTGTTCGAAAATGTCTACAGGGGTAGAACCTTCAAAAACAACAGCAGCTTGTGATTGGACAATCGTTTGGCTCGTCTATGGCAAGCCCTTTTAACATGTAATGGCCAAATTTTACTTTCGGAATCAACACTGCTGATATCAACAAAGTCAATCTTACTAGTCGCGATTGCATTTTGAATATCTGGAATTTTCATTTAAGATATCTATAACGTCATTTTCAGTAGTCGAAACTACAGATGGAGATATCTGTAATTCAGTTTTGCCTAGTCAAAACTGGACTACAGATATCTGCAATGACGTCACAGAAAACGACATTAAACACGTCACACATTTTTAATGAAAATTGCAGATATCTTTAATTCAGTTTTGACTAGGCAGAATGGAAGTTGAAGACATCTCATACGCCATGATGACACATCCCCTCCCAAAATCAAAGAAAAAGAAGAAGCAGGTTCATTTTTAGCAGCAGTCATGGCCTTAGCTGTACTTGACAAATTAACAAGAAAATGCAACGAAATGTGAACTAACTTACTATGTGGAACTATTTTTAAGTGTTTAGTGTCAGATTTCTTGGAAAAAATGGTGATTTATCCATAACTTTATTATCAAATTTCTGGAAGGTTAAGATAAAATCATTATTTTGCTTGGCTTTACTACTTCTGAAATTTTTAGCATTAATACATAATAAATACATAATTGATACATATTTTATTCCATTCACTTTCAACCTTAAGTTCTATATAAAATAATATAATTAATTTCATGATGTAGCAGCAGTAGGTGAACACTGAAAATGTTGAAAATGAACAGCAGCTTTAAAAAGACATGAAACTCCAATAACAGATTAAAATTTAGATCTGTAAAATTACATGTATTAACTTTCTATAGTTTCATGATTATTGCAAAATAATAGAGCCTCTTCTTCCCCAATAGATGCCATTATCAAGCAAAGAAAAAGTGGCTCAACACAGAGCATGAGTCCATGCAGATCCTGCAGCTTGTTTCCTAAACTATATTCTTATATTAATTAGTAGAAAACACCCAATTCATGTTGTTGGTGTTTTTTCTTCATTGAAAAATAATATAAAGCAAAAGTTCAATTGACCTCTTCCTCTTTTGCAATGTACTGACATTTTTATCAGTTAATACAGAATCTGTCAAATGTTATCTAGAAAATGCCAAAGGTTTTCAGTATTTGTCCTGCTCTATATTGCAAAAAACGCATATAATTGTATTCTCAAATAATCCTGATAAAATGTTTTTTAAGTGATATATTAAAATTAAGTAACTGTTTTTATAAGTACACTTGCATACACTCTAGGTGGAAATAATATTTAATATTTCTCCTACACCACTTAACATCTAAAAATCATTTAGAAGCTATTAGAAATTACATGAAACCAACAGAAAATACAAAATATCCATTTTTGCAAACCTGATGCAAGCTTTTGAAACAATTTATTAAAACATTTTTGAATTTCTCATAATGCAAACTCTTGTTTGTCACTGACACTGCAAAAATCCACCTCCGTCTACGGCTCCAGGGAGGTGGGAAAAACAACATCAATGAAACGTCATTTCGCCGAGTCAAAACTGCCACTGAAGATATCTGTAATTACATTCTGACTAGACAGAGTTATTACAGATATCTTCAGTTTCAGATATCTCGGATCAAAATTCATTTAAAGATATCCATATCTTGATTATAGATATCTACAATCTGTAATTTCAGTTTGAGATATCTACAATAACATTTTGACAAGACGTTATTTCAGTTTAAGATATCTACAATGACATTCTGACTAGTTAAAACTTCATTAAAGATATCTAAAACGGGACATGTAGATATCTGTAACTGAGAGGGATCAAAGATATCTCGCACTGGAATTGTGACTAGTCAGAATTAAACTGTAGATATCTGAAACTGGTCGTAATTAAGTATCTGTAATTCATTTTGTAGATATCTGCAACTGAATTGGAGATATCTGTAATCAGAAACCCGTACACGGCAAAAGTGACGTCATTTGTCCTAAGAAAAATGTCTTTGTGGATATCTGACATGACAATTGTGGACAGGAAGAAAGACGTGGATATCTGAAAAGCTATTTTTGACTCGGAAGAACTTAATAAGAGATTTCAGCAACGGATATCTAGCTTAGCCATTAAATGTTACAACACTCATCACAGCATTCGTAACGGCTATACGTAGCGGCTAACGGCTAACAACAGTTAACGGCCGTTAGCCCTAACGGCTAACAACAGTTAGCTAACAACAGTTAGCCGTTAGCTTAAACTACTTTAGACTATCGACTTACATTAAATTATACCACACAGATGTATCATTTAACACTTAAATGTGACATGAACCTCGTCAAAGACAATCCCTACCAACTTTTCCCTGTAAACTTCTGAGGAGAGCATGTCTCGCTGAGGATCACAGAGTAACCATGACGACCATAGACTAACCGACATGTCCATGGAGGATTTCCTCATCTCTTCCAGTTTCCCAGCAGTGACCCCCGATCAGCAGAAGAGCAAAAACACGATTTCCCGTAAGACAAGCTTTAAGTCACATTCTTTGTTCCTAATGTTTATCTAATACTAGAATGTGTTGTTAAAAAAGCATGAAGAATGGTCAGTTCTTTAAAAATCGCAATTTTTCTAACCTACGGATGCAGCCGTTGTTTTACGAGTGCAATGCATGCCGGGTGGTGACATGTAAGGGTTGCACTGTGCCGAGCATGAAGACATTTTAAACAACACATTCTAGTATTAGACAAACATTAAAGCATATTTATGACTATTTGTCTTCACAGTCGGGGTACCTTTTAAAGAAAAAAGATGAGTCCATTTCTGATAAAACAAAAAACGCAGTTATTGAGACCGCTTCAGAAGCCGCCATTGTATTCAAACATGCAGTCACTTCCTGCTGTCGTCACTTCCGCAGCTCCCGACTCTCTTCTTTGATTGGACCGTTAAGCATTTATCTGAGTGAAGTCATTGAACAATGGAGTATTTCAGCTTACCTTCTTCTATTAACGTGTGATGGCAGATAGGTGTAGTTAGTTTTCAGGCAATTTTAGTCAACAAGTCAACCACAAGATCCTTACTGAGCTAAGGCCAGCAAAGGCGAGCAACCGCAGTATGCTAGTTAGCTTAGCCTAGCACAAGATGGAGAGGCTGGCATGTCTCTACCCAAATACTTTAATAAAAACCTAACTCATCCTTAATTGTTCTCTTTAAAATCCACTGTAACCTAATATGAGTTATTTATATTCATCTAACATCAGTTCTTGTTTTCACCTGGCTTTGTCATCCTACTTTTCTCATTTAGTCTATAATTTATGCCTATCAGACACACAGTGCAGTCTGTAAAAGGAGAAAAAAAATTAATCTTTATTTTCCTTACTAACAATAAAGACAGTTTCTAAAATACATATAAAAAATAAAAAGCTAAATGAGTTCAACTTTTATTTTAAAATGCATCAAAACAGCTAGCTATGCAATAGTTTACATGAAAAAAATCAGTAAAATTCAAATAAATATGAACACCAACAAGTATAGTAATATTTATTCTAAAAATAAGGTTACAACTGTATCATCATTGGGTAATTAGCTAAAGTCTAAAAAGACATTAAAAAAAACTTGAAATTTATATTCATTTATATATATAAAGACAGTGTTGTAAAATAATTAAAATAAATAGCTAAATAAGATCAAATGTTAACTTAAAAATGCATTAAAGCTTGCCACACAGTTTAGCTAGATTCACAGAAGCTATGCAATAATTTTAAAGAAATGAATAAAATGAAAATAAATATTTAATATAAAAACACAAACATAGTTATATTACTTAAATAATCAAGTATACAGCTGAGTATTATTATCAAGTGTTTCTTGATTGGAAAAAAACAAAAGTGCTTCCAATGTTAGTGATTAATGGCAGATACTTCATGCTAGTTGTATGGGATGTAACATTTCACTGACATTCTTATACAAGCAGTTAAGTGAATTTAGGTCTTTTTTCACTCTTTACACAAGGGCAGTGGGCCTAAATAATGTAAAGTCTTTAAGACTACACAAGGTTTGATATGGCAATCTGAACCTATACATTGGCTAAAATATAACACTCTTGTTTTATTTTCTGTTCTTTTGTGTGCTTCTAGGTATGATCTGATGAAATACTGTTGGATGTGGAGTTTCAAAGACCGCCCTCCATTCTCTGCAATCATAAAGCTGTTGGATTCATCGCTGCATCAGGCTTCAACTGATGAGATTTGTGTTCCTGAGGTCATGGACCTGTCAGAGTATAAAAAGAAGGCAGGTCTGCCCTTGCAGGATTTTGTTCTGCCAAATATACAAAAACCAGATTAACCTTTGAAATATGAATATTTGATGGTATGAATCATTACACTTTTAAAGTTCACCGTCAAACACTGGTGATATATTGAGAAAAGAAACAGCAACTCATTTAATTTTAAGCTCTTTATTTCAAAAATGTACAGATATATTTGCAGAGAATATCTTACTCTAGATCTATTTTTATACCATATATCCTTGGGCAAAGTATTTGTAGTAATGCTCCTGACATGCAGAAAGTGTTGTAATTTTTTTAAAACCTTAACTCCTACAAAGTAAAGCTGAATGCACTGTTGAAATAGACTAAATTATCTAAATTCAAAGCTGTACTTTCTGTACTCAGTAATTATTCAAGAGTGTATTGTCAGAAACGACAAAGTAAAAAAGGGGTTGCGTTATTATTCACAATGAACTTTGGAGAGGAATTGAAATGGCCCAAAAAAGGCAAAATGTCAAGAATGTTGAAACTGTTTTGTGAATAAAGACCAAATGTTGAGAAAATATAAAGTTGAACTTCAAACTCAAGAACAACAAATTTGTATTTCTCCTTTATTCTTTACATTTGGATCTACTGAAACTGTGTGTCAATACTGTTCTCGGCATGTATACTTTATTCTTGTCTTTAAGGTTATTTCCTATGAGTGAATAAAGAAAAATACCTTCCTTCATTTCTTAGTCCTGCCTGACTCTAGTACTCTTCTGTAATTGACTGATGCTTATTAACTAATGATTTGAATTTTTATCAGAACTAAAATGTCTTTTTTTTAAATCCTTTAATATGGAGAGGTAATATCTTTCTCTAGCCTTCATCAGATAAGTAATGTTAACAAATGTAAGTTCATATGCATGTGTCACTGTTTTATTGCTGCTAAAGGCTTCAACATTTTAGAAAATAATATATAGAAAATAAAAATGACATGCCATAAAGGTGTAGTTCATGAAAGTGCTGGTCTACAAAATAAAGCAAATGCTAGCCAAACACACTTTTATCCTTCCATAGCTTGTCCTTTGTGAGTTTTGATGCTACTTGTTATGGTGCATTTGTGACTTGAGGCTACATAAACTGTAACATGTTCCAATGTGCCACTAGGTGGCAGAAAAAGCTAGATTCATTGCTCATGTTTGAAACCTGACATCTGCTGTTTTTAAAGGATAATTACACTGAATAAAGCTTCAAATATTCCTGCTGCGCATTATTGAGGTGTCAAAATATCCACCTGCTCTGCCCTTCATGGCCAACACCATTGACTGCAGATGTTTTATAAGTGAAAGGTGGGGTGTTGATCCAGGGATGTCCTACAATCTTTACTGCAAAGCCTCCTAAAACAGAGGCAAAGGTATAGCATGACTAAATAAAGTCATACATAAGAAGAAATGAGGAAAACTATCACATCATTTCTTGGACAGCTTGGTAACAGGTTGACTTTCTGAAAAGCTTCACAAAAGACAGGTCCCTTATATACAGAGTTAATCCTCAGTTCAGCTTATTCAAAACATAGGCTACATTCAAACAGATGATCAAAAAACAGCTGTCATTTCCATTATTCGATGCATCACGTTTGAATTTTTTCTACTGGAATTACACGAGCACTATTATTGTGTTAGTGGTTAATAACAAACAATGAGCTTAGTTATTCCATCTTAAAGTCATTGATTCAAGGCCTTAACCACATATTATTTTGAATGACAAATACATTATTCTAAATTAAATTATTAACAATTACATCTTAGAAATCTAAAGAACAAGTTTGTGGGAAATCATCTTCTTTTCTACCACGAGAGAATGCTGCCTCCTGACACTGAGGTGTAAAACTGGATTAATACTGAAGAGAGATTAAAGGAGGTAAACTGGTGAAAATGTAGTTTTTAGAGCGAGCCATCTAAACTCTGGCTTTAGTGAACATGCAACAAAGACAAGACATCTACAATGACCCTCACAATCATCTCTATGACTCTTCAATCTGGGGTTTTTCATGGCAAAGTAAAGGTAGAAGAGGCAAATGTTTGCCGGTGTTGTACAGTGGCTTGTATCCTCCATGGCAGCAGGGAGCAGCGCCAGTCTGAGGCCTCAGTTCACCCAGATGGGCCAGAGGTAACTGTCCGAGGTGTTCTGGAGACAGCTGACACCAGCTTTACACTTTACTGCTCCAGAGGGATGTTGGGAACAAGATGTAGGAGATGGACCAGAGCAGGTAGTAGACACAAGCAGGAGGGAAGGAAGAGCAGAAGACCATGATGACCCCTGGAAACAGAAGAAACATAATGTGGATGAAAGTGCAGTGGAGGGGCACACCAGGGTGCAGCGAGGCAATAATACAACTAAACAACTAATGAATGACATTCAAATTAACTTGAACATAAATGCTGGATTACTTTGTTATTATCTATTTCATAAGTAATACAGTCATTTGTCATATTTTATTAAGTAATAGCAGGTAAAATAAATACGTGGAACATACAAAGAAGTCACTTTAAGACACATTAAATGGGGATATTTGACACATTAAATGGGGATATTTGAATAAGGTTTGCCTTGAGATTTTGCTGTAGTTTTAAGCGTGGTACACACTTAAAGATTATCAGGCTATTTTTGCCCCAACTCTTCCCATTCCCGATCAAGGACAGCAATCGATTAGCCTATAAGATTATCCTGTGGTCTGAGGTGTGTAAAGAGTGAATTTGTGCTGATAATCGGCTCCAAAATGAGTCAGGGCTGAAAATCGTAATTATTGAACTTGTTTAATATTTAATAAAAAAAATCTCCGTGTGTGTGTGGGGAAAGCCAACGACTCCCGAGTCATGACTCCATTAATTCTGACTTGGAACCGAATGTAGCCAATCAAGAAGTGAGCTGACTGAGGAACAAGGAAGCAGGCGTAAATAAAAACAAGCACAGCCGACCTGAAACATAAAATTATGTGGACCTCAGAAATGGAGGACCAGCTCACATGTTCACGCTGTCTCCAGGTTTTTTTCCAGTCTTTTTTTTTTTAGTTCAGGATTTTTCCACCAAAAATAGTCCCAAGACCACCTTCATGAACCTGACTATTATTTTGCCCTATCAGAT
This sequence comes from Cetoscarus ocellatus, assembly GCA_037902135.1. Classification (NCBI taxonomy): domain Eukaryota; kingdom Metazoa; phylum Chordata; class Actinopteri; order Labriformes; family Labridae; genus Cetoscarus; species Cetoscarus ocellatus. Next base: position 411,290 of record JBAMNC010000494.1, read on the forward strand.
TCCTCTTATCCAATTCATGTTGAGATAATCAAGACTGACCTGATTGAGGTCAGCAATCTAAGACATCTGGTAGTTGAGCTTGGCATTGCTGATATCATTTGAATTTCTTGTGCATATACAACTTTCTTGGAATTAATAGTGCCTTAAACCTTAACTGCACATGCCTTGTGGCAGACATAAACAGGTCAAAAACCGATACTACAGCCTCAATGTAGTGCTGGATGTGATTTTTGAAATGCACTCCTGATGAGAAATCCATTAGAACTACAAGAACTCTCTCTTTCCCTCTTCAAATCCAGACTCAAAACCCACCTATTCAGAACTGCATCCTCCATTTAACAGGAATTTGCCATTCTCATCCACTTATCCGTCATTGACTGTTGTGTTTTGCTGATTTTAGAGTTGTATTGTATTGTTTTGTTGATTTTACTGTTGTTGTTTTATCCTGTGCAGTGTCCTTGAGTATCTTGAAAGGCGTTATTTAATAAAATTTATTATTATTATTATTATTATTATTAAATCATCTTTCTTTGTCAGTTAGCACAATAAAGTGCTTTGAATTTGACTAGAAACATGTAAAAAAACAGACTTTACGATTGTTTTACCTCCAGCATAGACGACTTTCTTCCAGGCTTGTGACTCCAGCACTCGGTCGTGAGGGTAGAAGTTTTGACTGATCATAAAAAGAATCATGGCCACTGCGATGACCCGCAGTAAGAGCAGGTTTCCCCCTGACAGCAGAGAGGCGCTGGCCAGAATGGCTGAGGAGTAGATGCAGGGCAGGCCGCGGTACATGAAAGGGATCCCTAAAGACCAGGAGGAAATCAAAAGAAGGTCTTCTGAGCAATAAAGCCCGACCAGAATGAAAAGACTGACAACACAAACAACAAACTTACCGCTTGAGAAGAAACAGAGGCGGACAAACACAGACAGGACGTAACACATGCACAGGATGTTATCCAGAAGCTCGGGCGTCCTCAGGAGCAACGATGTGGCGATTCCAAAGGTCGTGAAGTCTGCAAAATCATCGAGCTTTGCACCTAAACACAGGAAAAAAACAATTTTAAAGTCTCTTCAATGGCTACCTGTGTCTTTTAGAATAGATTTTAAGGTTCTTTCAGTGGTTTTTAAATCCCTTAATGGTCTGGGTCCTTCCTAATTATCTGCTCTGCTTTTAGCCTATGATCCCAGTAAGGCCCTCAGGTCTTCAGGCAGTGCTCTTTTAATTGTTCCCAAAGTGAAAAACAAAACATTCGGTGAATCATCCTTTCAATATTATGGCCTCATCTGTGGAACAGTCCACCTGCAAACCTGAGAGCGCCACCTACTGTTTGTATTTTTAAAGGCAAACTCAAGACCCACCTAATTAGGCCACCCAGGCTTTGAGCTAATTTCTCTGTTATTCTTTTAATCTGCATTTATGTGTTTTTTACTCTATTTTAGTTTCAGAGTTACTACGTTGTGTTTTATTACCTCTTTTTATTTTTTTTTTTATTCTTTGGTTTTAAGACAGTCTTATTTTAATCAACTTTTAACACTTTATTACATATCTTACGGTTTATCAGTTTAGTCTTAGGTCCTGTGTTTGATTATTTTTAATTCAAAATAGCCTTTCCTCTGTCATCTGTGGCTGTTTGAAGAACCCACACTTAGTGTCCTTGTGTGTGCGTCTGTTTGTATCTGTGTGTGAGTGGTTGTGTGTGGGTTGCAGTATTAATTTTTTATGTTTCCTTGAATTTCTGAAGTCATGTTTTACACTTGGATAAAATGAAACAGCTAATAACCCTTTATTGAATGCTAGTAAAGTTTGAATGTATAAATGAACAGAAACAAACTGAACTTTTGCGTGATGCAGTCACCTTATTTATGCTAGCTGGCAGATCATCTCAATTACAATACCAGAACTGACAACAAACAGTGAACCTGCTCTACATGAATATATCAATTCATAAAGAGAGTAGCTCTGATTGGATCGCTCCCCAACTTATCCCACCGCCATGAAGCTAAGGCAGTTGTGATTGGATGTCCCTCTTAATTCATCCAACCTTTCCACACAACCAAAGTAGCTGTGATTGGATATATTCCTAACTTGTCTCTGCTTTCTACATGACCAAATTAGATCTGATTAGATTAAGTCTCTGTCAAACATTTTCGTCTAGTATTTATTTGTTGATGAAAATGTCTGTTAATTTAGTTTTAGTTTTTGTCCATGTGCACTTGTTTTTATTAGTTACTGTCTAGTTTTCGTCAGGGGAAAAAAGGTTGTTGTCAAAAACTATGACGAAAATAATTAGTCAACAAAATTAACACTGTTGGGTTGGGAGGGTGGGTGGGGTTTTGTATTTTATTTGATCCCCTGGCACTTATCTGCTACCCTGTTTTTGAACGTACAGCACTTTGTGCTACATTTTTTTAGAAATAGTGCTTTATAGATAAAGTTTGATTGATTGACTGACTGACTGATTGATGAAGAAAATGTAAAGTAACTTGCATAAGATTCTCTCAATGGTCAGTTATCATCAACACTGTTCTGCAAAACAGGCCTGGTAATATTTCTTAATATCTCCATAAGTATAATCTACAATCATCAAACCCCTTCTAAATTAAATCATATCCTTAGGGTGTGTTTCAACAACTTACAGCAAAGCAAAATGTGGCACTTCCAAGTACATCTTGTTATTTATGATGTGAAGAATACATGCACAGTGGAGTTTGGTTAAGCAGCTTGTTTTAGCTCTCATTCCCGGTATGAGCTGGGGATGTGCACCAGAACTAACATGGAGGATTTAAGTATTTCATGACTGTAGTGTCATAATATGACCTCTATCAACTATCATGTATGGTAAAGACTTCAAATATCAGGCTCCTTCTTCTTTAGTTTATTTTGATTTCCTGCTCTTGCTCTCCCTTTGTAATGCACTGAGTTAGGACTTCATTAAACATTTTACAAGGATACAGTCTGGACTTGCTCCTTCTGTAAAGTATCTAAAATGTACCAAATTTTGTGACTATATGGCACTATACAAATACAACTAAACAGCAAATGATGGCTTTGTGGAAGAAATTAATTTCATTTAGGTCTATAATGGCTGATGGATGAAATGAACATTTTGTATAACAAAGAGTGTTTCTGAGCACCAACTGTCCTATTATTTGATTAATATCAATCCAAACGTGCCTTAGCTGTGAGTTAACACTCTGACAGAGCCAGAGTAGATACCTTATCATCTCCGGCACAGTCACTGCCACTGTTACCGACATGTGACAGTGAGTATTGTGTAAGTGCAAAAATCTCAAAGTGGAAATTTCAGTGTCAGCCCATTCTATAAACAACATTCTCGGCTGCTATGCCCCTTTATCCCTCAGGAACATGGAGCATGTTTTCAGCAGATGAGAACAAGGTGATCCAGGCCACTGCCCAAATGAACGAGGTGGAATTCCACAGCCCAGGGTCAACAATTTTAGCAATTTCAGATATGCAGAGAACCCACAGCGACGGGATAAAATAGACAATTGGAGCGTTATCCTGTGGAATTAGGCTGCTTAATCAGAAAGTGATTGTTCATTTGACAAAAATAAGCGGGAGGGGGCACAACAACATTCACCTGCAAAGTCATGCAGAAAAAAATGCGCCATAACACAAAGCATGCCTGAAATGCACAGCCAGTGATGTACTGTGATGCACCTCTGAGCAATTTCAGGTTATGGCGAAAAAGTGGACTTTCCTGCTGCAAGAGACTTCAAAACATCTGTTTGCGTGTAAATATTTACAGTGTACTACAGTGCTGTGACTGGAAATAAGCAAAATGGTGGATTTACAAGCTGTGGATGAGACAGTTGAAGCCTATGGAAGAGACCTTTAGTAAGAATATTTGGGTATTTCTGCCAGTATTGATAATGTAAAGAGACAGTGTAATAAGGTCAATCCCAATTGTACGCGCAATAATTTAAAAAATAATAAATTTTACTTAATAATTCAATAATTACTTATAATTATGCGCTTCCTTCGGCCTCCGCTCTGGCATCTTGTCAGCAGGCGCGGTGTAGTATGTATATATATTTGTCTTCGTTTCAAGGGCTGCGTAGCCCTTCGTCTTAACCTTACGAAGAATTTGGATACCCCTCCACTGATGTGAACGTGAAAAACCAAGGGCTCAGGGGTACAATTGGGATTGACCCTAAGTCAGAAAGGGGGCAAGAGAACAGGGGGACACGTGTGGAAAACTAGTCCTCAGGCTGGAATCGAAACCCAGCCACAATCATGAAGTGAGAGCCTCGGCACACATGGATGACATTCATTCATGGGTTAGTTTTCTCTTGCTGCTTTCAGCCATCTCTGGTACAAAACTGTTGTCTTGCAGTGACAAAAGCCAGAAGCTAGTGTTCCTGTGTGCAGAGTGGCAGCATTATTTGGCGTCAGCCCTGATATCATTTCCAAACTTTGAGCCAAGTTCTGTGAGACTGATGAAGTCAGAGACAGACTAAGACGTGGGCTTTACAGGAAGAAGACTGGTTCCTCACCTTTGCTTCACTGAAGAACTGTAGGCTTCCCACACATTTAACTAGGTTGCTTATTACATGAAGGCAGAATCCTTCTAAACTGTACCTCATTGTAAAGGTGACTAATCAGGATTTCCAGTGTTTCTATTGATTTTAACTGGAATTAGTTTTTTACTCCCATCCCTTGAAACCACATTTTTAATATTGTGTTTTCCATCACTGAGAATGGAGCTCTGTTTCAGAAATAAATGTAAGTTAGCCCTCTGCCATGTTTGCTGTGATCGAGGGTTCAAACTCAATATCAGGGAAACATAAATGAAAATATCTAGTATTTCTGGTATTTGGAGGGAATAAACAGGAACACTTTTATATGCTTACAAGAATAGCAGTTTACATTGGTTTACAACCTCTGGTAGGTTTTGCTTTTTCTTGGCCTTTAAGAAAAAAACAAGAGGTGATGACAACCCCAAAGTTGTGACTGATTTAATAAATCTTAAATAACGCATTTTTAAATATTTATATTTTTCTTTCGGGGTCTCTGTAAGACTATTCAGAGTCTCTCAGTGGCAGAGTTTCCTCTTACTGGTCCCCTTTGTCTCTGACTTTCAGCGTCCTACTGAGAAAGTCCAGACAAAGGGCTGTGCGGTGAGCCCTGCCAACAACCCTGTTAAAGTTTATCTCTGGTAAGAGCTATTGACCACAACAGGCCACTTACCCAGTGCAGAGCAGGCATCCAGTCGCCTGGCAACCGCTCCATCTGCCAAATCCAGCAGGTAGCCAATCAGGACCAGCCAACACGCAGCATGATGGTGCCTGAAGAAAGCAGGAGTGTTTGGTTTAGCTTTCTGATGACGCCAAGTCATTACTCAGGGTGAGGTAACTGTTTTTTCCACTAGTTGAGTGAAAGTTACAGAAAAAACATTAAAACCTCAAACACTTGTTCCCATGGCTCCCTTTAAACCTTTGATAACTTACCACTGTGTCTATGAATGTAACCGGTTTGACTGTGTTATTACCATTACCAGAATTGTTATTATCATTAATGCATATTAGTTTTGTTTTTCTTGTTCTTTTAACAAAATATAAAAAAACAGTACACCCCAAATGACTTTTCAAGATTAAGAAAGAGGTTGGGTGAATGAAGGATAATACTAGCTTGATCTAGATTCAGTAACATAAGGTATTTATCTTTAACCAACTAAAAATAAAATTTTAACATCTTGGGAATAGACCAGTATTTGATATTAATAGGTATAGTATAGTGTCCCTACAACACAAGTGAAAAAAAACTTTTTTCTGATTAGCTTATACGTTTTACAATATTTTCCTTTTATTATGTCCAGCAAGGTTATGTTTTTGCCTGTGTTTGCTTCTTTGTCTGTTTGTCTGAAGCAAGATTACACAAAAACTACTGGACAAACTTTGCTGAAATTTTCAGGAGATGTTGGTAATGACCCAACTTAAAAATGATTGGACTTTGGTGGTGATCCAGATAACCGCCATTAGCGAACAATCGTGTTTGCTCAATAACTGTCTAACTAATAATATCAACGTGATTCTGAGTGCTAGGTGTGGGTTTTCAGGGTCATGAATCATATTATGATGGTAACTTTATCATGGAACTATTGCATATAGATGTAACAGCAATATGTGAGCTACCTTGGTTTGTAGTTAAGATTTATTTTGGTATTTTTATGCCTTTATTTAAAACCAGGACAGTAACCAGAGGCAAAAACTGAGAAGCGATAAAGTGGGCACTGACATGCAGAAAAGGAGCCACAGGCTGGACTTGAACCAGGACACCCACACTCTAAAGAAGAGCCTATACATATGAAGGGCACAAACAGATCCACCGCGCTAATGGTGCCTTATGATTTTTTTTTAAGTGTTTATAAATGTCATTTTTCTAAACATTATTCTTTGGCAGTAACTTTTCAGAAATGCACTTACTGTTGTTCTGTTTTTCCATTTATGGCTACAATATTTGTTTAAACAAACAAATAAATCCTATTGCAAGCCAGGTGACTTAGAAAGACACGCTGCTCTGCTCTGCCCACCTCTACTGCTTACTTATTTAAAGATGAAGACTCTTCAGTAAAACTGCCCTCCATCAGATGTGCGTTTACAAAACCGTAAACCACAGTTTTAATTCCACAGACTGATTTCTCATGATGAAGGAGAAAAGTCGTTCAAAGTGGAATTCCACGTCCACATGAGGACTGACTCACAAAGCATGCTGGGATTGCTTGCTGCACAAAGCAGGATGTGAATTTCAACAGTTTTTCTCCCCTATCATGTGAAATTCAACACTGAAACCAAATGGCGCAATGGATACACCTTAAGATTTTTTTGTTTTTAAGATCTGTCAATAAAAAGGAACAGCCAAGCTAGCTGAACTACAATTAAGCCTTTGCCTGGGCTGATATATCTTGTTCAGCTTGTTATTATGGGGGGGGGTTGGGTGACAGGATGGCAGAGAATAATCGGGGTCCATCACAATTTAGCAGCACAAAACATGAATGAAGTAAAACCAGAAGCTTCCAAATGTAGATCTTGTGTTCACAATATATATATCATGCCTTGTCAAGGCAACTCTAGCAGAACATGAACCCTTACAGATATACAATTAAGACTTCTGTTGTTTGTGTTCTCTTTTGAACACATATAAAATAAGTAAGATATTATCATTAATCTATATTTAAATAATTTGGACATGTCAGTCCCAAAGTCTGCCTATTGTGCCTCTGAATAGGGTTTAACTTGCAGATTTAATGAGGAAAAAAAAGAAAAACACATTGTATCAAGCCATTTTAAGATATTCTTGAAAGCAGATGCAAGGACACAGCAGGCTATAAAGCTCCACCTACAGGCAAATGCCACTTATGAACAGAAGTTTGACCTGCAGAGGGTGACAACATCCAAAATATAAAACTCCAAGCTAGTTTTAAACACATCCAAGAAGCACTCCCCTCTGCAGGTTTATGGCTATAGCTCTGTTACTAATAACACGTGGAGAGTTAATATTACAAAAAAGAAGCATGGCAATGATTTTTACAAAGCTACAGATTTAGTCCATCCCGCACTTGACTAATGCTTCAATCCAGTAATGGTGTGCTCACTCACCCGTTAAGACTGCTGAGAATGGAGGCCATGCCCATGACCATGTTGGCGACTGACAGAGCGTTGGCTGCATTTTTACGGGCAAACTCCTTGATCTGGAGTCCTGTGGCCTTTTCGCTCAGGAAGAGCTTGTTGGTGCACTGGTAGAGACCTGGGACCGAATGACAGCAGCACTTAGAAGACGTCTCTGATAGGCTTACATGCTCTCCTGTAGTTTAAGCTAACTGCTAAATTCTAAAAGCCTTGCATCTTGGAGTGACCATACCAGCTGGACTTTGGATTAATGTTTGTGATCATTTTACTAGAGTAAAATATCAGCTTGTCTGAAAGGAAATATGCAAATAATTCCAATAATCCTGAAAAAAAAATTAACTATAGTTTATGTTTTTAATTGTCACATGTCCTATCTTTTATGTGTATGTACCTTTGTATTCTGAGAGTAGATGGTGAAAGTGTTAAATGTTAAATCTACCATATATTGCAAGATATTGTTGCAAAATATTGAGCTATTTTTTGCTAATGTTCAAAATATATTTTTAATTGGCTCCCCCTTCTTATGTAAAAGATGCATCACTTACCAAGACGTACGTTAAAGGACAGAGACATGCCTTACAATACATATATCCACTTTCAGATTACTAAAATGCACTTTTTTACTGTACATATATAATTCAATCAAAGGTATGCAGCATTCAGCATGCAAATATATAATAAACCTTCTTAAGCTGCCTTAATTTAAGCCAAAATACAATATAAATATTTTAGCTGTTCTGGAGATAAAATGGCCACAATAGCATGCAGTAAAGTTTCATTTAATGTATAATAGTAATGATAATAACAATACTGCAAAAGAAACATAAAAAGAAGCACAGTGTGAAAGATGTGAATAGTAAGCGGTTCAGTGTGATCTGATCGGAGGGGATAAGCACATATACTGATGTGGGCAGCTATGAACATAGGAGACTAGCACAAGCACTAAGTAAAAGTGAGGTGGACCTACTGCATTGACACATACCAGACGTAAGATCAATTAGCCTGTTAAACAGAGCAGATCTATAAATACCACTGCAGCCCCGGCTTTGATGGAGATTTTGGCATTACAGTAATCTTTCCCCGTTACATTAAAATAGCAAAATCCAAAAGTGTATGATGCCAAATTGATGGTGTGATTGAGCCATGTGTATGCTTGATTTCTATCATTTTTCACACAAAATTTGTAGTATGAAAGCTTAATCTTAGTCAGCAAATATGCCTGCTGACGCTGCCTCGCTCCAGCCAAACACTGCGTCTGCCCCCACAAAACTGTGATGTTTCTTAATGAAGCCAAACAAAGACATCTTTGTGTTTTTTCTGTCTGCCTTCGCTCCTGTGAGTTCATTACTTTCTCTCAAGTCATGGTACAGTCCAAGACAGAACTGAAATGTTTGTTTTTAAATGCTGCAGTATAAGTAACCCTTTAAGTGTTTTCACCCTGAACTTCCTGTGATTCCAAAGCCAGGCGAGTTCAAGAGACTCTTCATCTGAAAGAAAACAGCGCATGAGACACAGCAGAAAGCCAACAAGAACTTACATGTTAACAGCATGCCTTTTTAACTTCTCTTCAAAAACATGTTACAACCTGGCATCTGGATCATATCTGATACATTTTAAAGTCCCTGTAAAGCAAAACCAGAAATTTGTCTCTAAAACTACAATAAATGTCAAAATAATGATGTTATGAAAGTGAACTATCTGGTCACTGAGGGGCCGTTTACACGACAATGAAAACGGCGACGAGTTTTCGTTGCGCTTGTGTCTTCTGTTTTCACGAGAATGGTGTCCGGAGTGTCTGAATCTACAAACTTTTGAAACCAGGGTCCAGAGTGAAAAGTTTTGAAAACGTTTTTGTTGTCTCCATGTAAACCAGAGTGTTGTCAGGGAAAACACTGACACGCAGCGCATGCGCAGTACTCTTTCAGATAAAGGTTGCACGCGCACCTATGACCAACCACAACAGCTAGGGCCGACTACCAAGCAACATGTGTGCTGCTTACTGTGTTTGGTTTGTTATTGCTCCTTCAACAAAATGTGGATTGGCTGCATCAATACTCTGACTTTTCAGTTATATTCAGCAATATAACTGAAAAGTTTGTCTTCACCGGAAAGCGTTAGTGCACAGACATGTAATGTAACACCCCTGTTTCACTACCACCTAACGTCACTAACTACTGGCCTAGCATGCACGCCCCCACATTTTCAGTCGTTCTCACGGATCCATGTCAACGCACATCATTATCACACTGTCTTCGTGTGAACATGGAGTGTTTTTGAAGCAAAGGAAATACCTTTCAGTTTCTGGTGACAACGTTGTCGTGTAAACAAGGCCTGACTGGATCAGGAATTTGGATTTTTAGCGATTTTTTCACCTCTTTCTGGTAAAGGTTTCTTTTTTGAGTCAGGGGCTGGGCCAGGTTAGGGAGCTCATTGAAGTACCAAGGCTCCTTAGGCATAATCACATCAATGATTTAACATTAATGAATATCTTTGTGCAGTTTCTTGTTCTGCTGGCTAACAATGCTCTCCAGCTTTGGGTTGCACCAGGCTCTTTGACGTTCAAATGTAACCTAGTTTGAAAATTACTTCCAGCATTGGAGGTGTTGAACCAGCTAAGAAAGTTCCACTGGATTCCAAGGCTAGGTTTAATTTCAAGTCTTCCTCCTGGTGGTTTTTCAGTCCACTATGAAAAACAGTTGTCATAATGTCTTGTTGAAGCAATATCTTCATATCTGCAACTGTACTTTGCTCGGTTTGATCATGACACTCCACCAGCCATGATGAATCTTTTGTGTTGTGGTGCAGCCAAACAAAGACCCAGTTTAAGATTCACCAGTTTTAACATGGGCCGTGGTGTAGACTTCACACCACAGCTTCAGACAGAGCTTCTGCAAAGCTGGTGCAACAGGCTGTAAGGCTGGAAACTGGCCATCAGGATAATTCTGTTTTTTTTTTGTTTAACAAGTGTTGGATAAATTATCTTCTAACTCACAGCCAAACTGGTGGCTTGGTTATAAAAAGCACTGCCTCTCATGTCACGTCACAGACTTTCTGCTGCAGTGTTTTTTTTCTTGATGCCAATCAAGAAACATCTCGACCTGCTGATGGTATGTTTTAAAAGAAAAACAATAAAAAGGGTATTTATTTATACATACGTTTAAGGGATTGTTTTTGCCCACATTTGTCAGTTTGTCTGTTAGTTTGTTAACAGGAAACACAAAAAGTTATCAATGGAATTTGATCAAGTTTTCAGCGTCAGTCAGAAATGGGCTAAAGACTAATTGATTCGATTTTGGTGGTGATCAGGATCTGGGTGTGGATCTAGGAAGTTTTTAAAGTGCTTGTTAACATTGCAAGATAGAGTAGTTTTTCCACATTTTGGCAAATAACTCAACAACTTCTCAACGGATTCAAATGACATTTTCAGGGAATGCTGGTCATGACACAAGGGAGAACTGATCTGAATCTGGATGTGGATTCAAGAAGTTTTTCAAGAATTCGGTAACAGTGTAAGACCGAGCAGTTTCCCACATTTTTGACAATAACTTGCCCAGTAAATTTGGAAATGGCTTGGCGGAGGTTTGTGCTCTTGGAGCATCTCTAATTATTCAAATTTACTGCAAAACACTGAAAATCAACATACAAATACTCAGTATTTAATCATCAACTTGCTGTCTTAAGTCAAAAATAATTCCAAAGGCAAGTTGTGACGGTGACTATCAAACTGTGAAACTTGCTGATCTCCACTTTTTAGCTTGACTTGAGTTCAGATCGTCCTTATTGAAGATCTTTATTATGAATGAGTATTATCAGAAACTGAGGGAGTTTTCAGCAGCAACTGAGAGAAGTGAGATCTGTAAAATATATTTGCAAATAACAGACACAATGAGAAACAGTGTTAGGAGGCCTGATCACGTGTTTAAATGTGTAGAGGAAAAAAAATCAAATTTTAAGCAATAAAAGTGGAAAATGTTCCAGTAAAACAAATGGATAAGCCTCCATTACCAGGGTGAAAGATTTTCTCAAAACTTCAAGAGGATAATTACCTCCACAGAAGAAGTCATTTTTTTGCCCTAATGGCCCAACTTAGAAATTATTAGATTTTGGTGGTGATACGTATATTCGTCTGGATGCAAAAAATTCCCCAAATTTCAAAAAATCCCATAAGTTAACTTCAGGTGGATTTTAAAAAAAATCATATCTCTGCCATTTCTTAACAGATTTACTTCCAATTCTACAGGATAATATGGGGTCCATGTCTCCATCATCAAGGTAAATTTCACCTGGATCCGATCCAGATTGACGTCACAAAAAAACTTTATAATGGGAAATTGCATTGACAACATTCAATAATTCATATAAAGTCAAAATATTAAGAGACGTTCCCAAACTTGTGTTCATGCAGGATAACGACCTCCATGTATGTGCTGAGTTTGGTCTGGATCCTGGCACTATTCAGGATCTGGTGATCCACAGTTGTATCTTTTACAGGGATTGTGGAAAAGCCACTGCAGTAACTGAGCTGCTTGGTGGAGGTCTGCGCTCTCTGAGTGCTTTTCTAGTTTTTTTCCTGTGACTGAAAACGGTTTAGAAACATTCAACAAGACATGACTGTAGCAAACTGCAGAAGAGATTTCTGCTTTATTTTTCCTGATTTTTGCACTTGATCTTATGTAAAGAGAATTTTTTTTATTACTGAAGTTGGGTCGTGTGGTTCATAAAACAGTATTCTGCTTAAAACAATCTTCAGATTAATTTTTTAAATGCTTTACAGGGACTTTGATGGTAAAACACATCAGTTAATGCAGAATACATTTGGCCCTTTTAAATGTGTATTGACAAGGTTGTGTTAGCTGGATGTTTGATTGAATTTCTTTGCTTTCATTGCAGTAAATGACAAAACAAAGAGACACATGTAAAGTCTGTGGGGTCGCAGATCGATACTCTAACCACTTAATCGTCTGGTCACTGATAAATGGAGGCCAGAGCCAGAGCCACACACGCTGCCAATTTCAAGCAGGTCACTAACTCTGGATTGATGCCTGAGTGCAAAGCATGATGGGAAGGCACTTGTTATGTAACACCCTGCAATTTTAAGTTCTATGAATGAAACAGACTCCACGAAAAACAAGAAAACAGGTTGTTTCATGAATAATATGAAGCAAAAATTAACTATTTACATTTGTTTGGTATTGAGTGGTTTTCTTTATAAGATAAAGAATAACAAAACAGGCAATAGTATAAAATATGAGTAATATAATGATTATACCTATCATTCTATTAGGGCTGGACAATTTGTCAGGTTTTTTAGATATAAGTTTACAAAAACGAAAGGTAAGTCAACATTTTTATACTGCTATAAATTATGCAGTGTTGAAATACTGTACATTTCATCTGACCTCAGTTGGATGGCAAGTGCGATGTTAAATATTGACTCAGGAAAAAAAAGATGCCAGGCCTAATGCTTGGTGGAGAGATTGTCATATCTGATCAATTTTTGAACAATTTCCACAAACAAGTTTATTTTAAGTCATTCTCCGTGCATATGTTGGCACTGTGCAACTGTTGTATATTGTAAAGAATCCGGCCATATGATACATAAATGATATACTGCAATATGTCGCAATACTACCTGTGTATGCATAAAAATACAGTTTCTGATCAGTGTAACTTAAATAAAGTAGTCGCAATAAATTAAACAGAGAGAGGGAAGGTCACATTACTAACTGTCTGCTGCCAACTACAGACTGCAGGCTGCAGGAAAATCAAAAACAAATGCCCAAAATTTCTACAATTCTTGAACAATAAAACAGCATGGTATTGCTTTTAAAAGACTGATACAGTATTGATATACAAAATATCATGTTATGTTGGCGAAGAAATATTTTCTTACACCCAAAATTATTACAAATTTTTAGGTGATGCACATAGCAGATATTAGACGAAAAAGTTGACTTCAGGTATCGGGAGATATGAACATTTTTGCTCAACACAAATAGCTCACAATTAAATTGTAACAATGAAACGAATGGGTCAGTTTTAGTTAAGTAGAGACTTTGTGCTCTTGATATTTTCTGCATCTGTGATAATAGGTTTGGAAATATCAGCATATCAGACATCAGCAAAAATCCAGTATCATGCATTTCTACTTATTTTATCTTTTGAGAATGCTTCAGCATAAAATATATTTATTTTTCTTGTTTCTCATGTCTGTAAAACAAGTAACTTATTTAAATTACAATGTGCATATATTGAATAAAATTGGTTAAAAAAGGTGGTACCAAAATAATTCTCGTTGTGAAGAGAAGCATCATATTTGTGGCCTTTAAAATAAACAATGGATCTAACTTAGCTGAGGTCTTCCTCCTTTATGCAACCTCATCTTTAAAACTGGCTCTCAGGGCTGAAATTTAAGGTCTGAAATACAGGTAGTGCAATTATATTTTTTAAATGTATTTTCTTGTGATATTTCAAGCATTGCAGAAAAATTAAGTATGACTTGTTGCTCAGTATTTTTTAAAATAGATGGAAATATGTAAAATAAATTAGTATTGGATGATTTTGAGAAAAAGGAAACTATTAAACACAATAAGAGGGTCAATACAGGCAATTGATACATGAAGGATGTGAAAAATAGAAAGAAAATACTTTAAAAGCTTTAATCATAATGGCTTTAACATTTAAACACCTGACATTTTTTGACCACTGAAGTCTTTATTGGAAATTATAAAATGTTTGTTTTCCTCATTTAAACATTTTGATATTTGATGTGTCTTATTTTCCCTTTTTATTGATATTTTAAAGCACTTTGTCAGGTTTGCTTAAGGGAACCATCTGGCAAACAAGTATGAGTCAAGGAACAATCTCAATTTTAAAGTATTTGCTGTAGAGAAAAAGGTTAGATTTTTATTAAGTGCTTTACAGAACTTGTCACAGAGCTGTTTGATCCTTTAATAAAATGATATAAAGCTTTATTATATAGATACTGTCATATACATACATTTATATTGTACATAAAATCCAAATTAAAACACAATTATTAAGCTGATTATCAAGGTTCAAAAATAAAAACTAGTGTATCATCAAATACTGGCTGTCTTTAGTTACAGGTAAATTCACACTGGTATGGAGTCAATCTGGTATGAAAATATTGGCATGTGAGGCTTCAGAAGAATCAAATATTGTGCATCCCTACTGTTTGTGCATGATTTCAACACAGCTAATCTCCTATTTCTAGTTTGAGAGTACATTTTCAGTACAGGTCTATTGGCACAGCTCCCTCAGCCAGTTAAAATCCACTGCCCTGTCTAATTTGGTCCCAGCGGACCTCGGCTCTAATCTCTGCCACCCCGCGTCCATTTAGATGTACAGTAATCCAGATTACCTGGTGAGATTGAGAAACAAGAACCTACCAGAAGAAGGGCTGAGGAGGATCATGATTATCTCAGGCTCACAAACAATAGCTGGAAGATAAACAGTGAAAAGAAATTAACAACACAAAAGATTAAATTAATGTAAGAAAATTTCCGTAAATTTATGTAAAAGTAAATTTACCGTTAACAAACCTGATCTTATGTTTAAAGACTTGATGTGATGATTTTTGGCACAACCATTTTACTACAGCATTAATAAAAGTTTACTGTTAAGAATATTTACATAACTATATTGCAGTTTTAGTTTTGGCATCTCATTCTTTCCTTCACTGCTGTTTCCTAATCTATTACTAATCACTACAATTTATGTCATTTAATTTAAATATCCACATAAACCATTAGCTAGTCTGCACCTTAATATGGATACCATAGGATACAATCAGCAAGTGTGCATGTTTTGTGTGTTTTTAAGACAAAAAATAATTAAAGAAAAAATATTTTGGGGAAAAACTCTGACTTCTAACTCAACAACATGTAGAGAAAGAAATTTCTCTCAAATGTTTTAATTCAATAAAAGGGATTTATTTTTTTATTTTTACATATATATAATATTTTCTTGGGCTTAAATTGCCAAATATTCACATATATAAATCATTTCACATCCATAAGCATTGTTTGTGATAACAGCTCTGAAATGTAACTTAACAAGTAAGTTTAACTTCTTAATCCAGTAAATTAAATATATAATTTAAGTTACTTTTTAACTCCATATTTATAATGTAAATCAACAAATGTGTTAATTTTACACATTCATTCAGATTGACATTATATATATACATATAAACACATACATTTTTTTAAAAATGTGCAAATTGCACTGGTGTTGCAGTACTGTAGCAAAGGTGTGTTAATGATTGTTATATTTCATTCAAAACTGTTACCAGCTTTAAGGACAATGTTCTTTAAATTGCAGCAAATAAAAAAGAATATTTTTAACAGACAAAATACAATCGAGATTTAGCAAGGTGGAACTACTGTGCTTCATTTTGCTGATTTATTTAGTGCGCTTGTTGAAGGGATTAACCCCAAACTAGAAGTATCCTTAATTGGAGTCCTACATTGTACAGAGGTATTTGCAAAAGTTGCAGCTATTAAGGTAACTAAGAATACTTAGACTTTAGTGTTTATGATCCCTCGTTAGTACTGACATCACTGATGACTTATACTTTAATGCACCATTGTTCTGGAGGGGAGAGTGTGCTTTATTTTACTCCACTGCATACAAAGATGCATCTAATTACATAATATAAATAGATTTGTAATATTTAATACAATTTCAGCATGAATCGTGAATCTATACTCTACTTACATCAATGCTTTCAAAACATGACATTTTGCAAGTGTTTCTACTCTGTATAGTTGATACATTTTAGCATAAAATTATACAAAAATACCAAGTCATAATTATGTTAACAGAGAGCACTGTTCCCAAAATACTCCAATTAAAGTATGGTGTTCTTTATTGTGAAACATGTTCATGTTTTTTTGTTTGGCTAAATTTGACTGATATTTATTCTTTGATGATTAATTAAGGGCTCGATTGACAAGTAGTCTCTAGCAGTGAATTGTTTCCTCTGTCTCTTCTCCCATCGCTTTGAAAACACATAAAATATATTTAAAACATTAAAATATTTTTATTCCAATTATGTTGATGTTTTTGCACCAATTTAACAAGTCAGATTCCTTGTATGTGCAAATGTATTTGGTAATAAATATAAATACAAAATATAAATATATAAAGTAAAATAAAAAGACGACTTTTCTGTGAGTTTTAACCCTTCAACTCCCTCAAAAAAAAAAAAAAAAAAAAAATTGCCATGAAAATGTCTTTTTTTACAGACTCGGGCACAAATGCAACAATTCATTTTTTTACACCCTAAATATTTATAAACCATTGACCTCTACCAAATGGTTGAACTGGGAGTTTATAGTTGATGAAGTAATTCCATTGTAAAAGGGGACAAAAATTAAGTAAAATGTCCTTTGAGAAACACTTCTAACTTTTTGGATGTCATATTCATTTCATATAAGCCATTTTTGGTTTTTATGGCTGGTTTTATCATAATGCTGGGTTTACCTATCGAGTTATTCCCCTCTTTAATAACAAATTAAGAAGACATTACTATATTCCTTCTCTCTTATTGAAATCACATTAGTTCTGTTGGTTGGCCATAAACACCCTAGTAAACTCAACTGTTTGGTTGAACATGTTTTGCATTATTTTTTTATTTTATTTTATTTTGATATCATTTATCTTACCCCTTAAGACTTGCTTAAATTGTGTAAGATGCATTAATCTGTTGAGTAAGGTCTCTGGTACCATCATTCACTGAATATGTCATCTTACCTCCAGTTTGTTAAAATGAGGGATCAATACATTTATGGACTGAGGAGGGAGATTGAAAAATCTATTACTTTTAAAAAACAAAAAGGAATAACTGTTTTTTTCTAGCATTATGTTTAACCCCCACAAAACATAGCAGGTTTAAGAATTTTGATGCATTTATGAATAAGGTACAATTCCTCACATTTTGGTCTACTAAGCAGTAGATCTGGGAGTTAAAGAGTTAAGTACAACACCCTAAATGTTTGTTAAAAACGCCAAAATAGGTGCAACTGCGTCACATCCGAACAAAACTTTTAACGCAAACATGTCATTATTCTGCTCTAAAAATGCGTCTTTGCTGTTAAAAAATAAATAAAAGCAAAATTATCATATTTAATACATTTAATCTTACCTTAAAGGACCTCCAGACTACAAATTCTAGATTATTCCAGTGATGGAGACGTCTTAATGAGTACGTGCACAGGACCTAATATCCCTCTTTATTTATTTATTTCAGCAGAAATATTTTTTTTAATCGTCAAGTCTTTCTAGCTGCTGTGTTTAAAGTGTCTATGCGGTAAAAAGGCTCAGACAGAAGGTGAAATATTTACCTGTCAGCCTCACAGCCGTTACTTCAGCCTGTCCTTTTAAAGACAGAAAGAGAAACCCGCTGGAATATTCCACCGGATGTGACGTCAAACTCGGCTGTAGTTTTTTTTCACCTCCCGTAAGATGAAGGAGATTTTTCGGTTGATGGACGACAGACCGTTGACAGGATTTAAGTTACTCAAACAGCCAACTATTACACTCGACATGTTAGCAAAATGCAAAAGCAATGTCATAAAGTTGAAGAAGACTAAACAATGCCATCTTCAACTTTATTACCATCCCGTTGGAAATTTGTTTTGCAGCAGGCAACAGCACACCTATATGATTAAACATAAAACAGGCATTAGGAAAATCAGGAAAAACCCTGAGCACAGCTGTAAAGCAAGGCACTTAAACCACAAAATGCCAAAGGCTAAAGAATCACACAAAGCTCAATAAAGTGCATTAAGTCAGTCAGTAAAGTCCTATACAGTAGATAAATAAACACTAATGATGAACAGTCAAGGTAAGGCAGATAAAAAGAGGATAAATAAATGATCAATAAATAGTCAAGGATTACAGTTAAAAATCAAATGTAAAGACAACATAAATCACAGAGTAAGTTCTGTAGAACTATAAAGCAGATTTTAGTTTTGGCATCTCATTCTTTAATGCACTGCTGTTTCCTAATCCATTACTAATTACTACAATTTATGCTATTTAATTTAAATATCAACATAAACCATTGGCTACTCTGAACCTTAATACAGATACCATATGATTCAAACAACAAGTGTGCATTCTTTGTGTGCTTTTGTTTGTTAAGACAAAAAATACAAATTATATTCCTCAAATCACTACTTTTACCTCTGACTTTGTGCTTTGGAACTTTCTGAAGTATTTATATATATTACGTGCTTTTCACACACCGATTAATTTAAAGTGTTTTGCAGAGCTATTTAAAATGAAATATATCATAATATAAAATAAAAGGAACTGAAGTATTACATTAACCAAAGTCAAGGATAAAAAGAACAACTATACCAGAGTATCCTCAGATCATGCTCTGTAGTAAATTTTACAAGAGAAACAATTTAAATTAAAGAGAATTATTGCAATAGATTATTTCTACACTATATGATTAACATAAACATAAATCATAATCTACATCAATAAAGAAAATATATAAAACAGACAGCCTTTTACCAACTTTTAATGGTGTATGATGAGGAATGTTTGCTTAGTTGTTTTGTTCTTCTTTTTATTTTTTCTTCATTTTGCAGAATATCTGACCATTTTGCACTTTTGCTTTGTCATTTATGGCACTTTATACATTAATGTCCTGCTGATATTGAGGGGAAAATGAACAACATTTAGATTTTTTAATCTCATAATTATGAATTTTAATCATATAATTTTTATTTTTTATCTCACACTTATGACTTTAATTTCCCCTTGATTTTGAATATTTATTCATAATTATGGCTTTTAATCTCTTTATTCTTGACGTTTTATCCCACAATTATGACTTAAGCTTATAAATTGACTATTTATTTCATAATTATGACTTTTAATTCCCTAAATTTCGATTTTTTAATCTCATAGTCATGACTTTAATTGCATAATTTTTACATTTTGTCCTACAATTATGACTTTTAATCTCATAATTTTGACTTTTTAGTGCATAATTGTGACTTTTTAACTCATTGTTTCAACTTTCAATTCTTTTCATCAGCTGACAAACAAATAGTTTAAAAAAAATCAGGCAGAAATTTTGAACATATTTTCTATTTTAACCGAGGATTGTTTTCTTCTCATTAACAGATGCAAACATTGTAAAAAGCTGTGATTGTAGTTTTTGTTATTAAAACTAGGGAACATATTTTTGTCATGAATTCAAGGAGCAAATATGTCAAATTCAGGTGTCTTTGTAATTCTTCCAGGCGATAATATTTGTGCCATCAATTGAGAAAATAAGGGTGAATTTAGGTATATTCTGACATTTTTGTAAGTCTACAGAGATATCAAATTCTTGAAATAAATTAAAAACAAATACGGTGAATGTAGGAATATTTGGACATTTTTGTAATTCTACCTCGAGATCAAATTCTTGTAATAAATTAAAAAACAAATAAGGTGAATTCAGGTTATTGTGACATCAGGTAAATTTTGAAAGTAAAAAAATTGAATTTCTGACATTTAAAGCACAGGTCCAATCAGCCTGTGTTGACACTTTCCTTTGGAGGCAGATAACCTGCTTGCCTGTTTTTTTTACACCTGGTCTGCAGGTCAGTGACTCAAATACCTTTGGATATAAGGCTTTAATATTTGAGGGGTGATTGACTTAGATTTTTCAGTCAGTCAAGCTTTAATTCTGCAAGTGTGCATGCTGCAGGAGCACCCAAAGATGAAAAACCAAGCTGGTAGTGCAGTATGGATCAGCACTTAGTGTTCGGGTGAAGGATTTAAAGATAGTTTAATCTATTAGAAATCTGATTTTGGGCTGCTGTCTTTGTAAAATGAGCCTTGAATACACAGTGACAGAGAGATGCAGACTTAAAATCAAGTGAGCAGCTGGATCCAAGTGACTGATTGGGGACAGTTTAGGTCCATCTAGTGGATGGATGGGGGACAGTGGAGACGGCTGCAGAGAGATGGAAAAAGTAGGAGATGCTGTAGGCCAGAAGGGGTCTCAACAAAGCAACAGTAAGAGCTTTAAAACATGTGACATTGGCCAAAACAAGGCACCAAAAATATAAAACATAAGATAAAAAAGAAATAAGGAAATACAGTTTTAATGCTGGAGCACAAAATGCACTGACTGTTCTCTACTGGTCAGTTAAAGGTGAGTGATTGTTGGGTTTGGAGGCTGCTGGTGAATTAAAAGCTCATATAAATGTCCTCACAGGGTTTTCATGATCCTGCATGATTTAACCCTTTGTAATGCACCAACCAGACATCCTGCTCTTAAGGTAATAAGCGACCTTCATACCCACAGAAGCATCAAATGTCTTTCTTGACCATGAACTCTTCCAGGAAAAACATTTACAGCAAAATATATTAAATATGAAGCAAGATGACATTACATGCTGTCTGACTCATCACTAATAATGATCTAGCAGTCAATCCTCTAATCATATTTACCACTGATAGTCAAGGAAGGAGTGTAAATAATCACATTTACTCAAGTTACTGTAATTTTGTAGTTTTTCATGTGCTTGCACTTTTTTTTCTAATCCAGTACTTTTGGGTCATCCCAGAATTAGGGGACATTTTGGCCATCAAGACCTCTGAGAAACTGATCACTTGTTTTACACATTTCTGATTAAAAAAAATGTGGGAAATAAACCATCAAATAATGTGATTTGTCCAGCTCAGGCCTGAAAGATACCAATCTTATTCAAAGTTGTATTTGTTGTTGGCTTTGCTTGGTTCATCATGTTACCAATACTCAGGAACCTCATACAATAAAACTATTTTATGATATTCACTGGAAAAAAAAACTATAATGCAAAATGAGTAAAACCCAAATAGATGGTGAAGAAACTGTAAAGTCACCTCAACAAGTTTTTTAGGGATCGTGATTACCTCCACCAAGGAGGTTATGTTTTTGCCGGCGTTGGTTTGTCTGTCTTTCTGTCTGTCTGTTTGTGTTCAAGATAACTTGAAAAGTTATGGACGGATTTGGATGAAATTTTCAGGAAATGTGTGGAATGGGATAAGAAAGAAATGATTAGATTTTGGGACTGATCCAGATCACCATCCGGATACAGGAATTGTTGAAAGGATTCTTTAACATTGCCAGATAGGACTTGCATGGAAGGTTTATATCAGTTTTGTCTGCAGCAAGGTTACACAATCTTTGAGGACTGTTGAAAATTAATCAAGCATAACATTCAACCACTAAAACTGATTTTTATGTTAAGAAATGCAAGTAAATGACTACAATTTACATCTTAATCAAAAAATAATTATGTGCTTTAATGTTTTTTATTCTGAAAATCCATAATAACAATTGTAGTTTAGCATTAAAATTAACATTTACAGAAACATACATTTTGATTTTGGTAATAATTATCAGTTATGTTAGTTTGGGGCAGCTGTGGCATAAATCTTACTCTGGGTGGTCTTATAAGTTGAAGCACTGCTGTTTAGAGGTATATATATATATATATATATATATATATATATATATATATATATATATATATATATATATATATATATATATATAGTTGAAACCAGAAGTTTACATTCGCCTTCCAACATTAAATCAGATTAAACTTTTCCTGTTTTTGTTCAATTAGGATTATCAAAATTATTTCTATTTGCTAAATGCCAGAATAATAGCAGAGATAATTTCTTAGACATTTTTTTTATTATTTTCTTGAGAGTCAGAAGATTACATACATTTCATTAGTATTTGGTAGCATTGCCTTAAAACTGTACGGCTTGGGTCAAATGTTTTGGATATGCTCCCACAAGTTTCTCACAATAGTTTACAGGAATTTTGGCCCATTCTTCCTGGCAGAGCTGGTTTAACTGAGCCGAGTTTGTAGGCTGCCTTGCTCTGCACATGCCTTTTCAGCTCTGCCCTAGTGTATGTAAACTTCTGGTTTCAACTGTAGATATATATATATACATATATATATTCACCATGCACATCAGTTCACTTTTTTGTTTATGCACTTTGTACTCTATTTTGAGATACCTTGTATTTGCAGTTATTCCTTTTTCTATTCAGTCATGTCATTATCATTCAAACTCTTGCAATTCTATGTAAAGGAGCAACTGTATAAACCAAACCTTTCATCAAAGCAGTTCACTTTTGAGTTCAGTAGTTATGTAGACTCTCTTTCTGCTCCTGCTGATGTTTCACTTAGAGCATAAATTAGCAAACATGTCAACAAACCTCAAATCAGATTAGATTAGATAGAACTTTATTATTCTCTTTGGAAAACTCCCTCAGGGAAATTAGGATTCCAGCAGCAGTTTGAAAAATTGATAAAAAAGATAAACTGTATAAAAACATAAATGAACAAAAATATAAATAAATATAAAATAAATAAAAATAAAAAACAAAAACAAAAAGGTGTAGATAGTTTCCCTCCAGGCTGCTCAGCATTCACAGACAAGCCTCAGGTCTTAAGTATAATTGAAATAATTAAGTGAACTATTCAACAGTTTTACAAGTTAAATTCAGATAAGTAGTCTAGTATTTCAAGCACAGGCCGTTAGCAATATTTAAAGACAGAGAATCACATAAGCACCATAAAAGGTACAAAAACACCTTAACCCTAAACTCTCATGTTGGTAAACCTGAAACTAGCACCAGCAGCTAGTTAGCATAGCTTAGCTTAGGTTACCTTAGCTTTTCCTTGATGCAGCTTTGGTTAGCTTTAATGGCAAAGTGCTAGCTACCTGGTGGTAACATTTAAAGCAACAACACGGAGGGATTTGTTCTGGTGTTGCTACCCAGAAGTCTGTGCCCTGCTTTGTTAAGGTACAGATATAATAAAGTTGTTAAGCTAGCTTCAGGATGCACACTTCTTTACAAAAGGAGGGTGGCAAAGCTGGCCAACTGTGGTGAGAGGCCAAGAAGCCCTATTCCCTGTCTGAAAGGTTACTGACCTGGAGGAGCAGCTGGATCAGCCAAATCCTACCTGTGTCATTAGGCAGATCAAGCTGAAATGATTGTTCCAGGATTTTTAGCAGCATCCTCTGAAGGACAAAGAGGCAGCTACAAGACTGATTTAGTTTAATTGTGAGAGAAGCAGGACTCCCAAATGTTAACACCGAATGATCATGCAGAACAGGGATGGACAACTTCTGCAACCAAGAAGGCCACATTGATATCATTCTCAGTTTCAGAGGACCAAACATTCAACAACTGAAGTACCTGTAATATAACAAAACATCTTTTTATATTAATTTATATTTATATTTTCAAGCTCAAAACCAAACTTTACACCTACATTTTATGATCTAAAAAAGGATTTCAAGCCTGTCAAAGGTACTTTTGCAGTGCAGTAAACTAGTATACATACTGTTTTAGTTTGTTTAGTTTTATTTACCAATAGGTCCCAGTGCAAAAGCAAATTGATCAGGGTAGCAGTCATAAAAGTCAGATATTATGGCACAACTTCAACAACTTTCATGGTGCTTAGAGAGAAAAATATTCCCTGGCGAAGGCCACAAGCTGAAACGCGTCATTTAATGTTTTTCTTTCCAGGGGCTGTTTTGATGTCTTCAATGTTGCAACCATAGAAATGTGTTAAAAAAGTTCATATAAATATTTATAATTTTTATCTTGAAATGCTTTTGTGTACATGCTGTCATAGTGAAAAATCAGACTAAAACTGCTCACGGCAGATGTTTTCATTAACAGTTATGATTGCAGTTATGAACATTTGAAATTGGCAGCTGGGCCACAATAAGTAAGAGGCAGGGCCCCTGGGCCTCAATTTTCCCACCCCTAGTATAAAGCATTTGGTCAAGTATAGAAAGTGGTCTTTAAAGAAAAACAGGATGTTCTGTCAGTTAGATTCTTTACAGGTAATTAAGAGGCATGCTGTCACACCTTGCTTTAACCAAAACTAAAACATGATTTTAGCTACAGTAGAGCTGGGAAATATATTGATTAAATGGATTAATATGAATTATTTTTGCAGAAGATTTAAAAACTAAAAATTGATTTTTTTTCTTGACTTACTTAAGTGTAAGTTGTTGTCATATTTTAAAATACAAATACTGAAAATGTACAGTTTTCATTGTGTAGGCCTTGACAGGTTTGCTCAAGCAGATGTTTAGGCTTGTATTTGTTTTTTAAATGAGATTAAATACTGATCAGAGTTTCATGTTAATATACTGTGAAAACAGCTCAGAATTTAATGTTCATGGAGACAAACCCGTCTACGTTCAAACTACATTATCAACATTTTATGAAAAAATATCGACATGCTACTTAATATTAGAGGGAAATTCTGTTTAATTTCAGAATATATTTTTTATCACATAAAAGCAAAATTCTTATATTTTTGTGGGACTTGGAGGTTTTTCCTTGAGAGGGAAATAATCAATTGGGTTTTATGAAAAAAAAAAAAGAGGGATTTTATTTTTAGGCCAGCTCGCCCGGCCTGAAGCCACAGCCTTTGTTGTGGACTCTGATCGGTCCAGTCTTTATAATGTTACAGTTTGAAGCTTTGCATGATTGATCTGTTTAATGACAAAGAAGAACCTGGCACATGAAGCTGCTTTGTAACATAAGATAAATTTGACCTAATGAATTGATTTGATAAAAACAAAAACTTTCAAGAACACTGCAGGTTTGAGCTTGTGTAAAAGTAAAGAAAAAAAAACTTCACAAGGTTACAAATAGCACATGAATTTTGTCTTTAATTAAGAAACACAGGGGGCAAAGGGAAGCATCGTTAAAACAGATGTCAGGCTGTCCTGACATGGGCAACATTTCATGTGGTACATTTTTATTCTGTATTCTGCTTTTTTCTGCCAGTCAGAAGTGAAACAGCTCTCAAAGAAAAACATCAGTAAAAGTGCACTTTTTCATATTTCGCAAAACATCAATCAAAAAGCAGTGGCAGTTTCTTGACATTAGGGAACAAGTGTTGTGTGTACTTTTGGAAATCCAGTTCATAAGCAGACATGCAAAAGGCACCCAGCAGGGGGCGCTCACACACTGCTTCATTAACCTGAACCCAGAACACAGAGCGACTCTTTAATAACCAAACCTGCATGAACATGATGACAGCCATCTATATACAACTTATTTAATGTCACATTTGTAGCCTAAGACTTCTTATTGAGTGAATAATAAGACCAGTTTAATAACGTTTAGCAGCTCCAGTCAGCTGCATGTGAACCTTTTAGGAAACTTTTTGTGGGATTTCTGCAGAAATCAAACATGAGGGGTAAACAAAGGGGGAAGTGGAGGCTATACACAAAAACCAGAGGAAAGAAAAAAGCAAGCAAGCATGTGTGATCGCTCTAAAACAGCAGCCTGAAACAAAGTGATGAAAACGAGGAAAAAAAACAAAACATAAAATAAATAAAATGGAGCAACTCTAAGGATATTAGTACAAATATTTAAGCTTAGAAAAATCTGAAAGAAAGATTTGTGAGCCTCAAACTGATTTGCGATTTATTTCGGTGGCATGGCGGTCTAAAGGTGGGCGAGCATGCTTTAACAGAGCCACACGACTGGTCACGGCACCGTCAAGAGGCTTCCACTGCATGATCACATGACCAAAAAACAAATGTCCCAAATACTGCAGAGAGAACAACCCACAAGCCTTCAGATTTGTATAGCTTATTGAGTCGCCACTAAAGCTACAAAACCTGAAAATTAAGTAACATTTTGAGGCAGTTTCCCACCTGAGGAAATGAAAAATCATAAAAACATCAAACTCGGCTCCATTCTGGGCCTTAAAATCGAGCGATCTGTGACAAATAAAAAGGGCTGAGACAGACATACCTAACAAATCTACAAGCATACACACTCATCCTCATTTAAAGAGTTATCTACCTGACTGGCAGATAGTTTATACACATA
Organism: Cetoscarus ocellatus; assembly: GCA_037902135.1. Lineage (NCBI taxonomy): Eukaryota > Metazoa > Chordata > Actinopteri > Labriformes > Labridae > Cetoscarus > Cetoscarus ocellatus. The sequence goes on from JBAMNC010000494.1 coordinate 437,859, forward strand.
CAAAGAACATCCTCAACAACCACACATGAAAATACACCCTTTTTGTTCTTTAAAGTCTCTGTAAAGACATAAAAACACCAATTTTAAGTCCATTGTATAATAGAAGTCTTCGGTATAATATTAACCACTAGATAAAACTGCTACATGAAAAAATAGCTGGAATAATGTAAAATTATCTTTGAAAATAATAAAAAACAAAGCAGTAATCTCTACTTTAGTATGCTGTGGGTGTGCCTGTCACATGAGCTGATGCCCAATCACAGAAAAGATAAACCTCTTTCTACTTTTAAGAAAATCACAAAAAAATTACAAGGTAAATCCATTTTTCTGCTTTGCTAGACCACTCAGATCTACATGTTTGTCCTGCTAAGTGAGGATTTAATCCTAAAATGATGCATAAAAACACATATTCAAGCTTCCAAATGTTTTAGTTTCTAAATATAATTGGAAGTTTTATTTGTATCTTGCATTTGTTATCCAGAATGCTGACCTGGTTGGTGCTGCTAAAATGCCACGTTTTTTGATATTGCTCTTTCAAAATAAAGGTCTCGTATCAATATAAGAAGTGGGGACTTTATTGAGATTTGGAGAAAGTTTAGTAAATTAATGCAGGAATTAAGAAGCTTTAGCAACATTTACAACTAGGGATGCATGGTATTATTAGTATAATGTCAGTAATGGCAGATAATTGCCTCAAAAGACAAATATTGGTTTCTGCAAATATGAAAATTTCTGTCAATATGTACTGCAGATATACAGTATTGACCTTAATTTGGAAGCATACAGGACCAACCAAAGCAAATTAGTGATTTAGTGTTTGTAGCTCTTGTAATGACAGATAAAGGGGTGGTGGTTCGAGTAGGTAGCAACCATGCAAGCACCATTATGAAGGCTCATGCCCTGTACAGCCCGCCCAGGTTGGATTACTGCCTGAGACCCATTTGCTGAGCCCTCCCTGATCGATCTCCTCTTTCCAAAGTTTCTTCAACGTCTCTTTACTATCATTAAAAGCCTAAAGTGCCCCCTTTCTTTGTAAGCAGCTCAACCCTACTAAAACCTCAAGAATGATCAGTACTGGATCTGGTTTTATCCCAACTCTCGGTGAAGCATTTTTCAACCAGATCAAGTCCATCCGTCCTCATCTGTACTGCTCATACCTCAGGGCAAGTTTGAGTCACCAATTGACCTAACAGCATGTTATTGGTCTGTGGGAGCAAACAAGTTCCCAGAGAAAATCCACGCAGGCACAGGGAGACAATGGAAACTCCACACAGAATGACCCTGGTTGATATGGGGGAGTCGAACCAGCAATCTTCTTGCTGTGAGGCAGGCATAGGCACCAAGCTGCTGCACAACAATGCTGCCCAAACTAGACCACTGGTCCCAGGATGCACTGGTGTGCCGTGGGGATTTTTACAACCATAACTTAAACTTTCCGAAAAACTAATATACAAGTGTTTAATTTCCTCTTTTTATCTGAGTAAATTAAGTTAATTATTCTAGGTTTAAATATGTGTTGCCAAATTTATAAAAATCTGACACACGTTTAAATGAGAGCTTCATGAAATAAATATTTCAAGAGTGATACAGTCAAATATCAGAAAAATTTAAAAGGACCATAAAGAGCGTGGCGACAAAGAAGTGTAGCTGTTCTTCATAAAAGGTCACCGTACATTTTGTAAGCCTGTTTGAAATGTGAGTTATTGTGCTGTTTTGTTGTTGTTTTTTAATTTTGTAACAGTGTATTGGCCAGGTTTCTCTAGTAAAAGAAATTTTTAATCACAATGGGACTTCCTGGTTAAATAAAGGTCAAACAAAAAAAAAAAATATTAGGCATTGGTACATAGACATGGACATGAATAGACTGAAGGGACTGTAACATGGATTAAGAGGCTATTTTCATGGATATGAAAGCTGACACTCTGATTGGTTTGATCTATGATATGAGCAAAACACACTTATGTTTGATCAATAAACATAAGCCATTTCTTTTGTGCCCTGTGCCTGACTCTGAGCTAAGAACATGCATCTTGAAAATGGCAAAATATAGGCTGAAACACCCAAAACTGACATGCACCAAGAGGTTAAGACAACTGTCTTCATGCTGTCGAAATAGGGCCCTATGTCTTTGTGAGATTAGAATAACCGTTTTCTTCATCTATATGTGTTTAGAGACAAATTTCAGATATTGCTTTACAGAGACTTTAAAATTCATTTCTTTGAGATCTACTCAATCATAATAAAGGCTGAGGAGGCTACAGATCATATCATACCCATATAAAATAAAGTCTAACACCATGCATATGCACATTATTTCTCAATCTAAGTCACTGAATAACAAAGAAATACCTTTATATATGACAGACAATGTGTGCTGTTTCTTCATGTCTGATGTTAGCACCAAAGTTTCACTCTTTTAAAAAAAAAAATCAGACAAAAACGAGAAAGAAAGCTCTGTGAATGACTTGCTGAAACACAATCAAGCCCAGGCGTGTAACATTTGGCTGTTCTGAATTTGTATTCGTCGACCTGAGTTGTGAACTGAAGCTGCGTGTGACCGTGACCGCCGTGTGCCCTTCTCCCAGAAAAAATGATCAAACAAGCATGCTCGCAGGCTAAAAGAAGTTCCTCTACAGAAGTGAAGAAAGAAGGCCTAAACATCTTCAAGTATTAATACAGTTAGGCCCATAAAAAAGCCCAGGACACACAGTATTAGAACCCAGAATAAACTCTAGGAAAGTAGAAGAGCAGTAATGGTTAGTTCGCATGTTTTCCCCCACAAATATAATATATATATATATTCATATGTATATAAATAAAAATTCAGTGCTGTAAAAACATCTCCAACTCCATAGGATCTGACCCATCGTAGAAGGCCTAATACGTTTAACTCTTACTCTTCTCATGGCTAAAAACTACTGCTGGAAGTATGTAAACTGTTCTGGTTCTCCTGTGTTAAAGTCCTTCATCGAGAGTACAACACTGAGGAAGAGAAGACGTGTTAATATTTCATTTTCTCTCTTTTTGGTTTTACTGCACACAGAGAAACGTATCCTGTCATGTCGGTTTGTTTTTTTTGGTAGCAGCGAAGCACCAAGTTAGCGTCAGCCTCTTTGTCTGAGTGTAAGTCTCTCTGTGTGAGTCAGCTGTGTGTGTGTGTGTGTGTGTGTGTGACATCACTCCAAAGTCTCTGTTTGTGTGTGTGTGTGTAGTTTCTTTGTGTCGTGTGTTTATGCAGAGATCTATGAGGAGCATGGCTGCACGTTGATGCCTAAGGCTGCGTGGGCTTGCAGGTCGATGGCCTGGGCCGGCTGCTGTCCCGGCCGGGCGTTCATCAGTGTCAGGTTTCTGATGCAGCCCCTCATTCCCGATGAAAACTTCCCTCCTGTCATGGCCGCCATATCTGGGGCTCCACCTGTTACAGCAGAAAAGACAACAGAAGCCAAGTTTACACGTGTAAAATATCAACGTATTTGCACATTTGAACTGTCCTATTTTTATTGTATGTGTGCACTTATTATTTCATATTTTATACATCAGTTTTTTATATTCTATGCTATATTTTAGGTTTTTATATTTTATTCATATTTTTGGGTAATGCAGTGGTGGGAAGTCGCAAAATAAGAGTTTGATTGCCCATTAATGACCGCTGTGTTAGTGTGTATATGACAATAAACATCTTGAATCTTGAATCTTGAACAGTCCAAAAATCCTTAGATCTGGGAACTTCAACCTCACCGTTAACATAGTTGCTAAATAAGATGATCTATTAGGACCTGTGTATACATGCCACAACCACGCAAGAGCCCGTATTGTGCATTTGTAAATGGTAAATGGACTTGAGCTACTCAAAGCAGCTCTACAACACAGGTCACATCTACTCATTCACACCCATTAGCTCTCACATTCAAGGTTCTTACTGGCACTTACTTTTTGTCTAGAGCATAGAAGTATCCTGTAAAGAGGAGGCATCATAAACTGGAAAAAGTATAATATGTGCTCTTTGGATAGGCTTGTCCAGGAGTCAAAGTGGACGTCAGAGCAAAGTCCCTGGCAAAGCTCTTGAGATACTGCATTCAGAGCAACAGGCCAAATGCAAAGATGAACAAACCCAAAAAAACATGCCTCTGGCTCTGACTAAGCACTAAGAATGTGCTAAGAAATTCACAAGAACACATTACACAACAAAATCAGCAGCAGTAGCCAACTGATGTAAACATCAAATTTTAACTTGATGGGATGAAAAAGTAAAATCATCTTTTCTATCATTCAGGAGGGAAAAAAAAACAGACTTAGGTTTTTCACGTGGTGGGTAAAAAACCCTTAATGACATTTTGTTTGTTCAGGACTGCATATTTCAGTTCACTCACCAAGGTATATACTTCCTTTGGTGTTGACCATGAGGCTCTTGCCTTTAGACTGACCACGCAGTGCAGCTCCTCCATCGACCTGAATGAATCCATCTTTTCCAGTCCTGAAAAATGAGACATAAGACAAGGCAAACTCATCATCAAGCATCAAACCTGACAGCATGCAAAAAGGAAGAAGAAAAATGATAGTTTCCTTTCTTTTACTGGAGTAAACCAACTAAAACATTGCTATGATTTAGGGTTAGAAGTGGGTTTTCTTTATTTTTGGTAGTAATAATGTTCTTGCACAGGTCATCAAGACTTCATTTTGTGCAAAGAAAGCATTCTTTAAATCTTATTTCAGCATATTTATCAATCAATCTTTATTTGTATAGTGCCAATTCAAGTGTTACAAGTGTCATCTCAAAACACTTTACAATAGAGCAGGCTGAAGCCATACTCCTCATTTTATAGATACACATATATACTGTGTATAAAATACATACACACACACACACACACACACACACACACACACACACACAAAAGCTGGATGAATAATTAGAGTGATGCTAAAGCCACAGGCTCCAAAGTGAAGTCTTACCTGACTGCTGTGACCTTGTGCCATCTGCCATCATTTATGGGCCTCCTGGACAAGATTTCTGCCTCTCCGCTGCCCAGCTGGTAGCTGGTTATAACACAAATCAACATAAAACATTAATATGAGCTGATTATAACAACCCAACTCCCACTTTAACAAAACCTGATGGTCACGTTAAATCACCTGAAAACCAGATGTCCATTACGGATGCCCAGGCTGATGAAGTCGTTTCCTTTACCGTGTTCTCCAAGCTCCTAAAGATGGATGATGTTAGTCAGCAGAGGTTGTGAAAAAAACTGTGATGCAATGCAATCATTCACAGACAGATGGAGCCACTTAAATTTTCCCCAATTTCCTTGGCAGAGTCTTGGCTGGTTCATGACAGGAAACTGTGTCCACCTTAAAGGTCATTATGAGATCCTCAGCCGCTACATTAAAAACATCTTATCCTTCCCACTTATATTTTAGAGGATATAAATGAAAATTTAGCTTTTCATGGAAAATGCCACTATGTATAGAAATTGAGAATAAAAGCAAGTTAAAAAAAAGTCCTTGTTTAGACTCCCAGTTGCTGGAAGCTGGCTGGTAACAGGATGGAAGTTGGCTGGTATTTAGCTGGGAGGGGAAAAATGAAGCGGCTACATCTGTACATTTGTTACAACTCATCATTGTCAGGCCAAAACCTTTTATCTCATAGATTATCTCTTTTTTATTGTATAAAACAGCAACAACCAACTTAGACACAACAACTAACAAGGGGACAAAAATAATAATAATACAGTAAATAAATAGTAAATGTAATGTATGTATATACAGTGCCCAGCATAAATGAGAACACTCCCTATTTGAAATAATGTATTAATCAATATCTAAATGAACAAAAGAACAATTTACAAAGTTTAGACAAAGCTGAGTTTAACATAACATTTTTTTTACCATAAGATAAAAATAAGGGTCATATGATAACTACAATTTAGCTTTGCTCCCACGCCTTTGATTGGGGTGTACTCATTTTTGCATCCTGATCTTAAATTGAGAAAAATACTTCTTTGTGTGCAACTTTAAAAATCTTGTTCATAATCAATGGCCCACATTTGGTGGAGCATTTTGTGGTATAGCATGCCAAACAAAATGTTTATTTTGAAACTAAACTAAAGGTTTTCTGACAAATTTGAAGGGGTGTACTAATTTATGCTGAGCACTGCATATGCATAAACACATGTTGGAAAAAAAAATAAAGTAAAATAAAAATAAAGAAAAGGTAGCTGCCAGCTTATTTTAAAGGCCAATTGTCCATTTAAATACATAGAGTTCTAAATTACTTCTTTCCAGGGAATGAAATTCTTTACAACTGTATGACTAAATATTGTACTTTCCTATTAAAATTAGTTTTTGTACCTCTAAGAAATTATTTTTTGTCTGGCCTTAATGACTAGAACTCTACAAACATTGTTCTTATAGTTGTGACATTAAATCACAAATGCAAAACATTTGACAAATGAAGCCATTACACAAAGCAACATTTTCATTTTAGCACAGATGGCTCTCAAGAAGTTCCACTATACATATCAACCATTCAGATATGTATGGTGGATAATATCTGTAGTAAAACATGCCAAATAAATATAAGTAAATATAAAGTGTCTCGTGCTTGAGTGGATACCTTTTTACTAGCATGCACCTTTCGCAAATTGCGTGCGCCATGGGTCTCCTGAGGAAAATGGAGGGTGTGTTAGAGAAGCAACATGCGTTTATTTAGTGATGTCAGGTAGAGCCGGACTCACAGCCAACATGCCAAACAATGTTAAACATAAGAAAAATGAATTAGACAATGTGATGATGAATGCTGCACATTAGCCAGTCAACCACAGGTATGAAAAATGAAGCACTCCGGAGGAAATTAGAGATCACAAGTTAATTCATAACCTCAGAAAGAATGACTTGTTTTTACAGATGAGATACTGTCATGGGGATTCTTATGACTGATCAAGTGGAGCAGGAATGTTAAAGGGAGGATGAAAAGATGCACAGAGGGAGGTCCAGGTTTTAGATGTGGAATAAGTCAAAGTCCGGTCCTTTAAACAGGAGCATCAGCAGGACCAGGACTTACCACTCCCTGCCATAAGATCAGGCCCTCAGAGGAGCCGGTGTTGATCTCCAGCTCAATCGTCTCTGGTGAGTCATGAGCACTGAAACAGAACGAAAATAATGCATTTGTTATTTCATCATTTTACCCTTTCATTCATGGTGTCCACTACAGTAGACAGATATTTGGAATACATTTTATACCATTTCGGTTGCAGGACCATGTCCAACTACCAGGTGGTTAATTCCCAAACCCTTGTCTTAAGTTTCATAAAAATATTATCTTTACACGTGTTTACCATATCGAGGAATTGCATCATAAATCCAAAACAGCCAATGAAGGGCAAATTGGGTATTACGCCTGTATTCAGATTTCACATAAATCTGTATTTTTTATTTTAAATTTTGGTGTGATTCACATGTGAATAGTTTGATTAAGTAGCAATAATACATGTAATTCAGATTTAGCTTTTATTTACTCTTAATAGATGTTTGTCAAAGACGTGTTTGTGGATCTTTATTAAGTTCCACTAAATAACTATTTATACCGTTGATGCATGGTGTCCACTATAATGGAAAGATGCATTACTCCTTCAAAATATAACACTGAAAAAATGATCATGGTTTTTAACTTGTTTGAAAGTTAAAACAAACATTTTAAAAAAGTTTTCCTTTGTGATTTAATAATTCATGCATGAAAAGGTTGATAATTCACTGCCTGTGGGAATCGAGATCATAGGATGCTGACCTTCTGGGGAAAACGGATTTTGGAAGGGCGATGTATCCGTCATTGTTGAAATGAGCTGCGTACTGATATGGAGAATCTACAAAAAGAGCGAGAGAAGATAATTTATACAAACTTGTGAATTACTGCAAGGCTGACATGAACTTCCATCACCATTAGGTCGCCCTCTAGAGGCAAAAGCTTGGAAAAAGGGGGTCTGTAAGAAAATCTGTTTAACAAAACTGTTCAGCAAATAAGTACATATTAATTCCTTTATGGCATTTAGAAAGGTGTTTCCTGTCCCTTTAATGTTTGTGTTTTTTAACTTTTCTTTCAAATTTGAATTAGTTGGCTTAATTTCTTGTTCCTTTTGCCTCTATAAGATGGACATTCAAGCATGCCTGAAACAAATTCAGTTTCTTCTTGTTTCACAGCAGCAAGTGTCAAGCTACTGTTGCAGTGCTGATCTTATATTTTGCCATGGCGCCCTTTATCTTGCAGGTTTAATTGTGTAAACACTGGCAATAGAGTGGTGCAGGGAAGATGTATTTTTTGCAGGTCAATGCATAAGCTAGCATCGTGCTGGTTGCTCGACTCAAGCCCACTTAAAGCCTGTGGGATTTTCACTGTTTTGGATCATTGCTGATATAAACTCTGAAGTGAACAAAAAAATATGAAACTTCAATGTTCTGGTCTTTGTGATAGCAGATAAGATAATTTATACAAACTTTTGAATTACTGCAAGGCTGACATTAACTTCAATCACCATTAGGTCGCCCTCTAATGGCAAAAGCTTGGAAAAGCTTAACAAACCAACCTACTTTTCAAGATATTTTAACTTTCAATGTAATTGGAAAGAGTGAAAAGCTGATAGTAAGCTACAATGGAACTACAACATGGTGGTTAGATTTAAAAGCAACAACAATATTTCCAATGTGAAACGTCTTATTGTGACCTCTTCTTTGAGAGTTTTCTCATAATCGAGCAACCTGATCAAGTTGTTTCTTATAGCTGTGGGAATAGCGTATGAATAATTGATTGAAAAACAATCAGAAATGCTTGGTGTCAGGCCTCAGCCATTTTTGTAGTCCTTGGTAGCAGCCAGTTAGCAACTGCCATTTTAAACACACAAAAATGTTTTAAGATTCAAAAGCAGGCCACATCAGATACATTTTATCATTTCATTTAAACATTGAAAATCTTATGTGCTTGTCCACCACAAACCTTATTTCAGACACTTATCTGATTGTCATGACATTTTCAGGTAATGTTGGTCATGACACAAAGAAGTGATTCAATTTTGGCGGTGATTTGACTCCTGATGTGAATCCAGGATATTTTTAAAGGATTTGTTAAAATTGCAAAATCGACCAGTTTTCTACATTTTCGACAACAACTTGCCCGAAAATTTTTGGAAATGCCTTGCCTTTGTGTTCTTGGAGAACTTCTAGTTACCTCCGCCAAGGAGGTTATATTCTTGCTGGCATATGTTTGGTTGTCTGTTTGTTAGCAAGATTATGCAAAAATTACTGGATGAATTTTGCTAAAATTTTCAGGAGATGTTGGTAATGGCCCAACTTAGAAATGATTACATTTTGGTGGTGATCCAGATAACCGCCGTTAGCAAACCATTGTTTTTGCTCAGTAACTGTCTAACTAATAATGATATCAACATGATTCTGAGTGCTAGGTGTGGGTTTTCAGGGTCAAGGAATCATATTATGATGGTAACTTTATCATAGAACTATAGCTTATAGATGTAACAGCAATATGTGAGCTACCTTGGTGAAGGTTTGTGCTCTCCGAGCACTTTCTAGTTGCTTATTGTTTTGTTCCAAATATGAACTCACAGAATGATTTAGGCTTTTCTTCAATTTCATGCATACAAGACATAGAATACAGAAATCCTTAATTACCCAAAATATGTCTTCTAGTGTTGCAATTTCATGAAGAAAAACCAAATGTAAACTTTTCTGACATTTCACAGATATCAAACCAAACTCACCAGAGCTCCACATCATGCACAAAAACCACATGAAGACAAAAATGCTTGAAAAACATCCCAGCTGACCTTAACACCTCCACACTGAGCACAGTTTGAGTTAGTCACAGCCCAGATGAGTCAGGCAGGTCTTATTATCTTAACTTTGACACTTAAAGACAGAAAAACGAGCTGCTGGAGTGTTTCCTTGTAGTAGAGACAAGCATTCCTAAAGATGATGATGACAGGACCTCACGTTAGGAATAGATGTCTTACAGGCATTGACATGACGATAGAGAAAAACAAAAACAAGGGGATTCCACATTTCATTTGGGTGAAAGAAAAAAAAATACAGCTTATCAACCTCTTAGAAGATGCAGAATTCCCCTCTCCCAACTTTCCATTGGGGACTCACAGATGAGTACAGACATGTGTTTTTTGTTTATGGCTGAACATGTGTTAGGCCGAGTTTCGAAGGAACGTGGTGGGGCCCCTCCGGCTCAGACGGGCCCCTGTTAGTGACGTTCATGTCAGGCAGACTGAATATTGAGATACTGTACCATTCGCCTCGCTAGCATCCAAAGCCATCAGGGCTGCGGGGGAGGAGGAGACCTGGCCTGTGTGTGCATCCATGAGAGGGCAATGGTAAGACATACACAGTCGCTGAAGATTAACCCCCCCAGTGTGACGCTAGGAGAAGGAACTTTGATTGAACAAGGGTTTCAGACCGTGGAGAACGAGAGTCTTATGAGAGTCAAATATCTAACTGTAGGATGAGGGGGTATGCTCTGCAGGGGGGATGTGGAGGGGTCACAGGAGTGGCTTTAGTCCTTTTGAGGCCCCAGGGAAAGAAAATCTCATTTTGTCCCACCAATAAAGCATTACCAAAAAAAGAAAAAAAATGGCTCTCTTGATACCTGGCTAAACATTTCAGTCATTAACTTTTACTTTTAAATAAACTGACATTTACGAATTCAGTCAGCTATCAGTAATACAAACTATTGATTTTAATTCATTATTTAAGCATTAGCCTTCTCAAAATGTTTAATGATTCAACACTAAAAGTAAAAATATTAAAGAAATAGTTTGCTTTTTCTAAAAAATTCCAGCTTGAGTTGTTGAGCTGTTGTTTTCAAACATTTATATATCACTTTTACTTTGCTGTATGCAAAATTTATGTCAGAGAATTTGATGAAAGTACGTTTAAACTGATAGAAATGATGGCCATATTCAACTATCCTGACTGGAGGCCCACATCCAAAGTTGTGTGTGTGAGCTTGATTCTGTTTTTTCTGTATTGCAATTATTAAATACGTCTGTAACACTGTCTAAAAAATGAGGATAATCATCTTCATGAGATACTGAGTGGGTCGACTCACTTTCTTCTTCACAGTTCAGGCCCGAGTGGTTTGGCGTGCACACACACTGTCCGTCGACGCAGCTGCCTCCGTTCTGACAGTGAAGGTCGCTCTGGCACACGTCTCTCACCACCTCACAGTGCTCACCTGTAGGGTCACCAGACAGATTCAGTGGAGGGTTAAACATCTGTGATCCAGGTCACAACAAAGACTGGGCTTCTTCTAAAGTTTATGGGGTTCATAAGAGAGAAATGTATGTAAAATAAGCCCTTTTTATCAGTTTAATTAAACAATATACAAATATTTTCTACAAGGGGCAGATCCTTAACGTTTACAGCCTGATGCACTTATAAACTTTCTCTAAACTGATGAGCATGCTTTCTAGTTGGGACACTCTCAGCTAAAAAAACTGTCCGGTCAAAGATAGTAAAGTGATAAATGAAGTGAAAATGAACATTCAGGCCTGGTAATATGTACCAAAAAAATATCATTTAATTTCTTTTGGGTAAATGATATGACACAGTGTGTTCTTTTTTTTTTAGTTAAGAAATAAAACATTATTGTCAAAATATCAGAATAAAACACTCCTGTGTGATTCTACTCACAATTAAACTCTATTCATACCTGTTTAATAACACAGCAACAAAAACAAACATCTGAAGATCAAATTGCAGGCAAACTTAAATCATTGTTTGGACCAACAAAAGCATATATCGAAATTGACAAAATTTTCTATACTCTTTAATATCTCCTGTTTGGAAAGGATAAATGTCCATTATTTGCATGATTGATGGTATCATAGAAGTACAGAAACCCCATGAAAAAAATATAACTTCAGTCATAACAGACAGAGTTATGCCTTAGCAAAATGCCATCTAAATATTGGTGAACTTTTGAAAAGAGCAGGACAACCTCTCTCCTAACATGTTTGACCAACTTTTCCAAATGTTGGCTGAATATTTCAGACAAAGATAAAGTTAGACTTAAAAAACTGTATTTATATAGACTGGGGAGCTAAATAATTGGTTATTAATTGATCACTCCTTTTCAGACATGTAGCTTTTTTTCTGTTTGTACTTTTATTTTGCATTTTGTTATATGTTTAAAATAAACTTATCATCCATTCATTCATATTAGTGCAACTAAAACACTGAGCTGGAGTTTGTTTGCAAGGTTTGATAAGTAAACATCACATTTCAACTTGTACTTTTTGACTCCATCAAATTTGGACTTTTTTTAAAAGTGGCAAATTTAGACTCCAGATTGGCCACAGGGCTGGCACCACCAAGTTTTGTGCCAAATTTGGATTTTTTTTTCTCTCTCAAAAACAGTTGATTCTGCCTCAAGTTTGGCAAAAGTGCAAGCAATATTTAGAAATTACAAAAAATGAATGATTTTGATTGCAGTTTGACAACAGGACTGGCATCATCATGTTTTTATGGCCAAACTGGGAATTTTTCAAAAAAGGACGATTTTGCCTCTGGTTTGGCCACACGTCTGGCATCTTTGGTTTTTATGGCCAAATTTGGAGTTGTTTCTGTTTTTTGCTTTTCAAAAATGGCCGATTTTGCCTCTAGTTTGGAGACAGGGCCGGCATCACTGCATTTTGAGCCAAATTTTGAATTTTTACAGAATTGATGATTTTGACTCCAGTTTGGCCACAGGGCCTGTATCATCATTTTTATGGCCAAATTTGGATTTGTCTTTCAAAAATGGCTGATTTTGCCTCTAGTTTGGCAAAAAGACGGCATCATTGTGTTTTGGGCCAAACTTTGAGTTTTTTCAAAAATCGCAGGTTTTGACTCCAGTTTGGAGTCACTATTGCTATTTTTGTTGCAGGCAAGTATTAAAATCCTATTGAATTTACTAATTATTAAAATGTTCCTTAGATAAGATAAAATAAATACAGTGATAAATCCCCAATTATACTTTACATTTAAAATACACTTTTTGTGGACAATAAGCATATTACTGTCAGTGGGTATTTCTGTAAACAATCTTTATTCTGAGCCCATTACCTTTAAAAATCACCATTAACATAAACTTTGGAATTATTAACAATTTTTTCTCACTATATCTTCTTTAAAAATATATCAATACACCTTAAAACTTCACATTTTACCCTAGAATGAACACAAGATTTCATTTGCAAAGGAGATACACGCAGTAAAGTACGTTTGTGTTTTCTGAAATTCAGCACAGGTCTGATTTATGCTACGACTTTTCCAGAGTTAGGAAGATTCGGATCCAGAGCACTAACCTTCAAATCCATCCTTACAGAGACACTGGTATTCATATTCAACACTTGACATGCAGTGTCCACCGTTCAAACAGGGCCGACGGTCACACGGGCTGCTGTCCACACATTTGCTGATTGATCTGCTCTCCGTGAAGCTGTAGGACAGATCCACCTTCTTGTTGTTGATGGAAACCTGAACATGTGGCACACAGATGAGTTTAAGCGACCACATGCAGGAACATACTTGAATGGTTTTACTTCCTATTTTAGCCTGAAGAGAGCTCACCTCTCCTATACACCCCTCAAACATTCTGCTGATATTTGCAGGTTTAGGCAGGATTTCCATGTTGGGGACTCCTCCCAGGTACATGGCTGTGAGGATGTTCAGGCCCTGGGCTCTTCCTGGAGAGGTCTTTCTCTCCACTGGGCCTTGATCGACCCTCAGGTGGCCGGCCCTCTTGTTCCGCTCAGCTACAACTTTGTGCCACTGGCCCAGAGATACCGGCTCTGGATTGCGAAGGATGGCTTGGCCTAAGGACGAAAAAGAAACATCTCTTAAACAAGCATAAAGAGTGGGTCCAGTTCCTCCAATCAAGATGATCCTAGTAAGGATTTGTGGTAATATAGAGTATAATATAGGAAATTCTCTGCTGCCTCTGTAGCTAAATGTGCTTGTTTTAGGTTGGCATAAGAAGTTAATCAGCCTCCAGAAAGACACTGAAGGAGTCCCTTTGAATTTTGAATTCTTCCTGACTGCCAGCAGGGGGCGACTCCACTAGTTAAGAACTTGTTTCGTAAAAGCAGATGAGGAAAGGACCCATGTCTAGCTAAACTAATTATTTATGAGGACTTTTTCTTGATGGGCTCATAGTAACGGCTAGTTTCAATTACTTAATAAACCCATTATCTATACAGCTATGCTGCTTTTGAATTTTGTTTGTTAAAAGTTCTGTCTTTATGAACCAAAATTAGCATCTCAATCAGCATAATCATCTCTAAGTAATAATCACCATTTGCACTATAAGTATTCAGTACATATTCAGCTGTCCTGTGCAATACATTTCCACGTACAAATAGAAATATGTTTTTTATTCTTAATATTTATCCCACTATTTCATATTGTACATAGAGTTTCGCTTTCGAATTGCACTGTCTGGTAGAATTTTATTTTACCTTGTATATATCTTGTACATATACTTCTTACAACCATTTTATACTTATAACTATTTTTTATTTAACTATCTATCTATTGCACTAAAAAAAGGAGAAGCTCTCCAATCTCGTTGTACATTCTGTATAATGACAATAAAGGGCATACTGATTCTGAGCATTACTGATACTACTTTCTGATAATTTTTAGCACTACTATTTCCTCTATACTGTTTTGCTCACATCAGAATATGAACACATTTGCCCCTCAAGACACCATGATAGCTACAACCACTTCTTATATGAAAAACCTGATTTTATAAAACAAAAGGAAAATACATGGCTGCCTTCCTTGTAAAGACTCTGGTTGCTTTACCTGTTCCCAGCTCATATCTGAACTCAACATGTCCGTCCACCATGGAGATGGCCACAAAGTCCTCCACTTTCCCTTTGTTTCCTCCGCAGAAGAACATCATGCCGTCTCTCTCAATGGGCTTGAACTCCAGCTCCACTCGCAGGTCATCGTGGATGTTAGTTAGTGGGGGATAGGCGATGTATGACTCCTCGCCATCAAACAGTGGAGTGGTCACCAGCTCCCCTGGTGAGAGTTAGCCAGAAGGATGACGTGTGAGCCTCTTTATTCAAATGTGTCATCAATCAATCAATCAATCAATAGAACTTTATTTGAATAGCACTTTTCATACAAAATCTTGTCGTACAAAGTGCTTTACATAAAAATAAATAAAAATGATAAAAAAAAAATTAAATTAATTAAAAGTAGAAGATTGAATACAATGAAAATACAAGACCCTACCCACCCTCGCTATCCACATACAGCACACACACTCATACACACACACAAAGACATAAAGAGGAAGTTCTAACAGAAAGCAGAATTAAAGGACTGAGGAAACGCTATCTTGAATTAAAAATGAGGAAACACTAAAATGACAATAAATAAGTAACTAAATAATAAAATAAAATCATGATAATAAATTAGATTTAAAAAATACTATAGGGAAAAATACATGAATAAATAAATAAAATAAAATTTAAAATAAGGTGGTAAAATGAGATAGCCAAACACCAAATGCGTAACAAAATCTGCTAAAGCAGGATGATGAAAAAAAAAATCGATTTACATAGAATAAAATTCTGATATAATAAACCTGAACTGAAACAGAGAAATCAAACAGAGAGGTCAGTTCTTCTCTTACCTTCCATGCATTTGTTTCCAAACTTGCCAAGATGACAGCGGCAGTCGTAGCCCAGGCCGTTGGGGCGGTTGATGCAAGTGGCGTCTGGTCCGCAGGCCTCTGTGGGTTGATGAATTAACAGTTACAAACTTGCATCTTTCCACATGCATGGATTTGACCAAGGTTTGTTACCTCTGCCAAGGAGGTTATGGTTTTGCTGGCGTATTTAGTTGGTTTGTTTGTTAGATAGATTATGGGAAAACTACTTGATGGATTTACATGAAATTTTTTTTTACCAGAGGTGTGGTTTGGTTCAAGAAAGAAGACATTAAATTTGGTGGTGATACAGATGTTGGTCTGGATGCAAAAAAAATTCCCAAGTTTCAAAAATCCCATAAGTTAACACTGGGCAAAGTTTTAAAAAAAATCATATCTTTGCCATTTCTGAACAGATTCTCTTCCAATTTGACAGGATAATATGGGGTCCATGTCTCTATCATCAAGGTAAATTTCAACTGGATCTAATCCAGACTGAAGTCACAAACAGGATATTAACCTCCATGTATGTGCTGAGTTTGCTGGATCCCGGCTCTATTCTGGATCTGGTGATCCAGAATTATAACTTTTACAGTGGTTGTGGAAAAGCCACTGCTGGAACTGAGCTCTTTGGTGGAGGTCTGTGCTCTCTGAGTGCTTTTCTGGTCTGTTTATGTGTCTGAACTGGCGGAGGCTGTACCTGAGTGGCAGTGCAAAGATGGGTGATGCTGACAGTTGCTGCCTGTGAATCCTCGGAGACAGCTGCACTTGTACAAGCTCGCCTCGGAGTCCTCACACCTTCCTCCATTCTGAAACAAAAGAAGAAGAAAGTATGAAGTTAAACAAGGAAAGGATGCTTCAGAACACGAGGTGGATGGCTGATACGGACCTGACATGGCTGATCTTTGCAGGTGGGGCAGTTTGTGACTCCAGTGGAGCTGCGGTCCAGATCTTTGAAGATGACTTCCTCTCCTTGGATGACCAGCTGACGGATACAGCCTGTAATGAAGAATCACCAAATCAAAACACATCTACAGGAGCATATTTATCCTCTATTCTCTTGTGTAAACGGAAATGTATCTTACCGACAAATCCAGTCTTAATGCCGGCTGTTTTGGCGATGTTGGTGTAGTTGGGGTATCCACCCACGTGGAGCTCCTCATTGAGATCCAGGCCCTGGAATTTGCCCTAAAGAGAAAATGTGGAATACATTAACTAGTAAATAAATTGAATGCAGATGCAGTCTGCTGGTTTGGGGACTTTCTGTTGATCTGGGAAACAGTGAAAACTTTTTAAGACACATTTAAGGGACAGATGGCAAAAACAAGTGTTGGAAATGTGTCACAGATTAAAGACTGTGGCTAAGTTAATCATTTATTAATGAATGAAATAGTACATATTCAGTATATATATGAGGCCATTTACTTTAGCCTTTCAAAAAAGAATTAAGAAAAGAATTAAAAAATGGTCAATAAAGGTCACCAAACTTAATCATACAGAATAGACTGACGACTCAGGGGCTTGTTATAAACCTTGATGCTCCATGGTTTACAGTTTCTAAAGATTTATGTCATTGATTTGATGTAAGCACATAGAAAAAAAACTGTTATTGATACAAGGTGTGAAAGTGGCTGCAACAACTTTAACTTCTTGCAGCAAAAAATGCATATATTTCTCTAAAAAAACTGTTTACAAGATGCTGAATCTGAAGCTTAAAGGACAGAAAACTACCAAATACGAATCCAAAGTATTTATAAAACAATGCACACTCAGTCACAACCCATGAGAAGTAAAATATATGACAGGTTTAGAGGCTTTTCCTTGATAATACAAACATCACAAGTTTTTTTTTATAATTATTCAAAATCAGTTAAACTCAGAAAAAGTCTCCTGTGCTGTGTTGAAGGGATATCTGGAATCTTTGTTTCATACATGGTCGTAATTAACTAAAATGACATGCACTCTTAGAGTAACCAAATATTCTTTTATGTATTTATTTATGTATCAACACATTTCTGGTGTTATACTTATATATATATATGTATATTTTTCATAGCCAGTGCATGCTTCTGCTGATCTGTTGTTAGTGACTTGACAACATGATTTTTCAAATGCTGCTATGACGTTCACAGCAAAAACTCAAGTCTAAGTTTACTCAGCTAATTTCAATTCTAAAAGTCTCACAGCACTTACTGTAAGCCACAATTGCCTGATATGTCCAGCTACACATCTTATTTCAGCATTTTAAAACAAAAAATAACCCTTTGACTGCTTGTAGTGAGTTAAAATATCTGCCAATGCGGTAAGACAAACTTTACTTGTAGGATGTCTTGGAAGTAAGATGTGCTATCTTAAGTGGTTTCTTTACCTGATTTTAAGACCCTCAGGGAATAAAAATTTTGCTTGTTTCATTGGCAGATATTTTCTGATTATTACAAGCTATTCTCTGCTTTATTTTTGTTTTTTATTCCTTGTAATAAGATGTCCATCTGAACTTGTCAAATGAAATTGAAATTTTAGTAAGTATTGGGGATATTTTTGACTTGAAATTAGACAAAGTTGCTGAGATCTGAGTTTTTGCAGTGTTGTCTTTTCCCTTTTCTTTTGTCATTATAGGACCTGGTAAGCTGTGAAATTGAACTGCCTCTTTGAAATAAATAAAGCTGCCATAATTAATATATGATTAATGTTTATTACACAATTTCCTTCCGTTATTTTCAAGTTAGAAGCTACATCCATTCAAACATTTTAGACTTTCAGTTAATCCCAATTTCATTTGAATTTTATGATCTTTTTAACCAAAAACCTGATTCCAAATGATTGGTCTCTGAATTTGTTGATTTCTTTACAGCACACGATCCAATCTCAACTCTAAATTTTAAGGAAACCTGGGAAAAAAATCTCAGCTTAACTATTGATAATTATACCTGGGAAAACTGTCTTAAAAATGTTTACTCTTGTTCTATAAACTCTAGACACCAATTAATTCAATTTAAAACACTGCACAGGATTCACTATTCCTGCACCAAGCTGAACTCTTTTTACCCATCCTTCTCTCCTATCTGCCCGAAGTGTCTGTTTATCCTGCTTTATATTATCTTCTGTGTAAAATGTATTGTTTTTATTACCTTTTTGAAACATATGTGCCCTTTCAGATGGGGTTGTTTATTTGTAAAATTAGAAAACAAGAAATAAAAAAATTAAAAAATGTATATTTATTACACAACTTCAAGACTGAACCACATTACTAAATTAGTTAAGGAATAAATGTCTTTCTTACTGTCTTATTTTTGAGTATTGTGTATATAAATAGAGGTCTGACTCAAAAAATACTGCCTGTTCTTTCAGGTAGGTAAATAACCTTGTAAGCATTTTCCCTTGGCAGCTGAGTTTGTTAATCTACCTGTGAGGTGATGAGAGGGGCAGGACTCAAGATGATGAAGCCTGTTTGGGCTTAAGAGCTACTTTTATGTAGACAGAAATACCTGTGAGCTGCCGTTGATGGGCTCCCCTCCATCCACAATGATGTAGCCCTGGGTGTGGTTGCGAGAAAGCTCCACGGTGTGAAACTCGCCCAGTTTGATGGGGTTAGGGTCCCGTATGGTGGCCATGCCGGAGCCAACGTCAAACCTAAAGCAGCACGACAGATGACTGTCAAGAGCATTATCAGGTTTCTTTCATCACTAAGAGCTTTAAGGATGTCAAATTCAGACCTGAACTCCAGTCGGCCACCAACAAGTCCCAGAGAGATGAAGTCTGCACCGGTGCTTCTCCTCTGGCCGTTGTAGAGGATCATACCTTTGCCACAGAAACAGGATCAATCAGGACCAAAATTATACAGCATGATCTACAAAATATCCATCTTAATGAGTCAATAACTGTGAAAATTTGATTCAAGCACGTGCTATCTTTCAGTGATTGTAATGGAAATCATGTTTATTCAAAAACTTTCTAAATTTAACTTTGCCCCTGTATTAATTCCACTAATGCAGGATTTGACTAAAAAAATCCAGACTATTACGTGAATGACTCCTTAAGATGGATATTTTCCTTGCCATATTTGTTGATACACATAAAGATGGATGGGAAAGCAGCATGCTATGGTGAGGCAACTTTTAAGCCAACCAAAGCTATCTGAGAATCTCTGGGCTGCCATTCTAGTAGTCATTATTTTTCTGTCTCCACATGCTGGGAAATCATGCTGTGAAGGAGCCACAAAGACTCATGGGACAATGGGAAACATGCCCTCTTGCAGGTCTATTTATATGATCCCTGACGGCTGAGAAAGGAGGGATAAAGAGAGGAAGGAGAGTGCAAAAATATGGAGCACAGAGTTTTATGTAATGTAATGGAGATGCTTGTGTCTCACATTTAAGCAGCTGGAAATAAGCTCATTTTTTAAATACTTTTAACCTCAATAAATCTATTATTCTCCAGGTAATTACGTGAAGAACCCATGTAAGTGCATGTAAATTCAATTTGAGTTCATTATTTATCTATTTTTTTTGACAATAAGTGTTATATGGTGTTTAATTTTTAAGATCTTTTGTTCTGTAGGAAGTGAGGAAGTGTGAAAAATAAACTTGGATGTCTAAACTGATAATAAACCATACTAAAATCCTAACATTTTAGGAAATATAGATTAAGCATGCGCCATCCTGCAGCTCTAACAGCCTTGAATCAGCCCTGAGCTGGATGCATGATGTGAAAGTTTGATGGAGCTGAAAAGCAACATCACTCTTGAGTTCCTGTGGTTCTCAAGCACTGAGACTCACCAGCGTACAATATGAGACCTTCCCACCAAAGGAAGAGGTGAGGAAGAGAGGGAGGGGACAAGAGTGAATTTAAACATGAGGAAATAGGACAAACATAACACAACATAACACAACATAACATAACATAACACAAACATCAGAAACACTACCTAGCTGCAAACTTTAACCAGGAAATGGTGCATTAATACTCCTTAAAAAGTTGCATAATTGAACTGCTAAGCTAAGGTGTGCTTCCTTACCATCAACATTATCCGGTCTGAAGTTGATCTTAACGCTGAAGGTCTTGTAGGCGTTTTTGATGGTGGGCAGGGTGAGGTAGGACAGAGGCTCCTGGGTGAAGTACGGCATCACTCTCTCTGAAAATGAGCGCAGAATATTCAGGTGACTCTGCATGCTAACAAGTGAGAATTTGATTTTTGGATTCACGAGAAACATGTCCCCAAAAGCTACAGTTAACATTCATGCAGAAACTTTAGTATAAGTTTATTTACCACATCTCGTACCACTAATACAACATCAAACGAGAAAGCCTCCAGGAGTACAAACCTCCGCCAAGGCATTTCTGACATTCTTAGTCGAGTACTTACTGAAAATGTGAAAGACTGCATATTGTGCAATATACAAAACCCCCTGAACCCTCATCCGGATACAGAAAACCATAAGAATCAACTGACTTCTCCCTTATGCCATGACCAACACTCCTAGAATATGTCGTCCAAATCTGCGGAGAACTTTCTGAGCAGGGAAAATGCCCTATCTTGCAATGTCCTTCCTGGATCCGCATCCAGATTCACACAGCGCCAAAAATTAATCACCTCCTCCTCGTGCCATGTCCAACATTCCCTGAAAATGTTATCAGAATCCATGGAGAACTTTTGAGTTTTCCTGCTCACCGCCAGACACACCAACTAACAAACAAAAACACAATCTTCTTGGCAGAAGTAAAAACAGTATTGTGCTTTACCCTGTTTTTCTTCATAGAGAAGGAATCTAGGATAAAAACACACTTAAATTTCAGAATCATTTAGAGATGATTGTGAGATTCTCAAATTTTGTTGTCCCAAAATGATCCAATGAAAATACACATTTATTTTGAATACATTTCATGCCTGATAAGAGCTCATTCAATGCTTATTTGCATCCTTCCTCCATTCTTCAGACCTACCATGAACTTCAAGTGTTGTAAAGGCTTCGACTTTTCCTTGTTTGTTGGAGGCGGTGCACACGTATGTCCCAGAATCGTCGTGGGTGACACGAGGAACATTCAGCACGTTGATGTCCTGGTAACACTTGGAAGGAAGCTCTGCGTTCAACTGGAGACAGAACAAGAACCAGGGATGATATCAGTTTAATGCTTACATCAAGTGTAATTACTGTAATTTCTTTTGCATCTCACAATTATGTAGAAGAACGGTAAGCATGTAGACGCTAGATGTTAAGTGAATGGATGATGATATCTCTGTGTCTAAGATCACAGCTCTTTTCAAGCCTTTTAGGGGAAAGGATGAAAAATCACTAATTCAAAGGTAACTGGTTTAAAACAACACAGAACAACAACACAGAAAATTAGCTTGAAATGCACAAGAACTGCAAATGGACGATAGAATCTATGTTCAGAACAATAATTCGAATTCGATAAGCTGTAAAGGGGTCAATTCAGAAGTTCTTTGACGCTTGGCAACCTTTCTTAGCTCACTTTGAAACTATAAATGTGGATGACATTAAATCTTAGGGTGTAGTGTGCAAGTATAGTGCACATGTATAGGTTTTTCTGTATGTGTATGGGTGTGTGTGCTTATGTTGATGGTATACATTCACATATCTTTTTTTCCCAACTTTCTGGCCATTATTATTTGTTTGTTTCTTCTCTGAAGTTTTTTTTTCTGGGGCAGGGGGGTTGAAAAACATGTTTATGTTGTTCATGTAAATGCATATGTGTTATTACTGTTGAAACTATTAATAAAGAAGATCTCGATAAAAAAAAATCAATCTGTTTTGCATCATGAGGAATCATAGGATTAATCGACAAACTATGGCATCAGCCTTTTCATGCTGGTAGGTTTGGTCCTGTTTGACACTTAACCTAACTAACTTGTGGTAGCAGTTGAGATGTACATAGAAAATAAAAGTCTGCTGCAGTCCAAAGATATACCCAAAAAATTTGAAGTCTTCCTTTTAAAACAAGGATAAAAATACAGATGTTTTTTTTTCTTTTTTTTTTTTACCTTGGACCATTTGATCTCAGGCACAGGGTAACCTGAGGCCACACAGGGCAGCACTGCATCAGACCCGACTGTCACCTCTTTGGTTTCAGGCAGCGCAGCGATTTGAGGCAGGGCTGTGACAAAAGGATTTTAATGAAGAAGGAGAGGTTCATTATCAATACATATTTCTGCTTACACATGTTTAAAAGTGTGTGACTGAAGTGAAATGATTAACTGAAGCATTTTTCTGTCTAAACTTACACTGGACGTTGAGGACGACCTGGGACTGCACTGAGCCCACATCATTGGTCGCCGTGCAGCGGTACTGTCCTGCATCAGCCTCCGTCACCTGCTCGATCTTCAGCATGCCCCCCTTCACTATGATGTGCGAGGGCAGAGACCCACCAACTTTACTCCATTTGACCGTGGGCTCCGGATCGCCAACAGCCTGGCACTCAAACTCCACGGAGTTCCCGATCATCACGGTCTGCACTGATGTGCGCACGTTTATCATCACCTTTGGAAGAGCTGAAGAAGGAAAAAGAGGTTTTTATATTTGTTTTACTTAATGAAGCGGCATACTTTAACATGACGGCAGTTAACACAGACCTTGAATGGTCAGCCTGGCAGAGTCCTGGGCCTGCCCGTAAACACCGCTCGCTCTGCAGATGTAAACGCCTTCATTGCTCTGCTCGAGGTTCTCAATCCTGAGGGGAGACATGATATTTCACACATATCCATCATTCATCTCACTTAATTCACACTTAAAAGAATGTTAACAAGGATGTTTACCATGAAAGCAGTAAAAAAAATCTATAAATTCACCCTACAAACAGATCAGTGCAGTCAGGAATAGGTTACTACGTGACACAGTAAATCCAAACTGCTCTCCAGAAGACATTAGCAGCTTGCTATTAATGGACGAAACCATGACTGTAACTTAATAACACTTTTCTTCGTCAAGAAGGACATTCTAGTTTATTTTGAGTCAACGCTCTAGCTACTCCTCATACATCTGCGTCAGATGCCTAGCTGAAAATAAGTCTCAGCTGAATTAATTAATACTCTTCAATGTTGTCCAAAAAGTAGAGTGGAGCTAGAAAAGTGTTAAGATCATTTTGTGACTCTTTGTTGGAGGATTTAGGGTCAATAATAAACTGGTAAGTATAGAGATCAACTACAAAGCCGCTTACTTTGTTAAATATAAACAAATGTCCAACAGTTTTGCCCTGGGATTTGCTCAAGAGATAATTTTGTTTTTCAGACTGACTGAAAATCGTACTGCAAACACAACCTGCTGTATTTTTGTAGACCAACACAGAAGTTAGCATCAAGTTGGATAAATCATTAAGCTCTCATGATGTTTTATTTCAATGAGTTTTTATAATAAATGCTGAAAATAAAATCTGAAGCAAAAAAAAGGAGATTAGGACAGATTTCGTCATCGAGGTGATCTGCTCAAAACCAGTACTTCCACAGATACATCCACCTGTGATGTTTTTGCCAGCATATGTTTGTTTGTTTGTTTGTTTGTTAGCAAGATTACGGGAAAACTGCTGGATGGATTTACATGTAAATTTTACCACAGGTGTGGTTTTGTCCAAGGAAGAAGCCATTAAATTCACAAAACTTAAAAAAAAATCCCATAGGGCAGAATTTTAGAAAATCATATCTCTGCCATTTCTTAACAGATTCACTTCCAGTTTCACAGGACAATATGGGGTCCATGTCTCTATCATCAAAGTAAATTTCCTCTGGATCTGATCCAGATTGATGTCACAAAAAACATTGAACTTTATAATGGGAAATTACACTGACAACATTCAGTAATTCATATGAAATCATATTTATTTTATTTTATTTTATCCATCTGCGTAGCTTGACTGCTCGGACTTGCTCTCAAGCTCTTAATTTTCCTTCCCACCAAAAGGTGTAGTGGATTAATTAGTTACCATGCCAGCAGGGGACTTTCAGCTAATTCTGTTCCTCAATGTCAATTTAGGCAGCTGATGAAAACAGAGTGAGTGCTGGTAAGTGTCTCTTCATTTTGGGTTTAGAAAGAAAAAAGGTTGAGGACCACTGATTTACCAGAAGTTCTAAAATGCCAATTCATTTCTGTGTTTTTTTTACTCATCACTGCAGTGGTTTGTTATAAGTTTACCTGAGTACTCCGTCCTTAACGTGGTGGTTTGGTGGCAGAGCTCCTCCCTCTTTCAGCCACTCGATCTTGGTTTCAATACCTCCTGCTGCTGAGCATGTGAACTCCACAGCACTGCCCTGAGCTTTGACTTCAACCTGAGGGGAGACTCGCACTGCCAACGGGGCTAGAAAAGCAAAAGAGAGACGTGATTTAGTTCATGTAACTATTGAAACATCAGGGACCATATAAAGTCAGTGATTTTCTTAAATGTTAGCTGGAGGAGAAAGGACATATTTAAATTATTTTATTACAGAAACAAGTAAAGATCATCCAACTTACATCTGACTGTGACTTTAGCGATCACTTCACTGTTGCCCACTTTGTTGCTGGCCACGCACTTGTAGCTCCCGGCATCCTCAGCAGTAGCAAGGTTGATCTGAAGGTCCCCTCCATCGACCTCAGCCCTTGGGGGAAGACTTCCATCCAGTTTGGTCCAAGTGTAGGACAGAGGTGGTGTGCCATGAGCAAGACACTGCAGCCTGATCACCTCCCCAACACGTACGGCCACATCATCGGGTACAGAGGTGGCATACGGGAGAGCTGGAGACGAGAGAAAAACAAGTTGTATGAAGGGAGATGATAAGGAAGAATGCCTACTCAGCGTTTTTTAGTTTAACTGTTCATATGAAAATGCAAACAGAAAAACGACACCCTGAATCAAATGACCAAAACAGTAAGACCCTCCTCTTACTCTCTACATCGAGCATGATGGTGACCTCAGTGGTGCCCATGTTGTTGGTGGCGCTGCAGATGTATTCTCCAGAGTCTTGGCGGCCCACGCTTGGTATGACCAGAGTGTTGTCTATGATCTTGTGCCTCCAAGGGAGAGGAGACCGCAGCTTGGACCATGAGATAGTTGGAGATGGGAAACCTAAAAATTGGCAAAGAAGGCAAGACGTTCAGGTCTTGGTTGCTTTTTAGATGTAGATTTTAATAAGCAAACAGAGAAATATGACATTATTTCATCATTTTCTATCTCAAGAGCTGGACTAGGAGCTTTAAACTGTCTTTGGTATGGTAAAGTGAAGCCAAAGGGCAAAAAAGACATCAACATATACAAGGTGTGTCAGAAAAGTTCCAGGACTGGTGTCACAAAAGATTTATTTAGAATCCAAACTACAAACTACAAGTTTTCCCCTTCGAAGTAATCCCCCTGGGGTCTAATGCACTTTCCCATCCTTCTCTGCCACGCTTTCATGCACTCCTGGAAGGATTCTTCCAGGAGCCATTTTGATGTCATCCACGTCCTCAAAACGAGTCCCCTTGATGACCCCCTTGAGCTTGGGGAAGAGGAAAAAATCACACGGAGCCAGGTCGGGTGAGTAGGGAGGTTGCTCCAGCATGGCGATGTTCTTCTCGGCCAGGAACTGTCGGATGCTCAGGGCATTGTGAACAGGCGCGTTGTCATGGTGAAGCAGCCACGACTTGTCCTGCCACAACTCTCGCCTCTTCTCGGGCACTGAACAAAGCAAACGCCGCAGTATCTCTTTGTAGACATGCTGGTTGATTGTCTGGCCCTGTGGCAAGAACTTGCAGTGGACGATCACAAATAAATCTTTTGTGACACCAGTCCTGGAACTTTTCTGACACACCCCATATTATGTGATTCCCTTATGTTTGTATTATTTCATTTTAATGAGATTTTTAGCAATCTGTCACACTGACTTAAAGTTGGCCTTTTAATCCCTTCTGACAACTTGACTTTTTAGTGTCTTGTTTGTGACATTTCATTTGTCTTTAATATTAACATTTCGCCTTGCATTGCACTTTTTTTTTTAAAGTCAGATCCTGATATGAAGTTGCTT
The DNA here is from genome assembly GCA_037902135.1 of Cetoscarus ocellatus. Lineage (NCBI taxonomy): Eukaryota > Metazoa > Chordata > Actinopteri > Labriformes > Labridae > Cetoscarus > Cetoscarus ocellatus. The sequence goes on from JBAMNC010000494.1 coordinate 464,561, forward strand.
TGGTGTTCTTTTCATGTCCTGCCTCACTCCTGAGTCCATGACAAGCAGATAGACACCATTCTTTCAACTGTATGTGCGGTAACAAGGAAGAGACGGGCAGAGCTCGCCCACCGCTTATTAGCTTTGCTCAAACACTGGAAGTCAGTGGGAAGTGTTAGCCTGCCTCTGTCTACAGTCATCAGATAAACTCTTCAGCAATCCTAAACAGTCTTGTGTGCTTGTTGTGACTCATCTTTTACCGCGTTGCATCACATTATCTTCTTGTATCATCATATTATCTTCTTCTACTTGTAAACAGAGGCTTTGTTTTGTTGACCTACTTATAGGCACATCCGTGATTGTTTGCACATGCGCCCTGCAGTTTAGTTTTGTAAGTATTTCTTTCGAAAATTACATAAAGTGCTAATCTTAGTCTAAAGATAGATAACGTAACATAATGTGGTTAAAAAAAAAACGAGTCCTGAAAGTGCCTTCACATACACACAACTATCTTTAATATTATGATTATCTTGATGTCATTACCGTGGGCGTCACAGCGCAGCGTTGCAGTCTGTCCCTCCACCATAACCATGAGCGGCTCAGGGACTGTGGCTCTGGGTACTGAAGGAACCTGAGGGCCTCCTTCAACCACCACCTCCACCTTGGTCTCAGTGCTGCCCTCGTTGCTACGAGCCGTGCAGACGTACGTGCCGCTGTCCTCTGGCCGGGCCACAAGAATCTGAGAACAAGGAGAACAACGCTGATTGGAAATATTTACGTACAAGCTGAGTTTTTATGTAGGAATACAGAAAAAATGTTTATTATTCTTAAACACTTACTAAGAGGTAAATTTGATATTTAATTAAATGTACATAAGACTACAAATAATATTTAGCCACTGTATTAATAATAGCATACGCATTGTTCCAAATCAAGAATTAAGTAAATGTAATAAAAAATGACCAATTATTTTATTGTTTAAAGCAGCTTGTGTGTAAAAAAAAAAAAAAAACTGCACCTCCTGTTCATATTTTTAAAAGCAAACCCAATACCTACCTTTTAAGTCTGGCTTGTAGCTGATTATATTTATAATCTTACGTCATCATATTTATGTATTTGTTGTTAATATTCGTTTTATTTCCCCATTTCAGTTCAGATTTATTGTTTGCAGTTTGATTCTCTGTTAATCAATTTTCTTTTCATCATCCCACTTTAGCAGACTTTATCACACATTTGGTGTTTGGCTATCTCATTTTATCATATTATTATTTTAAATTTTATTTTATTTATTTATTTATAGTATTTTTATATCATTTCTTATCATGATTTTTTAAAATTGTTATGTCATTTTCGTCTTAGCGTATTTTCATTGTAATCTTCTACTTTTTATTTTTCTGTTTTCAGATTTTATTTCTTTTTTATGTAAAGCAATTTGTGATACAAGATTTTGAAGGAAGAGTGCTATTCAAATGAAGTTTGATTGATTGATTGATAAATAATATTCCTTCTTATTGTTTATTACTTTAAAAAATCACAAGTAAACCGCAAACCTTTCCCACCTTTTCAAAAATTAAAGAAAAGCTCCAACAGTTTAACAAGAAATTATGAATACTGATATCTATACAAGGATGAAACAAGTATTAAAAGGGTGGAAAAAGAAAGTCAAAGAAACACTTACTTCTATGAAGAAGTGATCAAAACTTTATAAGATGAGATGCAGTTATTGTCTTTTATTATCAATAATTTAGTATATTAGGGCTGCTCAATAATGGGAAAAATCATAACTGCAATTATTCTCATTGATATTGATATCACAGTAATCAAAAACAATGTTGGTCTTTATTACAAGAATTGATCAAACTAAATGTACATTTAATATTTTTAAGGTAGTAATAATGCGCTATGTAGTCCAAAAGTACTGGGACATCCATTTAGTTAAAATCAGTGAAAATCCCACGCAGTACAGTAATCATGTAATCTTCATTACCATCTTTTCATAATCACTGTAGGCCACAATTGTAACTGATATAATTACAGTTTTAGTTGCCTGGCAGTGGGGTGTATTATTTGCTATTATCTTCTCCAGTACCTGCATGACAGCGTTGGACTCCATGGGCACGGGGCTGCTCAGCATGGTCTTGCGGTTGCTGTCCAGTCTGTGCCACGACACAGTGGGGCGGGGTTCTCCTGACGCCTGGCATTCAAGGTTAATGGATTCACCCACCCTGACGTGCACAGGGCCAAGAGGGGTGACGGTGGCCACAGGAGACTCTGCGGGCAAAACAAGCATTACCGCAAATGAGCCACTAGAGGGAGCCCTTTGTTTAGAGGTTTGGAGCTGCGTGACGACTTATAATTATAAGAACTTTCTTAGAGGCTAATTAAATAAAAACACTACGACCTGTCTGAAAGGTTTTTGACAGGCTTGTTTTGAGTTAATCTACAGCAGGGACAGGGAGTTATGGCTACCAAGAGGGCCACATTAATGTTATCCTCATATTGATGTTATCCTTGTTACATATTCAGATTCAGATATTTTTATTTTGAGCAACAAAAAAAAAGAAAAGAACCCAAAACAGACGGAAAGGGAAAAAAAATCATAATAAATCAATTATATAATGCGAAATTAAAGCATATCCTTATCACGGGGAAGTCTAGATGTTCATTAATGTGCACTGTCCTATTAAATAAATAAATCAATAATAAAACAAATAAGTATGTTTTATGGCTTACATGTCCTAAATGGAATTGGAAGAAGTATACATTCATTTAATCCTACCCCTTCTGCACAAGTCATTAAATATTATCGATCTTGCCTCCATATTAATATAACATTACTACACATTTTAGATACATTTTGGCATAAAAACACAAGATCAAAAACAAATAAAAAGGTTCATATCCGTTAAGTTAGCAAATATCTAAATATAAATAAAAATCTATACACTGTTTACTACATCTGCTAACTTTCATAGTCATAGATTAAAGGCCACACAAATCATATATATACAGTATTATCAAAGGATACTACCGGTAAGACAATAAAAACTGCCTGTAATTTAAAAAAATGCACTGCAATATACTGCATTTTAATTAGTTGATTTATTTTACCTTTAAATTATCAGTAAGTCCCTTTGAGAATTAACATTTTTACACCAAGCCATAAAGAAAGCAGTAATAAAATCTTAGTAATTAATGGATATTTGATATAACCTGACAAAAAGATATATTTCACTGTTCCATCAGGGCAACAGCCCATAGAAAGTGTTTGGGGAGGGCAGAGCCTTTCCAAAACAAATCTGGTAGATGATTGGATGATTGAAGAAAAATGGTCCAGATCTGATAAACTGCTACTGAAGCTGTTAGCATCTATGCTAATGTCTGCACAAGCAGTCACTTCCTGTTGTCTTGCTCATAGCCCCACCTCTTCTGTTTTAAAGGACTCTGATTGGGCCGTCCTGTTTTGGGCTGAGCACAATCAAAGTACATTGGAGCTTGGCAAGATGGATCTGCCAGATTATAGACAATAAATCAGACTGATCCAGCTGCTGTGCAAGGTTATATTTGTCCAAATGTATTAAAAATGCTTTTCAAAAACCCTTTACAGAAACCATTTCAGCAAATTTAATCTACTAATTTTATTTAAAGACACAAATAAAACAATTTTTTTAAAGATTATTACTGATTTTTTTCAGTCTTTTATGTTTTAATGCATTTTGCCAGAGAACATGGTGGCGTAGTGACAAATCTGACTCAAATACTTCATGGCAGATTTGTTTATCTCTATGGATGCCGTTTTTGGAAATTTGTAATTGACTGACGGGATGCAGTGGGTAAGAAAAAGGGCTGCATGTGGCCTCCAGGCTGTAAGTTGCCCACCTTTGGTCTAAATGTATGACTCCTTATTGCTGTTTTCTTGATGAATTAATTCATTGATAAAAATGTAGCTTACCTTTAACGATCAGTGACACTATGGTGTGTGTGATGCCGAATGGGTTGCTGGCCACACAGCGATAGGCTCCGTGGTTCATCGGGCGAATGCTGGTGATGGTGATGACAGAACCATCGGGGCCAACTTTGACATTATCTGCAAAAGAGAGCAGAAAATAATACTTCAGATCTGCTGTCCTGTGGCCAAAACGAATGATTAGCACCAATTAACCAGTCTATTGCAGAAACACATGAACAGTGGTGTGTCGAATATTTTGTTTTTTATATGCAGATGTAGCCTCTTAAACTTCCCTACTGTCCCTGATAAGGTCTGGGCTGATCCGTGGCAGGTTGTGGTTTGAAGTTTGCTCTCGGTTGATTTGGCAGCTACTCAAATTCTAAGGAAAAGGCTGAGGATATACCGTATAATCTTGTGACAAAGAGACACCCTACTAATGCATTAATGGGTGTGAAATTCAAGCACAACCCCAGAGAGGTGTAGGGGACTTCTGGTGGCTGGAAACTGAGTGGTAACAGGCTGGAAGTTGGCAGGCAGCTAGCTGGGAGGGGAAAATGGAAGTGGCTGGATATGTACAGATACAGGGGCCATGTTGTTTTCAGGAATTATACCAGTGTTAATTTTGCTGACTAATTGTTTTCGTCATTTTTTTCCATCAACAACCTTTTTTCCTCTGACGAAAACTAGACAGTAACTCATAAAAACAAGTGCACATGGACAAAAACTAAAACTTAATTAACTGACATTTTCATCAACAAATAAAAACTAGACTAAAATGTTTGACAGAGACTTAATCCAATCAGACCTAATTTGGTCATGTAGAAAGTAGGGACAAGTTAAGAATATATCCAATCACAGCTACACTGGTTGTGTGGAAAGGTTGGATGAGTTAAGAGGGACATCCAACCACAGCTGCCTTAGCTTGGTGGTGGTGGGATAAGTTGGGGAGCGATCCAATCAGAGCTCCTCTCTTTATGAATTGATATATTCATGTAGAGCAGGTTCACTGTTTGTTGTCAATTCTGGTATTGTAACTGAGATGCTCTGCCAGGTAGCCTAAATAAAGGTGACTGCATTTCACACAAAAGTTAAATTTGTTTCTCTTAATTTATATTCAAACTTTACTAGCATTCAATAAAGGGTTATTAGATGTTTCATTTTATTCAAGTGTAAAACATGACTTCAAATTCAAGGAAACATAAAAAATGCCTTACACTTTACACTTCATATTTTAGTCGACTAAATTTACAGTAGATTTTGTCAACTCAAATGTTGCGAAATTTCATCAACTAAAACTAGACTAAAATTAAAACAATTTAGATGACTAAATTATAACTTAAACTAAAAGTTATTTAGGCAAAAGACTAAAATTAAATTAAAAAGTGCTGTCAAAATTTACACTTAATTATACTAACCTTGTGCACTTTAGCACAGCAAATACTTAGGCTGCTTCACCAACATGAAGAGAAATGATTAAAAACAACATGCACATTGAAGTTTGCGCTGTCATGTCATTATATCTTCCAAAGTTTAATCCCCTGCAACATTTCTTTAAGTACCAATGTCAGGTCAAGTTGGGAGAAAAGCAGAGTTCTAAATTAGTCATTAAATGGAGTAACAGAGCAGTTATTCATGGCTGGATTGTGGCTGTAATTGCCTGTAAATATTGACATCATAAAATCAGACCTCATTAAACAGGTTTATTCCTCTGTGAGTATGTGTCTGAGAGTGAGTGTGTGGTTATTACCTGGCAGCGGCTGGTTGTTGGCCAGTTTCCACTCTAGTCTGACGGGCTGGGCTCCGCTGTACACCCTGCACCTGAAGCTGGCCGACTCCCCCACACGCACTGCAGCGCTGTGGGGCTCCACGGCGATGATTGGACTTTGAAGACCTGCAGCAGAGAACAGAAACCTACATTACTGCTGCAAAACGTCACTTCATTCGGCTGACTTATTGTTGGAGAACTGAACCTGACGGATTACTCTTCAGTGTGGCTTTGGGCTCCACTGGCAGGAGTTAAAGTGAAATCTCTGAAGTTTCAGGGCTGAGTGAATGAAAGTGAGATCATGGGATAGCAGAGGAGGAAATCATTCAATCTTAGGTCACACTGGGCTCTGGACTCTGGAAAGTCCGACTGGAAAGTTAATTCATGAAGTGAGGCGGTGTTGGTCTGAGAACAACACCCTGTGACATCCAGGGCCGGGCGACATGTGTCGCCCGGCCCTGGATGAGCTTTTCCAAGACTGTCACTGATGCTGCCGTTAAGTGAAATTTCCTTAGTGAGAATGTCACGGCTGTCATGTTTAATCAGACTGATAAAAAAAAGAATGCAAAGTAAAGAAACAAAGAAAAAAAGCAAATAAAAATCTTAGAAATAGAGGGTGATTATTCATATTTCATTACATATGATTGGCAAATTATTTCATGTTTTCTTGCGTTTTTTTTCTTTTTGGTTTTAGATGGTTTTATGCTTTTACTTTTTTTTGTTATTAAAGTTTTTATTTTCCTTTTCCAAAATTAGTCATACAGACAGTACATCCACTTTGGCTCTACAGAATATACGAAACAACAAAATAAATTAATGAATTAAAAAATCACAACAAAAGACCTGTGATGCATTTACTTTTTGATGTTCAAAGCGTACCTTTATTAAACAGGTTCATTTTGACGATGCACTAATGTGGTTTTGCACAAGAATACACTCCCAGGACTCCTAAAGTTCTCACTTTCATTACTAAATCTAGCTAACATTTGTTCATATGATATTAATTCTAACATGAGCTCCATCCTTTATTTAATATCTGGTATAGCTTTAGTTTTCCATAATCTGCAGCTGTGACAACCCCCACCTTTATCACTACGAAATCATGTTTACATATATTGGGTAACTCTGTTTGATCTCCAAGCAGGCATAATCTAGGAGATACAGGTATTGCTCTACCCATAGACTTTCCAGTGGATTCGATTACTTTTTCCCAGAAAGGACAAACAAGTCCATATTTCCAAATTGCATGTAAAAAAGTTTCTGTTTCGTTCTGACATTTCCAACACATATGCTTTTACTCTAATCAGAGCACAGAATTTCCTTTATCTTTGACAATGGCACTGTGTTTGACTGACTGGCGACCAGTCCAAGGTCCCACCCCTGACCCCTCACTATAAAGGATATAGATAACGGATGGGGTCTGCAGCATAACCCTGCTGACACTGGGTGAGGCAGGGTATGTCCTAAACTGGCTGCCAGCTGATTACAGGGCCACATAGAGAGAGACAGAACCATTCACACACCCAAAAGCAATTTGGAGTCACCACCTAAACTAATGAGCATGTTTTTGGTCTGTGGGAGGAAGCCGGAATGCCCAGAGAGAACCCACACATGCACAGGGAGAACATACAAACTCTGCACTACCTAAAAAACAACTAAATAAAGGTCTTGGACCAACTAAAGACACCAAGATGAAGAACTGCATAACATGTTGAAGGCCTCTGTGAACTTACGTGAAGAAGTTGAGGTGACAGACACAGAGACTGAGGCCTGGTGGGTGTGAGATCCTGGGTTTCCTGGATTTCCTGGGTTGCCCTGTACCCGACAGATGTACTCTCCTGAGTCATCTGGAGTGGCCGACAGGATCCGCAGCCGACTGCCCAAAACCTGAACACAGCAGACATTTTAATTTGCTTGAATAAAATTTACCATATAGTCTGCTGTTACTGCTGGCTGAAAACTACCCATGGTACTGATATTCCAATACTACAGAACTGAAACTAGAAAGCACTCAGAGCTACTCTGTCAAGGTAGCTCACATATTGCTGTTACATCAATAAGCAATAGTTCCTTGATAAAGCTACCATCATAATATGATTCCTTGACCCTGAAAACCCACACCTAGCACTCAGAATCATGTTGATATCATTATTAGACAGTTATTGAGCAAAAACGATCATTTGCTAATGGCAGTTATCTGGATCACCACCAAAATCTAATCATTTTTAAGGTAATCTCCTGAAAATTTCAGCAAAATCCATCCTGTAGTTTTTGTGTAATCTTGCCAAAAAATGGACAAACAAACAAACAAACAAACATACACCAGCAAAAACATAACCTCTTTGGTGGAGATTATTTTGCTTTCTTCAGTGTTGATTTTAAGAATAAGTTTGCTTAAATTATAATTGAACGCAAAAGAAATGGTTAACTTCAGCACAGGCTCAATAACAATATTTATCACTAGACAAGATTAAAAACATAATGTTTGAAGTGCTAGGTATCAATTTTAAGTCAAAACCCAGATGTTGAGGATGTTTGAAAAATATTTTCCTGTTGAATTTTATTAGAGCATCAAGAAATGTTTCACCTCTCCGAGTAGATAAGACACATAATAATAACAATAAGGGCAAAGTATTTCATGGACACATAACATTATGAATCTTCCACTCGTGTATCTTTGTGTGTGTACCTGGTGGTTGGAGGAGAGGCGTCCGCTGGCTTTCGTCCATGTGACTTTAGGTGGAGGATTTCCAGGAGCAAAGCAGTTGAGCTCCAGATTCTGGCCCTCCTGGACGTCAGCTATGGATGGCTGAATGCTGACCACAGAGGAGCTGTAGTCGGCTGCAGAAACAAAAACAACAAAGTTTTTGAGACAGGGTCTAACACTCAAAATCATAAAGACAGTATGGATCATTTTAAATCCAGATTTCCATGAGTTTGTGGTTCTGTGTCTGATGGGATATTTCAAGGATGTGGTGACAGCTTGCCATGCCTCTTTTATGGCTGGGAAAAACATCGATTAAATCGAATAATTCAAATTATTTTCTGGAGAACATTTAAAAAAGAAGATTTTTTCTCAACTTACTTTTACTCCAATCATAAGTTGTTGCAATGTTTGAAAATATAAAAACTCCATCCAGAGAGCTCCATCTTAATATACTGTGAAAATAGCTCAGCCTTCAGTGTTCATGTAGACAAGGCTGCCTAAGTTCCAACTACATAATAAACATTTTATGACAAAATTACAGCATGAATTTAACTGTAAGAGGGAGAGTCTGTTTAGTTTTGGAACATATTTTGATAACATAAAGGCAAAAACTTCATATCATTTCATTTGGAGGGTGTCATTTTTTTGGGAGGAGAAATATTGATTAAAATCGTAAATTGAGTTTTTTGGAAAAAATCTGGGATTTTCTTTTTAGTTCATATCTCCCAGCCCTAGATTCAGGATATTTTCAGTATGATGTTGCGTCTGCAGGAAACTTAGTCAAAAGTTAATTATGAGAATCAGTAAGTTTGGGCATTTTGACTTTCAATACCACATACCTATGTATGTAAGCATTATGTTGGGTTTTTGCTGCTTGTAATCGTCTCCTCACTGTGACCAAAAACAACAAACTGAGAGCCAGCTACACCATCACCTCCATGTCCTCTGTTGTTTTGATGGACAGTAGTTTTATGCAGCCACATAATGACTGTCTAACCCATATTTAGGAGGTCATATCAAAATATACACTCACTGTCCACTCTCTTAGGAACACTTATTCACCTGGTAATTTACATAAATAACTGATTGGCCAATCACATGGCAGCAACTCAGTTCATTGTGCATTAATACAGGGTCAAGATGACCTGCTGAAGTTTGAACAGAGTATCAGAGCTGGACAGGAGAGTAATTAAAGGGACTTTGAATGTGGCATGGGCAGCACGGTGGCACAGCAGGTAGTGTGTGTATGTTAAAATGTTCAATAAAAAGAAAATAAAAATAAAAATAAAACAAAAAAATAAAAATAAAACCAGACACTCTCTCACCTTTGATAACAGTGACTTCGATTGGAGCACTACTTGAACCAATGCTGTTTGTGCCTTCACACATGTATGTGCCCGACTCTGATATTTTGATGTTAGGAATGAGCAGAGTACCGATGTCAGTGCGGTCCATGCGAGCCTAAATGAGACACAGCAGCGAGTAGAAAAATTAAACTCATTCTTGATGAAACCATCTACTGGTTGGATGTTTTAAAACACTTTCGGGGATATCACTGACACCATTTATGCACATTTAATAATAAACAGAGGACAAAGCACATTGCTTACCTGCCTCAGGTCCTTTAAAGGAACACAAATACAACACTGCTGACATTGTGACATCACTAAGGCTAACAGCGACACAAAAGCACTACAGCGTAGATCTGACAAGACAAGAGCTGTTATTGCGATAGTTCAGTCTATCTGTAAGTGGATTTCATGATTTTGAAGGCTTTGCACATGAAACAGTGTGCAGAGCTGAGTCAATATTTCTACAATGATTGGTGTAGTTACAGTTGTTAATCAGTGATCATTAGATCTACTATGCTATGGCATTTACTCTGAAATTAGATGAATGATTGTAAAAATGAATGATGTGAGTTAGAGCTGACAGATTGTGACAGATAAGCATATCTGTGTAAAATAAGCACAAGGAATCAAGTATAACTGATGGCTGAAATTCTTGATAATTAAATCATCCCTATGGCCGAGACCCCTGATATCAAATAATCTGTGAAGCAAATAAATCCTGCATCAGTCTCAAGACTTAAGATCACAAGTGAACAACAACTCCACTTGTTTGTACACTCCTCCACATGGCAGCCAGCCGTCCAGCAAGGCTGAAAATGAGCTTTGATAAAGTTTGGAAACACCTCAGAGGGGAGGGGAATCAGGAGGGGAGGGTCTGGGGAGGGATTACTGTATCCGGGGGGTGTTGGGCCATCCACGGACAAAGCTGCTTAGCTCCGGCCCATTCAACCGTGAGGCGGGCTAAAGCGAGCAGTGGCTGAGGCGGGCCCGGGCTCAATGTGTGTCTGAACCCATTGACGAGTTTTCAAAGCAAGCCGTTTGCTAGAGCATACAGAATTTCTGCGTGGTCGCACGGCAGAGCCCGGCTCCCCCTGGGAAAGGCTGACACAACGCCGAGGCTCTCTGAGGCAGAACTAAACAGGCCCCCGAGCCCTCAGCCAGTCGAGGAGAGCTGTGCAGAAACCAGACCAAACACAATACCCCGCTGGGCTGGGGGGCAGCGGGTTGAGCCTGGCACGGAGCAAAATATGTCTGAAATACCTACAGTTCCTACTGTATACTTAGTCCTGTTAATACACTCAATGGAATGATGGAGGTCAACTGGGTGCTGAGAGTCTAAACACATCAGGATGGTACCAGGAGGCGTGTCCAGACGGTTTTCGATGGAGGGTGGCCAATCTAGGGCACAGACTTTTTACAGGGGTGGCATTTGACTCTATAGCTTCAAATTCTTCATACATGCAAGAAACATAAAAAATAGCAAAGTGAAAATCACCTTAAATGACTCAAAACTGAAATAATCATCCAAAGCCCCAAATTGAATTACTTTAAGAAGTTGAATGTAGACCCTGCACACTAACCTTTAAAATTAATTTAGTTTGTACAGTAATAAAAAGTTAGATTATTTGTTACTGGCTTATTCAAAGTAATGAAGTATCAAAAAATAAAAAAAAAAAAAAAAAAAAAAACCACTAACGGCGAAGCATGAGACGGAAATGATGGCAGATATTTTTTCATATTGAGAAATAACAGTTTTAAAAAGTTAAAATACCTCACTTAAAAAAAAAAGTAAAACAAATTTTCAATCGTGTGTTCGATAAATGAAAGAAGTTAATATGTGTTACAATTCTTAACTGATTTCTTAAAACCTAGATTTGTAAAAAAAAAAAAAGCTGTAGGTGAAACCCAATTTTATGAAGGAAATGAGTCCAAAAGTCAAGAAAAGAAGTGAAAAGTTGAAAAAAAAAAAGACAAAATGACAAGACAAAAAAGTAAAAATGTTAAGAGAAGAAGTTGCAATGTTAAAAACCGTTTTTAACATGGTCAAATGGCAAGTTAAATTGTCAAAATTTTGTCAAAAAAAAAAAAGAAAGAAAACTAAAGAAACAGGCTATATGTTGAGTTTAAGGTAAAATATCTTTTTTCTTCTAAAACTCTAAAAGTCAAAACAAAATTTAAGGAAAAATTAAACAAATAAGTCAAAATGTTGAGTAAAATTTGGTGGACTAAAGTTAATATGCAATTACACAAAAAAAGCAAAAAAAAAAAAGAAAAAAAGAAAAAAAGAAAAGGCCAAAATTTAAAAATGGCAGAAAAGCATAAATATAGATAAAATTTCCTGCATAAATAAAGCATCAGTATCAACAATTTATTTTTCCTATAATTTTAAAATTTCTTTAAGTATAAATTGTCCATTTAATGCATGCATGACATATTTTTATAATTTCTCTCTCATGACACCCTAAATTCTATTTTATTTGTATACGAGAACGTTTTTATTAGACAACAATATGCTGTGATAACATGCTAAAATAAATAAATAAAGTGCCTGGCAGATTAGTTTATTATAATAAAAATTCCCCCTCTGACAAGAAAAATGGCCAATCTGACTTTTTGCAGGATTCTGGGGGGGGATTTAAATGGGAACCTATGCCACCCCTGGCCACCCTTCTAAACACACCCTGGATGGTATGATGTGGACATCACAAAACAAAAGACTATGGAACAATAATTATTAATCAACGCAACAGATAAACATGGAGGTCATGCGCTGACAAACCAACCAGACCCTGTGTTTGGTTTGAATGTTTTTAGCATGAGCGCTGAAGGGACAAAGTGAGCAGCTGAGGTGGTTTAACTTGATTTAAATGTGTGAATCAACGTGTTTGGTCATGCACTTAGTGGACAACGTGATGAGACGAGGTCAGTAGAGGACAATGGATATGAACTACGAGACAGGACAGACAGACAGTGGACAGATGGACAGACCTGCAGCTCCTCAATACGTCTCTGTAACACATCGAGACTGTTGCTTTTAAACTGATGGAAACCGTGAGAGGGAATGGCCTGAGCAAACGTCAGAACAGGGTGGGATCAAAACAAAAAAAAGGAGGGAGGAGACAAACAGAAGGGAAAGGTAAGTGGTCAAAAACTGTGAGGTCATAAATGGACACAGTTTGATTCAATACCATCGTGACTGGAAACACCTTGATGTGCAAAAACAAAACAGGATTAAAGTGAAATGAAAGTAAAGTGTGAATCCATTTGCGTTGTGGTCGTCTTCTGGAGTGTGTCTCACCTGTGGAGGGATCTGACCTCCGACTTTCTTCCACCTGAGTTGGGGGGTTGGAGATCCTGTTGCTCGACAGTACAACCTCAAAGTGTCGCCTTCATGGACTTTAATGTTTTGGGGACTGACTTGGACTTGGGGCTTGGTGCCTAGGCCGCTTGGATTAGACCCTGATGGATAAAAAGTAAATAATGTCAATCAAAACCTGAACGAGACCCTTTACAACCTGTACTTCTGTTACAAAGGCTTCACCCCTAAATGCCCTACCCAAGATCTGGGCCAATGAATTTAAACCTTGACTGAAAAACCTTTAAATCTAATCAACAAACAGGATTTTCATTTGTTTCTCTGGAAAAAAACAATACTTGAATACACTGACGTTCCTGACCAGTATGATAGGTCCAAAAAACATTTTTTTCATAATTCTGCATTTACTTACTCTAAGCCTTAATTTCCAACATAATCCTCAACTCCAAATTTTAATTCAGTCTTAACTCTAAAACATAATAATTAACATCACATATAAATGATGGATCAGGTTCAGGTTCCAACAACATCAGATTGTACAACTCCTCACTAGGGGGGAGGAGGAGTAACAGGAAGACTGAGGACGGGAAGGAGCTGTAGCCAGCCAGTAGCCTTATTTTTATTTATATTTTTATTTATAGTTATCTATATTATATTTTTATTTTTATCTATCTTTTTATCTGCTATAAATGGTGCTACTGGAATCTTAATTTCCCCGAGGGAGTCTTCCAAAGGGATTAATAAAGTTCTATCTAATCTAATCTAATTTAACATGGATAATCCATCGAAAGACCTATAAACAAATATCTTACTCTGAATATAAAGGGAAGCCCTCGCTGTGTGCTCCCCGTGTGTGTTCAGAGCCTTGCAGTTGTACTCTCCTTCATCAGCTGGATCTACTGATGTGAAAGTCAGAACACCACCTCTTATCACGGCCCTGGGACTCATCCTGTTTCCTGGACCTCCTGTAACAGAGAGTCAAAATGGTTTAAAGCTGTGACTCCAGAATGTACTTACCATTTGCAATTGTCCTTTTGGCTCAGTTTAGAATTCACTTTGTGAACATGGTGACCATTTTCTGCTGCCATTGGGCCCAAGACTTCAAGATTATGTGTTGTAAGTGTTTTGCTCTGCTGTATATGGGTTAGCAAATCAAGTGGAGTTCAACAAATTGCGATGATTTTTCAGCTTCAAGACTCATCAGCAACTGTGAAAACTTTGGATTGTGGAAATCTAGGGTTATGTTAGGCTATATTGCCATTTAAAGTATCACATCAAATATCTCATATACTATAATTCACTAAAAATTAAAGACTAAACTTCATGATAGCTAATTGTTTGAATGATCAATAGAATAAAATGATGAAAATCCCTGAAATAAGTAGGTGAGTAAACACTAATGGCAGGGATTGATGGAATGCATTCATTAGCTGATGTTGTTAAGTAACATACATGAAATTACAGTTCTTTTAGAACAAAATCATAGCCAACAGTAGCCTAAATTTTAGGCTAACATTGTTTTTAGGAAATAAACATAACTCTTACATGGGTAATAATAATTATAAAGCTACTCTTAGCCTACTGTCAGGTAGCTTTAGAAAATATCACTTTTAGTTAGCCAATATTGTTAAATAGTAGCTACTCTTAACAAGCTGATAGAAATGTTAAATAAGTTAACATTGCTATTGGCAGGATAAAATGACTGTACTAATATTAGTGCTAGCTAGCTAGCTAACAGTACAATTAAAAAAATCGCTAATGCAGTTAAATATGTTTTTGTTACTTAAATATTTAAAGTATTACTTAGCTAACTAAAGTAACCATTATGTACGTTAAGCTAGCAAGCACTACTGTTTATTGAAATTCCTCTGAGCCAGAACTGTTTAAAAAGCAGATTTAAGCTAGCTGATATTACTGTTAAATAGCTATTGTTACTTCAACTAATCAGTAATACTCTTAGATATCTAAAATAAAAGTTTTATAATAGTTTTGCTTGATGACGTTACTGTTAAGTAAACAATATTCCTAGATAACATCACTGTTAAATAGCAACTTTTAGCAAGTAAAGACTGTTAAAGCTACTGTTGCTGAGTGATATTACTCTTAGTTAGCTTAATTTACTATTAATCAAATTGCTATGTTTCACCAGATAAAATTACATAAAAAATATCTTTACATGCTTAAATAACTACAACCTTCCCTAGATAATATTATGGTGAGTTTAGAGGAAGGGCACTAATGTCCTTTACAACCAAAGTAAATGTTGTTTTATACAAATATGATCCAGTGTCCAACCAGACTTTTTTTTGTCAAAAGCACTTTCGTTTGCTGATCAGTTTGTTGAAATACGAGTTGTGTTATTCTCTATAGGCTGTATGACTAAACCCAAGAGTACAACACTGTTGTAGCATGTGAGCTTCCTACACTTAGTGTGATGTAATTGTAAAATATTTACCATCAGAATACAAATAATAAATACAACATAAAAGCTGCCATTGAGCATTGTCAAATTTGATCTTTTAGTACCCTTACCGATCCATTCAATGGCAGGCGTTGGGTTTCCAGTTACCGTACAGCGAAACTCTGCTCGCTGACCCTGCTGCACATTCAGCACTGAGGGGTTGATGGTGGCCACAGGTTGGGCCCCCTCTGCAGCTACAGAAAGAAAGATACAAGTCAGACACACAGTGATAAAGTCAGCATGAGACTTCCTGACGAGGGGGGATAAGATCTGACTTTAGCATGTGCCTGATGGTGGAATATGAAACTGTATGCACGGGTGCTATATTGAGCAGTGGGAATTCTGTTGAATATAAAGATCAATTCATGGACAGTGATGGCCTCTGCCCGTGCCCCTGCCCTCACCCCTGGCAGTCTGGATCCTCAGGGCAGACAACAACAGATGAGATGTGGCAGGCAGGCCTTGGCATGGCCTCTGGGCACATTGCTGTCTGCACCAGTTTGGCAAACTACTAGACTTCATATTCAATCTGGTATGATCCCCGGGTGACGGAGTAACAGAAGGCCTCTTTCAGTAAGGAGGGAGGAGTGTGAGGCTATCTAAGCAGGCTGAAAACCTCTGGGACCGGAGCAGCCTGGGCACAACTTTAGCTTTCTGACCTCATTGACACCAAAAGTTCACGGGACAGAAAAGCTTCTTTATTGACTTAATGTCTATACTGGACACACAAGTGAAATCTCAGACTGGTAAAGGATATTTTCATTGGAGTGTGAATTAGCATGTTTCAGAAAACCTCCACTATGGGTTTTTAAAAGATCTGCAGTAGTGTCAGTGCATCAGGAGATGAAAATTAAAGGATATTTCCAAGATTCTGGGAAAACATTAATTCTCATTTCTCTTTCTTCATGTTTTCCATCTATAAATATATATTGTTTTTTTCCTTTAAAGTTTATAAAGTGTCAGCTTAAAACATGAATAAGTTTAAATTAAAGCTCCTGTGAGGCAGGAACAGAACAAATCAGGCTATATCAATACGGATACCTTTTTCATAATTAACAAGAAAAATTGAGAGCACTGGCAACAAGATTTATTATTCCTATATTGCCTTTTTATACCTAAACTTTCTGCCACAGGGTATGTATCAAACCAGAATGAGCAGAATGCTAAAGAAACTTTTTATGCAATTTTCTTACAACTGGTGATACAGTTTTTCAGTTAAAATAAAGCAGAATTTATTTTATTCCTATTAAAAACACAGCTTTTACATGTTCTTGACAAGATCAATAATGATAAAAGAGCTACAACTTTGTCCGCAGGGGGTGCCAAATCACTACGAACTAGAAGTATCTCACAGGAGCTTTAAACCCAAGCTGACAGCTGTCATGATTAAATAGAATACTTTTCAATGCTGCCCAATAAAGCTCTATTTTAAGCTAAATTGAAATGCCTTAGCTAACGTGCTCAAAGTAAACACAGGTGTACTTTGCCCACCATTTTATGTTTTTTTTTTTCTCATACTTTCCCATCACCCTGAGAGTAAAAAAGTACCCCAGGCTAAAGGGAATGGGTTATGTTTGCATATGATCCAAAACCAAAGAACTAGAAAAGTTAATATTCAACCTAATGTGAGAGCTAAATTAAAACAAGTGATATAAAAAGCTAACTTTGATGGAGACATGAATAGGAGCATCATTTTGGTGCTAAACCGTCCAGTTTTAGTTGAATGGGGCAGTATTTGAGACCTTGAGTTGAGAACGAGAGCGTCTCTAAATTAGAGTTGAGACTATAGAAACTGATCTAGTAAATACAGGGGTACGTCCACAGTGGTCCTTGAGAACTTTCAAGGTACCTTGCACCAAACTTCAAGCAGCTCAGGAGGCCTGAGAGAAGTCCCATTACTCTGACATCTCTCCAGGAGTACATGTGTTAGCTCCTGTTTTTGCATGTGTATTTTTAGGCCATTGTATGAGTAGCATGTCTCGGTTCTCTTGTCCTTAAAGTCAACTCACACTGTGGGATTTCAACGCGTGTCTGACTCCACTCATAAGTCCTACGACTTGTCTTGAAGTAGGGCAGGATTTTAGCCTGACTGCATTATTTGTTTTACAACATAAGTCCTTGAAACCAGTCTGATTAATTTCTGACATATTTAATTTTCTGATCGTACATTTGCATTCACTCACACAGTGAGAGCAGCTACGAGCTTATCCTCAAACTTTGCTTGTTGTCGTGGGTGTTTGTTTAAAAGAGTGCTTTTGTCTCTGTGTGTATTTGAGCTGTGCAGAAGAAACATCTGAAATAGGCTAAATACAGAGGTGACTTTAGCCAATGGAGTTTTCTAGAGATACAGTACTTACATCTGTAAATGTTCCATCTTGAGTTTACTCATACACTGAGCACCAGGGTCATGCATGTTGGTCGTGAGTTGATTCATTAAATTAAGATTTACCTACATACTTAAACACATAACCTTCTCATGCTGGTACAAAACTGAGAGTTAAGAGAAAATAAATAATCCCTTATATGCCTTCTTTTAAAGTGTAGAGATTGTTTTAAATGAAAAGTTAGGGCTTTATCTACAGGGCAGTAACAGGGTTCTTTATATCTTGTATTATTACAATTAAAGCTAGCCTAATGGCCAGATTTTACAAGTGTTAAAACAAGATAATGTGCTGTCTTACACTTCATACAAAAAAATAAATCTTTAAATTGTCAGTGCTGTACAAAGCATTGTTCATTTTCCATCCAATGGTATCAGATTCTCTCCGTTTCATCTGTTTGATACACTGAAACTCAGCATTTTAAACAGAAAATGTCTAAAACCCACAGTCAGCGAGGATGTAAGGAGGAAGTGATGGGATGTATTAAGCACAGTATGATGTTTGAAGACCAGATGATGACTACAGACGGAATAGAAAGTGTCTTGAGAGGTAAAGGGGGAAAAGTGGAGTGCAAAGGGAGGAAAAAAGAAGGGACATCTCTTGAGTCTGAATGTGGAGGTGTTGCCACTTAAAAAAAAAAAAGAAAAATATAAACTGTTGGAGTGTTTCTAAGCAACTTTTGTTGGCTGAATATTATAAACCCCAACAGCTTTAATCTATCCTTAATTATCAGATATAACATTGTGACTGCTATAAATCATCTATAGATAAAAAAATGAAAAAAATAAATGTCCATTTTCTGTCCAATTAATAGAATAAATTCCCACATTGTACTAAAGTTACAATAAGATTTGTCAACCAGTTTGCCAATTCAAATAGGATTTTTTTGTGTACAAGTGTTGACACATTTACTGTAAGAGAGATTGTTTCTGCTCAGCACTTTTTTCTTTTGCTGTTCTAAACAAAAAATTCTTGACTCAACATTCATTAGGAGCTGCCCATGAGAAGGAAAGTGCACTTTTTCCTGCAGTGATGGACCTAAATGAACCAAAAGAACCAGGTAAGAGTCAGTAATGCTCATGTACAATCCAAGCATGGACCACTGAGAGGGAGAGGGGCTGGTGATTTACTACTAACATTTAAGAAAATCAAACATCAGTGTTTAATTTGACTGCTGGTGCTGACTAACTTAGAGTAAAGTTAAACTAAGGTGCACTAAAGTATCTACTGTGAGCTGTTGGCTTGATTGTACATGGGCACTTCCAGACCACCAGTGTCTCCATGCTGCTGAAAGATGAGTGCATGCATGACAGAAATAGAGTGGTGGGTCCCCCTCAGGGAGCCCGTCAGAGGGGAAACCATGCCCATGCGGACTTACGCTTTCTGTGTCCTTCAAACATTTCATACGCTGTGTAAAACATCTGAGTCTGTGAGGCCTCTGGAGGTGTGGGAGGAAGGAGGGAAGGGGAGGGGGACAGGTAAACTGACATGTCAGGTTTCAGGGTTAAAACGGTTTACCTGTCCAGTGTAGCCCTTCATGGAGATGTCTTACTGTTCCACAGTTTCAAACATGAATAACATCTCAAACATTCAACGAATTGGCACTGACGTCATTTTCAGCTCATGAAGTCACTCAAAGATTTGACGTCATGTTTGGTGCCACTTCATGACTTTTAAATCTTTGGACTTACCTGATGTATTGATAAACTGTGGTACCTGTTTGTATTTCATGCTTATCTTACATTCAAAATAGAGATGCCCAGATCATTACTTTTTTATCCCAATGCCGATACCATTCATTTATGATTGAGATCGACAAATACGTTGTTTCAGCAGCTGGTTTAGTGGCCAATTGGTCTGCTTGAGCTTTGTAGTGTACTAGGACCTCCTGAAGATGGCGGTGTAACCTGATCCTAATTTAGTAAACAATGTTAATTTACTCACTTTGCTGAAAAACAAAGCACCTCTCAAGTACTCTTCTTTTAAGGGATACGCCAACATTGTTTATTGTTTTTGAGTCTTGCCTCACTCCTGAGTCCATGAAAGCAGATAGACACCATTCTTTCGACTGTGTGTGTAGTAACAAGGAAGAGACAGGCAGAACTCGCCCACCGCTAACTAGCTTAGCTTATGCAATGCGTAGCGTAAGCCTGCCTCTGCCTACACTCATTGGATAAATTCTTTAGCAACTCTAAAAGGTCCTGTGTGCTTGTTGTGACTTGTTTTTTTACAGTATGATGTTATGTTATCTATTTTTAGACTGACATTAGCACTTCCATAATATAAAAAAAATAAAATAAAAAATGAGAATCCCAACAAGCACACAGGAATGCTTACAGTTGCTGAAGAGTTTATCTGACGACTGTAAGCAGAGGTAGAGCTAATGGTACCCATTGTCTCCCAGTGTTATAGCTAAACTAGTTAGCGGTGGCCGAGCTTTGCACGTCTCTTTCTTATTACTGCCTGCACACACAGTTGAAAGAATGGTGTCTATCTGCTTGTCATGGACTCGGGAGTGGTCATGGTTAAACTAACTGATGCTACCTTTTCAAATTGTTTTTTTTTTTTTAACAATACATTCATGATAGCTACAGCCATGGGCACCAACTTAATCAGGTCTTTTGATGAAGGGGAAATTGTTAAGGGGCTGAGAAGCATTATACATTGGAAATGTGGTAGCTGCTTTCAAACCTAACTGGCATGTTGTAGTTCCATAGTAGTTTTTTTTTGCTCTTGCCAATTACATTTAAGCTTAAGAAATTGTGAAATTTAATTTTGCTCATAAAGTTTCATAAATTTTTGTTTGCTCCAGGCTTTATTATCAGCAATAATCCAAGAACATGGTGAAGAAACCCACAGGCTATTAGTTGAGGGATCCAGGGTGATGCTAACTTCCAGACTGGCCTAAAAATTACATCATCACAGCACCAATTTATGGTCTGATAAATAACACTACAATACTATCACATTAATTATGCATATATTATCAAGAAAACAAATTTTAACTCAAGCAACTGTATTTAATTTATCACTAAAACTTAAATTTAATTTTCTTAAAGTTAAATTTGAACACGTCCTTAGTGTGCTTTATCAGTCTTACTTTTTTTTTTTTTACCTTGAGGCTTTACAATGTGACATTGTGGTAATGTTAGGCTTTCTCACTTAGCAAGCTAACTAGCTTAATCCTGCCAGTTTCAACATGGATTTCACCATTTTGCAAGTTTGGATGATCTTAAAATGGCTGTTTTTAGTGGAGGAAAATGACTGACACGTGGCAGCAGACATGTCAACTGTTTTTTTTTGTGTTTGTGTAAACCAAAGAGGCGCTAAATTTCGTTTTAATTGATTTATAATGGAGACACGTCATACTTTTTGGCTGGCATTTTAATCAGTCTGTATAATCACATTACAGAAAATTCAGTGACAGCTACATGTGATCAGTTTTGGGGCTCTTTGACTAGACAAATTAAAGGTCCCATATCTGAATTATTCTAAATAAATTTACCCTGGTTCCAGATGTCCTCAGAAAATAATTTTGAATATCATTGAGTAAAATCCTATGCAGATACTGGATTGTGCTTATAAGTTTCCCTGTTTCAGCCCTGCTAAGCACAGGCTGTTTTATAGTTGTAGTGGGCCTCAGTATTCAAGTGTTGTGCTCTAATGTTTACTGTGGCTGTAAGACATGCCTAGATATGTTTCTTTAACTGGAGCCAAACAAAAAAACTAGCTCGGGGAGTGTCTCCCATCTGGGGCTGGTGGCACATTCTCTTATAACATGTTGCTGAGATAGAATTGTAGACCAGCTTTGGACCCAAATTTTTGTATAAATACCATAAAAAGCATTTTTTGCATAGTGATACCTCGACTTCTGATCTACTGATCACACATGTTTAATAAGTTTCTGCTGATTTCGAATGCTTTCTGATCAATCGGGGCATCTCTTATTCAAAACCAAACCACAACACAAACACATTTCTCCAAAATGTTTCTTATGCTGTAAATGCAAAAAAACACGACACAGAAAACACTCACAATCATGACTGTGACATGGGATGAAGATTGCAGAGCAGCCACACGTGACACATGCAGGTTAGTAGCAGGAAGCAGTTTTAAACACTGAAATGTTTGTTTCATTTCAGCTCTTAAGAAGCTGACATACAGCTTGTGGTCATCTCAACTTTATAATAGCAAAAATGCACGAGCTCCATTTACAAACAAGCAACTTTGGTCAATTGTTGTTATTTTAATCAATGTTGTCTTTACACAAAATATTTTCACAGTCAAGATAAATACATTACAATGAGACGTGTACATTACATCAGTTTGATATTCATTCAAATAAATGATAACAAAGAAGAACCAGGTCTTTACAGAAGCACCTTTGGGTTTGTGAGCAATTAAATCAGGAATTAAAAAAATATTGGTTCTACAGTATTGAAAATACTTTAAAACGTGACCTGTGATTGATTAGGTGTAAGATATACAGTATAAAAATACTCTCTTATAAAACAATTGAGATATCCTAAATGTAAACACTTATCATAAAATGTAATTGCATTCACACGGCCAATTCCCTTGAAAAATCAATTAGTAAAATAGATCCTAAATTTTTTTATATATCTGATTGAGTCAATTAAGGATACACGTTTCAGTCAATCAAATAAAAAAAAAAAGATTAACTTAAAACATCGACAAGATGGAAATAAAAAAGACCATAATATTCATCTTTTATTTGATTACTGACAAACTGGCATTAAAACACTTTCCCCCTTTTCTTCTGCATCTCGTGTCAGATTTAGCATATTTTACCATTTTAATCTGTCACATAACATTTGATATAAACAACGTCAGCAAACATGGAGTGAATAAGAGGTGTTACAGTAGCACAACAGCACGTTTACAAAGTGAATTTAACCACAAGTTAAACCAACAGCATGGCTTTAGCACCGTTTTTGTTCTTTCACGAAGAGAGTAGCACAACAGACAGTCATTTCAGAGTAAAAACAACACTGTATATGAGGATATAACACATAAAATGATGAATTACTGGGTTTCGCTCTATGTCTTTGTCTCTCCAAGTAGTCCTCTTTGAATGTCAATCGCAGCATCATTAAGCACCAATAGTGGCGTCCACGTTCCTCCTCATTGTGACACCTTACAGCTCGGGCTGAGAGTTGGGGGACCAAGAGGCAAAGACACCGGAATCCAGCACCGCCAACAGCAGAAACCAGCGACTAATACCAGCGATTCAAGAGCAACCAAACCACCACCAATTAATTCAGAGAGGAAAAACAAATCTGCAGGAGCTTCAGTAGAATGTTTGCTGAAAGCATTAACCAATAATCAAGGATCCAAGAGAGCTAACTGTAATGGATTGGCCATGGTTCGCAGATTTTAAACAAAATTCCTGACCCAACATATTATTTGTAGAGTCTGTACTCAGCAGTTTTAGTCTTAACCAAACCCACAAGCTGTATTCTTCATACAAAGAGAAAAAGCCACTGATTGGACACATATGGGTTAACAAGCAGCAGGAAGAGCTGAATTTGCAGGAGGATGATGCATCATGGCTGATATGTTGGTGTTTTAGAGCAGAGGGCAAAAGCATGGAGAGTTAGCAAGCTTATTACGCTGTTACCCCAGAGTTGAGTGTTTGCATTGCATGATGGGAAATGCAGTAAAACAGAGAAGCATGCACCACTGCAAGCCAGAGGGGAGCGTGGGAGAAGGGGTGACTACAAAGCCAGAGCTGGTAGGTGTAGCAGGGGGTGATGGGTAATGGGATATGGTGCCGAGGATCACGAACCTGGCACGTAGAGGATGGCGTTGCCCTCGTCCATGGCGAACATGTTGGAGCCCGTGCAAGTGTAGATGCCGGCGTCCTCGGGCTGGACGTTCTGGATTGTCAGGATGCCGTTGAAGTCCATGGCACGGTTCGGGAGCTTCCCGTTGCCCTTCCTGGTCCAGACCAGAGTGTAGGCTGGAGACTGTGGAGAGGACAGGAGGTCAAATCTCAAACGTCACAGGATTTGGACAATCTCAGACATGCAAACACAACGTTAATATTCAATAGAAGAGAGAGCGGCTTCTGATGTCCCTCAAAACCAGCAGTGCTCATGGAGGAGAAAACATCAAGGAAGGTGAGGAAAACTTAAAACCCAAAAGTGGGCTTAAATAATCCAGGTCCAGGCCCTCAGGATGGTTTGAAAACAAAAAAGGACTTTAATTCAAATAGCTAGAAATGCTTCAAATTACACCAACATGCCTTCTTTAAGGTGTAGAAGATATACCTTGGGGGCCTAAACCTGGATTATTTATGCAAACTTTTTAGGCTGTAAGTTTTCCTCACCATATCATTACTATTTGGTAATGGACCAGTTGAAAAACAAAAATAAAATGATTGTTGTAATTGAATGAAATGAACCATAGTTTTGTCAGTATCAAATATTTAAAAAACATAGTAAGAAGGCAGAAGTATAACCTGGCACACCAATATATTCCACAAGTCCATCTGGGAAAAAAACCTAAAGAAAGTGTCTGGGAAGGGCAGAACCGTTTAGAAGCATATCCAGCAGATGATTGGACGATCATTCTGTCAATCAGATAATGTCGTAGGCAGGCGCTACTGCACTACAGAACGTAAGCCACTTCGTAAAGCAATCTCTTGTCAAAACCGGCCGGATGGGGCCGAAAAGATCCTTCCTATAGAGAAGTTTGTTGATGTTTGTTTTTCATTTAACAAAGAAATGTGGTCCAGATCTGATAAAACTGTTACTGAAGCTGTTAGCATCTATGCTAATCCCTGTACGAGCAGTCACTTCCTGCTGTCCTCTAGCTTGTGGCTTCCACCCTCTCCTGCTCTAAAGGACTCTGATTGGGCTGGGCCTCTTTGGGCCGCTCACAGTTGTCATAGATTGGAGCTTGGCAAGATGGATCTGCCTGATTAAAGACACCAAATCCGGCAGGTCAGCTGCTGAGCAAAGTCAGCATAACTATATTTGAATACAACATAACTGTATTTTGATACTATGGGCACTCACAGCATTTCTCCCCAAGACTTGAATAGGAGTCACAGATCAAATTTGAATCAATTCACAATTTTAACATTTTACTGAATATTGGAATAAATGAACATTTCTCTATTTTCTTGCTTAACACTGTTCAGCATGAGGTTTAGATACAATGACTTGCGTAAGAATAGCCATGAAAAATTAACTTTGTACGCAAACTGGAAAACATGAAGAAACAACTTGTTAATAGTACGTCCACATCCCTAAGATTAACATGTTATACCATCTTTTTTTAAATACTGGCTTAAAATCTAAATGTAATACCAATCAAAAAAAATGTCAAGCACAATAACAAAATCACTGATCATTAATGGGTGTTACCTTGCTCTTCGCAGTGCAGATGAAGCTGACCGTAGATCCCACCCTCACTGTTTGGGCTTTAGGCTCCTCGACTGTCACCTCAATGGGTTTAGATACAACACCTGGAATGCAGGAAGGCCATCAGATTATACCATAGACGACATAAATCTATTAGTGAGCTTACACAATACTGCAGAGCTAAACTAAGTCTTGGGTCTTACGTAATGGTCTGTGCCAAACCAAACCCTGTGCTGAACCACAGATTTAACGATGCAACAAGCAGCATGGGACAATAAAATCTCTTTGTTAATATGGCAGTGAGATGATACACACTTGTGACGACGATCTCAGCTCTGCTCCTGTTGGTGCTGCGCTGATCTCTGCAGGTGCACACGTAAATGCCGGCATCATTCGGCTGGACGCTGGGGAAGTACAGCTCTGCTCCTGCACGTATAGGAGATACAAGAGGTGTCATATCAGCACTTGTGTTGATAATTATGTGATTTTTTTTTTAAGTAGATCAGAAATATTGGGCTAATTTGAACCCGTAAGCTAAGAAAAACGAGCAGCAGTTTAACCCAGGACGGTAACAGCAGAGTCTAGAAAAGTATGGATATATTGTGTTGTTATGTAATGTCTTTTTCTGTGTTTGTGTAGGGGTGTGTTATATGTATAGAAATACGTTTATGTATAGGTGAAATATCATGTTTCTAATTGTGTATAAGTAGCTCATAACATTTTATAGACAATATATTATAAGGAACATTGGCTCCTAAATAGGTTGAATCTTGTAAATATTATAAATACGAAGAAATTAAAAACATCACTGTAGGACGTGGCAATTAAATGGGTAGGATTAAATAAGTTTAGACTTCTTCCTACTCCTTTTTGAGCATGTTTACCTTCATGGTTTTCTTTTGTTTTTGGTGACTACCCTTGTTTGTTTTTGCATGTTCGAAACAAAGCATTCAATTCAATTCACTCCTAATTGTTTTCTTTATTTAGCACTTTTGTATCTGTGTGGTTTGATATTTGTAATAATTGTCCTCCACTGATGCCGAGTCAGCACTTTACCTTGTCTGCGTCTGTCAGCGCTGCCGGAGATGGGACGTCCATCCTCCCTGGACCAGTAAAAGTAGTGAGGAGGAGAGCCGGACACCTGACACCGCAGAGTGACAGGCCCACCCTGGGGTGCCAGGACCCTCTCGGGATAAACCTTCACCACCAGGGAGGCTGCAGCTGCAAAGGGCAAAGGTCACAGCAAACTCATGAAAAATGCTCTCTGAGAATACGAAAACAAACAGCATCAGAGCGGCGTGTCGTGATCCGACACAGGCAGCCTGCTAGACCTGTTATTTCTGCCTCACAAAGTCAATCTGTCCAGACTCTGTCCAACGGTAACATGTTTTTAGCAGAAACTTTCCAGGGGATAGGCCAAACAGCATTTGGAAAAATATTTTTTTGTTCTCTCTTGGAAGTTTAATGGATGATGGTGGTTACAGATCCAAACCACTATTACAGCAGATTTATTCACTTTGTTTTTGGCTGAACACAAAGACTTGAAACAGGGAGACGGTCATTTAAAGACTACACGATTCATGCATGACTATAGCTCATCAGGGTTCGGGACTGGTCGGCCACAAGAATCGGTCATTCCGTCCTGTGTAGTGTGTCAAATCAGTCTGGGATGCCTCACGACTCCGCAACTGAAAGTCTAGCAGATTTGATTTTTGTCCTGCCTCCTATGATTTGTCCCTCCAGGTCAGAGACATTGACCAATGAGAGCACTGAGAGCTCTGCATGTGCGATGATCATGGCTATAAACAAACCGAGGATTGTGCCTTGAGGGCTACGAGACAGAGGAAAAGTCTGTCAACAAGCTCTGAAAAACAGCATCCCTGCCGTTATTGTGTGTTGAGGAGGAGCTACTACAGGTTGTAAACAGAGAAATGTTGGAGAGGAACATGGTGAGTGACTGCTTACATTTATCAACAACTAACACCTCATACAAAATAACCTTTGTAGATACAAAAAGAAGTCCTGTACTTCAGTGTTGGCCCTCCTCCTTCCACCGTCATCACATCAATAGTTAGATGCAGACAGTTTCAGTCGTATAGTTTGTCATGCTCGTCGAGCAAGTCTCAGCACAAATTTATGGCTTCCTGGTCACCTAGTCTGACAAACTGACCGTAGCTGCCAATGAAAAACTCATGTGGTCTGACCTAGGGATGGAAATCTCCATCCCCAAGACGATACGATATACATCTCTTTATGTAGGCTACGGTACGATACACTAACAATTCACATGAAGCATCTACCAATTCAGGACGATATGATTTATCTTCCTACCACGATGCAGTCACGATGCAATAACAATGCAAATCTGTGCAAATTCAACTCAACTTTATTGTTCCTTCAAGAACATAAGCAGCATCACACTTATCATCATTAAGAAGCTTGTAACAAATGAAGACAGATCACTTACAGAAGGCTACTTAAGCAGTGAGGACTCGTGAGAATTTAATGGCTGAGAGATAGTTACTGAAGTGAATTGACAGAAAATAATAATTTAAAAAATATACATATATATAATAACATGACATTGGATTTCACTGATGCAAAGCTTTTACAAGGCGATGCATCGTGGTTTCAGCCCAGTTTCTAATCCGATGCACACCACTCCAACCGATGCAATTTACCATAGACCCTGGCCACGATGCACTGATTGCGCATCGGATAAAATGCCCATCCCTAGTCTGACCTCAACTTAAGACTGTATTCATGTTGGTTGTGTGACCGCCGTAGTCATGATTTTTTTTTAGAGTGTAATACATAAAGTATGAATGTTTCAGTAAATCTAGAGAAAAGAAGCTCTTCCTTATTTTTTCCACAAGCCATGCATGCATCTCTCCAAACATGAAGACTAGAGAGCCATATTCACCTTGATTTAGTAAATATGTTTACCCATTAGGGCATTTTTAGGAACTGCAGAATACAAACCCAATACAGAGGCCACAATATGGTATCACAATATGAATAGATTATGAACACTGACTGCACCTTTTACAGAAATACCAACAACTTCTGTTTTTTTGTAAAAACAAAAAAGCAAGGACGTGGTTCAAGAGATCCTGCGACCTAAATTACAGGTCTTTGTAGCTCTTAGAAGTAATTAAAAATTTAAAATGTGTGCTCCATCATGAAGTTTGGCCTCTTCTGCCAATTTTTGAACAGAAGCATGTGTGATAAAGCAGTGTTTTACATCTGCTGTCACAGCGTTTAGGGGGGGTATTGATTATGTTAAACCTGTATCAATACACTTATCAGCAAGGAGTAAATGATGATATATCGCTATATTTATAATTTAGCACGTCTTATGCCCATATTGGTGCAACATGTCACAGACAGGCTCACACAGTACAGTTACATTTCCTGTTTGTGCTGTTTAAAGTCTTTTCTCTCTTGTAAGAAGGTTTATCGTGGTTCTTCTAAAACTTTCTATATCCTAATTTACTGATGAACACATGACCTTTAGCACTTTCCTTTTTATAATAATTTACCTTAACAGACAAGAAAAAAATCCTCTTCCTTGGCACTGCATGCCTGACACACACATCAGGCATCTCGTAACCAGACACCTATCCTGTGTTTTTAAACTGCAAAACATCTAGTATACCTTCATGGATACAGAGTCAGACACACGACTTCTTAATCTGATTCATACTTTTTTCGCACTTGTATGAAATTTAGAAGTATTTCCTAAATTTCCATTGTGAGCCACGGGGGGAACACATACAGTCATTTAATTACGTTGCTTACACTGCTAATAACATAAGAAAACAATATGTTGAAGTCAGGGTGAACCAACATAAAATCACAATATTAACATCACGCCACATGAATAATTTCAGTTCACTTGAAGAAGCAACCTCAGACCTTTTTTTCTTGCTTTTATGTTCTTTACCACTTCCCCCCTGGTGCTGTAAATCTGTCTACATAGCACTGACATTACGGCAAAAACTGGAGCCATACTAGTATCAAATACTGATGGCCTGTACCTACATAACCATGAAGCCATCAAACTAAAATGGAGTCTTACCGTCATACGGACGACACTTCTCTCTCTCCTGAGGGTTTCCAACATAACCAGGAGCACAACTGATGGACAAAAACACAAATAACAGCATCATATAAAATTTTTTTTTTTTCCTTTAAATGCAGTGTTCATTCTTAGAAGATAAGTCTGATTACACCCCTCTAAAAAACTGGGCTTGGCTTTCGAGTGATGTGCTCTGATGTTTACTGTGGCTGCAAAAACATTTTCAAAATGCTTCCTTTAATTTGATCAGCCTGTCACTTGAACAAAGTACTAGCTTAAGGAGTGTCTCCTACTTTGGGGAAGGTGGCTTATCCCTTGAAGACATCGGCAGGGGTGATACTTTTAAAGGACAGTTTGAGCTGTTTGACCTTTGAATTTTTGACAAGTTGGAGCAAGCAGCAGAAGAGGAGGAGGGTTTTTCTCATGTTGAGGGTGTTTTTAGACAGCCCATAATTTATATTTTTGTTTAAGAACCATTAAAAATGCATTATTAATCATAAGGGGTGTTTGAAATAATGGGATTAGCAGTTTCATCCTGAATCCAGAGTGCATGATTTGTCTTCTTACCGTTCACAGTACTGTCCCGTGTATCCAGGCTGACAGGCGGTACACTGGTAACCTCCATTCCCGAGGCTCTCACAGGTCGGGGAAAACCTGTCACAAGAGGCACAAACATGTAAACAAGATGCTAAATCCTGGTGCTGTGGCAAGGTTTGGTTGAATCCATACTAAGAATTATTTGTGGATGCTTCACTGTGAATTTACAGGATTTTAAGTTTAGATTATTTCAAAGACTTCTCTATAAATATTTAAGACATCTCAAAGTGTGGCCCGGACAGAAAGTGAAAAATGTGTCCTCTCTTTCCTCGAAGTACTTCGGCTTTTTAAAGGTGAACTTTACGCTCAATATTTCATGCAAGTTGGCAGAAAACAGGTTAATGGTGGAAATAAATCAAACTGCAGGATTCACATGACAGCAGAATTTGCTGTAAACAGGAGCAAGTGAGGCGGACACACAGATGTCTTGAGCTATAAATGGAGCTGGAATGTGAGTTGTCGGTATCTGTGCCAGCACTCACTGGTTGTCTGGGTCAGTGTGAGGGCAGGCGCACGGCTGGCAGTCCTCCGGAGTGCCAACAGTGGGGTCACCAAAGAAACCGGGCGCGCACTGCTCACACAGCTCGCCCTGAGTGTTGTGCAGGCAGCTCTGCAAGGAGGAATAAATCATGTAAAGAGAGCCGTTCAACATGTCAGGGTGCTAAAATGCGGCGGCAATGAGACTTGTGTTGGTTGTTATTACCGTGCAGATGCCAGTTTCAGGGTGGCAGGAGTCAGAGTGGCCGTTGCATTCACAGAGCTCACAGTGACCGAGATATAAACCTCCTCCAGTGCGAGTGTATCCAGACGCACAGTCCTTAAACAAACAACAACAACACATTAGTCAGCATTTTCACAAAACACAAGCAGCCACTACTTTAAGCTCAGCAGAGAATTTATACAAACTGGGATAATTTTCAAAAGAGGTCAGGGTGTTTTCATGCAATTGTTCTTTTGCTCTGGTCTAAATCACGAACCAGTTTCAATCAATCAATCGAACGTTGTATAGCACTTTTCATACAACATATGTGAGATAGTGCTTTACAACAACAACGAACAAATAGGAGAAAGTATTTGCAAAAAAAACTTAAATTACTTTAATAAGAACAAACACACCCAAATTAAGCAAAAATAATTATAATAATAAATAAAACCAATAAATTATGGTAATTAATGAAATAAAATAAATTAAGAAAATAATAAATAATCAAAAACCTTGATTTAACAGAAATATGTGTGTTTGTGTGTGTGTGTTTGTGTGAGCAAGGAACTGTGGAAATGCCATCATGAGTTCAAAATGAGAAAAAAATGGTGATAAAAGTGAAAAAATAAAACAGTAAAAGTAATAATATAATTAAAATAAATGAATAGATTGAGATATATTATAAAAGATTGCTTGGTAAGAATGATAAAACAAACAAAGCTTAAATACATGATTCAATAAAACATGTGAACATGTAAAAATGGGGAAGAAATTATTCTAAAGTGAGATTAGAAAGGTGGGTCTTGAGTTTGCTCTTAAAAATATTGATTGTCATAGTATTTTATGTACTTAAGTTTTTTCATTGTGGGAGTGATTTTTTTCAAGTATTGAGCCTGTTTTTATCTTACTAAGGTTTATTGATTATGCAATGTTAAGGAAATTGATGACATGGCAACAAGTGTACGTGGTGATGGTATTGGTCAGATGGCCCAAAGTCCAGCCTCAACCCGGCTTCTGTGTCTGTTTGTAGGTTGATCTGAAGTTAAGTTGGGAAGGAGTCTCCAGAATGGAGATGTCCATATATTGGCTTTCAAAGCCCCAAATAATAATCAAACTGCTTCCTCTTTGTATAAAAAACTTCACAAATTATATTTGTCTCTGTTCTTTGATTTTTATTTTGTTTGCATGAATCACTGTATGAAAACAATATGAGGCACAAATGCAGCTTGCAAATATGTTCATGTTCTGGAGGAGCTGAGGCACTCATTAAGACAGATTGGACAAGGCTGTCATTGCAAACTCCTTGAGTCAAGAGCTGCTAATACACACAATGTGTTTCTCAAGATCCATGAGGTATGCCTGTGGTCTTCACCACGTCAGCCAGCTACAGAAGCTGCTGCATGAGGAAGCTTCCAACAGTGCTGAAAGCTCTCTGCAGCAAGGTCAGAGAAAGGTCAGTTCTTCCTCTTACTTCATCTGCACCAATAGTTTATTAAGACTCACCTTTTCGAGTGCTCTTAGTGCAGTGCGTTTCAAAAAAACCCCAACAGATTAAGTAGAAAACATGCCGGATCTTATGGCATTTTTTAGCTGTTTGATAGAATTTGTTGATTTTACACATATAAGAATACCTAACAGATAAACTGTGTTTGTTGAGTAATTTATCAGTCACCTCTAAATTTGCATAATGGAAGGAAAATTCACAAAAACTGAATTACCTGACAGGAGAGTCCCTGGTATCCGGGTGGGCAGCGGCACTGCTCCACCTCCAGAGCCTGAGCAAAACCGCTGTAGTTCGGCACGGCGACCTCCATGCTGACGTCAAAGATACTGGAGGACCTCATCTCAGTGGAGTACGACGCTCTGATCAGGATGTCGTCAAGATCGGCCAGGACCATCATCAGGTGCTCCCTAGTAGCAGGCATGCCATCAAGACGACGCCAGTTTTCCTGTGAGGAAAAACAGAATGTTTTTGTTTTGTTTGCAAGCTAGCATTCTGTAAAATGGCAGGGACAAAGGGGTGTGAGCCTCGACTAGAGCAAAAGGAGGTAAGGCAATTAAAAAATTGGGTAGCTGGTCATTTTTATTGTCTATGTGACTTTTTAAACAGAAAGCTAAAATGAAATATCAGCTTTTCTATTTAAAAACCTTGACATCTGTATTTCTTTTGCCCTGAAACTGTTTAACTTTAACCCTGCACAAAAAACAGATAAAAACTGGTTTTATTTCTATCTTTAGATGAAATTAGTAGATTAAATTAGCTGAATTAATTTCTGTAAAGTTCTTCTGTAAAGCATTATTAATACATTTGGGCAAATGTCCTTTAGAGCAGGAAGAGGAACGAGTTACGAGAGATGAAGCAGGAAGTGACTGCGTGTATGGGGAGTAGCATGGATGCTAACAGCTTCAGTAGCAGTTTTATCAGATCTTGACTGTGTTTCTTTATAAAATGAAAAAACAAATATCAAAACTACAAACTTCTTTATAGTAGGGATATTTTTACTCCACTTCTGACATGTTTTGATGAGAGTTTGGCTCACGTTCTGTAGCACAGTAGCGCCTGCTTATGACACTATCTGATTGGCCTGTAATAATGTTGACTGAGGGAACAATCGTCCAATCGCCTGCTAGATATGCTTCAGAAAGTTTCAGCCTTATCCGAACACTTTTAATGGTCTTAGATAGATAGATAGATAGATAGATAGATACTGTAGATAGATGTACTTGGGAAATTGTATATATAATATAAAAAAACATGTCTTTCTTGTACATGACTTCAAGGCAACTAAGAGGCTTTTCGTTGTCCACATTGTAGCATGACGTTGTTATAATCCACGTACCTCTCTAAAAACGACCTCAAACTGTTGCGTCTCTCTGCCGCCCTGCTGCCTCCTCTGCCAGGGCTGACGGGCGACCAGCGTGATGTCGTTACCCTTCAGGAGGAAACAAGCGGACAGGTGAGTAAACTCTCCATGTGCAGCCATCAGGAGACAAACACTGACTCAGCATGAAGTAATACTTACAATAATCTGGACGTCACCATCATCCAGCGTTGTTCCTCTGGGACCGGCCACGTAGGAGATGGTGTACTTAAGCTTACCGCCGTAAGACCCCACCTAAAACACGTTTAGCAAACAGGAGGTGCTTTAGATCGTCCGCCAGGTCAAACAGAGCCGAGCAAATCAAAGCCAGATGGAGAATTAAAGAAACACAGGGTGTGCAGTTACATTAAATCCTCTATATTAGAGGGAGCAAATGTGTTTGAACATGCAGGATCACCATTTTAACAGAGGGCTTTGACAATCTGCTGACTGGATTAAGTGATGGATCAACTTAAAGGGCCACTCCAACAACTTCATAAATGAAGTTTTAGTACCACGTCATGAGGGATTCTTCTTACCATGTGAAAAAGTCTGGATCATTATTTTGTAGGGCAAAGATGATTTTAGTTTCCATGCTCTTTAACTATGGATCAAGCTACCAAAGATCCAGAGGCTTTCCATATCTGTGCTCTCTTTCAAATTCATCTTTAGTTTATTGAAGTGCTGCCTTCTGAAATAATTTTTTATCCAGTTTCATGACTTTTTTTCCATTTCCTTCAAAGCGTTGTTGAATAGCAAAAAACTATCTCAATTTTTTATCATGTTCTTTTCTTTGTCAAAAAACATTCCTCTTAGTAGTCTTTGCCATTAGCAAGTGTTTTTTCTTTTACTATAGCTTAGATATAGTTAATTACAGCAATAAAACATCAGTTTTTAATAAGG
Source organism: Cetoscarus ocellatus (assembly GCA_037902135.1). Classification (NCBI taxonomy): domain Eukaryota; kingdom Metazoa; phylum Chordata; class Actinopteri; order Labriformes; family Labridae; genus Cetoscarus; species Cetoscarus ocellatus. The sequence goes on from JBAMNC010000494.1 coordinate 499,007, forward strand.
TAAATATTGGGGATGCATGATATTGGATTTTTGCCAATATGCTGATATTTCAAAACTTATTTTGGCCAATTCAAATGTTGATACCAATGTATAGAAATGACTGAAAGTATTTATTTTTAGTTTATTTGTAAAATGTAGTAAGACAGTAAAATCACGCATCATATGCCCTTTTAAAAGCTAAAAAATTTGCTCCTTACCTGCTATGTTCCTAACAATAGATATTTTAAGCCATGCAACCAGATCTCAAAATGATGTTACTATAAAAATACAGAGGTTTAGAATTGAATGGGGAAAGACAGCTTTTAGCATTGCTGCTCCTTTTATGTGGAATAAGTTTCGAATGCTTGCTAAGCCTCCCTCCTGTGTCTCATACAGCGTTTTTAAAGAGCTTTTGTCAGAAATACTCGAGGTGGGGAACTGCAACTGCTTTAATATTTGAAAAACTTTGAGAGAGTCTTAGTTTGCAAGTATGAATGACTGAGAGATGACTGTAAAATACAGTATTTTTGCAATATTTATTGCTCTTATTTGTTACGTTTTATTTGTATTACTGCAGGGCCCCCTGGAAAAGAGACCTTGGTCTCAGAGGGTCCTCCCTGCTTCAATAAAGGTTTAATTAAAAAAAAAAAAAAAAAAACACTGATTAGCTCACTTGCTGACAGAAAACCTGCTCTAGTTTGGGATATCATACTCTCAATTTAAGAATAATAAGCAAAAAACTCTGCCATCCTGAAGGCTAAAGTATCCGTGGGAAATATTGTCAGAAATTGTCATATCTGCCAGTATGCTGTTTAGCTTTTGGAGCAGTTATTTGCCGATACTGATATCATACAGATAATACCATACATCCCTAGTAAATACAATACTTGTTCATCCAGTTTTTAAGCATTTTTCTTTTCCTGAAAGAGTATTTTTATGTCTCCTTCTTTCTGTTATACCTGATCCTTTTAAATTAACATCATGAATGTTTAACCCTCGCAACTCCAAGCCAATTTATGCTTTCTTTGGTCTGCCATGGCCTTTTCTGAGATAGCCCATGTAAACCCTCAACCCTGTTGAGCACAATCATGCTTAAGACCTTCATTTTTAGTTATTTTGGGGAGTAACTATCTTTTGTCTTGTTGATCTTTTGCCACTCCTGATTGGACGCTACAGTAAAGAAAGAAGCGAAGAAGAAAATGGGTACATCCAAGACTGACAGAGAGCTGCCACTTTCTCTAGAGTTCAAACAGGGGTCTATCAACATCACTGCTATATTTTAGTTTAAGAAAGTGGGATAAAAGCCACTTTGATGGACAAACCCACAAATACAAAACTTTCTGAAATAAAATATTGCACTTCATGGTTGAATGAAAACCTTTTTATGTACAGTAGATTTGACCTGAACCATATTGAAATGAGAAAAGTGTGATCTTCTTCACACAGTGCACCCATAAATATCTGTTATTTAGTTCAAGAGGTATAAGTAAACAATGTGAGTTACTGCTTGGGGGCGCGGCTATCCCATGAAGTTGGGAGGGTTAAAGCAGAAAGTTTAAATCAAAGCTGGTGAGTTATGTTGTGTTTAGATGACAAACTTTCCTAAAGTGTTGGATGTTCATCTTCCTTATTTGCTAATATATGTTAGTTAGGGCTTTCAGATTGATGCAATTGTTATACAATTAAGATTTGTAATTAGTGCATCCATGCTTTAGAATCCCATTAAACCCAGACTATTTTGCCTCTTTTAGCACATCTTCATTAAGCCACTGAGGCGTACTCCTTCTGCAGAGATGGAAAAAAAGGACAACCTTCACTGAACTTAAAGAACTTCCAGAAAGCTAAGTGAATAAGTCAAAGTATTCTAATTAGCACCTTGTGACATTGAACATACTTTATTTATACCTCCCCCCTACGTATTTTATTTACCTTGATTTTTCTTTAGTTCTGTCATAATATTTAGTTTAAACTATCAAAAGTTACATAACTCATGAAAAAATAAAAACAAGTTGGTGAGACTGATAACTTTGTTTTGTCTAGACGGCCTGCGTTCGTGTCTGGCCTGTGGCTCCTTTTTGCACTCTTTCTCTCCCAAATTTCGGATACTATCCACTGTAATTCTTATCTGAAGGAAGCTGAAAAAGCCCCCCAATAATCTAAAAACCTGTTTTTATCTTAAAGGGATATGCCAACTTTTTTTTTCTTGTCATGTCTTGCCTCACTTCCAAGTCCATGACAAGCACATAGACACCATCCTTTCGACTGTTCATGTAAGAAAGAGAAGGGCAAAGCTTACCTGCTGCTAAATTAGCTTAGCTCAAACACTGAGAGTCAATGGGTAGTGTTAGCCTGCCTCTGCATACAGTTAACTCTCCAGCAACTTTAAATGGTCCTGTGTGCTTGTTGCGACTAGTTTCTTTTTACTGTTATGTTATGTCATTTTCCACTATCTTTTACTGGTAAACAGAGGTTTTGTTTCATAGCACGTCCACAGTGTTTTGCCCTAGAGATGTGATGTTCACAAACGAGTCAAGTCTTCTGAATGACTCTTTTAAGTGAACAATAAGAACCGATTTGCAATTATGACTGCGACGTTCATTTTTGCAGGTAATTTGCATTTAACCCCTTAAGGCCTGTTGTATTATATTTGATACATACTTTTATGATATATCTATCTAATCAATATGATCAGCAAATTACTAAAAAAACATCTGAACACAATCAGATAAATAATAAAAATGTCTTCAAGTGGATTATCAATTGCCAAAAAACCTAATGTATCAAATGAGTACTGTACTGTAAAAAAAGTACTGTTGCAAGTTGCAAGTGCAACTATCAAAATGCAAGCACGATGAAGCCCTTTTGAAATAGATAATCTATTCATAATCACTGGAGTGGCCCCTTATATTGTATCAGAAACTCTTGAATCGAATCTAAAATGTTGCACAAACACAAAGGTGAGACCACAGAGAAGTAAGGAAAATTGTGTGTAACAGATGAACTGTGTGCTTAGAACCAACAATAAATCCAGAGAGCACTTTAGGGAGGGACTGGGATGAAATTAAAGGTCACAGGGAGTGTGATGAGGGATACGAGGGATTGTGAGGATGAGGTCTGAAGTTCAGTGGGTGGGTGGGATGTATTTTTCTGTGACCTGTAGGAGCTGATGAAAGGTCAGGAGGGGCTGTGACCCCCGAAGTTTCCACAGTTACCTTATCCCCTGTGAACTGCGCTGGGAGCTGCCAGTAGAGCAGATCATCCTGGTGCAAGCTGAAACCTTTGTAGACCAGAGCGTACTGAGAGGCAGAGGAGGAAGAGGAGGCATGAGAAAATAAGCCACAGATAAAAAAGAAAGAGAGAGAGGCAGCGAGACAAAAATCATAAAAGCAGGCAGAGAAGAAAAGCAGCACAAGCAGGCAGGCATGCTGAAAAGACTCACTGGACAAATGTGTTCAACTCTTAAATACACGCTGACAGTGTGAGAGCTATTAAAGGCTCCGCTGACAGCTTCATAACAGCATGAGAGTGGTATTGTCCCTTGTTTGACACCTTAAACAACAACTTCCAGCGTCAATAATGTGAAAATGACAGCTTCAGACACGCTTCAGCAGGAGGCCGTTTGTAACCAGACAGCATTATAATGACAGAGTACAGTAAAACCAATGTTTCTGTCAAGTGGACGATTACAGTGACAGAACAGAGTGGGAGCTACTCGCTTAACAATGGAAATACCACCCAGTCAGGCATTAACGTTATGTAACTCCTTGCGTAGCCATAAACTGCATATATACTGCAGTGCTTGAGTGGTTTAATCTATAAGGTGTGTGGTTAAATGAAACATTAACTGACCTGGATTAACAATCAACAGGAGGTGGATTATTAACTTAAAAAGCTTTATGAGATCCTGCAAAAAGTCAAATCTTTGCAAGAGTATTTGTCAGATGTCTAGTGGAAATCACACAAGAGCAGATAAACACCTTATTTGAAGATATTATGTATCAAAAGCCTAACATGCCAGATGGACAGTTTAATACAAACTTACAGAATATATTTCACTAGTTCATCTGGGCAGCAGACCATAGAAAGTGTTTGGAAAACCTTCAAAAACATATCTGGAAGAGGACTGGATGATCATGCTGTCAATCACATCCACCACAGGCCAATCAGATGTTGCAGTAGGTGGGCGCTACTGCCGTGAGACAAAATGTGAGCCAATTCGTGAGTAAAAACAGGTTTGAGGTTTGAGAAATGCTTTCAGTGTTGATATCTTTCCTTGATTTAATGTAGAAATGTAGTTCAGCTCTGATTAAGCTGCCACTGAAGCAGGTAGAATCTATGCTAGTCTCTGTGCGAGCAGCCATTGTTTACAGACTTGCTCTTGCGTTACCCTGTCATCACACTCGTAGTTCCCACCTCTTTACAGATTACAGATTACAGAAAATAAATCGGGGGATCCAACTGCACTGCCAGGTCACTTTGATGCTGCTGTTGATCACATAATTTTGAAAGATTTACTGCATGGTACTGGTCCAAAAGAAATTATTTCTATTAATTTATACACTATTAAACAGATCACAGTGTGCTCAGGCTGAAGGCTTGACCTCGAGACACCTTGAAGTATAAAAGGTTTGCCACAGGGCTCAGTGTTAGAGCCACAGTACTTTACACTTCATATTAATACAATTGGCATTGTATGCAGTTCTTACAGCATTTTCATTTTGGAAGGTGTAGCAGTTTTATTAGTTACTTTGTCAACTAGTGATTTTCAACCGTAAATGTCATTTTTAGTCAGCTGATAAAAACAAAGTGAGTCCTCATGAATGTCTCTTTATTGGGGTTTAGAAACAAGGCCATGGCTCTTTTGATTCTGCACAACGTGTGTTTGATTGTCTTTTATTACATAAAACCAAGATGTGGAAAAAAAAGTCTTGGGGACCACTTTCCTAGAGCACAGGCTCTTACGGCACAGGACATACTGACCATAAAAAAAAAATTATAATAATAAAATCTACCACTCCAGGGTAAAATTACATAGTTTCTTTGCAGACTTTTCCCCCTTGTGTAATAGATGTAGGTCTGCTGATGGTACCTTAACACATATGTTTTGGTCATGTATTCATTTGTTTTCATACTGAGAAAAGATTTTCAGCTGTTTCTCTGTTGCATTTGGAAAATGCTGGAGACTTGACCCACTTGTTGCCATTCTTGGTGCTGCCAGCCTTTTAACCTCTGCTAGTAAATATGAAAGGAGGGCTATTTTATTCACTCTCAACTGATCTTGAGAGTGTGGAAGATGGATCATGTCCCCACCTACGATTTTGGATGGGTGAAATGGCTAATACCTTGCACCTGGAAAGACTGAGACTTTATAACGAGGACGGGGATGTGTTTGATAAGACTTGGGAACCTTTGCTGAATTTTTTTAATGGTAAAAAATGAGCTTTGATGTCCTACACCTATGCTGCATAAAGGTGATCATGTCTAATGTTTAACATTGCTATATTCTGTTTTTCTGTGTTGTGTTTGATTATGTTGGTCTGCTTTGTGTGTATGTGGAGCTCAAGCTGTCCCATGTTCTTTAACGCCCTCTCAAAGCCTTATCACACAGTGAATTGACACAAATACCACACCACTGAGGAATCAATTGAGATGTGATGGTAGGGGGGCTTCACTGTGGTGCACAGGGCTTATACCTCTAGTGTGACCAAGCCTTTATCTTCTTGGAAATATCTTTATTTCAATTTATTCCTTAATTGACGTGTCATCATTTAAGCTGTATATTATGCAACTTGTAAAGAAGGTAAAGTTCCACAGGCACATTCATCCTCCAAATGACTTGAATCTTTGGACATTGTTTGCCATGGCACACTGAGGATAAGTATTAATCTCAAGCCTCCTGAATCATTATTTTTGTGTTTATGATCACGTTAGATGTCCTGCAGACGTACTTGCATTTTAACTCGTGCTCATATTATGCCTATTTTACCTGAAATGTTATATTCTCTTCCCCTATGACAACAGTATTTATTTCCATATTTTATTCATCTTGAAATAAGGTGTTCATCTGGCCTCGTCAGGTGATTGAGGCTGATCATGAGTGCACATATATATTTTATGACAAGATGCGTGGCTAATACACTTGCTAAATTTTAGTTTTTGCAGTCCAAACATTGCATCACAGTCTTCTTTGAGCATTAACCAAAAGATAAAACATGAAGTCAACCACTCAGTCATGCCACTGTCTACCTTGCTGCCTCCTCCAGAAGCACTAGAGGAAGCCTTGCTCACTGTGTTCTTGCTCTGTTGATCATCAGCACAAACCGCAAAGAGAAAGACAACAATTCACCAACATACAAAAGACACAGAATTATTCATAACCCCCGGTGTTAATCTCTGATGGTGTACCTGCAGGCGAGGAGCATGGCCTGGGGAATAGGCTTGGGGTCTGGTTGGTCTAACTGAGGAGGAGATACCAGATGGAGGGGAAGGGGGGCTCAGGTTACGCAAAGACCACCGAGAGGATGAAGAGTAGGATGGGGGGGTCGGGACCCGGGAGTAGGAGGAAGAGAGAGAGGATGATTTTGAGGAGGGGGGAAAGAATGGAGGAGAGCCAGGACGTCCATTGGAGAAGTTAGAGAGGAGAGCCCAGACCTCATCGTCCAGCTTTCTGACATCACCCTACAGGGAGGCGGGAAGATGGAGTACCAGAGATAGAGAGGGTTTGTAACCATGGGAACAGTGCAAAGGGGGGAGGCAAGGTTTGGAGTTTAGTCCTTTAAAAGATGGACGGTAGAGTACTTGATGTGAGGAGGGGGACATGCTGAGTCATGCTGTTTTAGTTTGATGCTTGAATGTGTGGCACAAAAAGGCTCCATTTAATAGGTGTCAAGACCAACAGTTGGATCCATGGACCGTGGAAGCAGAGGGGCCAAGGGGGCTGAAAAATGTGTGACTTCTAGACTCTGGGCACATAAATTATACGACTCTAAGCCTGAATTTTGTTTGTTTTTCTCATGACTTCAAATGAAAAGTAAAAACCTTTAGAAACCATCAGCTTCTCCTTCTGTCTGCTTGCAGTGCCATCTTCTGTACAGTTTCACATGCCATCTTAGCATGAATGAGCCAACTGAAGGTTGTAATCTGAACATTTGATCCAGGCTTATTAAATGATCCATTCTTATTATTCCTCTTGACTAGGGATAGTAACAGAGGGCTGAGATCCAGTTGGAACTAGTTTTTTTCATCAATAGCTTCTGCCTTTATACTTAATAATTCCTTAGTTAATGGCCTCCACCTAGTTTCATGCTTTTTTCTAAACAATGACATTAAGTTGTGGGTTGGGTCTCTAAATCAGGGCCAACGTGGTACCATTGCTGACACATCTCATTCCTACCAAGCCAAAGAACAACACAGGCTTTGGTGCTTAATTTGATATCATTCCCTTACAGTCAACCAAAGATGCTGAACCTTCTATGCCTATTTGAACATCGCATTACAAGCAACTAAAGGATTATCGCCTAGGCCTCAGCATGATAAACAAAATTTGTTAGCATTTTTCCCTCAAAAGAATCAATCCAGGACCCTTCAGCTGCTGTCATCACTTTAAAAGTATTGATTCAATACTGGTTATAGAGACACCTTGATAAAACCTGTCATGCTCATGTCAGAGGCGGGCAGTACCAATGACAACAAATAAGTTTCAATAGAACATTTACGGACAGGGTGGAAACACCAGCAAAACCCAGCATAACATTAAATATATCAGGAGTGCCATGTGTTTGATGTTATTAATACAGAAAACCTGCAAAGGCATACTTTTCATGCAGGAAATCCTCAAGAATTAATTAATGAGCAAAGTCAATTGTATTGTTTCAATAAATTCTAATCAATACCCATCCCTTCTGTGAACAGTCCCCTATTCGACTAGTTTTTAACAATTTTACACTGGTCCAAGATGTCTCATAAACATTTTATTCAAGTTTCTTCCCTAACAGTCCACTTGGATATTGGATAACGGTATGCCTTTAAACCCATCTGTTTCAGCCCTGCTCAGAACAGGCTGTTTTATTGTAATTGCTCATGAGCTGTGTCTGACAATGCCCCTCTTGGGAAGAGGATTTGGCTTCAGCTTTCCGGTGCTGTGCTCTACTGTTTACTCTAGATCCATAGACATTCCTTAACATGTTGCTTACAGTGGGCCAAATGAACACTTGGATAAGGGCGTGTCTCCCATCTGTCAAATGCACTGTTTGAGCACACATTTCCTAAAAGGTGAAGCAAGCAGCAGAGGTAGCAGATCTTTTGTTCTTGTGTTGTGAGGGGCTGTAGACATCCCATGGACATACTTTTTTATAAATCCATTTAAAGGTGTATTTGGCCTTAAATGGGACCTTTAATACTGGTTGCCAGTTTGATAAGTGTATAATATTTTCTTATTACTTTGAGTTCTCTCATTATTCCTTCTTTAGGCTAAAAGTTTGAGTATTTAGAACCAAAAAGCTGAGGCCTTTCTTGAGCTACCTCAACAGAGATCCTCTCTTTTTCCAGACATAATGCAAAAACCTAAAAGGAGTCCTTGAACCTGAGGAACAGTCTACTTGAGGAAATCATTTAAGCTGTATCTGTGATTTCTTTAAAACAATTACTTTTAATGCATCATGAAAGAATGGATGAATTTATCTTGTGGAAAATATACCAATAATATATCTTACCTGGCACCTACCCTGCGATAGCAGTTACAAGCATTAAAAATTCAAATATGAAAATGGTCAAAATTATCACTAATTGTCACGTTTGCTTCAGTTGGTTATACAGAAATGTCAATAACAGTTTCAGTCTTGTACAATCAGTTAAAATCCCCTTCTTGTAGATTTGGTATCCCCTCCACTTGCCCTTAAATTATGGCCCTTCCTGGTTGAGATGCCTTCCACGGTCCATGGACTGATCACACCAAAATCAAACTGCTCTGAAACTGTACAAACCAACTCAGACCTCTTTGTGATTTAAGATATACAAGCATGCAAATGTTCACAAACTCAGACACTATGCTCCCGCCTAGTGACCCTCCGCCAAAATCAAGTGAACCTCCATGCTGCAGCATGGCTTTATCTTCACTGATGGTCACAAACTCCCAGAGTGTTAGTGTGTAAGATCAGAACCACAGTGTATTAATTGTTCTTATTAGAGATGTGAGTGCTACCTTGGTAGCTTTAATGAGTGTAGTTCAAACCAAATACCTGGCTAGCTCTTTTGGATCTGTGGGAGTCTTTAAGTTCGGAGGCCATGATGTTCCATATCGAAGCGTCCTTCCTTAGCTGCTCCTCTGGCGAGCTGGAGCCGCTCTATTGATGTGGATAAAGTTAGCTCACTCTCTCTTTGATCACTTTCCTTATCACTGAGCTGATGGTATTTGGGAGTGTTATGGCTGTGTTATTGGAGCAAAGTTAAACTGTGTGAAGTTCTTTAATGGACCATTAATGATCAATCCATTTTTACATGGCTCGGGTGACGTGAAGCAGAAGACAATTTCCTTTAGCAATATGCACTTGTATGTGAGAGGTCAGATCCTCGAGACGATTAGTGGCCACCTTCAATGGAAAAATGCATTCACTGCTTTAAAGAGCCATGCTGCCTATAAATTATTCATTAAGTCAAGACTAGGGCTATCAAACGATAAGAATTTATGAGGGCAGTTAATCAGCAAATTTTTATAATTCAGATCAACCTCAGTTTCAATTGTAGACTAGAATTACCATCTATTTCTTTTCTATTCAAATCAACAATTTGAAGCAGTTAACCTTTCTGAAAATAAAGTTTAATCTCATTTCCCATTTTTAAAAAATATGCAGGGGTGCATGTACAAAATAACTCACTGATGTCTGATGATACCTGCTTTCTGTGACCTTCGAGTTTAGCTCCTGTCTCTGCTGAAGAAGCCTGGTTAGTGTTCAAATTTAGAGAAAACAGTTCTACTGGCCTTTTACCTTGTAAGTTATATTGTCTTTTGACAAGAGCGTATTCGTGTATTTCAAAAAAAAATGTGGGAATTATGGTAATCACATTTGCTTAACCACACAAAAACTTCACCATGGCCGGAAAATTCAATGTAAATTGCTAACAGAAAGCTTTGGTGTAACATCAAACTAATTTTAGTGGGAAAGAGAGGCTGCCTTCCATGACTGGCTATAGAGAAGTTTTTTTGTCTCCGTTGCCACATGCAGGTTTTAACAGTTAAATTTCTATTTTACCCACTGAAAAAAGGTTAATTTTCAGTTAGATGCACTCATCACTAATGGGGCAAGGCTGAATTGTACTTTTACACCATCCTATCACAGAAAGGGAACCAATTGAAGAGCAAATAGTGGATCAGGGCAGTCAGGTGCTCCCATGGGATGCTCAGCAGTTGCAGTAAGTCATGACTGGCTTCTCCTAATCCTGCTATGTGTTGACCTAATCAAAATATGACTGCCTATAAACCAACATTACTGCCCAATAATGATGTCTAATTGTGGCAACTGCAGCTATTTCTGTTCCATTGTTAAGTAATTGATTTAATGTATACTAAAAATGTCTTTGAATTTTTATCTGATCTGAAACTTATTGTGATTAAAATGTCAGCACTGACAGCCCTAGTCAAGACTTTCAAACTTCTAAATACCAAAACAACTAAAGATGCGCACCATTATTAAGTTAAATGTTTGCATTTTAGGGTATAGCACGATGCCACATCACTTCTTCAAACATGCCACAAACGGTTATAACATGGCAACCACTGACTGACATCACTGTACCTGCTCTGCTCGTCTGATACGAGAAGAGAAAGAATTTTTCTAAAAGTCAAAAAAAGATAAACTATGTTAGCCAAGTGAACAATAGGGCTTGTCAATCTGGAGGTCTTTTGAACCTGTAAACACATTAAAGATGATGCATATGCAGCAGAAAATGCAGCTATAGAAGCAAAAAAAAAGGCTAGAAGGCAATCTGCTTGAAAAATAAAGCTTGCTTGAAAGAAAGACTTGCTGAAGTTTGAAGTGAGACAAAAGCAGCAAAATGAAAGCTACAGAGCAAAAGTGGTCTACAAGTTTCGGATGACTGCTGCTCACTCTGGGGGACTCCACCTCTTACGGATTCCTGGTCTTGGATTGGGCATTTTCATTGATTTATCTCATTAATATGGTATTCATACTGACCTTGTCTCCCTGGTAGACCCCTGGAAGCTGCCAGTAGTGAGGCTCCTGTCCTAGGTAGTCAAAGTTGCTGTAGGACAGCTGAGTTCCCTCAGTGGAAACCTCTACGGTAAAGCCAGTGGCGATACGGTTGGTACGCTGACGATTCACAAGAGCAAATCCTTGGAAGTTTCCAGGAGAAAAGACCGAGGATACCTGCGAAAAAACAATAAGAAAACATAGCTTAGCTAATAGATAATAACAATGTATTAAAATATTAAGTTAAAAACACAGAGTTGAGCAGATATTGTCTTAGTCTCTGCCACCTAACCCACTGGTTTACTTATAGTTGAACAATGGCAGTTGACATGTTGAAAATGCTGTTTACACAACTTTCCAGTCCACCAGGAAATAAGTGAGTGAAGCTCAGGTAGGCCTTAAGCCTTCTTCAAATGGCTACCAGATTCTGTGCTCTGTCAGCTCAGCCAAGGCCCTTGGGTGCATATCCGTTAGCCTTAAAATAATCAAAACAAATCAAATCAACATGTAGTATGTGTGCCTTTAAAGACTATTAAGACCCAAATGATTTTTGTACAAGTCTGTTAACATGTTAATCTAAGCTGTAAGTATTAGCTATTTGCATGTAGGCGTTAATGTCTTTTTGGGGCTTCTGGATCAGCCCCTAGTGGACACTTAAAGAACTGCAATGTCTTTACATTTTGTATTGGCTTTACTTTTCAGAACTGACAGTGATAAACCATGAAAACTTCACTAAGCTCATAAAGAGCGTAGGGACAGAAGTAATGACTGTTCATGAAAATGCAGGGTGGATGGTGACAGAATTATCATAACTGACCCTTAGGCGAAAAAAAGATGCAGTCTAACTTCCATTAAATGCATTAAAGAAAGCCTCAGCTACTATTGAGAACCCAGACAAAAGAATTCACAAATAAGTTGAGGGAAAAATCCACCATTACAAGGCATTTATGAACCTAAATTGGTATGAGGAGAGTTAAATTGGACATCATATCTGTTGGTTGATTATATGGCATAATGCAGAGGGCCACTACACTGCTCTTTTTCTAAAATTTTAGTCCACCTGGGACCTTGTAGAATTTAAATTAGCCCTGATGTGATGATATCTCTGATAGATATAAAGTCAAAAATTATGCTCACATTTTTACAGTGAGTTGGTTAAAATAATTGCTTGTGGGAAAAGATATCAGCCAACACCACTGATGGAAATTATGCCGTTGTACTGGACCATACAAGGCTTAAGTGCAATTTTTTCTTTTAACTGATGTAGACAGAGCACATTTTAACTTCATGAGGTGCATGGTTAACTGGCTTTCTGCTACTACTACTGCGTAACCCTGCTCCATCCAGTGTTGTAGTTAAGTTGCTTAGAAGTTGAATTGACTTCTTACAGGCAAATGCCCGGTGTCATGTCCATAGACAGTGTAAATCATGGCAGTGGTCTCAGTGTCATAAACCATGAATATTTCTTTAACTGATTTTTGCAGCATCATTCTGGTGGTTGCCATATTGAAAATGATGCCTCAAACTTACTTCTTGCCAACTTAGCAGGCAGGTTGATGAATGTGAGACCTGTAAATCCTGAATAATGTAAATTTACGGACAGCTCTGACCCTTTTACATGATCAGAACAGATGCATTATAAAGGGAAAATCCCATTGCCTTAGATTGTATGTTGGTAAGATATGAGCTGCTGATTTCAGTTTTGGTTGTATAACCAGGCTGTAAGTTAATTTCTGCTGTTAAAATTGTCTTTTTAATATGAATTGTAGTTTTTACACTCCTGTACAAGCAACATTTTCAACACAAGAGGTTGCTGCTGGTTATGAGTAATTACTTAACACTTAATGTCACTGCTTGATCAAATACCATTTTTTATCCCTTACCAGATCTCTGTAGTAGGTGGAGCTGGAACACTGTTGAGTAACTCCCATACAGAAACAAGAGAGACAGCCATCCTTGTTTTGAGGGCTGAGATGGAAAGTTCCAGGCTTACAGTTGGAGCAAGTTGGGCCTTCGACATTCATCTGGGACAAAGAATGAAGAAAACAGAAGTTAAGTCTGATATACTCTGAGAATAACCTTGATTTTTTTTTTTTTTAAAGACAAGTGATCACCTTGCAGCTGCACACAGGTCCATTGCAGCCCTCACTTCCTCCTTGGTCACAGCTATGACAGTTACCTGGAAAGTGTAAAGAGGATAAAGTTAGAACATGTGCCACTCCATTTCGATGGCCTTGTGTTATCCTTAATTCATAGGCTTAAGGGAATCTTTTTGGAAATTTTGCACTGGCAGGAAATTAAACAAACAAAACCCTTGAATCAAAACAAAGTACGTACCGTTAACTTCATTGCCGACGGTGCATCTCTGTCCGAGCATGGGGTTTCCAGTGTATCCGGCGGCACATCTACAATAAAAGATGGACAATGTTTTAGAGTCAATCTTTCCAGTCAAGGATACCAGTTTTAATCCATACTACAATCAGACAGGAAGATGGGAAGTCTGCAAAGCGGTGATAAAAATGATGAGTTGCGTCCTACAGGGAGTCTTCTTGACCCAAGGCAGACATCAACCATGAACAAAGGACTGAGTCATTTAGACAAGGAAAAGACAATCTATCCTATTATTCCATCCAGCAATAAAATTTTCAAAGCCTAAGTCGTATATTTGGACAGACTAAACTTCAAAGACACCCAGCTCTTGCAGTATATACAGTTTTCCCAAGAACAAAAGACAATGCTTACACTGGAGATGGATGAAGCACAGGCACGGCTAAATACTCAACATGTCAAAGATGTTGATTCCATCTCTTGAAGGAGTTTGGCATCACCAAAAATGAGGAACACTTCAGCATAAGAATGACAATAAAGATTAGAAGTGAAACAGGAAAAAGAGGTAAATATAGTCGATAAAATTAGCCACAGAAGGAGGTGCTAAGCTGCTAAAGAGGAAAATTGTTTCAGATACTGCAACATAAAAAAGTATGATCCCAAGCAAACAATGCCACTGCCACCATAGCCAAGGCTAATCCAACCACAGATCTGTACAGGGCTCCCCTTTGACAGCTGCTGTCAATCTTACCTCACCTGTCCTCTGGCAGATCCGCAGGTCAACAGCCAACAAAAGGACTTCCATGCTACAAACTTGCTATGAAAAAACCCATTCAAACTAGCTCCAATCCATACAGTTGTTTCTATAATTGTTGCTAATCAGACCGTTCAGTCAATATTGTTGTATTGTTTTAAGATAAAGATACATGTTTACACAGTAAAAAGGAAAAATACATCTTAATAGATACGATTGTATAAAAAACACTGAGAAATACAGCAAAGGAAATTATAGAAAGGGCATTCAGCTCAAAATTGACATAACATAATAACGAAATGGACTTTTATTCAATTAAGACAAATCTACAGTACAATTGCACAAGAATAAATTCCAATTCATAGGACCCTTGTAGTACTTAAATTTATCTATATGCTGATGATATGAAACTACTTGGTGTAAGACCAAAGTTTGGACCCATTGGATAATTTGTGCCAGTTGTTTCAACTCCCACTGGCCTAACTTGATTAAAATTCACAATAGAATAAACTTAGCCCCCAGGGGACAGACCCATTTATTTTCAAGGTAATTAGACCATTTCATCACGCTTGAGACTTGTATTAATATGTCCATAGCGACAGCAAAAAACACAACATGTCTTATTTTACTTTTAGTAATATGTCTTCATCACTGAAATTATTTGACAATAACTTTCTATACACACTCAATTAGAAATCAAGGGCTGACTTGAAACCTCTTTCTTCTTAGGCTAAACTCATCTGCACAAGGTTATAGCCCCAGATAAATACCAGATATGACCATAAGAAACACTTCATCTGAGAGCATGCTGATGTTAGGCATGTACAGATTCAACCAGGTCCCATAGTACCTTGTGTTAGAAATACTAATACTATTACTACTAATACTAGCCAAAAGCAACCTAGACCTGTGGCTGATGGGACTGTCGCTGTTGGTGTTGGTGAAGTTTCTGTTGAACTGGTGTACCAGCTGATAGTGTTGTTGGAAAGGCAATGACAAACTATGGGACTGTATCCTCTGAGGACCAAATGGTTGATTGATAGGACAATACTGCCAGATTAGAGAGAGCATGACGGGGTTAAATTAAAGTACAAGCTTGATTCTTGTTCTTTTCAGTAGGTTACAAGTTGTTTCATCATTAAATCTGTAAGAAGTGGACATAGACATTTCATGAGTGAAAGCCAAAAAGGGAGTGGACTGACAATGGAATGTTGCTAATGGCCAGATGAGGGTGACTTCGAAAATTACAGATTGCTTGAAAAAAAAATGGCAAATGTTGGTTTAGACAAAATCTAAAACCTCAGGGTTCAAGTGAGAGTTAAAAAAATTAGGTGACACCATGTTGGCTATGTCCACTTCTCTATACAGTCTATGATTTTTAAGTCTTGTTATGATGATCAAAAATACAACAAAATATAATATAACGTAAAGGAAAGCAGGCAGAGTTCTTCCATTGAAACATTTCAAAAGGGTTGGCACCACAGACAATTCAGACCCAGGGCTGTCAGGATACCAGATTTTAACCTGAAAATTATCATCACTTTGAAGACATTTGCAATTTGATATCATTTCAGGTAGTGTACCTCGTTGTCTTTTAATTTCTTCGGATAAGCATGGCAGCAGAAGCCAGAAATTGCAGTACAGGCTGCCAACTTTAAACCAGCAAGTTACCTTTTTCCTCCATTTCACGGCATTTAAAACCCTCTACCATCCTGGTTTCACATCACTATCATATGCCCATTTTTTAGCATGGCATCAATGTTTAAGTTAGTTGATGCTTTTAATGTTTTTAAATTGTTTATTGCTAACACCAGTACATTGTGGCAGCCCTTTATGGAGCCAAGATCAAAAAATGAAAGAGAAAAATTTCCTTAATAGCCAAGCAAAAAGGTCGAAAGTTTTGTGAGGTAGTCTGCATATAACAAAATGGTCAATCTCTTCATAGCAGAATTCTGTGCAATAGTTTAGTAACAGTACTAAGTTAACTTACAATGTCCCATCCAAATATGATTCATGATGACTTAACCAACCATCTTAGCGCTGCAGAATAATTGATCCCTTCATTATAATTGCAAAAACTGACATAAATAACAACCTAAGAATACAAATGCTAATGAACCAACATCATAGACACATCCTTAGTCATCTGGGATTATTTTGATAGGAATGGCCAGCCTTCCCAAAACAACATGCAGAGAACCATCATGAGTCTTTTTCTGTCTTTCAGAGTCCTGTTCTCCTTTGAGGAGCCGCAGCAGGTCCAAAACAGCAGAGTGAGAGTTTGCCTTCTTTTTCTGTTTGGGTTTTTTCGTCACAGTTAAAGCTGTGGTTGCCTTGGGTTTAGAGGGAGTGGATTTCCTTTTCACTGTTGTGTTAGTCTTCTTTTTTGTAGTTGTGGCCTTGGTTGTAGATGGGGTGGGTTTCCTTTTAACTGTGGTGTTAGGCTTCTTCACAGTTGTGGTGGTCTTTGTGGTGGGAACTGCAACCTTTGCTGAATTCTTTTCCTTGCGAGAGACCAGCTTGTGTGAGGTCTGCTCGGTCTTTTTCTCATTTTGGAGTGGCTTTGCTGACTTCTTTGGACTGCTCTCTTCTGGGGTCTTTTTTGGATCTGGTGCGTCTGATCTAAAGGCCTTGTTGCGTCCATTGTTTTTTACTGGTGATGAGGAATCCCTTTTATTGGCTTGATTGGGCTTTGTTGAATTTTTCTTTAAAGATGGTGGCTCCAATTGGAATTTAGTAATTGCCTCTTCATCTTTGACTTGTTTTGGTTTGCTTGTCTGAGGAACACGCTTAGTCACCACTGCAGACCTTCTACCATTGGGTCTTTTCGTTGAGGGCTTCTCAGTAGATTTAGATGAAGACTTGGAAGCAGTCTTGGGTTTACTTAGAGTTGTCTTTGCTTTGGTTGTGGACTTTGTTGATTGACTTTTGGATGATCTACTGACTGTCTGGAGTCTGGTTGAGTATTGTATAGGTTGAGTGGTGACTGATGATATGACTTTCCTCTTTCTCTGAGGAGCAGTAGTAACTTTCTTTGCTGGGAGACTTGGTGTAGGAATACTCTTGGGGACTGTGGCTCTAATGGTGGTTGGCATTGCTGTAGGTTTAATAGGCTTGGGTGCTGTGTACATTGGAAGTTCAAGGACTGTGGGGGGAGAGGGAAGAGCCCTCTTCTCCTGGAGTGAACGGGAGGTGTGTCTAGCTCGTTTCATCCTGTTCATTTCCTGCGCCAGGGCTGTAAAACCATCAATAAGGATCTCCAGCCTTCCCTCCAGTCTGCTCAGTCGGGACTCCATGTCCGAGTAGCTCTTCTCCAGCTCAGTGACCTTCTTGCTTTTCTCAGCAGCAGTGTGGATTTTTATGAGGTCCTTTATCTGGTAGCTTAAAAGTCTCTGCTGTTTCTCCATACTTTGAATGCCCTCCTTCATATCCAGGGTGTTCCTTTCCAGCATGCTTAGGCGTTGGTTGAAGGTGTTCAGATGGATCCGGAGCAGGTGCTGAAAGCTGGAGTGTCTGTCCTCTGGGCTGGGTGTGAAGCGAGGCGGGAGTCTGGGGGCTGATTTGTTGGGGGTGACTGAGACAATACCCATTCCCATTGGTGTAGTGGACAGTAAAGACCTTGTAGGGATGATGACTGTTCCGAAATTGGTAGGCGTCTGGTCCTCAGGGCTATCATCATCATCATCATCATCTCCACTGCCGAATGCTGAGACCTCTTTCTCCCAGCTGAAATTGAACACTGCTTCAGCTCCACATGCCACAGGAAGGAGGCCATCCAACGGCTTCTCCAGGAAAGGGTCCCCACAGCTGTCTGCGTAGGGCTTCTCTTCTCTTAATGTCAAAACAGCAGAGTCAGGAATGATGTAGGAAGGCACGTTCAGAATAATGAATGATATTGAAGTTGCGCCAAAACCCCAAGTCACCTTGTCATCTTTGCCATCTGGGCAGCAAAGATTGAACAGCCAGATAGGAGTCCTCATAAATGCCACGCCTACATTTATGTTGTAGAGACCCACAAGTCACAAATGATCCTTACACAGACAGAAATGACATAGACTGACATTGAACTTTTGCTATTAGCGAAGCGCAAAGCTGAAGCAGAAAGCACCTAACTAGAAGACTTCTGAAGGTAAAGGACAGAAGAAAGTAGGATTGGGCAGTGTCCTAATTTTTAATGCTGTTAATCCCTCCCTAAATTTTCCTGTGGTCATTGGGTGTTACCACATAGGGATTAAAAATCACATTGACTGCACAAGAACTGGGTACGATCAATAGGGATGGATATTGAATCCAGTACAAATGTGGCATTGGTTGCAACACATTTAATATTAGCAAACTAAATGATGCTACAGATTTTGTTGCTCAGTTTAGGTGCCATTTATCAAGTGTCGGAGCCACAGATGCTGAACCTCCTTTGTCCTCTCTGATAAGTAGGTTGTCTAAAACCGAACACATTTGGTCTGGAACAACAGACGATGGTTCACATGCTTGGAAAGTTCAGTTGATTTTGGGGTGGTGTGAAAGCTCCCACAAACTTTATTCCACCTGAAAGCAGGGGGTCTCAGTCTCTTCAAGCAAACCAGAGTTTGGTCTGTAGAGGGTTCAAAAGCTGTCAAAACAAACCAAGGACCAGATGAGGCAAGCGAACCAAAAAGCAGTGAATTGTAGCTTTAATTTGGCTGAACATCATGACAGTAAGCAAGCGAACATATCGTTTACTGATGTTGGCTTTGCTTGCACCATTAACCTCTGGTTCATTGACCAGGTTTGCTTCTACAAGTCTGCAAAATATAGTTACATTGCTCCAATAATTCAGTAAATAACGTTTTTATATGTTTTACGGCACAGGATAGTTCTGAGCTGCCTTGCTCTAAAAATCTTATTACTCGAAGCCGGTTGTGTATTTCCCCGTCATAGTGCAACAATGGGCTAAATGGCATGAATAAAGAATGCAGCTACAGTCTAAACCAGTGGGGGGGGGGCTATATTACACATCATTCAATAGACTTTGGTTCGCTTGAGTAAGAGCAATGTGAAAGTAAACCACACGAAGTGAAAAATGCAGCAATGTTGCAACTTTATCCCAAACCAAACCAAGTCAAGCAAACTTTATGAGTGAAAGCGACCTAGTACGGTCAAAATATGGGACATTACAGGCTACAAAAGCATTACCACATGAGCAACAGATCATCATAAATGCCCTTTTTCTGTAATAAAATACTGCATTAGTGTTAATTACAAGGGGTGCTGGAAGCCATTTATAGTTGCTCTGTTGTTCACAGTTCACTGTCAAACTAGTTTTATTCAGACAGATGGTAACATGCTGTTTCTGTTTCTTTTTCTGCCGTGATGCATGAGCCCTTTCCTCCCCGCTCTTTTGCTCTGAAGCAGCTGCTGCAGCCCAGCATCTCTGATTAATTAAATGTATGAAAAATAATTTTTGCATCATTTCTCATCACTGATTTACCAACAGAAAAAAAGACACAAAAATGTAGCAATACCTATCATGTTACTGTTGATAACAAGGGGTTGACCTCTGGGTAAGTGTGGCACGTGGTGCAGCAGGTTAGTTAGACTGCGGGTCTCTGGTTGACTTTAGGTTGCCCTTGGATACAAGTGTAAACATGAATGGTTGTCTGTCTCTCTATGTGGCCCTGTGATCGGCTGGCGACTAGTTAAGAGCATTATATGACATTTGAGTATGAGTACGTCTGAGTGGTAAATCGCTCTTGGACAGAACTATTGATGGATTAGACCAACATTGTTGACATGAGTTTTGTCATTACTTGAATAACATTTAAAGACAGGATACTGAAAGGGATATGATGGCTATTTTTGAATAATCTGGGATATGGTGTTATCGTATTACCACCCAATCCTGGAAGAAAGCACAGGTAAGATCTTAAAGCAAATGAACAAAAGGTTTCCTGAGGACATACAGCACTTTCTCCTTAGGCCAACATCTTAACACACAACCAAATCTTAGGGATCAACCTCAGTACCACCAAAGCCCCCTTATCCGTAAACAAACACACATTTAACTACCACAGCATGTTTCAAATCAATCCTTTCATCTGATATCCACCAACAGATCTGGACAAACAGGAAAACAAATGGGAATGGGTGGCACCAAATCGCATCTCCCATCCTTCAAATGACAACTAACAACTGCCAGGGAAAAACAAGACAGACTCCAAACACAGACATGCTTCAATCCAAAAGAAAACACTTGGTGCTACAGCCAGCCCCAGCTAACCTTAGTGCCGGCCCGCCCTGCAACCAAAACACTGAGCAGTGTCCAGAGGGCAGAGAGAGTAAAGAGGAGAGGAAAATGAAAGAGGGGAACAAGGAGGAGGGCTTACCTCTCACAGCGTCTGCCGATGTATCCAGGGGGGCAGCTGTCACAGGTGGGCTGACCGTCAGGCTCGAGGTAACAGGTCGGCGAGAACCTGTGCCAATGAATCATGTTAAGGCTTAGCATGTAATGAGACTGTTTCATATACAGTTTAATTTCTGCTTTTTTCTAGGTGGTTAATGCTATGTTGGCTCACTGGCCACTTATCGGAAAGACCACATTCAATCAACTACTGCTGGGCTACCTCTAGTTAGATAGGCGATCTTCTCGTGCTGTTTAGAAAGTGTGGTTGGGATGTCTTAACCCTGCACAGCAACTGGATCTACCTGATTCAATGCCTGTAATCAGGCAGATCCATCTTGCTAATCTCCAATCTACAATGATTATGGGAGGCCCAAAGCGTCACGGCCCAATCAGAGATCTTCAAGCAGAAAGAGGTGGAAACTACAAGTCAGACGACAACAGAAAGTGACTGCTGCAGAGATTAGCATGGATGCTAACAGCAGTTTTATCAGAACTGGACCACATTTCTTTATTAAATGGAAAACAAACAATAACACTGAAAGCACCTCTTGAAAGAGAGTATATTTTGGCTCTACTTCCGCCATATTTGGGCGAAAGATTGTTCTAGTGTGACAAACGTTTTGTATTTTACACTGCGGCAGTAGCACCTGCTTTCTGCATCATCTGATTGACCCATAATGACTGTGATTGACAGAACTATTGTCCAATCACCTGCGGATAAGCTTTTGAAAAGCTCTACCCATTCCCAAACCCTTTCTACAGGCTTTTGCCCTGATGGATTAGTGAAATTAGTGAAACCCTTTTGACCAATTACTGAACTTTAATTTCTTTACTTGTACATCTTGTAGATGTATAAAACCATCAGGTGATCCTTCTAGTTATCTATAATTTTTGCTGTTGCCAGTAAATGGGTCAAATCTAGTTAAAACACATTATATTTATATGTTTGCATGACTGCTCTAAATGGGAAGAACCCGAGCGACAGGTGATTTTGTCAAACCTTATAGTAACAGGGCTAAGCAAAGGGTCATACACATTCAACTTTGGCTTATCTAGCTGTAACAGTAATCCATATCACACTGACACTGAATGAAAAGACTTGAAGACATGAACTCACTGTGTGTTGGATGAGGTTCCAGGACAGGGGCAGGGCTGGCAGGCCTGAGCACCATCCTTCACAGGGTTTCCATAATAACCGGGCTGGCACCTCTCACACTTTGGCCCGGCCGTGTTATGAAGACATTGCTTTTGGTCAGATCACACAAACACACAAAAAGAGAAATTGTTGAATATACAGTACTTGTGAGTGAGTCTCCACGTGTTGGGATTTGCCAAGAAACCATTACTGCATTCCTCCGCAGAGATCAAAGAGGGCTCAACGTTGGCATGAAAAAAGAAACGAGAGGGAAGAAGAGCGGCGGAGTACCTACCAGACACTTGCCGGTCTCGGGGTCACAGCTGCTGGCGTGACCGTTGCAATCACACCTCTCACATGTGCCCAGGTAAAGGCCAGAGGTGCTGCGAGTGTAACCTGCATCACACTCCTGCAACGACAGGGAAAAACACCTCAGGAGAGGAACAAGTGAGGACAAAGAAGAATGCATCTTTGTTCCAGAGACAGACTGCAATTATCATCACAGATATTCATGGAAAGGTCAGGGACCTTACAGGGCTGTTATTAACCTGCTCAAGCTGTTATATAATGGGCCTCAGGTTGTTTTTTCCAAAGTAAACTTTCTATTGATTCAGTTTCACTGTAAAAATCAGGGGCTACAGAGAGTTCCTAAGATTTCCCTCTAATCCGAGAAGGTCTCCTTCAATCAGCTGCAATTTGATAATCTTTAAGAGCCCTTAGTTAGAATTAAGACTGGCCTGTTCACCCATCATTTATCAACTATGTTTCATGAATAAGGAAGTCAGTGCTAATGTGTTGACAGTTGAGAGACCTCTTCTCTTTTTTTAGCTCTCCCTTTAGCTAATTTCATTCTTTTTCAGAAAGTTATTTTATCTGTATATGAGCTTATGTGGTTATATACTAGAAGTTCCTTATTTTCCTCTGGTATAAAAACGTTTTTTTCTCACACGAAGATACCCTATAAACCCAAAAACTACATTTGTGTGTGGACACAAAGCCAGAGTGCACAGTAAAAGCTTCATTATCAAAAATGTGCACATGACCTCAGTATGGAGATGGTCTGGGATTTAGTTGAGTGGATTTAAAGGATACGCCAACATTTTTTCTGTTTGTGTCTTGCCTCACTCCCGAGTCCATGACATGGCAGATAGACACCATTCTTTCGACTGAGCGTGCAGCAACAAGGAAAAGACGGGCTCGCCCACTGCTGTTAGCTTAGCACAAACACTTTGAGTCAATGGGTAGTGTTAGCCTGTCTCTGCCGACAGTCATCAGATAAACTCTTCAGCAGTTCTCAATGGTCCTGTGTGATTGTTTTGACTCTTTTTGGACCACGCTATGTTATGTTATCTATTTTTAAAATAAGGTTAACACTTAATGTGATTTTTGAAAGAAATACATACAAAACTAAACTGCAGGGCGCATGCGATAAACTACCACGGATGGTCTTTCAAGAGGGTCAACAAAACAAAGTATGTCCACGGTGGTTTTCACACAGTGCAGTTTAGTTTGTATGTTTTTCTTAAGAAATAACAAAAAGTGCTAATCTTAATCTAAAAATAGATAATGTAACGTAACATGGAAAAAAAATAGTCAAAAGGACTAGCACACAGGACTATTTAGAGTTGTTGAAGAGTTTATCTGATGACTGTAGGCAGAGGCAGGCTAAGGCTACCCATTGACTCCCAGTGTTTGAGCTAAGCTAACTAGCGGTGGGTGAGCTCTGCCCAACTCTTTCTTGTTACTGTACACACAGCCAAGAATGGTGTCTATCTGCTTGTCATGGACTCAGGAGTGAGGCAAGACACGAAAACAAAACAAATGTTGGCATATCCCTTTATACAGGAAATAAATTATTCCTGTTTTGAGGCACCACAAATTATGAAGCAAGAGCAAGAACATGAGCAAAGAGTTACTTGAGAAGATGCCTTAGCTTTGATTCCAAAACATTTTTCAAAATCCTAATATAAGAAATAGACATCATTAAAGGGTTGATAGTTGACAGGCTCCCTAAAGACAACAGACTTTTCTCAGTGTGAATAAAGCACTTCAATGCCACCATACCTGGCAAGAGGGTCCTCTGTATCCCTGAGGGCAGGCACACTCCTCCACCTCCAGAGCTCGTTCATTACCGGTGGAGTGAGGAACAGCAATGTCCATCTTGATGTCTGAGATACTATTCAACACAAGAAAACTCAGAATTAGAACAAGTGCCACCAAGTGGGACTGTTTTGTCATTTTTATGATGCACTGGAATGATCTGATAGAGAAATCTCCTGACATACCTGGTCTCTGCCATGTTGTCTGTGTAGGTGGCCCTGATCATGAAGAGCGTAACGTCAGCCAGAGCCATCAGGAGGTGCTCGCGGGTGCACGGCTGGCCATCGGCACGACGCCATCCAGACTGTTTTAAGAATAAAGGGATGTTATTTCTCAGGTCTATTTAATATGTAACCCTATTTATAGTCTCTATACAAAGATGTTCATCAGATTTAATCATGGACAACACCCCACCACCACCACCACCACCACCACCACCATCCCCCCCCCCCACCACCACCACCACCACCACCACCACTCAAAGGTAATTACCCAGAGAAATATCCTTAATGACAAACTGTACCTTTCTGTCAATCTTGTCTTTCGGACAAGCGGTGCAGTCTTATATATATATATTCATACTTTTATTGTAAATATTTGTTTACTGTTAATATTGTGAATTCCTTGGCCTCATTTGGAGTCTCACTTCTACTTAATTTTTACTTATTTTTCCTTCATAAGGAAATTGATATTGCTTAAAGACTCGGCATGTTGCAACCTGCTTACTTAATTTTCATTCTCATTTCATTTATTTTCATTTTTATTGTATTTATTTTATTTTACTTTATTTTATTCAAATTAACGCTCCTATCTATTGTAATGTCTTTATTTGATATTTTCCGGCTGCTATACTGTGTATAAGAGCAACTGAAAAAACAAATTTCTCCTTGGGGACTAATAAAATATTTCTGATTCTGATTCTGATTCCCCTTAGAGTTATTTTTAATTTTTAAGGTTTGGTCCAGTTTAGTCAACAAAACCTTTTACATATAATTTGGGTCAAATAAAAAAATACTTTAGGTTTTGTAGGAGTCATTTTCTCTTTGAACAAAATGATTCAGCCAAATTATAATATTAAAATAAATGGAAAATACACTTCTTAATGTATCCATATTTTATTCTGGTAACACTTTCTGATGGCTAAAATGTTCAACATTTGTGAATACAACAACAACTCGACTTACATTTTGTCAGAGTTTAATCAATCAAAGATTTGGTTTTAGATTATTGTTTTGTCTTTGCTACAGAATACAGGTTGTTAATGAACATTTAAATTAATATTTTCTTTGATAAAATCAAAACTGGAGTGAGGAAGAGGGAACAGAAATAACTAAGTGGACCTTCACCGTGTGAGGATTAAGATTTTATGAATGAAGTGAACCCACCTCTCTGAAGGTCACAGTAACGGTGCTCTGGACTCGAGGGAGGGGCTTGGTCTTGGAGTAGTGCTCCAGGAAGATGCCGTTGCCCTGGAGAACCACATCCGGCTGACCGTCGATCACCAGCGAGCGCTGCTGCGGCTCAAAGCGCACAGTGTAGCGAAACTCCCCGCCGTAAGCCGTCACCTGGTGCAAACAAGGTGAAAAGAGATCTCCTTATTCAAAAGCGAATAGTGGAAAGGCATTTCACCGCTCAGATAGTGTGGGGGAGAAGTCACAAGACACCCATGTTGAATCCAAGGTTCAAAGGAGGCTCTCTGTGTGGATGAGTGCAGCCTTTTCACTTGGACAACATGTCGAGGCATGACTGAGGGCGACAGAAAAGGGCAGAGAAATGTAGCTCCACCAACACTTCACGGCTCTTTCCTGCTTTCTGCTGAAGTTTGATTTCAACACTGAGTCTCTTGTCAAGTGAGGAGAACAGAGAATTGACTTGACAAAGGAACAGAAGTATTTAAATGTTAGAAAACTGATTTTAAAAAAACTTTTATTTAATTCTTCTTTTCATTTTTGGTTCATTTGATTAACCATTGAGGACAAGAATAGCCTGTGTACCGTTGTTGAGGACGAGAACCAATCACATTCATAAACAAAGAGGTAATCCTCAATACTCTGAGTAAACATCTTTTAATGTGTACTGGAAGTGGTTCAGTATTCAGTACCATGGACTAAATATAAAGGTGGTCTGGGATGCCTCCATTTGGACTGGTTAACGGTATAAACCAAACAGGTTTTGACACCTATTAAACACAGCCAGGCTTATTGATATGGTCTAGAATAGTTCACTACAGAGCAAAAAGCAGACGAAAATGTTTATCTGGACCTGCCCAGCATTGCTCATGGAGATGGAAATTCCAGCTATTTTTAGAGATGCAGATCATTTGGCTCAGTTCAGTAGAAGGAGCTGTCTGGCTGCTTTTATTTGGCTCCTTGTTTGGTAAAATTTTGGCTTTCTTACGCCTATTAATCAAAATAGAAAATGGAAAAAAACAGAGGCAGCACTCAAAAAGAAGCCAACTTTTGACTTTGACATGACAAAAACTTTGAGGTTGTAATTGCAAACAGCACATCACGTCTGGCATGTCAGTTTCCTCTGGGGTTTTCAACAAGGTTTATGTAAGATTGTGCATCACTGTTTACTCAACAAGTGGGGGCTGGATGGATGTGAATGCTTACAGTTCTGATTGCAGGTTTTCACTAAAGACAGAATAATTATGCATTGCAGGATAACATATTACCCTGGTCACAAAATGTAAAAAAGTTTTGTTAAAATATTCAGCGTTGTAAGTATATATTTGAGTTTCTTATGCCCACTTTTGATGTGAAATAATGTAATAAATTCAAGCAAAGCAAAAATATTATGCTGTTTTAATTAATGTTGTGTAATTTCAAAAAATCTAATTTAATCATGTTTAAATTTTGCAGGATTAAGATGGATATTCAGAGCTGTCTGACAGAATGCAATGAGCTTTCCCAAGTTATTATTATTAACTTATTTTCTTTCCTTCCAGTTTTAATACAATATATTTTGTTTAAGCAAAAATCAACTCTCCTGAGTTTTATGAAATAATAGTATGAGTTTGTTTTTATTCCTTAATAATTTGATTTCTTCAACTTTAAATTTATCTAAGTTTTATATATTATGTACATTTTATAAAAGGCAAATATATGCTACCGACATTTTTTTAAAGATTATTCTTTAGGGGCTTTTCTGCCTTCAATAGATCGTAGAGAGACAGTGGATTGAATCTGAAAGGGGGGAGCATCCTGGTGAAACAATGGGAGTCCTGACAACCCATAATTTCAATTATAATAATTCTATTCAACAATTTTGAAAGTTAAATAATCAAGATTCAAAGATTACAGTGGCACATCACATTTTGCACTTGTTTTGTATTTTTTTTCCATCCATCTTTATTTTTGATTTTTTGTATTTTCATATACTTTTTTATTTGCTTGATCTTTAATGTTCAGAGTAATATTGTTAAGAGCATTTACGGTCAATGATTGCATGTGGTGCATGTTCTAAAACCAGTGAGTAGTGTGTTTTATTATTGTGATCTCAGAATCTATCAAAGTAAATGTGATGGTGATTTTTGCCATAACTGAGCAGCCCTACATTAGTGCAGTCAACTTGCCATGACATAAAAAGGGTCATAGAGGGAGCAGGAAATGACAAAAGTGTAAAGCCCAACCTGGAATTTTGTACTGTATTTTTGTAAACTTTCATGAACTTTGAGGTGTTAACGTGATCATCTTAAAGTCGATGAAGTTGTCTGAATCTGAATCTGTTGTGTTGTTTCTTCTCACCTTGTCTCCTCTGAAGCTCTCGGGCAGCACCCAGTAGTAAATGTCATTCGGGTACTTCGAGAAAGAGCGGAAGACGAGTTCGGAGGAGCCTCTTTGGGAGATCCCCTCATTGATCGTGACAGAGCTGCCGCTGTTGGAAAGTGAGAAGAGTTGCCCATTGACTCCCCCTCGAACCTGAAACACACAAACATCCCCTCTGAATCAGACGTGAGCTGAGATTTCCATGTGCTCAATCTCTGTTTGCTCATTGCACCTGGATACTTAACACCTGAAAAGGATTGGCTGATACAGCATGGCTGCACAAACACAGTCAAACCTTGATACACAGAAAATCATCGCCCCTCCCATTTCTATTTGCAGCTCAGTAAACCAACCTGGTCTCTGCTCCAAGAGGAGCTGGAGCACTGTTTGGTGACGCCCATACAGAAACAGCGCAGACAGCCCTCAGGGTTGGACTCTGAGAGGTGGAAGAAGCCCTGTTTACACTCGTCACAGAGAGCGCCCGCCACGTTGTTCTGCAGAGACAGACACATGTGTAATCCATTTGGCTTAAGCAGGAAAATGAAATGTGACAAAAGTAAGGCTGTCATATGATACATTTTTAATGCTAATACATACTGAATTTGAAGAAGTTATGTTGGCAAGCAATTCTTATCAGAATCATGACTTTGGGGGAACATATTTATCTTATTAACTCAAAAGTCTATCTTTAAAATCAGTGCTGCGAAACTAAGACGGTGTTGTCTGACTCCATGGTTAAAAAATGAGAGGCAGCTTCAAGATGCTTATTCTGTCACATTGATTAACACTGTTAAAAATAACCATATATACAGGAGTGCATGAACAAAATAACTTCCTATCAATCAATCAATCAATCAACCTTTATTTGCAAAGCGCCAGTGCATAACAAGTGTTATCTCACACTTTACAAAAGAGCAGCTAATTTTATAGATACACAATATTCATATATACAAATATCCAATATATATGTTTATATACACATACATACATCCAGAGATATATCCATACAGGCTGAGACAAAGAGACTAAAATCACATTTTTCTCTGCTGAATATAGACTCAGTCAATCAATCTTTATCTGTATATATTTGTCTTTGTTGAATATAAATTTATTAAAGATAACCCCCTTGAGATGTGGCATCTCATTTTCAAGAGAGACCTCATGCCTATATGGTTGGAAAGATAGTTACCATGGATGTATAATCAATGCAACCCTGGATAGAGAGATCAATCTAATATTAAAATTAATATTTATATCTAGACCAGAGATCCCTGTTAATGAGCATAAACACACTCCTATTAGCTCTTTTCCGTGTTTAGAGTACTTTAGTGACTATGAAAAACTGTACAAGGACTTTTTCAGGAAACTATAGTTTTGCTTTCAGGCAAAGAGCGCTTCCTGTTAGTACATACAAGGTTTTTTTTTATAAGAATAAAAATCTGCACCCTAAACAGGAGCAATCTTGGCTGAACCAAAAATGAAAGACCTTGCAACTTCAGAATAATACTTGGAAAAACAGATAATAAAAATATTCAGTTTTTCCAAGTATTATTTTGTTGTTGGTATAACAGCACCCTTTCTAACTTTTCTAACTATCCTTTCAGCTTATCTTATTTAGGGATGGGGATTAAAAAGCATTTCCCGTTGAGAATCAATAAAAAATCCCTAAAGGGTTTGATATCATTCGTTTTTCTGCTTAACAATTCCCTTATCAATTCCTTCCTCTTTGTTCTGCATACTATGCAAATGAAGGATGTCACCCTCTCAATCGGAGTAGTCAGCGGAAATGAAAGAAAGAATCAAAGAATCAAAGAATCACAGCAGACGGGACACGATGGTCAAAAATGTGTCTTCATTTTTAGATAAAGACGCTTAATGCACAAGTGTGGGAATCCTTAAAGAATTGAATCAATAAGCAGAATCATTATCAATCTTATCAATTCCCATCCCTAATCTTCGTTCTCTTTTTGGTAATTTACAAGTTTAGTCAGATTGTTTTTTTTATAATTAGAAATAATTTATTTATAACAAATTTGACCACTATTAAGCACTTAATTCATATCTAAACACTTTGAAATCTTGACAACACTAAATCAGAATTCAAGCATTTTAATGGACGTCATGCACCATATGAACCATATATTAGGAGTTAAACGTTGACAGCCTTACATTGGGCTTTGTTTCATGCACATCTAAAATGAAAGTTTATTAAGTCTGGTACAAAGATCTACACATCTGTAGAGGTTCTGAATATGGATGATGTACCTTGCAGCTGCACGGTCTGCTGCTGGAGCTGATGGTTCCTCTGTTATCACACTTGCCGCTCAAAGCTTGGAAAGAAAAATGGACAGAAGATGACATATAAGGAAGAAAGTACACCTGGGAGCGTTCCAACCATCCTGCATACCTGAGCCGTGAGCGCATACTATGGACTATTGTATCAACAGAAGGGGAGCAAAAACCCCTCGTGGTAATCATTACAAAGGGTTAAAACCTCCTGGAGGTCGTGCAGCAGAAAGAGAACAGCAGAACAAAAGAGCACAGCTTCTGCTGATTTTATACTGAGGAATGAAAATGTCAGAAATGTGGCGGTTTTTGAACGTGTACTCACTGTTGGGAACACATTTTCCATTGGGGAGAAGCGGGTTGCCTTGGTAACCCGGAGCACACCTGAAGTGAAACACAAACACAAGAGCATTAGCCTGTTTTAATTTCTCTACACTGGAGACAGTTTGTGCATCAGAGCAATTCTTGTAAACCAGATATCTAAGAATTGTTTTGAAGGAATTTCCCAATACTTTGTACAAATTTCAAATTTAAGAAAACAAACAAGTGATAAGACTTTGAAGGTCATAGGTCAGTAATCAAGGTCTTCTGGCCTCATGTTCTTCAAATCAAGCTTCAGTGCAATATTCACTTTGTTTACATTATATACAACAGTAAGGAAATCAATGATCAAAAGCACATAACACATGATAAATAATCCGTTTTCATTATTTAAGGGATACTCCAACTTCTACTCCTAAACAGAGGCTTTGTGTTGTTGACCTGCTTACCAGCACTTCTGTAAATGCAAATAATCTGCAAATTTGTAAAATATTAAGAGTAAAATAGTTGACACAACAGATCCAGGGTCAGTCAAAAGCGCAGCAAAAAATTGAAGCTTTGGCGATCACATGATTGCGCTGCGAATGATAAACTGTTCAGCTTGAATGTCCTCCGTGTCTTCTTCTTGCTCACGGTTGGAGAGGAGCAGAAGATTTTGCTTTACAAACGCGACATTGTATTCTGCCATTGTTTCTATTACTGTCAGGATTTTTGCTTGCAGTTTAAGTAGGAGATGACGAGATGGAGTGACGTCATCTTTTCTAAAACTATCCATATTCAAATTGGGTCCTCTGGGACCTCTTTTCAAAAATGTGGGGTTTCAGGCCCCTGAAACAGCGTATCCTTGTGGACAAAATGCCTATATTGGATTAGACTGGAATACATTAGAAAGAACTTTATTTATCCCTTTGGAAGACTCCTTCAGGGATATAAAGGTTCAAGTAGCATTGCAATGTACAAAGGTAAAAAAGAACACAGGATATCTAAAAGTAAAAAAGTAAAAACAATTAGAAGATAAAAATTCTCTCCATATATACATTAATAAAGTAACAAAAAAATAAAAATAAATAAAAAATTATATATTAATGACTACAAACTTGTGCAAACATGCCTGAATTCATCTCTGTATAGATGGTCCCTACATATATATTTAAGGGTAAAAGTTGAAATATCAGGCACATCGTGTCTGGTGATCTTCATGACAGCTTTCAGGATTTTTCTTCATATTCTGAACAAATGCCCACTTTGATTCCAGGATGAACAAATTAGATTACCTGGGTCACAGCTTATCGGTCAAAGTCATTGTGCTGCATTAACAACTTATAAACACCTAAAATGCTTTCAGTATTTTTCCTTTATACTTTGAAATGCTCACTTTGACTTGAGGATGAACTGATAAGACTTTAAAGATCATAGGTTAAAGGTCAAGATCCAAGAGCTTAACGTTGATCCCTTGCATGTAAATGTGATATTCCTAGACTGTAGAAGGTTTTCTCCAAACTTTGCACAAATGTCTGCTCTGATTCAAAAATAAATTAGAGACATTTTAGAGATGCAAGCTCAAGTTTTCCTGTGACCTTAAATCCTGATTTCTACCAATCTAACTTTCACAAAAAACACAACCAGCCCTTTTTCTTAACCCACCACTGACTTTCACTGTCTTGCACTTGCATACCTTGTGAAAGGATACACACACAATGTTTACCCACTTCATAATCTAAAGCTTAAAAGCACAATAAAAAAGATCAGCCTCCTCACTTTTCACAGCGTCTTCCAGCATAGCCGGGCTTGCAGGCATCACATGTTGGCTGTTGGTCCACATCCACGAAGCAGGTGTCCGAAAACCTTAAAAAGAGCAAATAAAAGCCTCATATTAAACCTACAGCAGAGGATTAATGAAAAACACACACCAATGAGCTCAGCTTTTAAGAATGAAGAGAGTCAAACAGTTATTTTTCTCTTCCCTGTGTGTGGGATGTGGATGTGATTTACTCCTCACCCTATTTGTGTGCGATGTATCTGTGTGTGAGGTCTGGGTGTGTCTGTGACCTTACCGCCTCGAGGTCTCGGAGTACGGGCAGGGGCATGGCTTGCAGTCATCAGGTCGACCTCTGCTCGGGTCACCGAAGTATCCTGGGCGACATTTATCACACTGAGGGCCCTCTGTGTTGTGTTGGCAGCTCTGAGGTGGCGAAAACACACTAGTCATTCACTTGGTTTGCATGAATGTGTCTCAAAATAATTTAAAATTAAAATCTGACATTTTGGGGCACCCTTGTTAATTTTATGGTTGGTTATAAAACACCACATCCTGTTGGGACTGTCACTAAGAAGCCAAAAACAGAGCTGATTAGCTTAGCAGTGAAAGATAGGACTAAACCTAAAACTTAAACCAAAAAAAAATTAAAAGGAAACAAATTGTCTCATTAAAAAGTAGCTGTTTGATCCTATTTCCAGGATTTATTCAAAGCTAATCTAATCACTTACTGGCTATGACTTAGTGTTCAAGACTGGTTTCAATTTTCTATCTTTGGCAGGAGAGCCGATAAGAGTATTTCTTTCAAGCATCTGTTGAGCCTAACTCTTTAATGAGAGGAGGGAGTAATTATTGGCTTTGTGGTCGATGGAAACTGGTGCCAAAAGGGAGCTGGTTTTTACCAGACAGTGTCCGCTGATTGGATCACAGGCACTGGCATGTCCGTTGCAGTTACAACCAGCACACGTGCCCAGGAAAGCTCCACCGGGTACACGCTCAAAGCCGGGGGTGCACCTCTCACAGGACAGGCCTGAGTATCCAGGGGGACATCTGGGAAGACAAATGTGAGCGCATTCAATTAGGGGTTAAAATGGAAAAATATGGCAAAGCAGACTTGTGTCTCACAGTATTCTTTTTACCCATTAGACAGCACAAATCATCCTTTATTCAAAGTTAGTCCATTTACCCAAAGATTATCATGGTTCCTTGCTTTAGTATTTCAAAAAATGAGTCAATTTTTCCATGGAAAATAATTTCCACTTTATATCCAGCCATTGTGCTTAGCTTGGGGTTTCATGTTTCAACCAGTTCTTGATGACTGTCTTTTTACAAGACCCGACACACCTGACAGACAGTTCAATGTGACTATAGGATATATTTCACTTGCTCATCGGGGCAGCAGCTCATAGAAAGTGGTTGGGCAGGGCAGAGCCTTTCAAGTACATATCTGGAAGGTGATTGGACAATTGTTTGGGCCATTATGGGCCATTCAGATGAGGAAAAAGGTGGACACTAAAAATTAAGAACATTAAAATGTATACTATAGAACCAGTGGCTTGTTAATTCTATCTACAGAGTCATTCAGACATTTTTTGCCATAGCTCCATTCATTATCTTACCTGCACTCCTCCACCTCTTTAGCATGACCCATGGTGCTGAAATCCACAGAGGTGGTGGACATGACGATGTCACTGAGTCCCACGCTGACCATGTGGTTGTCGTAGATGGTTCGGATGTTGATGCTGTCCAGGTTGGCCAGGGTCATCATCAGGTCTTCTCGGCTCACAGGGCGGCCATTAGAGTGCTGCCAGTTATCCTGAAACAAAAGAAGATTCACTGATGTGTGCACAACATGTTTAGGATGTGGTGGAGCCTGTGTCGGGCTTTATTAAAGTATGATACTTCAAGTCAGAACTTTGACGTGGCCCTTGGGTCACTCTCATGCCTTAACCACTAGACTGGTCAGATTCTGTGTCTGTTTCTGTTGGTGAAACCTTTTTTTAATCTGATGACCTACTTCAGTGAATTTGATCTCTTTCTGGTTGACCACTCGGGCCGGGGTGGAGCTCCCTCTGCGGTACACGAGTCTGCGTCCATTTCCAACCAGCATCACATCCGGCTTATCCACAACCTCAGACAGACCACGGGCCAAAGTGTACCGCACCTTGTACTTCAGGGTTCCTCCATATGTGTCGATCTACGAATAGATGATAGGAACCTCAGTCTCATGTGTGATTGTCAGCAAATATAAATAAAGTCTGTCAAATCTCTCTGTTTACCTTGTTACCCAGGAACTGACGAGGCAAAGTCCAGTAGGAGACGAGGTTCAGGAAGCGGCGCGATAAGTCGACCAGCTGGAACTCCCCCATCTCAGGGTTGACGAGGAGCTGAGTGGAGGAGAGGGGAGGTGTGTCTGGTCTGGAGGGGTAGGTCACATTCACTCCTGAAGGACACATAACACACACTAAATCAATAATCAAATTCAAAGAGTCAGAATTAATTTGAGTTTTGTAAGTAATAATCGCTTCATTGCCTTTAAAGTCCTCCTCCTCGGTGAAGCGCAGGCTGATCTGGTTGCGGTAGCGGCCGGTGCTCTTGCAATTCTTTGTGATTCCAGCACAGAAGCAGGAAACACAGCGACCCTCCACACTGAAGTGACCATCAGGACAGTTACCTGCAAGGAAGACCAACGTGTCTTCTTTAAAATTATTATTGAACAAGGCTGAACAATGATGGGAAAACAGAGAAACAAATCTTTTTAAAATCAATTATTTTTGGCTTTGCCTAACTATGTGGCTTTAACGCTTATTAAAAATGTCATCCACACTACATTATTACATTGCTTAGAGACTAGGATTTTGCAGGAGGTTTTTGTGATTTTTAATGCAAAAAAGGCAAAAACATTATAGCAGCAAATCAGCCTGCAACTGCTTTTGGTGTTTTGAGGGTCCCACATCCTGTAGTGTTTGACTGTTCACATTTTAGTGGAATAAAAAAAACAACAACTTTGTCTCTGTAGAGGATCAGATGCAGCACCTTTTCCCTCTCCTTTGGAAATGCTTGGATCTGAGGGGCCGGGAGCCTACAGTAGGCTGTGATAATGAAATCTGCTCTGACTGAACCGAAACAATGGGAAGCAGGAGGAGGACTTACAAGTTGCAAAGCAGACTTTCAGATCAGTTACGGTGTCTGCCTGTGACGAGCAGAAAACACACTGTAGGTGGAGGCTGTATAGCCATGACATCATAAACCCCAGGAAGTAAAAAACTGAGCGTTTTAAGGGGCATTTCTTTTAGGCAGTATGGAGCATTTCTGAGTGAACTGAGAGTTTAGTAAAAGGTGTCATTTTCTCCTGCTCCTGCTAAAAACATTAAAAGCAAAGAAAACTGATATTGCAGGACATGGGACCTTTAAGTATCCAAACTAAAAACATTTAAAGCAAAGAAAACTTTAAAAATACAAATATATCTATCCATGTATTTCTGACTGAAGTCCGGTTTTCTTGTTTTTTTTTTTGGGAGTGACTTAACTCTATGTTTCTAATTGCTTTTGTCATTTGTCAGAGCCTGAACAAACCAGAGTTTGGACCCCCCCACCTACTTTTTCAACTAAACACCCTTGCAGGCTTCTTGTTCATGTTTGGTCCAGCAGCAGGACACAGAGGGTTTTGCTGATGCACAGAGAGTGCAATAATTAGACAGCGATCAAATTTTACTCTGGTTACACATGCAGGCCTCTTATTCTTCTTTTCTCCACTGATCTGCTCCACATTACCTGCTGCGGCTGTTGCTGAGAGAGCCACCATCAGGGCTGCATGTGTAAGTTGTAAACACACATATAAAAAAATTAGTCACCTAGTAGTTCAGCTGCACACTCACGTGCAGCCTGTCTCGGATCTCCATACCCCCATACTCACACATATTAGCCATCTACTGGACTTTTTTATGGTAGAACGGAGCTTGTGAAGTGATGAATGTAGCTTGTATTGTGCCACAAATGCATGTAATGCAAAATAAATGCAGCTCTGCTTGTATGCATGACATCAGTTAGTGGGTTTTTACAGACTTTAATGTAGTCCTTTAAAATAAAGACATGGACTTGAATGGGATGTTGATGCACGGGGCAGGGAGAGTGTAGGAACTCAGAAGATTGTTTCAAGTTGTGGGTGAGTTGTAACCCAATGCACAAATGGACTGTATTTTGCTTTCATTTTGCTAGTCCATCTGGGAAAGAGCCCAGAGAAAATATTTGGGATGGGAAGAACCTTTCAAAAGCAAATCCAAGAGGTGATTGGAGGATCGTTCTGTTAATCACATTCAGTAAGGTTAAATCACATGATGTAGTAGAAGGGTGCTGGACATGGAAGTGGAGCAAAAATATCCTTTCTATGGAGAAGTGCTTCCAGTTTTGTTGTTTGTTTTTCATGTAATCAGGAAATCTGGTCCAGATCTGAGAAAAATGCTACTGAAGCTGTTAGCATCTATGCTAATCTCTGTACGAGTAGTCACTTCCTGCTGTTGTCTCACTTCTATCTCTCTGATTAGGCTCACAGTCGTTGTAGATTGAAACTTGGCATAATGGATCTGCCTGATTACAGATATTAAATCAGGCGGATCCAGCTGCACTGCAAGGCTATGTTAAAGCAGGATGATGATGCAGAGAAAGACAGGAACACACAAAAAAGAAACAACAACATGGTTGGACCGGTTAGCCTGCTCCTTCATGAAAATATTGTCTTTTTATTAAATTTTTTTTTAACTTATTTTTATTTAATTTTTGTTTTACTTTAACGGTTACAGTGTCAGGGCATAACAAATTCATCACTTTCATCAATCATCCTTATATCAATGTCCTTATTGTCCAGTAAAAGTGGTGGTGTCCTCTTCTGTCCTCCTGAAATCAGTCCATTTTTCCCACTTTCTACAAATTGTCTTTCCTGTAATCTTAATTTGTGCGTGAGTTTCTCCATTACAAATATATTTTCAACAGTGCACACCCACTGCTCCCCAGTCAGTGGTTCTGCTTTATACCACAATCTGGTAATTACTCTTTTACTTGCCGATGATAGTATTTAAAATTCCGTCTTTCTTTCTGCTGATCTTTAAACCTCTTTAGATTTAGACAAGCGTGCTAAACAAATGGATGTTTGTATAATTTGTCAGGGCTGTTTTCAGGAAAAACAGTGTTAAGGTTTTTATGCTTTACCTGTTACTAAGAAATCCTTGGTAATTTGTTGTAAAAACTGTTCTATTCATGTTAATCCCCAGTTAAGTGTGAAATCATTACCTGGATTTGGGCTTGATATAAGCGTTAACACTCCATCAGGGATACCAAACACGAGGCCTTTAGCATTGATGGCCTCACAGGTATACGCCCCCTGATCTGCCTCCTTCACGTCACGAATAGTCAGCGTGCCTCTGCCGTTCTCGCTGCTCATGGAGATCCTGGGAACAAAGACATAAGGCACAAATGATCACTTTCACAAACATAAACTCACTTTACAGCTTGTGTTAGCTATAGCCTGAACCATACGACTTCCAAACACTTCTGCTGTTGATTCTAAACGTCTCAGTCTGCTGAAATATTTTCACTCAAAACTCCATTAAAGTGTAATTGCTGTAACCACACACACACAGCAGACGACGCCCAGAATGAAAATTCTGAAACAGCAACTTTGGGATGGAGTGTAACCACAAGAATCTGACTTAATTAAAATCACTGGTCTGAATACAATGAGTCAGTATAGAACACATGGACATAACAGGAACACATGCTTGTACTGTGGTAAAGTGCATGAACTGAACAGACGTGCACTTGATTCTCAGTTTCTACTGCAAAAACACACCTTTAAAAAAGCAATCAGGAAAAATCAACCAGGGGCAAAGTGAGATGGGTCTATTTTGCCAAATCAAATTGTCGATGGCGGTCGACCTGTCTGCCAAAATGCATGATTAGGCACAAAAAATATGGTCTTCAAAATGAAATAGTTTAAATGTGTGGAGGATTTCCTGATAAATTTCTGTGGCAACAAAAGGAAAAGGGAATACATTCTTTGAAGGGTGGGCCACAAGCAACCCGGGGCCACATGTGGCCCTTCTACTTTCTTAATGTGGCTCGCCAGACGGTTAAAAACTGGAGCCACTAACCTGTAGGTCTTTGAGAAACGTCAAGTAGATCTTTAAGACTGAATGTGCATTGTCCATCGCTCTACCATCTTGTTCTGGGGCGCCCTGGAGTTATTTTTATTATTTTTTAATTTTTTTTTCTGTATTGTCTTTTTTCCATTGTATGATTACAAACTGAACACAAATTTGATCACAAAAAAAAACCAAAACTGAATGTGCATTTAATCTTAATTTGACACTCCAGATGTTTGACATGTCCATTGGGTACATGGGTCTTGTATATTCAGCTATTTGCAAAGTCAGTTACATCAGACTGGTTTCCCTTTGCACCACGAATTTCCAGAAACAAGTAAGATAGTCAGACTGTTGAAGTGTGGCATATATTTGCATTGTTTTAGTTTTAAAGTGATTGGTTTCATTTAATTTGTCTGTTTAATGTACGTGACTATTGCCAGTTTTTGAATAGATGAAGAATTCAGGAGAGCTTCTAGTAGCTTAAATTTGGGTAAAATAAACAAACTCAATAGAAAAGTAAACATCAATTGAGGTTTCTCAGGGAGTTTAGGTGAGTAGATCTTGCGTTCCTTTTTGTTATCATAGGGGATCTCTAGTTTAAAAAAGTTGGTGCCCATTAGTTTAAAATATCAGGAAAATTTTGGTTCTTGATAAGAAAGCTGACAAAGATCTGCCTTGAAAACATAAAAATTGCCATATTATCAAGAAAATATGCTGAACACTGGCTTTAATTTTAAATCTAACCTGACGCTCATTATTCAGAAAAATGCTGAATTTTCTTTGGTGGCATTATTCATTGTTTTTAAGACGAGAATTTGTTAAATCAGATTATAAAATGGTCGAGTCTTCTGCTTGGTGAGCCACAGCTTTGCTCAGCTTCCCTGTAGAGTAGACAGTCACGGCGGGTAGCTCTGATTTTAAATGATGGCTCCCATCCTCTGCACAAAACAGTCCAAAAACAGCTCTGTTCCTGCTGCTGTAGCTGAGCTGAAATGGTGATACTTGCACATACATATTTATCTATTTATTCAAGTCTGAGGTTGTAAACTTGTACTTTTTGGTTATTTTATGAGCTGATATATCTCTCTCTCATTTGCCCTGATTTCTGGAATCGAAGGTCTTTATCATTTTATAGTTTTGATCTGATTTTATGGTTTTAACTGGGGTTTGTGTATTTAAATTTTTCCTCTGTTATGTGTTATTTTTCCTCTGTGTTATTTTGTGTGTTGTGGATGTCTCAATCTCTCTGGCTGCAAAACAAATTTACCCACAGGTACAAATAAAGTAACCTGAACCAGAAAATGAACCTGAACAATTTCTTGTCCTATAATGACCCACCAAACTCTGTCTCTGATTAGCCAGGACTCGCGCTTTCCTTTGTTGGTCGATTGGTTGAGAAAGACATCAAGGTTAGCCAATCAGAGGCGGAGTAACATGGATCATATTTTGCCAATATCTTGCTGGGAAAAGGCTGAAAAATATTTAATGACATGGAAAAAAAACTAATAAAAGCAAAAAAGTAATGGTGTGTTGCCGGTTATACCGTGTTTCAAAGAGTGTTTCCCATATATCAGGCAGAGTACGCTGGATTTCATCGTCACTTTTTTATTTTTACGGTCTGCTGCAAATCAGGCAAGATTGGCTCTCACTCGGAGCAGATGTTTTGTTTTAGAGCACTTGCCAAAATCTTAAAAATATGTTTTTTTTAAGTTGCACCAACAAAACTGTTTGGATGAATGAACAATATTGTGTGAACACATTTTCTGTGAATTAGTATGGAAAAAATGTACTGTATATTCATGAAAGTTTAAAAAAATGCTTTTAAAATGACAACAACCTTATCAATCTGGGGAGAATTATTGACAAAACTAGTGAGAAAATACAAGAGTGGGAGTAAATCAGTGTAGACCTCTCCATACTCCTTTTTGGCACATAAATATTGAGATGCTTCTGTATCTGCCAACATAATTTATTAGTTTAGTTTAGTTTTTTCCCCTATTACTTATTGTTTTTACTGTGTTGTTGCTACTGATATGTCTTACATTTTTTTTCATGTGTTTTGACAGGACAGTAGTGATGGGCGATGCTGACTTCTTCAAAATGATACCATACCGATACTTTTGCAGTAATTTTTCTCGATAATGATATGAATATGATCATCTCCTACAATGTAATGCTTGTGAATTTGATCTATGTTATAGACCAAAAGCACATAAAAAAAAAAAAATTCTTCTCTTGACCATCAGATATTAAAATAAGTTTAGTTTTTTCTTGGTCCGCAGGAAATAAATGTCGCACATATTCCAGTGTTAAAGACTTCAGTGACATATGTTTTTTTTGGATGACTTGATAATTATTCCAAAAATTAAAAAATGAAACAACTGCACAGATGTTGGCCTATGTTGCACTGATTTTTAAAACTCTAAAACTTTATTGATTAAAAAGTGGCTTTAAAATATGAAGATAATATAGAGTTGCAATGCATAAAATTGTCTTTTCTTTCCATCATTCTTACTTTAGTTTGTCACAAAACTGTGTTTTGTGTCAATGTGTAAGTTTGCAGGAAGGAAATAACAAATTAATAAAAAAATTGTTAGAGTCCTCATTTGGTATTCATATTTTAGGGCAGTAATCGATACCAAAAAGGGGGAGACCACATAAGATTGGTAAAAACATGCTGGATAAAGCACAATACTATTTTCCTTACATAGTCCCAAATAAAATGAAGTCATCATCATGTAATACAGACATCAATCAATCAATCGATCTACATTCATGGACCATCCCTCCTTCAAATTTTTAATGTGCAGTGACCTTTGCCCTTTATTATTTGGACAGTATATTTGGAGAGGACTGCGGCTCAAGTTAATTCAATCCAACAACAGTCACCACAAACAGACAACCCCCCATCAGGCCCACCTGTTGCTGGTAGGAATGTGTCCCCAGTTGAGTCTCCAGGTGATGATGGGTGTGGGGACCCCCACAGCCTGACAGGTGAACGTCACGGTCGCCCCCCTCGCTGTCTGTACCGACTCCTCCGGTGGGCTTGTCACAGAGGGAGGGGCTGCAAGGTGTCAAGCAGATGAGGGCTGTTTTTACCACATAATAAACGCACACGTACAAAAAGGCCGGCATGTGAGTGGAATTTGGCGATCCGGTGAAGCTCAAAAATGCCTGACAGTCGGAGGAAACATACTCCGCTATGGCCGCTCAGTTCCCTTTCAGTTCTTAATGGATGGTTGACAAAAAGCTCTGTGTCTCGGCCAGAACATGTGTGAAAAGAATCTGGTTCACAGAAAATTAGTCACAGCGTACAAAGGAGCTCAGAGGGGTGACCATAGAGGAGAGTCAGAGGAGCGGAGAGGGTGAGAGAGGCATGAAGGAAAAGAGTGAAATCAGTGTGAAGGAGAAAGAGAAGGAATGTACTACGGAGAGACAAACAGCTGCTGGACTGAGACTCACTGCAGCCGTATTCATCAGAGCGGTCAGGGCAGTCTGGCTCGTCGTCACACTGGTAGCTCGCTGGGATGCAGGTCCGATCGCTGAGGCACTCAAACTGTTCAGGGGCACATCTGTCACCTGGACCCTTTGTGGCTGTTAAAATAAATGGAAGCATGAAGAGACATTTAACACAGAAGCATTAATTAAAGGTCTTGAATTAGAGGAGAATTTTAATTTGCCCTCCTTTAACATCAGACCTTGGTCATCAGATGTCAGGTGGTAATCCTCAACGTTAACTGATGAAAAAACAAAAGGAAAGGAGTGCTACCTGGACTCAACAGCAAGTTTGTTTGAGGTGCTCTTTGGCATGGGATTCACAAAGTCATTGAAGCAGAAGGAAAATACTCTAAGGCACTCTCTTAATACTATTAAAATGCCTTTATTTTAACGGCATGGTCATGTAGACCTTAAAAACAAACTTCGATACGTTTCGGCATCAAGCCTTCATCAGGAAGTTATGACTTCATGATTGTATGACTTCCTGCAAAGGGATATGCAAACTTTTTTTTGTTTTCAAGTCTTGTCTCACTCCCGAGTCCATAGCAAGAAGATAGACACCATTCTTTCAACTGTGCATGCAGTAACAAAGAAGAGATGGGCAGAGCTTGCCTGCCATGAGTTAGCTTAGCACAAACACTGGGAGTCAATGGGTAGTGTTAGCTACCTCTGTCTACAGTCAGCAGATAAACTCATCAGCACCTCCAAACAGTCCTGTGTGCTTGCTGTGACTCGTTGCATCATGTTACGTTACCTATTTTCAGACTAAGATTAGCACTTTATGTAATTTTCGAAAGAAATACATACGAAACTACACCACAGGGCGCATGCACAAACCCCTGTGAACGCGCTTGTTTTGTTGACCTGCTTACAAGTACATTTGCGGTGATTTGCACATGGGACCTTGCACTGACACATTTAACAATGCCTGCAGTAATCTGTGATTCAGCAAAAGTGAGCAAAAAGGGCCTCATTTACAATATGTATTTGTTTTTGGAGATCCAGTTAATTTGGCTCTGCTGAGTCAAAGGGGTTGTGTTCTTGGCTTTCATACCGTTTCTTATTTGGTATCATTTTGGCTTTCTTACAATGATTAATCCTCAACAAGAGTGGGTATGAAGGGAACCATCCCTCAAACAGGAGCCATCTCATATTTTAAAAACAAGATTTAGCTGTAAAAAGCAGCTTGTTAGCAAACATGTTGGAAAAACACAACACCACTTGCTTGTCACACTGAAGTGGGTTCCTTTGTCAATCTGTCCAGCAACCCACGTTTTATTTGTTTAACTGAATATCACTGATGCATCCTGCAGTGAATTCTATGACAAAATGTAGCACAAAGCTATCAAAGAGGTGTTGCTAGCCTCTTAGTTTGTGCCTATGGTCCCCCATTCATCTCACTTTACAGCACAGAGCATCCAGGTCAGTTTATCCAACAAATGGATTTTTTTTTTTTGTCGGCAACAGTGTTAAGGACTTCCTTCATAGAGCTCATTAAATCATAGCTTATTAATAAAAATGATGATCCCTTTAGTTAGGAAGGATTCCCTAATGACATGGAGACTTACGGCAGTCTGTTTCATCCGAGTTGTCCTCACAGT
The DNA here is from genome assembly GCA_037902135.1 of Cetoscarus ocellatus. Lineage (NCBI taxonomy): Eukaryota > Metazoa > Chordata > Actinopteri > Labriformes > Labridae > Cetoscarus > Cetoscarus ocellatus. Next base: position 542,258 of record JBAMNC010000494.1, read on the forward strand.
CGTTGTCTCCATCACAGCGCCACAGCTTGAGGGCACAGCGACCATTTTTACACTTGAACTCGTTGGGTTCACAGGGAGACGGAGTACCTGTGAAAAGATGAGGGTATTTAAAGATTCTGCTGTCTTCTCTCAGTGCAGACATGAACAACGCTGCGTCACATACCACATCTGAACTCATCGCTTCCATCTGAGCAGTCCCTCTCCCCGTCACAGATGTAGTCTCTTGGGATACACTCCCCGGTCTGACACGTGGCCTGATCCACTCTGCAGGGTCCAGGTGGGCTCGGGGGCCTCGGGGGCTTCTTGATGGTGGTGGTTGGTGGCGGGGTGGTGATAACTGGAGGAGGTTGAACTTTGGTTTCTGAAACAAAACTCGTATTAAACTTATGTGAATGTGTTTCGTTAGCTCCTTGATCAAAATGCTGCATCTCTGGTCTCTGCAGCCAGCAGTCCATGCCACTCACCACAGTTTAGCTCATCACTCATGTCTCTGCAGTCTGGTCTGTTATCACACAAGTACTCCATCAGGATACAAGTCCCATCCCCACATCTGTGCTCATCTGGCATGCACGGTCTGATGCTGGGGGTTACTGAGGAAGATGCAGAGGGGTCGAGGGAGGGGAGGGTCGATCAAAGACATGCAAGCTAATGCTACAGTGCAGCAAATACTCACTTAAGGATACATCATAACACACATAAACCAACTGGAAAGCTGCATTGTGGGGTGTGTTTCAAGATACTCTTCCTGTACATACTTGTTTATGCTTATATGAAACCAAGACATGCTAGAGCCGGCATAAACTGACACAAATAAGGTGAAAAGGTTGTACTGGATGTGTCGGAAAGACTTCATTATACTCAACACTTAAAATCAGTCAAATGGACTGTTCACATTGACTGGTCAACACAAAGAAACAAAACAAAAAACCCAAATTACTCCCTCAGAGTAATTTACAGTGCATTTCCACCAAGCGGTCTGTTCAGTTCAGTTTAAGACAGTACACAATGACTTTGATTCCTCTCTTAAAAGCGACGAAAGGTTCAATACTAGCCAATCTTGACTATCCTACTTCTGGCACCCTACCATTGGGGACCCATGGAAACATAAGACAGATCAGAGGTTAAATCAAACTGAATTGAATCAAACAGACCACTTGGTACCAATTAGACACTCATAGGGATAGTTTAAGATTTAAGGCTAAAAACAAGCAACAAATAGTTTACGGTGATTGCACGCTATATACAACACATTTACAACAACTAACTAAGTACCTTAGTACATAGCATAGCCTGTTGTCCTTCCGCCAGCTACAGTCTGCTGGCTTCATAAGAGGAATCAACTACTGCCAAACTACAGATATGGACGATTTTGCAGCAAATACAGCTACATACTTTAGATACTTGGGGATACTTGTATGAACTGGAGTAGATGGAAAAACTTCTGTTGGTGGATCTTTCTTTGCGATGCAGTGATATTAGTGTACTCAGGAAAATGAAAGTGAGCCCATGTTTGGAGCATTAGGGTTCTGGTGGGGGGGACACTTTGGCTGTGTCTTGTACTGATGAAGTGTTGAAACAAAGCAGCTTCCAAGTGGGAAAGTAGGTCATTGTAAACGTGTTGAATATAGCTTGTAATCACCCTTTGCTTTTTGTTGTAGCTTGTTTCACCTTGTGTTCCTAAAATTACAAAGAGTGGCCCCATGTGCAGCACAATATAGCTATAGCCAGCTCTTTCTGTACAGACACAGAGCTAATCTCTGGTACTGTGACTAGTGTATGATTCCACTTCGAAAACCCCAAACCATCCCTTTAACTCAGAACACTTAATAAGGTCCAAGCCTAGATTGGATATTTAGACTTGTTCCACAATGAAATATGACACACAAACATTACCAGCAGCTAGATCTAATCAGGACTGAACTGAGGACTTGACCACATTTCAGAAAACATTGAAAACATTGACCAAAAACAGAGTATATATGCTCTACCACACGTAAGATGATTCTAACTCAACACATAATCTAGACCTGAGACAAAGTTTTGCTTTTGTTTAAAGCAAGTATCAGCAGATTACACTACAAACAAAGCCAAGATCACACACACTGTGGCTAGACAGACTTAGCAAGACATGTCCTAAAATGTGAGGAATCAACATTGATTGGACTCATTGGACTAGATTAGGCACATGGTCTTGTTAGACACAAAATAGACTCTAAAAGACTATGAAACAAGAGTGTACACCAGAATGACAAACAAACATAAGAGAGGCCGTTTCCACCTTGCATTGACATTCATTCTGTTTGATCTGACGGCAGGTGGACAGCATTTAGGTACGATGTTTACACTTTGACCAAGATGACAATCACACTAATGGCAATGCTCTAAGGTGACCAATATCAAATTTCGTTGAGCTGAATTTTTAGTTATGGTAAATCAATTTGTCTTAAGTTGTTGAAACTCTCCGAAACAGATAAAATGGGGCAAAATTGGTAATTATCTGACCAAGATCATAACATAAGTGGGTTATCAATTGAGCCAGTTTTTCAAGTTTGGCTAACATCAGCAGTGCTAGCTTAACTAGCCTTTTATCCCCTTGGTGGGATAACATTTTAGCTTGTGCTTAATCAGGTTACTCAATGTTTGATCAACATAGAACTCTTTTCCCATTTTCTAGATCAAATTACTTCTTGTTGTTTACATCTGGATTGTATAGCATTATAACAACATGGCAGCAACCATTAACAAGAGCTACAATCGCTAAGAGAAGTGGACTGTTGCATTACAATTTAGACCAGGAGTGAGTAACTGACAGCATGTGGGCCACATGCCACCCTCCTTCTCATTTAGTGTGGTCCATGAGTCATTTTCAAATATCAATAAATTGCAGCAAAAAAAGGAAAATGTAAATCTGCCAAATGTAATTTAACTTGAGATGCCAAAACAACACCAAAGATTAAATCAAGCATTCGAGATATTTCCATAAAATCTTAAATCATATCTGTAAAGCACTTTTTGTTGTTGTATCCAAATTCATTTAGAAAAATAAATGTTAGCAAAACAAGCTCAATGGCAAATAAATATTTTGTTGTTTTATTGCATTAAAAAAAGCGTAACTTGGGCTTAATTCAGTGTCAAGCACACTAAATTATTGAACACTGCGTTGTTTGCATATTAGTTACAACTTGTTTGTATTGTTGTAGTATGGCATGGTTATTTCTAATAAGGCTTCTAATTAGCTCTTTTTCAATCCTTTTTTGGGGCTTTTCGTGAAGCAGTAACAGAATAATAGGGACGTTAACTAAGTCATGAACTGAAGTATTAATAATTGTAATTGACTTCACTGAAACAATCAGATGATTAGTGATTAGTCACAATTTGGCTGCCAGGGTGTGGGAATGAAACGTATGTGGCCCTCGTGGCAAGAGAAGTGCCCATTCCTGGTTTATACAGTGCATTTGAACCAAACTGTGGGCCAGAATTAATGATAAAATATATCAATACATGAACAGTCTTGCAATTTTGATGCAGACCAACTTTAATAGTTTAGCCTGACATACCCTAACAAACCAAAATGCATGCTAAACAACCTCAGTATGTGGTCTATGTGGTCTGAACTCTTTCCCTAAATTTATCAACAGAATGCATTTGAGTTCTTTCACATATACACTCCTCAAAAAATGTTATGAAATGTTAATTCTGTCAATAATTTCTGCTCTTTATTAAATGAATTGATATTGTATTTTATACCATTTGAAAGCCTGATGAGTCGACTTTGCAATAAGGTACAGTTTGTAAGGATCGTGCATCCATAGAAAGAGCAACACAGCTAAACATGTGAGTAGTACCCAAAAAAATGTGCCAAAATTCCCTGCGACTGGAAGCTGGTGTTCCGGTTAGCAGAGTGGCAACATTATTTGGTGTCAGCCCTGGTGCCATTTCCAAACAAAGGAAATAGTATCAGAGATGGGGGCGTCCAAGGGCCAACCAAGGAGGACCGATTCCTCACCCTTACTTCAGTGAAGAATTGTTGCCATTTTTCAGGGGAAGAAAGAATTTTGGCACATTCTTAGACCCACATGTTAAGCTGTGTTGCTCATTCACAAATGCATCATGCTTACAAACTATACCTCGTTGTAAAGGTGAATAATTGGGATCTCCAACAATATAAGGCACAATACCAATTGGTATTATTAAAGGGGAGAAATAATCAACCAAAATAACATTACCAAACCTTCTTTGAGGTGTGTATATGAATGAACTGTCAATGTAAATTGATAAATTTAGGGTACTGGTTCAGACCACATACTAAGGTTGTATAGCATAAGGCTATCCACTTTTCATCAGATCACTGAGACTGGATGTTAATGCAAGGTTTTGAAAAAGCCCCAAAGATGAAGCACAATGATAAAACAGAGTTTGGACAGACTTGAGAGAAAGGCAAGACTAGACTTGAAACACAAGCCAGACAGCCACAGGTAGAAACAAAAATCAGACCAGATAGACTGACAGGTTGATTCAGAGTATCTTCATAGTACAAACATTGAAGGTAAGTTTAGATTATCTTTCCTTTCAGTGATCATGCCTGTCTACAAAGGTGGAAGACTGTGTAAATCAAAAGCTCTGCTGTGATTGCAGTGAGGAGCAGCGTTACAACTCAGTCTCATGCCATGCAGAAGTCCTTCTTAATCAGTCTGTGACACTGGACTCTCCAGTGCTCACTCAAAGTCGTCTACTTTACATCAGTGTTTCCATGCAAAACATTCCTCAGGCCACATGACCATTGCTTACACATGGCAAAGTAAAGGTCATCGTCCAATAGAAACTCAAAATGCACAAAATGCTCGACTGTTCCTTCTAAATGCTCTACAGTTCTCTACAGCACAGTCGGCTCAGTCACCATGCAGCCGGCATGGTCTACAAACCTGGCACCGCTATAGGCTCCACTGGAGGTAGAGGATCAGCTAGAAACCAGAGGGAAAAGTTAAGGACACTGCCTCACACTGTGGTGGACCTTTATCTGCTGTGAACATTCAGCACTGTACCCTGGCAGACATTCAGCATATTCATGTGGTAGCCATTTTGATCTGATGTCATGCTTAGGATGGAAAGATTAAGTTGCATCACTGTGTTCAAGGCTCCAAGTTATACAAATGTAGATGTATCGCCATATTGTTTCAATTTAACAAACTCAAGAATGATTATAGACAAAAAGGCAAAAGTTTATGTAACATACGATGGATTGCGAGACATGATTTAAGATAAAACAGCAGATTTGATAAGCAAATGCAATTAAAAATGGCAAACAGTAGCATCACTCATTTCCTAATTCCCCTAAAAAATACCTGGACAATGAAAATACATATAAGGAGTTGGTGTTTGTTTTATTCGATGTACATTTTGGGACATTCTGAAAAGAAAAAGGTCTCTACTATTACCTAATCTTAATGCACCTTCTAATCTAACTATGAAGGCTATATTCACAACATGCTACGGTGAAATTGTGAATACTTTAGAATAAAAATGAATAATTGATGCAACAATTAGAAAATGTACTGAATCTCTTTTGTTACCCACAGTGGGTCTTAGTTCTGTTTTATGGTTAAACTTGAGCTAACTTCTGGCAGGATAATGCCTTTTTAGGATTATTAATGCCTGAGGTGGTAAAATCATGTTCTGAATAATTCAGCTTGTCAATTATTACATTCTCAGATGAGAAATATAACAAACTGATATAAGTTTTCATCAAGGTGACAGCTGTAAAGGCACCCACTGATAGCTTTAAATTAAAAATGTAATTCCTGGCAAAAGATATTAGCTAAATAGACATCATGAAAACTGGGAGATGCTTGAAAACTCACTGTCGGATTATTATAACTAAAACTATTATATTTATTGTTTAAGAAGATGATTAGTCACTATTACTAAGGTGGTATCATCTTATTTAAGCAAAAAAAGAATCCTTAACCAACAATGTTGTTGTTTAGCTAACATGCTACCTAGCTGCAGCACGAGGTTGAATCTTTTGGATTCCAAGGAAATGCCTTCACTTTGGTTCACGACACACAGTTTTGGCAAATTTCAGTCTTTAAGTACAAAAAAAATATGATGATGTGGCACAACACATGGCAATATTAACTAAAATAAATTAGCAAATAAATGCTAACAATGTGAGTGGATAGGCATTAGCTCATGGTTTGTAAAATGTATTGCAGATCCTTCAAATCAGAGGTGTCCAAACTTAAGTCTTCGAGGGCCACATGTGGAAAAACACAAGTATGTCAGGGCCACTGTTCCATATCTTGTTTTAAGTGAATGTTGAGGATTTGGAGAGGCTCCAGTTGACCTAAGGTCCTCCTATCCTCCCAAGGTCAGGATTGGAATGAGAAGAAAACGATATATTCATGATGTAAATAAGGGCAAAGTGAATGAAGCTGCGAAAACTCTGAACAGATGTTGGTGCTTGAGGGTAGTAAGCACTTTTTATGCTTTGTATACTGGACCTTGGGAAGGCACTGTTGAGCATAATGAGCAATGTTTATGCAATTTGCTGACATGTTCCCATCTTTTCATTTATCTGTCAGCTTCTTCATCCAGTAAGGACCAAATAACTGAGGACCTGTTAAAAATGTCTGCAGGCCGCAGTTGGCCCCCATGAAATCCCTGCTTTAAATGTACCTCTATGTAATTTAACTATGTATTTTCTTGTTTCTTTTTTAAGTTGCTGATCAACAGAAAAGGATTAGGTCATGTCAGGTAAAAATTGGTTGAAAATGAAAAACGTGTGCACAATATTTTCCTTCAGTCCTAAACAGCAGTCCAGTTTATGTTGTAAAAGACAGGCTGAGAAATTACTGTAAAACCCAGAACCAAGGTTACAGTGGTATGGAAGTTGCAGTCATTTTTTTTTGCATTCTTTCAGAGAGATTAAAGTATTTTGACCACATTCCCCAGTGATGTTTTATTTTGCAAACATTTAGGTTAATGGCGCATAATTTCCGTGCTTTTCTTTTTTTTTGGTACTATCTGCTTTCACAAAATTGGCTTGCACCTTTGCTACCTTTAATATGGTATTGAGCTCTCAGTGGTCGCAGTCTGTAATCGAGCATTGATGTGGAGGGTCGACTCAGCCTGAGAGTGACACTGTGAACTCTGCCTTTTACAGCAAGCTCAACTGTGTGAAGGGATTGCTCAAAAGTACAAGGGTGTTTTTTCCCTGCTTGTTTTTTGATGCTGGAATAAACTTCTGCACCTGACCTCCCCTGAGCCATCCACATCCTAAATCTGATGTCAGATGAAAATGGCTGCCTTGTGAATAACTTTAAATTCATGACTTTGTTAGGAAGTGTCCTTCTTTGTTTTATGTCTTACCTTCTCCAAGCCGTCTGAACTGAAAGCCCTGAACTGATGTGACGTAGGAAGCGATGGCTCCCTCCTTCACAACATTGTACAGCACGCTGCGGATCTGTTCGTCATTGTTGTTGTAGTCTGAACCCACATCCAGCTCCACAAATACATCCACACCATCCTCTCTGATCATCTTCCTGCAGAGAGAGAGAGAAATGTATGGTCAGACTACAATTTGCACTACAGATGGTTAAACTCCTTAAAGGTAACTTTGTCCGTCCTTTAGAGGGATTACTCGCTGCTGATTAATTACCATCTACAGGCCGTTTGCAGTTTGGAAAAGGGGAAATAAATATCACCTGTGCCAAAGTGAGACAGCCAGGCAGCACACAGCTGCAGGATATCCACTTTGGGTGTCACAGGGAGTGATTTAAAGATTGGTGTTCTTACTTAATGAGGACAACGCTGACTGTCTGGACACCTGGAATCCTGTTGTACTCCGACTCCAGCTGTGGGAGGCAAACAAAACTCAGTTCAAGTTGAAATAAACAAGCTGGGGGCCTCACTTTCAGGCCTACAGTCACACATACTTAAATCAAGGCTATAAAAGCATGCCTGAGCCTTATAAGGTAACTTTAGCTATTGCACTGTACAAAATGAGATGTACCGTGTCCACCACTGCTTCAGAGATCTCATTAAAAGCTGGAGAGAAGATGTCCTCGAGCTCGGGGCCGTAGACCAGGGAGTCGGTGAAGTTGACGAGAGCTCTGTAATAAACTGGAAAACACAGAGAGGAGGAGAGAGTGTCAGTCAGCTGAACCGCACAGTAACAGGAAACTACCGCAGGCTCAGCATTAATGTCCATCTGTTGCCAGGTTTGGATATTACAAGCTTTAAATTCATTTAGGACAAAGTGATATGGGAAACTGTTTGGGGGTTATTGCCCTAAGGGGAGCTTCTGGTTTAACTTTCTCAGAAAAGCGCATGACTGTGGCTTAAAAAAGGAGCCACAAACAAATTACAGCGTCTATTTCCATTTCTCAGTTGTGGTGGAGTCTGTGCTAAAACCAACATCTGCAGCATCGCAACATACATTTGCCCCAACAAGTGGTACACTCTGACAGGCATGCTCCAGACCAAGTTACTCAAATTTTTTACATTAATTGAATTTCAAAACCTTATTTATTCTCAACAGAACTATGAGGCTTCCCTCATTTCAGAGCAGGTGATATGACAACCACATCAGGTTTAACATGACATTGTTTTGCACACCAGGTGAGAGCGCCATCACAAGACATCCTAATTACCTTCGCCAAGGAGGTAGTTTTCGCCAGTGTCTTTCTGTTCATTTGTTTGTCTGTTTGTCTTTTAGCAAGATTACGCAAAAACTACTGAATAGATTTACATGAAAATTTTACCAGGGGTGTGGTTTGGTCCAAAGAAAAAGCCAAAAAAACTTTGGTGCTGATCCACATGTTTGTCTGGATGCAAAAAAATCCCAATATTTTCTAAAAGTCCCATAAGTCAACATTGGGCTGCATTTTAAAAAATCATATCTCTGACATCACTTGATGGATTTGCTTCAAAATATACAGGATAATGTATACAATATTACTCTGTCATCAAGGTGAATTTTTTCTGGATCCGGTCTAGATTGACATCACAAAGAAACACTGAAGTTTATAATGGCAAATCCCATTCATTTCTCCTCAGCTGCTGTGAGGGTTTCACCCCGTTTGCGGCATTTCAAGCCTATGTCCAGAAAAATGACCAAATTTGTTGCCACCCTAACAAATGGCTGCTGTGGATGTATAGTCTGTGTCCATTGCATGAAAAGTGGAGAGGACGTTCACCTAGCCAAAGTTAAACCCTATCTAAGCCAAAGAGACCTTGAAAAAGTTATCCATGATTTTATTACATCTCATTTAGATTATTGCAACTCCCTGTACGTCGGCATCGACCAGTCTGAGCTTAACCGTCTGCAGCTTGTCCAGAATGCAGCAGCTCATCTTCTAACTGGGACCAAGAAACACAAGCAGATAACTCTGGTGCTTTCTTAACTTCACTAGTTTTAGGTACAGGATTCATTTTAAGATTATTTCATTTGTATTTAAGTCTCTGAATGGGCTGGCCCTGGAATACCTGTCTGACCTTGTTAAGCTACGACAGCCCTCCAGAGCTCTTAGGTCAGGTGATCAGGTGTTCTTGGATGTTCCTCGATCCTTTTGAAAAACTAGATGAGATCGCGCCTTTGCAGTCGCAGCTCCCACTCTGTGGCACACATTACCTCTTACTACATCACAAATAGCCTTTCCACTTTTAAAACTCTGCTTAAGATGCACTTGTTCACTTCAGCTTTTGGCAGAGTATAGTCCCCTTTTACTGGGTCTTTTATTTGTTATGTTTTCTCTGTATTGCTTTGATTTTTATTGGTTTCTGTCTATTTCACTGTCATGCACTTTGGTAGGCCACTGGCTGTCATAAATGTGCTGTATAAATAAAGCTGACATTGACATTAACCCAAATCCTTCTTTTTTTCAGTTTTATTTATTAATGTAGCGTCAACACTACTGAAGAGAAATATCAGACCAATTCAATGATTAAAAATGTAAAGAAAGACCTCCAAACCAAGAGACATAAATCAGGAAAATTTCCATTTTAAAATGATTGTAACCAGGGCTGCACAGATGCATCAGTGTGACTTTGGTTTCAGATCTTTATACAAACACAAGGAAACGACTGTGGGACGAGCATTTATCAGTTTTAGATGTCTATTTGTCTTGTCAAATAAATCTAATACTGGCCTCAAGTGCAGCTCATTGTTGAGCCAAAGAAAGTTTTTTTTTATTGGGTAATAGATGTGATTTTTCAGAAAATTGCAGATCTGTGTTTTTATGGCCCACCATAACAGAAAATATGACCCCTTTAGAGTATCAGATTTGGTTCATCAGATACAATGAGTCTTGGATAGAGCTCTAAACACAGAAACATTTGCAAAGAATGCTTCGAAGCAAAGTTAACATGGTGACAAACTTTTGTACTGATAGCTGAGCATGACCTCCCCCACTCCCTCACCCTCTTTCTGATTCCATTCACTTTCCCCCCCACTTAACCACACATAGGTGAAAATGCCCAAGATGCCCCCAAAATAAACTTAAACAAAAACAAAATTCAATTGTGACTCCAATCAGTCTTTAAGTTGGTGGTACAGGTTTGGAAAATCAAACGGTTTCAAGAGTAATTGTGGGAACATTTTTGCACATCTTGGGCATAGATGCATGCCACAGTATTTTTATCAACGTCTTTTCATGTCACACGGATGATTTCAAACTTGATGTTTATTTTTATTTTGTGTGCATAGGACTATAACTAGAGGGAGAGAACCTTAATTTTCAAAATACCCACCTATGTGTGGATACTGCCTATGACAACCACATTGAAACTCACCTGATAACTAGAGTTGCAAAATTCTATGATTTTCAAAGTTGGAAACTGACCAAGAGAATAAATGGGAATTCATGGGAAAAACGACAATAAACCTGGAATTAACAAAATTTAGGGATTTGAAAAATAGTTAGAGAAATTATAGCTGAACAAAATTTTGACTGAAATAACCAGATTTGATGCAAGTATACTTGAGAATATCTACAGATGCAGCTGCTTCATTTTTCCCCTTTCAGCCAAATGCCAGCCAAATACTGTCTAGTTACCAGCCAACTTCCAGCCACTGGGAGTCGAAGCAAGGATTATTATTTTTTTTTTTTTGTTCTAAATTTCCCTACATGATGTTATTTCCCATGTTCAACAAAAGTTTTTTTTTATCTGTCCTATAAAATGTTAGGGTGACATGTTCATCACATAATGGCATGAGATCTAATTACAGCCATGAGGGTGAGCAGGTCCGAGCACTTTCCTGTCATGAATTAGCTGAGATTCTGCCAAGAAAATTAGAGAAATTTAAGTGGCTCTATCTGTATGCCACTGTTTCTTTGATGGCAAGTTGTATAGACTTTGCAATCATAATACACAAAATAGTGTCATCTGTCTAAAGATGGACATGACAGCCACTCAAAGAGAACACAATGGCATTGGTATGAATAATATAGATCAGAAGGCCTAAAACTGAACCTTGTGGTACACCTTCTTTTAAATTTACAACAGCTCATATTTGGTTTCACATCATACACTGATGCTCCTTACAAAAGCAATCATGAAACCAAGCACAAATGACTATGACCTTCCAGTGTTAAGCCAAGTCTTCCTGTTAATGTGTGTTTCTTACAGTCACAGACCTTGAATAAAATTCCCATCATGCTCGGAAACAGTGGCAGACAGCTGCTGATAAAACTGCATTGTTTCCAAGACAGAAACTGAGTCCACAGTCTGAAATCTTATCAATGCAAACATTCAGATACACAGAACTGTACGTGGATATCAGCCAAATGTAGCAGGGCCACATGTTTGCAGCAGACCTCCTGATTGAGTGCTGATGATATCACGGAGCTGGAAGGTAAGTGGGAGTTTGAGTCAGCATGGACACAGAGCCAGCAGCTGCAGAGGAAGAAGAAGAAAATCCTCTGTGACTGACTGTCAGGGGGGAGTTCAACAGTCTGAGTCAAACACAACAGGCCGCTGCAATAGAGGTTTTCATCAGTGTGCAGACAGACTGGTTATTTAACACAGAGGTTTACTGATTTACTTTCAAACCCTCAAAGCAGCTGGTTGGTTTAATGTTCACTGTGTCCTTGAGTTAACTTCTCAACCTTGAAAACTGCCACTTTGTGCCTTTCCCTGCCCTCTAATCATTGCAGCCTTGGAAATCCTCTACTTTCTTTTTCTTCTAACCCTGCACTGCAAACCTAACTCCACCCTGATTCCCTATGTGAGGATGAGTACAGACTAATTCCTTAAAGGGCGAGGATGTGTTGCATAGAAGTTTCAACCATCATGAATGAATGATGAATGAATGAGCGTGAATGGGTCAAAGTGACCTGCACTGTAAAGGTTCATTGAGTGGACAGAAAAACTAGAAAAGAGCTTTATAAGCTCAGGTCCACTTACTAGCCTCTCGACCTGAAAATTGCTGTGTTAAAAATGATCAGTGTTACATTTTATTGTTATACAGCAACCAAAAGAGCAAAAAAAGTCTGACTCAGGATTCTGTTATGTCAACAGATGATCTAAATGATATCAAACACTCAAGGTGGGTTTGAGGTTAAGCTCTCAACACTGATCAAAATCATTTTGGTTATAACTTTGGTCCAGTAGTAAGATACACTTCCTTGTCCTATTGAGGAAATTTGTATTGTACTCTTTTTTTTGCAATCATTAAGCAAGGGTGTGCAGGTTCACATCTAAAATGAGGAGGTTCAAAGTGACCTGACATGCCAGATACAACGTTAAAAATACAGATCAAGCCACTTCACTTTTCTCCTCCCTTGCAGCTGCCTGCTAACTTCCAGCTAGTTACCAGCAAATGTCCAGCAACTTGAAGCCCCCGGCCCCTCTGACATTGTGCCTAAAATCCATTAAAAACCTGCCCGTTCATGCATTTGCAGGGGGTCTCCATGAGATGGTGCTTCCCTCTAAAGATGGCATACCCTCAATCCTTTCCTTGTTCAGTAAATCTGCTGCCAAATCCACTGAGAGCAAACTTGACCCCACAAGTTCACCCAAATATGGCCTATAGTTTACAAACTATGACTGTCAGTGTGGGCAGGCCCTGTCACGGATCTGTCAGGGACCAGCCAAGACTGTATCAGAAAAGTGGGGAAGTTTTAATATCACATATTCCTACCTCAAGCTCATTTGCCATGTTTTCTCCTTTCTCTTTTGGCTCTTTTCCGAGTATATCTGCTATCTCTATCAATAAAAGTCCAAAAATGTCCAAAAAACACTTAAAACAATCAAAAACATCAACACAATGTATAGCTGTACTACAATGCTTCACCTTATTATCACTTAATGTCTACATTTAAAAATCATCCATATTATCTCTTTGAGAAATTAATGTTCTTCTTGTTTCATATTGTACAACTAAGATGGCTAATGTCAGCTGAAATAGACTGATTACTGTATACTTTGTATTTTTACAGGAAACAATTAATTCAAACTCCACTCTGTATATCACACTGAACTATCCAAAATAATGGTTTAAGGGTCAGCACAGAAAAATGCTGCAAAAGCTCTGCACAGCTCTAATCTTCAAGCATATCAGCACCTATTTTAGTTCCAAATATCCAGAGTTTGGTATTTTAGGCATCAGCTGCCTGTGAAGTTATATTTGAGCAGATTAATTCAGTAATGAACTTTACCACACCAGTTATGACAGACTTAGGAAACCTGTAAAACATCTTCACGAGCTTTTTCAGCACTTCATTGTCTGCAGAAATGTCAGCTGTATTATTATAATTCCAATGTCACAGGCTTAGCCCATGAAACTTAAAATAGCTCAGGGCCCACAGGGTGCCCCGTTCTCACACTCCTGCCAACACTTTGTTAGGACTGGCCTGCCAGCCTCTGATTTCAGACTGGCACTGTGGGTTTAGGGAGGAAGTCAATATTTGGACTGTTTTTTTGCAGTCAGATGCTACTTGCTATGCCAAAAGCAAAGAGTCGGGCTCTAAAAAGGCAACTGCTGAGCCCTTGGTTAGACACATGCATGGCCAAATGTATGCAAGAAGATTCATTTGCACAAACAGACAGACAGACATACTAGGGCTGCATAAATAACCTTAGATCAAATCATGAGCTCAGTTCACACACACAATATTTGCAATCTCATCTCTAACTGACACTGATTGAGTTTGCATTTCCCAAAGTACTCAGAACAAGCTGCATGTACATGTGCACTTTTCTGCTTCACAACAGTGATGGTTGCATTTTAAGTCACACTGACACATCAGCAAATTTTGATTTTTAAATTAGCAGTAATGCGTACATATAGCCACAGCCAAAGGCACTAACTTGACCAGGCCATGGGATTAGGGAGAAATTCTCTAATAAGAGGTTCATATGTGGCATTATTGGAAATGTGGTAGCTGCTTTCACATCAATTTCCATGTTGTAGTTCCATAGTAGCTTGTTACAGCTTTTTACCCTCGTCAACTATGTTTAAGATTAGAAAATCATTAAAGTTATGTTCAGCACAGATCTTATTATCAGTAATGATCCAAGAACATGTTGAAAAATTTACTCCAACTTTACTCCTTCCTCCTGTGGTTGTCTTCCTAGCCCCATCCCTTCCCTTATGCACAACCAATCCACTGTTTGTGTGCCTTTAGCTGACATTAGCATTATGCTAACGTAATGTATTTCCAGCCACAAACCACATCACTTCCTAAAGTTAACATTACCTATACAAGCTAACCAACAGGTAATACTCACTTAGATACAACAAGAACATATGCCTTAATAGAGGATAAAATAATAAGACTGTCCCAGAACTGAGCCCTGATTGGCTGTGAAGTGGGTGTACCTTGCTAGATTTTCTAAAGGCTTAATACAGATGAACTGAATAGCTCTCATGTGGGTTCAGTAATAAGACGATGACAGGGGATCAAATTTTTGGGCCAATGACATGTAAAATAAACTACACACTGCAGCTTTAAGAGTTCAGCATGATAACTAAAAGAACCAAATTAAAAATGCAGCATTGTTATATTTACACTTCTGAATTGTCCCGAGTACACCGACCCTTATGTGTGAAGGTAACCAACATACAATTGGCACAGTCCAAAAGACAAGCTGGGCTTTATTTGATAATTTGGTGTCTAATTTTACATCGCATTTGGGCAACAGCAGCTCAATCCGGATGGACTTGGGCTGGGGACCGAAGGGTGGCCGGTTCAAGTCCTGACCGAATCATGTATGGAAGTTGTTTTGGAGCTGGAGAGGTGCCAGCTGACTTCCTGGGCACTGCTGAAGTGCCCTTGAGCAAAACCCTAAAACTGCTCAGAAGTGTTTGTTCAGGAGCAAAAAGCCATCACTCTGACATCTCCATTAATGCATGATCATGTTTGTGCATGTGCACGTGTATTTCAGCCTGTGTTTGTAGCATGTTTCAACAACAGTGTGCAAAGAATTTAATTTTCCGTGAGCGATTAATAAAGTTTGTCTTCTTCTTCTATGTTACACAGCATTTAAGCTATTCACTGATCTTAAATAAGAAAGAAAAAAGTGCTTACAAGAGACTTTTAAGCCCAACACTTTATCATAGGATATGCCTGCTTAAGCCAAATACAGCATGTTTTTTATTCCAGTGTAATATACTGATCAGAAAGGTTCAGAACAGTAACAGAGAATCGTGGGCTAACTCTAACTCAGTGAGCAAAAATAGTTCCCATTTTAGTGACAGTTAGCAGAGAAGTCCCAGTCTTCCCGGTGTGGATCATTTCCTCCTTTTCTCTCCTTCTTTGATAATTACACATCTCAATACACATGAACACTGACAGCAGACATTTATCAAGCCTGCCAAGCCTAACTTAATTAAAAGTTAGAGATTTTGGACTCACACTCGGGCCGAGTGTTTGTCTGTGTTTGAGGCCTGTGGGGAAACATGCAGCCGAACGCTCCACTGCCTGAGCTTTGGCTGGTAAACAGCTGGCCTCTCTAAACCCCCTCTTTTCCTTCCACGCAACACTGGCACAATAAGACATCCCATTCCTGGTGAGCGAAAGCCTCATTTAAGACAAAGTAAACTCAGCGCTGCCTATGAAAACACACAGCCTGGCGAACATGTAAGAGCAGAATTGCAGGCTTCAGCACGGCCTGGCGGGGTGTCGCAGCGCTGGTTCTGCAGCCTGTTACTGTCAGACTTGGAGAATAATTGTGAAGCTTGAATGCGGACCCAAAAGACAGGAAACATCAAAGTTAGCCCATCAAAGCACCTCATTTGACCCGCATATAATCCAATCACTTGAGTAGAGACTCGCTGCTGGGTCAACAGCAGCTCATAGCCCCGGCTCTCTCTGAATTTGCCGCTTTGACGATACAAACTGGCGAGCGTGGAGCTGCCACCCCATGAGATCCTTTGATTAGAGCGCCGGGTTGCGCCCTGCTGCTAACAAGCCTTTCTCTCTTCACCAGACTCATTCTTCTTTACTTCACTGACTGCTTAGAGCAGGGGGGTATCCTCCTCATGCAATGTGCTGTGATGCAATGCAAAGACCCCAAACTCTTCTGTTCTGATACAATATGACACAGTATGGTATGACATAATGCAAGATAATACAATACAACTAAAATATGATACTGGGACCTAAAAATAAAATCCCAGATTTTTTTCAACAATACATTTTTTTTCAATAAAGTAATTAAAACTTCATAAAGTTTTTCTTACAAATTAATCTGTTGAAACGTAATGTCTATAGGTGTATTAATGTTTATATTAATGTTCGGATAGGATACAGTACATTCAACTTACCCCCAATTTCCAATTAATTCTTATAAATTCCCAACTTGGAGTACTTCCAAAATTCTCCAGCGTAATTCCCAAGGAAAGTTTCTGGAAAATTTCTGAAAATTGACAGAAGTTTTCCACCCCATTGCAACCCTTAGCTCCACATAGGAAGGTCCCAGATCCTGCAACCTTCTTGCTGTGAGGCAAGTTACAGCACTACCTGCACCAAAGTGCAGCGCAAGATCTAAATCAATATGATAAAATAAAATACATTAAAGGCTTTCTACCATTCAGGGCACTTCTTTTTCCCCTGGGTAAACTTGATGTTGGACTGCAGTATTGCATGTATTATACTGCATGTATGGGGGAAATAAGTGCCGGATGGCCCATCAAAGGGCCTCATATGAACCACATATAATCTAATCACTTGAGTGGGTGCTCGCCGGCGGGTCAACAGCAGCTCATAGCCTCGGCTCTCTCTGAGTTTGCTGCTTTGACGATACGGCCTGGTGAGTGTGGAGCTGTTGCCGGCTGAGATCCTTTGATTAGAGCGCCGGGTTGTGCCCTGCTGCTAACGAGCCACTTTCTCTTACTTCCAGACTCATTCTCCCTTACATCACTCACTGTTTCATGTAGGGGAGGGAAATCCCCTCACCCAGCACAGCTCAAACCAAGACTGATGGATCTGTCAGAGGGTGCAGATATGACAAGTGGGATGAAAAAAAAAGGAGCATTCCAAACTTTTAATTTTAAGAACTTCTCTGGCTGTTAAAGCTGTTCGACAGAACTGTGGCAGCTTTGTGTAACGGGCCCCCTCTGAACACACTGAGGCCTATGTAGAAGACAAAGACTTGATTGAGTGGAGAGCCCCGGCCTGGCCTTTAAAGCCAAGCCGCGTTGGGCTTGACCTTCAACCCCCAAGGCAGCACCCACGACATCAGCCTGGCACCACCAGAGTCATTTCAAGAGGGAGAGCCAGAATCCATAACAACAAGGTCCAAACCGCACTACCTCAAATACCCCAAGAAAAAAATCAGCAGTAAAAAATGTTCCCTTTAAATGTCTTTTCTTCTTCCTCTTTCTCATATCCATCTCTGACCTAATCCCCTCCTCTGCTTTAGTGTAATATATTCATACAGCAGCTGCCTTCATATCAGCTTAACTCTTGCAGACAGGACCCCTGCTACTTAACCCTTTTGCTGGTGCTCTGCCAAACAACTCTGTCTCCAGCTCCACTTATTGCCCTCTGGGGAACTCCAGAGCTTTACAATTAAGCCCACCCTGGTGCGCTCTCCCACGGTATGCAATGTAAGCATCAGATTCTCATATAGTATATGAACACAGTCTCTGTACTAGAGATTTAAACTTTATAAGAACAACAGAACATCGTCAACAAATGGTTCAAAACTATGGCAACACAAATGGAAGTCCCCTGCATTCTTGTTTTTATTAAAGATCACATACAAACTCCTGCACACTGTTGTATCAACTTGGTGCTAATGTTTTGGGAAGCTGTGACAAGGGATGGGAGTCAAAAAAACAATTCCAGTTGAGATCAGAAACAGCAAGCTCAAGGAATTGACATCATTTGTCCTTTTGTCCTTAATTTCTTCCACTTTGTTCTGCATGCCTTGCAAAACAAGGATGTCATACCTTTATCAGAGCCAGATGGAAGAAACAGCCACAAAGCCGAGATGTAAACATTGCAGACAGGAGACAGTAGATGTCATAGATTTTGCTTAATTTTACACAAAATGACACTGACTGCACAATGTCTTGTGTCTTTAAATGATTTCAAGCAAGAAGCGAAACACAGAAACTCACAGAAGCATCTGTCTATGAAGCATGGTATTAAATATCAGTGTGCCATATATCTGACATTTTTTACAGTTAAAACTTGTGTAGGTTGACTTTTTTCCATATGGAAAGTCTTCAATCAAATATCAATAAGGGATTGATTTATTGATGTCTTTATTTCGATCATGTAAATGACAACTTAGAAACAGTTAAAAATACAAATAAGTGATAATCAAAACAAAGAAAATAAAACAAGACAGTAGCTGAATCTACAGTATTTTAAGCCTCTCAGCTTACATGAGCAAAAAGGAGTAGGAAGAAGAATAAACTTAATCAATAAGGGATTTGCATCAATGATGGCATTGGTTTCATTTAAAATCATATCAACTCCCATCCCTTGTGTTGTCAATTGTTTCCACAAGCAAAGTGTAGACCAGTGGCTCCCAGCCTTGATCTGAAACCCCTCCTACTTGTATCTAAGAAAAATGAAGACCCTTGACCCCCTTTTTTGGACCCATTAGAAAAAAACAAAAACAAAAAATGGAAACAGTGCAGAATTGTAATAGAGGGCCTCCACACGCTCTTAGCTGAACCATTTTTCACTATTTTAGTTACTATGAAGAAATGAAAACATCATAGTTTCAGAGCAGATAAAGCTTTGCAGACCCCCCTAAATATTTGGCACATTCAAGGGGGTCGTAGGTACCCCTGATGGAACCAACTGGTCTAAACTCATTTGTAAAATAGTGCCTTTAATATCACTTATCATCAAGCTGAACCAGCCTGTGGATTTAAATGGACTGAAAATAGTCTCGAACATTTGCTCGAAACATCACTTGGTTCAAATTATAACTGACAAACTGTATTTTTCTAATATCTTTCTTTTTCTATCAAACATAAAAAACAGCTAATTGTTTTTTAAGGAACAATTGCACAGCAAGGTGTAAAAGTTACTAAATATTTCAGCAACCTATAAATGCCATTTTCTCTATTGATTCACATAATTGTTTAGCAGCCAATACAAAGAGTCACTTTCTGTAGGGATGGCTAAAAGCACAAATATATGCATTGCATAACATCTTGGAGCCTCTACAACCATCGGTGCAATTCCACTAGGGCTGGGAAATATATATCGATTAAATCCATAAATTCAAATTATTTTTGGAGAGACTCATCCTCACTCCACTTGTAAGTTGTAACAACGATTGAAAATATAAATACGGATTTTGTTTTTTCAGAATTGCTGGCCCTGTCATTTTTGCACAAGCACATTTTCTGCTTGTATTTGTTTTTTTAATTAGATTAAATACTGATCAAATAGTTCCATGTTAATACATTGTGAAAAATGTGCAGCTTTAAGTGTTCATGTTTAGAGGCCTGCTTCGACCAAACTGCATAATGAACATTTGATAACATTACATTTTGAGCTTCAATTATAAGATGGGGAATTCATATTCATGTATTTCAATACAAACAAGAAAAAACTTGTTTTGTGTTATTTCTGTTTGATGTGGTGCTTTTCTACCTCTAAAAGGGGAAAAAAATGTGTTTACATCACAAATCAAATTGTGTGAAAAAATAAGGAATCTTTTTTTTAGGTCACATCGCCCGGCCTTAATTTCCACTATGTGGTTCTGTTGGTTTGTTCTGGTGGGGAACACAATTTGAGTGTTTCTACTATAATGACTTTAAAAAGGTTCCAGGATTACAGATCCACGTGGTCTTACTTTTGGCAGCTTTCTTTTGAAATACCAACCGTAAAGGGTTGAGTTCAACAAAATGCAGCGAATAAATACAGAGGCATTTGATACTGGTATGTGTTAGAGTGTGTTTTTCCGTCAAACAGCTGGCTGGATCCACCGTGACAAAACATCTGCATGAAGTTAAAATTTCAAAATGTACTTTCTGAATTAAAATGTGGATTGCATTTCTGCCAGGGTTGGCAGTCCACGGAGACAAACTGCTACCCTGAATGTCATTCCAATACATCTTTATTTCAGCTGCAAGTGTCGTCACTCGAGTGAGATTAACTGCAGCATTACTCGATGGAACAACCCCATCATTTTCCCCTGGCATCAGAAAACACTGGGAGACGCCTCCAAGACGCTTGGAAAAACACACCGGCTGAAGTGAAAGGCTGCATGCCCGAGCTGAGTCTTCCTTGGAATGTTATCTGAGAGTGTGTTTGGAAATGAGAGTGCATAACTGAGCAGAGCAGGTGACTGGAGAGCGGTGCCAAAGACAAGAGAGGAGAGAGAAACTGCAGCTTTAAATAAGGAAAGGAGTGCTTGAGGACTTACTGTAGTCTGGCTCGTGGGGGCTCTGTATGTTCCTCATATTTGAGGAGTCCAACGAGTGTGCTATGGATGAGCAATAAAGGCAGAAGAGCAAAGAGCAAGAGACAGAGGGGGCAGAGACGGGACGCACAGGTCAACAGAGCACAAACAAGAGCCAGGGGTCAAGGATCGAACAAGAAAAGCGACACAAGGGACGGAGGGAGGGGGATCGTGTTAGCCAGGCAGGTGCAGAGAGGTTAAAGTTTCAGGAACGTTAGAGAGGAAATGATTGAAGGAAGCGAGGAGAGAAAAATAGAAAGTGACAATCAGAAAGAGAGCTAACATAAGAGGGGAAATAGAAAACAAGAATACATCAAGAATTTGTCAAGACAGAGGAAACATTTGTTAAAATGTGTGAAGTTTTCAAGATAATACAGACTATATTAAACATGGATGTTATCACTGTGACATGAGCTGATGGAGTGTAGTGCCATATTGGAAATATTAACTCCAAAGAACTTCCAGCAAATCTTAAGTCACGCAGGTAAAGTTTGGTAGAGAATATATAAAACATGGACATGAACCCATAGATGTCATCCAGGAGTTTTTAAAATTGACTTTTGAAGGCAAAATCTGACAGTCCCCACAACCAAATATGCTCTTTCAGTCAAAATTATGGTTGACCACATCTCAGCTGAGGTGGACCTTTAGCCTCCAGTCTTTCAAAAATGACATGAGATACTAAGACCAAAGCTGTTGTTAAACAAGACAGTTAGCATGTTAATTTCTGCATTGAAAATGGGTACATTTGCATGGTTGTTACTGTGACTTCTGGTGCTCGTTATTTAGTACTGGGTTGCATGGGCTTAGACAGTTGTGGCATAAAGTTGAAAATATCATCTTAATAGATGAAACATGCTTATGTAGCTGGTCATCCAGCTAGCATTTACAAAAACATAATAACTAGGCCTTCAGTTCAAGGTCACCCACAGGATTTATTCTTACCAAAGCCAAGTCTCCAAGAAAACTCTTGTCAGTATGAGCTATCCAAATCATAACTTAATATGTTTCACTCTTACCCTCTATGTAGCCAAACGGGAGGATTTATAGGTTAATTTTTTTTTTAATTAACTGATGAGATCAAACGATCAAAAACATCTTTTGAACCTTACTGTAAAAATTTGCATTTCTGCTGATGAAATGGACATTTACATTTGAGCTCCAAATTAGGCAGTGGCCTCCAGTTTTGTAAAATGGAGCAAAAGCAGAAGCACAAAAACTGCAGTACCTCGAGCATCCACTAGAGGCTTCTCCAACTGCTTCACAAGTCCATTAACTAGGGATGCGGGATATTTGATTTCTGCCAATATCCCATATGCTAATATTTCTGAACTAATTATCCGGACATAAATATTTCTCAAAAATCCCAAGCTGTCACTTAACTAAAACTGATCTGTTCCATACAGCGCGGTGGCTTCTTTGTACTATCAACAGATATAAACCAAAGAAAACCATATTCACTCTAAAAATGATATCACTTTTTTTAAGTATGACATTTAGTGATAATAAGGTGAGGCATGATGGTACAGTCATACATTCTGACAATATTACAGCCCATATAAGGGACATATAAGGCCGATATGCATGGCTAAAATGTATCTGCTGTAAATATTAACAGAAATTTTCTCATCTGCAGGTACCGTTATTTAACTTTTTAAGCTATTATCTGCTGAAATGATACAAAGCCAACAGTCTCATGCATCCCTTCAATTAACAACCATATTAAAATGCCAATTTGAACAGCAGAAAAAAAATGTCCTCAGCATAAAAAAGAAAGAATACATAGAATTTGGCATTGGGGTGCTGTAACTTGGTGATTATGTCTGTGCACGCCCATGTTTTTAGGCCTGATTTGATCCCAGTGGACAATCAATTTCCTGAGTTTCCTCCCCAATTCTCTCTTGCCCTCTGTCCAGCTCCATCCATTTTCTCTCTGCATTATCAATAAAGGCAAAAAAGGTTAAGGCAAAGACTAATGTATGCATTTCTGATACCAAGGCATTACAGCTGTTTACAAGGACATTAAAGACTCACCTCACTTCTTTGCTTGTTTCTAGGCTGAACTATTCTGACCTTGACAGTGACCATTACTGAGATTTTAAAGCCTTAAATAGAAATCAGTGGATAATGCTTCTCAGACTTTGTCCAAGTTTTACAAACCGATGCTTCTCACTGTGAGTGGACACTACAGGAACTGCACTTTCTTGAATGACAGCAACAATTAAAATGAAGTTGTCATCATCAATTTATAATCAACCAGAGATGTCTTCATCAATTCCAGTCTATCATCACCAGCTGCCCCACCAATCAATACCATTCACATTCAGAGCTGTGGTTGGGGGAACAATGGGCCCTGCGGTTTTGTGGACTAATGAGTCCTAACAGCGTCTGTCTGCTAACACACAGAGAAGTCTGCTTGCATGACAGTGTCAAGGAGAGGAGGTCAGAGGTCAACACTTTTTAAATGACTCCTCTTCAGTCCAACAGAACAAAGAGGATATCCTACAAACCAAACACACATTCCTCCCACTGCTCTTCACATTTCTGCTGTCCACCCTCAGGCTTCAGAGTGGCGCAGGGAGGAGCTGCATCCTGTTTTTGCTCCTAAGATGGAAAGAACTAAACACCAGCGACAACTTTTTCACCAAAGTCGAGTCCTTCAGACTGGCACCGACAACAATGACCATGCTCTGTTTTGTGGTGACTCACTTATCCTCCCAACACTTCTGATGCAATGGCGTGTCCAGGCATGTCAACCGAGGAGACTTCTTGGACATTGTTGGGTTTCATGAGAGGAACACTTGTGCAAACTTGTAAATTGGAAAATGCTTTTACTCCTTTCTCAAGCACACTGCCTATACGACAGATTCTCACACACTGATCCCGAATTCTGTTTGAGTTCACTCCATAAACTTCTTTAGACGGCCGTAAACAACGGCTCCTTCATAATCAAGTAAAGGTGTCAGATCCAGCTGTTTAGCAGCTGCACCTTCAAAACACACAAGGCCTATCAGGGGGTTTTACTGTAACTGTGGCAGGTCTTTGGAAAAGTTGGGGCAGTAAGGATGGGAATGAAAAACCAGCTCCAGTTGAGGATGATAACAACCATCTCAAGGAATCGCTCTCTTGGGGGTGCTGGTTTGGTGGTGGGCAACCAGGCACAACCCACATACGTGCTTCTGCCAGCTCAGGTTCGAATCCAGCCTGTGGCCTGCCTGCAGAGTGTCCTCCCCCTACTCTTTCTCTCGCCCCCTTCACAGGCCTATCCACTGTTTCTCTCTCCTGTAAATAAAGGTACAAAATGCCCAAAAAATAATCTTAAAAAAACCAAAAAGGAATCACTCTCTTTTTTCTTTATGCTTAAAGGGATAGTTAAGTATTTTTGAAGTTGGGTTGTATGAAGAATTTTACAGTCAGTGTAGAGGCTGAAAGTCAATAAACTCCTATGAGTTCCCGTCCCTAGTGCTGAGTCTTATAGACTGAAAATTAAACTCTGATGCCTCTTGCTATAGCCAGGTTAGAAGCGGTGTAATTTAATGGAGCCATATATCAAACAAGCTGTCCTGTTTTCAGCACGTTATGTAGTTATTTCCACACAGCTAAATTCATTAAAGCTTGACAGGGATGAGCACAATTTTACAGCTTAACATAAAAGCAGCATTACTTGTTAATTAAACTCATGATTTGTGATTTCATCAGTACATAGATACATAGATACAGTCAGGATCACTGCAAAGTTGGGGGAGGGGCATCAGCGTAGGGGAAAGTGATCCTTTGTGCAGATTTTAAACTGTAATTAAAGCTAACAAGCTGTCATGCCTGTCACGAATATCAAATACTGTTGAAATAGAATTTAAATATTTCAGTCAGCTAGGTAAAAGAGACATGAGCTAAAAAAACAGGATCAGGATTCTTGTCCCCACTGTGAAAGACTGAATTGACTGGAGTGGGATGTAACTTCTTAGATATGAGTTCCAAGGTAAATGCAGGATATGTGTGTTTCTTTCAAATAAAAGATAAAACTATACAGTATATATTAAGGTGCCATTCACGCAGAGATGAATTCAGGCATACTCTGCAAAAGTTTTTAATCATATAGGTGTTTCGTCCACACGGATACGGCGTTTCAGGAGCCCGAAAACGCACATATTTGAAACCATGTCGAAGAAGGGACAAATCTGAAAATGTTGGCCTTGTATTTCTGCGTGGACATGAATACGAATAGTTTCAGAAACAATGATGTCCTCTTGTGGCTTTAACAGCAAAATCTTCTGCTCCTCTACGACAACCATGAGCAACAAGAGAGCAAAGAAACAGCATAGACCAGTGTTTTTTTCACATTGGACATGTTTTATGCACATGCTCCATGTCTTCTTCTCTGGCTTTGGTGCATGTATGAAGCAGCCTTACAGTGACACTTACAGGCCTGGCATATGTACTACAGGGTTTTCAGTATTTTCATGTGGACAGACAGATTCCTTGAAACAATGTCATCTTAACAGAGAACGTGTGGACAGGGTCTAAATGTCTTCTTATGCTCTCCAGCATCTCTTCATGTTCAAACTTTTCTCATTTGATTCAGTGCTACTTACAAGACTAGCATAACTATATTTATAATGAGACAACCTTGCCCACAGTTGAACGTACTGTCAATGGCAGCAAAGCAGATCAAGAGGTCAGACAGACCTCATGTGTTTACAGGGTGCCATGGTGACCTAAGTCTTTGTAATCTGCAACCCAAAACACTTCCAAGTTCAAAAAGTTGAACCAGTAAACAATGGACGCACATTTGCCCGGCCCAAACCATCTATAGTTGGGGGCTAATTAAAGCTAATGAAATATCCGCTACTTCAAAGGCTGCAGATATGTTGTGATCCGTGTCGGAGTCAGAAAAAGGGAGTAAGGGCTGTAGAGGAAGAAGAGGAAACAGCTTCATTAAAACGCTCCTGTCTGTTCAGTCGGTGACTGGAACAAGGCAGTCGCTGTAGAGGAGCAGAAACAGATGAATAAGCACTAAAGACATCTCTCTTACCTAACAAGGGACAAATTAAGACGTCCTCTGAAATTTAGTAAGCTCAGTTTCCACTGTTGGAGTTTCCCTCCAGGGAGTATGAATCTTTGAGGAGCTCCCAGGACAATGTTTACATCCCTAAAAAGGTCACTTAAAAGTCAGCACTCTTCTTCAAGAGAAAAGAGTTAAACGTCCCAGAAGAGGAATATTGGATAATGGCAGTCTCCAGAGTAAAACCAGGAAGCTGCTGATCAACTTTGAAACTCTATCCAAGTAAACTCTCAGGTCTGGGAAAAAAGTGAGGACAAAAATAATGGTCTCCAAAACTCTTAAGTTCAGAGCTTGTTTTTTCTTTATATTTTTGGGTATTACAGTTTGTTTGCAACACTGACTAATGACCAAATATCATTCAGTAAAATATGGCGTATCAGTTAAGAGCCAGTCTTTGATACTGCTCATCCTGGGGACTACTTTATTTTTAAGTTTCAGATCATGAAAAGTAGGAAGAGTACAATCTACATTTATTCAGATGTTGCCTCAAATCACCTGATACGCCAGATAGACTGTTCCATTTTATCTTTGAAGGGACATGCCAATATTTTCTTTGTTTTTGCGTCTTTCCTCACTCCTGAGTCCATGGCAAGCACATAGACATCAGTCTTTCAACTGTGCGTGCAGTAACAAGGAAGAGATGGGCAGAGCTCGACCACCGCTAATTAGCTTAGCTCAAATACTGGGAGTCAGTGGGTAGCATTAGCCTGCCTCTGTCTACAGTCACCAGATAAAATCTTCAAAAACAATAAAGCGATCCCGTGTGCTTGTGACTCATTGTTTTACAGCGTTATGTTACGTTGTCTATTTTTAGACTAAGATTAGCACTTCATGTTATTTTCTAAAGAAATACAAATGAAACTAAACTAAGAAATCATACTCGCCCTCTCTTACAAAGTCAGCCATAATCCTTAGTACCAATCTTCTTCTACTCGTAAACAGAGGCTTTGTTTTGTTGACCTACTTACAAGCGTGTCTATGGTGGTTTGCAAATTTAGTTTGTATGTATTTTTTTCAAAAATTACATAAAGTGCTAATCTTAGTCTAAAAGTAAACATAAGAAAACATAAAAAACGAGTCACAACAAGCACATGGGACTGTTTTGAGCTGCTTTAGAGTTTAGCTGATGACTGTAGGCAGAGGCAGGCTAACACTTCCTATTGACTCCCAGTGTTTGAGCTAAGCTAATTAGTGGTGGGTGAACTCTGCCCGTCTCTTCCTTATACTGCACAGCCAAAAGAATAGTGTTTATCTGCTTGTCATGGACTCGCGAGTGAGGCAAGACAAGAAAACAACAAAAAAAATGCTGGCGTATCCCTTTAATATGTGCAGTATTTCACTTGTCCAACTTGTCTAATTGCGAGGTTACTTTTAAACTATTTTGGTAGCATCCTTTCAACATCTTGATTCCTGACACGGGGAAAATCAACTGCTGTGATGCTTTTTTTGAGTTTCCTTGAAATTATGAAGAATATAAGACAAATCATGACTAGCCTGTCAAATAAAGCCCATTCTTTGTCACTGTGACTCTGAACTGTTTACAAATGGAGGCATTTAGAGCGCAAGTTTTCCCCAAACACATGCCTCAACTTCACACCACTAGTGTTCTGTCCTGCCGTCTGTACAGAGGGGAGTGAGACATCAAGTGGCAAGTTCCCCCTTCATGTAGCGTCAGTGTGTGGCCACCTTGAGGGCCCCCAGCAGGGAAGCAACAAAAGACCACACCAAAATAACTGCAGCTGCCAGAACTTGTCCCGGTGAGAGTATATGACACACAAGGACGGACACACACACACACACACACAGCCGCAGAGTGCCAGCAAAGCCAACACTAACTGCCCATGAAAAAAAAAGCAGCACATGGGTGGGCCGGTCGCAGGCTGCCAACTGCCCTGGCCAAACTGACAGACAGGCGACATTACTCTGATGTATGGACCACTTAGGCGGCAACATCTGTTCCCTTTAGGAGATAACACAAGAATACGAGAGTGGATTCTTTTCTCAGCGAGTACCTGACGTGATTAGAGGTGGAAACCAGCTGAGAGGACGCAAGAATGCAGCAACCTGTCTGTGAATCTCTGTGGATCAAGGGCTGCCTGAACTAAAGCCAAAAGCTAGACAGAGGACTCGTATCTCCTCTCTGCATTTGCTCCAATCCACTGAGAAACTCTAAGCCTAATGTTTAATCTTAAATGTCACAAAGCAAAGAGGTAGTTTATGTCGCTCCTGTAAATATTCACGTCCCTAATAGCTCGGTATGTGACCAAATATGCAGTGTTTAATGTTAAAGTGACTCCTGTTGAAGTAGCACATTCGCTGGCCTTGAGTTTGAGAAGGTATTGGCATCACTTTGAGGACTGTTTATGCTGAAAATCGTTTAATCACTTGTTCTGACGTTAGAAACTTCATAGTGCTGCATACCGGGGAAACTAACAAGCCCCTAAGGGTGTTAGGTTTCTGAAAACTGGCAGCGATGGGTGTCATTTCATCAGCTGCAACCTGCTTTTTGAAGCAGGTTTACTGATTTGTCTTAAATTAGCTGGTGGCTGAATGAGTAGCTGAGAAATGAGCATGTTCAAGATGTGAATTGTGGCTTCGTGTCCTTTCAGTTTTTGGAAAATGAAACGATTTTATTAAAGTGAACTACAAGCACCAAACATCCTATTAGTGACTGTGAGTAACTACGTGGACGCATGATGGCCAATGCATCGGCGCACGTCGTCCAGAATTAACACGGCGCGGATGCAAGCTGCAGTCTGCACATGTCCAGTGTGATCAGTGTAGAGACAGCAGAGATATGACAGATTGATGACAACAGGAGGAACAACTATGACAGAACATTTTAAACACAAACTGATAAATCAAGATTACAAACATCAACATCCGAATAATGTGTGAGACTGAACAGACAAAAACACATCTGTTTGTCTCACTGATCACAGATAAACTGTATTAACGAAGTAGGAAAATACGGGAAGTTTGGTGTATTCATTCAGCTGGTGACCATGTAAATTGGTGACGCCAGTGTTGACTAGGGATGGGAATCACAAGGTAACTCACAATATGATATGATACGCAATACATGGTCCATGGTAACAATATAACCACAATGCAGTGATTCTGCGATAATCAATATACTGCAAAAAAAATAATTACACAATATGTCACAATAATCGCTTTTGTCTGCCTTCCAGTGTTGCGCTGATGTCCAACATTTTATGCTCTGTAAACTTTCTCGTCTTCGGTTGGTAATTTCTGTTCAAGTTTCACTCAGTCAAGTATGGAGCAGCTTCTGAAGGGGCCATTAAGTAGCAAGTGGATGCACCAGCAAGGACATACAGCATGTATAGAGCATCATATTTTATTTATCAAAATATCGATATTTGGTGCCAGCATATTGATAATCATATTGCGGGAGGAAGGACGACGATAAACGCTGTACCAATTATCTGTCCCACCCCTAGTGTTGACTGTTTGTTTGTGTTAGCTCAGTTTCTTTGGCTGTATTGATTGGTATTTTTGGTACAATTTTTTCTATATAAAACTCTTCACAATATAGCTTAGGAGAGCGCAAACTCTATTTTTGCCAGTGCTTTGACTACAACATACGTATGTCAGCCCAATCAGCCAACAAGTCATTAGTAAACACGGTCAATCATAAGATCATAACATCGAGCCTGTTATGTCAGCTCACAGAAGAAAATATTGTCAAAACAAGGTGCGACAATGCTGATAGTGAGATTTGACCACTAGTCATTCGTTGTCAGCAAATATTTGATAATGATGTTGATTATTGGTGTTTATTTTTGTTCCATTTACTCTCAGAATTACCGCCATGTTTGCAGTTTACTTATAGCACAACAGGTAGTTACACACAGCCTGAGGTCTTTAATGCCCTCGGTGGTGTCCTCCAGTAACTAGTGTCACATACAGGCAAGTATATATAAAAAAAAAACATGACACTTTCCAAAGGCTCCTATGGTAGTCAAATGGCTGACATCACATAGCTTCGTCCGATCCTCAGGATGGATTTTGTCGTGTTAATACTTTTAGGACTGAAAACAAAGATTTGGGAGTCCACAGCTTTTTTTGAAGACATGAAAAGGAGATGCCAATGAGTGGAAAAGTGGGATAATGATGTGATTTGTTGACAACCTGAAGGGTTAACATAAAGAGTAAACAACAACTGATCATATTGGAGACCAAAGGCTTTAACACTTTAAAGCCTGAAAACCCAAATTATAGCCAGAATATTGTACTATTTTGTAGCTGAAATGTTTATTTCACTTTCTACTGAAATCCAAAAAAATCAAAGTTTTCATAAAATTAAACATTCATATTTTTTGTATCTCATTTGATACATTAGGTGTTTTTGGAAACTGATAATCCCATTTGAGGACTTTTTTAAAAAAATAATTTATTTGATTGTATTCAGATTTTTTTTAGTAATTTGTTGATCATATTGATTAGAGAGAGGTATCATAAAAGTATGTATCTAATATGACACAACGGGCTTTAAGGGGTTAACTTTCATGTTCTTTTGAGTAAATATCTGCTAATGATGATCAGCTTTGAAAGCATTAATGCATCTCTAATTTACAAAGGATTCGAGAAGGATTCACATCAATGACCTTATTTTAACTTAAAATTATTATGGACTGTATTTAAGTACTAGCACTGTCTTAAAGTACAAATCCAGCACAGGAAAAACTCAATACTCAATACATACACTCAGTAAAACAACACAATGTGAAATGAGTAAAATAACAAAAGATTGGCAATCTCTCTGCTGTCCTCACTGAACTCTGACTTTGGGAACCATGAACCCAGAAATATGAATTCTCAAAGTTTTCATCTAAAATTAGCAATGGGAAAATTTTAATCCCAACAGACCCCTCAGCAACCACCCCTGCTACTGAGTGGACCTTTGTTTCTCTGGTTTCCAAACAAAGCGGTTATACCCATGGTGCAAGGGGAAAGTCCGTGAAGGAACCAGTGGAACAAGACAGGGCTCTGAGAGAGATAAAGTGAATTTTATCTCCCAGAAATCTCAGAAGGGATCTGAACGTGTGGGTCAGGATGAGGGGTTAGGAGGACATGGGACACTGACTCAGTATCTCAGGAGAAGATGTCAGACTGTGATAACGCGAGGACAACAATGGACAGAGAGGTTTTAAATAGCCTTATTTGACAACAGTTTAGGCTCCAGATGTTTTTTTCAGAGCTTCTACCTACGGGGCTGAGACACCAGGAAATGGGAATTCCTTTACACTCTGCAATCTGTAACACAACAGGATACGAAGAATAATGGGGGCAACTGTACATCTCCAGCTTTAAAGTGGGGAGGAAGGCAGGGGCTTGGGTGAAGCATCTGTCTGGTCAGCCAACAGGACAAAGACGGACCAAAAAGTATTCTGTATTCAGCACAGGAAACAGAATTTCCTTCCTATTACTGTCGTGCTCAGATATGGAAACAACCTAACCTCCTCTGGACAAAGAAGCATCATTACCCTGAGCACAATGCAAATGGCAAAGACAATATATTAGAGACAGCGCAGCATAATCCCAACCTCCAACTATTTAATTGTTGCAATAAAGCAGAGCTGACCTTTATGTGGCTACAAAAGGAGGGAAGTTTATGGAAACAGAAGCAATAAAGCAAACTAATGGAGGGGATGTTTGAAGGCTCGCGCCACACCACAAAATCAGAGAACATTAACAAATTTATTCACATCCTGTACCGACAAAGAACAAACCAGATTTGTTTGTCTGAGGCTTTCAAACCATGTTTGTGCATTTGTATCTGACAAATGCACAAACTTTGACCCAGGGCTGGAGGATATATTCAGTGTTTTTGATATGTTGATACATTTTCAAATGAGATATAGAGTAATACAATATTATTTATTTGAAAACAGATTATGTTATCTTAAAAATTATGGTACACATTTTTTCCGACATCATTTGGTCATTCATAAAGTTGTTGAGCAGGTAAAAAACAGGCCTAATGTTCTGTATCAAGATGTTTGATACTTAAGAATCACCAGCTGCACTCACTGGCCACTTTATCAGGTTCAACTGCTCATAAAGAAAATATCAAATCAGCCAATCCAAAGGCAGCACCTCATTGCATTTAAGCATGTAGACATGATTAATATGACCTGCTGAAGCTCAAACCGAACATCAGAACGGAAAAGAAAGATGATACAAGTGTCTTTGGATGTGGCAGTCTAAAGCGGGGTCCTGATTACACTTCGGAGGTACAAGGTCAAAGGCCAAGGTCATAAATCTTTGTTTATAATAACTGTATCTTAAAACAGACTCAACCTTCATTCTATCCTGTCACAATCACATGCTGTCAAAAACAAACACAGTAATGCGGCCTGGCTCCTTTAACTACCTAAAAGCAGCAAGGCCTCCCAGCAGGGCTATTTCTGACAGAGAGCCACATGATGCTATATGCTTCAGCTCTGATGTCAGCTCAAAGTGTGGCTACCAAAACAATTATTTCACCATGATTTATTCAGCTCCACTAACCCGTCAAGGCCATCGTCTGACACCGGGCAAAACTAAGACGTGGTAGCCATTAAGTGTCTTTAATACGAAGGGAAATTATATCACCTGTCACGATATTAGAATTTAAATGGACTGGTAAATTAATTTCCTGCATGGGAAAAGACAGGTATGATAATGTTAATGCTGAGATTGCCCAAATGTTAGTTAGATACAGGGAAAGCTTCATTAAGGTGTGGACCTCATGGCTGCAGGGCTTCTAAAGATTTGTTGGCACACAACATAGCCTGTGGGTGCTTGGGCAAAGTCGAACCAAAATGAAGGAGCTTGGTAGCTATGCAAATGTGATTATTGAAAGGTATTGTCAGCTAAATGATGTTTTTACCTCCACCAAGGAGGTTATGTTTTCGCCAGGGTCTGTTCCGTCTGTTTGTTTGTTTGTCTGTTAGCAAGATAACGCAAAAACTGCTGGATGGATTTACATGAAAATCTTACCAGAAGTGTGGTTTGGTCCAAGGAAGAGGCCATTACATTTTGGTGGTGATCTGCATATTTGTCTGGATGCAAAAAATTCCCCAAATTTGCGAGAAATCCCATAAGTTAACATTGGGCTGTATTTAAAAAAAATCATATCTCTGACATCACTTGATGGATTTGGTTCAAAATTTACACAATTATATATATAATATAACTCTATCATCAGGGTCAATTTCATATGGATCCGATCTAGATTGACGTCACAAATAAAGATTGAAGTTTGTAATGGCAAATCCCATTCATTTCTCCTCGGCTGCTGCATTATGGAAATTGTAGTTTACTTGGAAACTCAAGTTGACGTTTTCCAAGCCTATATCACTGCATTACCCAGCTTCCCTTGCAATGCCAGTGGAGGAATTCTCCACATGGACAGACATGAGCGGAGACTTGGCTGTCATATTGGAGCGCATTGCGATCCAGAACTGTATCTTGGCGGAGGTTTGTGCTCTCCGAGTGCTTTTCTAGTTTTTTATGATTTCAATTCTTATTGATTTTTTTTTTCACAAAATACCTTACTCCCCAATCTCCACCCCCAACTATAACACGGGTCAGAAAATTCTCATTGTGGCTTAACAGACGATCACATAATTCAAAGAATGAGTGCATAGTTCCAAAAGTATACAGAATATCTTTTCCACTTAGATATCAACCAGACTTATTGATAGAATTCAAAAACAGGCCCCGTTTAAGGAGATACTTGTCCATTCTGTCCTGCATCCTATATTACATTCTCTCATATGCAGCTATGGTGCCCAGTGCCCATTCTCGAGTTTCTGAGAATGATCTGTTGTCCAGCAATGATGACGATCTCTAGATGATGTTTTTTTAGTTTGTTATCACCTGACTTTGACAAAACTACTCGAAGCTTGGACTGTACATTGGTTGTTTTCTTCACCCTGCTAAAGTAAGAGCACTTTCTAAAGACCTAGAGACTTTGACAGTGTTCAAATTAAAAAAAAAAAAAGGATGTCTACATTATAAAATGGTTCGTCTATGAAACTGCTGACAGGAAAACTACAAACAAGGTCAATCACTGTTCCTAATATTTTTGATCTGCAGGTCTTGAAAATCAACACAACATTTTAAAGCTAGAATAAGCATTCAAAACTCAAAGACATCACTCTAAGTAAAAATCCAAATGCCGAACAGGAACTTAGAGCAGGAGTCACTGTGACCAAAACGACCGGGCACACTCAGAGGGCTGCATACCACATGAGTTATCCTGGTAACTTTTCAGAGTACGACCCATGAAACAATTCCTGTTGGACTAAACAGAGGCATTCATTCGGTCTGGCATTCAACCTTCATAAAAATAAACGTGTGTTCTTTTCCGACAAGTTAACTTTACAGGATGAGATCATTGATAGAGAGGGAAACGCTTAAGTTTTGGTTGCGTTTATGCAGCTAGAGCAAAGCATCAGCTATCAAACAAGTTCAACTTGCGGTGTCTTTGTTAGATTTGGCAGAAAGCATGCAGACATACTCAATACGAGAGCTGCTGCCAGAGTTGTTTGTAGCTTTGTTGACTGCAATAACAAGAAAACTTGGGACACCTAAAGCAAGAACTATGGACCAGGAGCAGCAGCATTAAAGCAGCAGCAAACAGCAGGCATGATTCACGAGCTGAACCCACCATGCAGAGTTTAATACATTACTTAAATATTTCCCCTCTGCTACTGTGTGAAGTGATAAAGTGAAGCTCCGGCATATAAATACTTTTCAAGTCTACACAATACTGAGGGCTGTAAAGAGTGCTCGGTGAATGGACTGCCAAACAGAGGTGCTTCGCTGCAGCTTTTATTGTTCATCGAGCTTTCATGTATCTTATTGTGCTGTCACCTCGGCTGATGGTTTAAAAGATGAAAGAGGCGGAGAGGAGATGTTTACGTCTCTGAGGCAAAGCTGAAAAGGTGTGTTATGACCAGACTGTGGGCAGGGTGGTGAGGGCAGAGGGTGGGGGGTATGTAGCAGTTGTGAAGGCATCATAAATCAAGCACAGATAAGACTCACATATACATACATGTACTGTAGATACTGAAGTTTAAGTCCGATGGGGCTGATTTCTCCACCACACATGAACACAAAAAACAACAAATATGTGCTAATCTTGATCATCTTGGTGCTTACTTGTTGTCTCAGAGACTGGAGGCCATGGCGTGCTCCCATCATCCTCTCCGCTGGGCAGATCTGTACAAAAAGAAAAAGTATGTTAGTCAATGAGGCGGCTCAAGGCCAGGACGCATCATGTGCTTTGAATGTGTTTGAACTAATAAAATGAACCTACTGTGGCAGGGCAGGCACAACCCAACAGTCTACCTCTGTTTTTGGTGTTTTGTTAGATTAAAATGTTTATTGGGGAGCGTTTTAAGTTAATGTTCTTATATTGTAGAGTGAGAACTGTCAGTGATTGACAGTGTAGACAACAAGAGCTTTAAAGCTGTGTTCACACCAAAATTCCAGTTTGTTTGCGTGACAGAAATACATTGAAAGTGAATGAGAAGACACGAAGTTCGACAGCAAATTTAGCCTCTTTCACCTGCACAAATCAGCCTGAAGCCATGGCATGACAGCCAATCAGCATCAAAGTACACAGTGATGAGGTTGACATCGTAGTAAACACTGCTGCACATCAGTGTCGGAGCTCCTCTACACGGTTATTTTAGTGTTCAGAGACCAAACCACAGATGAGAGAAACAGAGAAAGTCACTAAAGAGTCTTGAGTGTCCAGCGAGTTCAGCTCATACTTATTTAACATTTTTCATGGGCTGTATAGTGAACGCAGTCACCCAGCACAGCTACAGTTAGCACAACTGCTAGCTGGCTACTGGCATGTTTTTCTGGCTTACTTGCGGTGATTTCATGTGTTTTTTACCAGATAAAATATGCCAAAACTCACAGAAGAACTACTTGAACAGCCACAAGATAAAGAGTAGACCGTGGAGAGAGAAGGAATAGGCATACTGAAGTTCTTGATATGGGCTTTGTCGCGGAAAATTTAACTGCTGTAAACGGTCTTACTGTAGCATCTAGTTGAGCCAACTTTTTGTTTTTGAGTACGAAGGCTTCTGGTAATACCATGTTCTACAATATATCGATGAATATCCGCCCTTGGATCTCTCCTTAGAGACAAAGCTCACAAGTTTCTTTAGTGGCAATCATATTCACTTGTGCCATAGCCTCATGCAACCCCACTTCAAAAAACCCGAACTAACCCTTTAATGTCTCAGAGAGCATGTTAAGTAATTATTCTTTCACTGACAGTCCTTTAACTTCCTGTTTTATCTGCTGGTTTAATGGGTTGTCTGTGAGGAACAGAAACAGTCTAAATCATATTATTTAAGTTAGCTTCGGGATTATTGGAGTCCAGCTAAAGGACAGGCTCTCATTCGAAGGAACCGGTGACAGCACTGTTCTCTGGGCGGTGCTTTCTTAACCAAACAAGGAAAACAAATCAATATTCTGACTCATGTATTCCTTCAGTTACTGCATTTTTAAAGCTGTTTTTTGATTTATGCTTATTGTACATCTGCGAATATCTAAAGCCATGAAGTGCTTGTTAGCATTAATAAACTGCAATACTTCTGTTCATGGCTGACCCTGTTGGTCTGCTGAATCTGCTGCTACTGACTAATGAATGTGATTGCATAAAAGTTATGATTATGTTTTTCTCATTTGTTTTTATTGCTGTCTGATAAGAGTTGGTGGTTGTAAACTGAATTGTCTGTTTGGGATCAATAAAGCTCTCTGGATCTGAATCTGAATCTGAACTGGAAGCCAGATATAGCCCTAGATCTAATTTCTCTAAAGCCTGCAAAAGCCTTTCTGTCAAAGTTAAAGAAGATTTATTTTTTAATCTATTTTTATTTGTATTTTGTTTTCAATCTGACATCTTCTGGGGAGCTCAAATTTTGGAGATTTTGGAGTCCAGTCAAGTCATAAAATCAGCTAGGACCTGTTGTGGCGATTCAACATTCTATCATTTGTTCTGCAGTACATTGTTTTTGTTTAGCAACTATCATTTTTTTACTGGAAAAAGTGTTGACTCATCCATCATGCAGCTACACCACTTATCCTGTTGAAGTTCTGGAGGTTGGAGCCTCACAGCTTTCATCAGAGAGAGGGATGGGGTACACTTGGACTGGTTGCCAGTCAACCACAAGTTTGGCATGTAGAGACAAATAAGCAGGCACACTCATGCCTATGTGAAGGTTAGTCACCAGTTAACCTAACAAGCATGTTCTTGGGCTGTGGCAGGAAACTGGAGCACACAGAGAAAACCCACACGAGCAGGTAAAACATGGGAATCCTAATCCTTATCTGGGATGTAGTGGCATTCGGCAAATTAAAGTAAGACTGTATGTGGATCAGGACGCTGCTGGTGGAAGCAGTGCCAAACAAAGGGGCCTGGTAGTGGAAAAGTACGTTGTTGTCAAGAAATTGGATAAAACAATCACCCCTCTCTGTTTTTGTGGCTTGTTTTTACCTAAAACTCTTCAAATTGAGCAGAGAAGATGGCACCACCTGTAATATGTAGCCCAAACTACTTCTGTAGAGACGAAGAGCTGTCACTGGGGCTTAATATTCAGTGTAGTGCAATGTAACTCTAACTATCCCTTTCAGCAGGATGTTTACCTAGACTTGTCAGGTTAAAAGTGGCTTATAATAGGTACAATGGCATATTTTTGACCAGTAATTAGACAGAAACACATGCTACAGTATATTTTTGCAGTGTAATGTATCTCTGAGCGATGCCCCCTGTTTTTTTAAAAGCTTTGCAAGGAGTTAACAATCCAAGGAATGCTTAATGAAAAAACATCTCCCATGAATTAGGCGCAGCTGTCGCCGTGGTTTTGCGGTAATCCGCCCTCACATGAGCCCACCTCCTGAAGCCTCATCAGCAGCAAAGTCCTCGTCATCGTCCAGTAAGCTCCGACCTGCCTGAACGTCTTTCTCCGCCTCCAAGTCCTCTGGCAGAGGGACCTCTCCCCACACCTTTGAGGCCTGAGTCACCTGCAACAAACAGAGAGAAAGAAAGAGATTTATAGGGGTTGAAGTCTCCGCTGAGAAGGGTTACACCCAGTGCTACACATGGACCCTGGAAGGGCAGAGGGAAAACAAAGCTGGGACAGGAAACGGGGCATTGTGAGGTGTTTACTTTTACCATTCATTATCTCTTGGAGACACTCTCAAGGGCTCACATGCAAATCAAAGTTACTGTCGTTAACAGGGGTCATTCGTGGACTTTTTGTTGCTCCACAACTGTCAAAGGAAATCCACTATTTGTAGCTCTAATCTTTAGAGTGGAAGTCGTCCAAAGATATGCACAGCTGACTGCATTGACCCACATACGAGCACACAAGTGTAAGAAGAAGTGAGCGCATACACACTCAACAGCACTCCCAAAGCCAGAGGGAATCTGAGATCAGATTGACACAAATCTGTTTAAGTATGCTTTAAACTCCGTCCCCTTTGGGTGAAAAAATATCCAGCATACCACAATGAATCCTTCACAATCTCCTCTTTAAGTGCAGAAAGGAAAGAGCCCATCACAGAAACATTATGTCACCTGAAGCAGCAGTTAAAACATGTCCAATAATGCAGCACCTCAGAGGAGAAGAGCTCTAAAAATCTGTGATCATGGTGTCATTCAGCATGCTGTATAAATAAACAGTAGACATGGTGTCACTGAATGTCTGCATGCATGTCTCCAGTCCTCTGTGAGATTGTATTTCATTCAGCTTTCAGTCATACACAACACAAGGGCTGGGTGATCCAAATGTAACAATATCAGCAAGTCCTTTTCTGGAACCTGACATTGGATATTCAATCAATTAATAAATCAATGAATCAAACATTATTTGTAAAGCACTGTCATACAAAAAAATGTAGCACCAACTGTTAGTTCGGGTTAAAAACTATTTTTTGGTTATGTTTCTGTTTTGATCAGTTGCTGTTTCAGGAAAGTTGTAATATTAGGATCTCACAAAGCTGCATCCCTGTAATTGGGTCCTTGTTGAAAGAAACAAATTTAAAGCCCAATTTAGCAGAGAAAACAAGGTCAGGTGCTTAATCTGAAGCCACAATGTCACAATGTCATCGATCAAGAACTTGATCTCTATAGACCTGTTTTTATGTGATGTCATCTTCCTATTTCTGTTTTAGCTTCAGTTTTTACTTATGCATTTATTTATTATTTTTCTTAATCACTATATTAAATATTTTCAATTCCCTTCATTCCTTTGTTGGCTCTTATTTTCTATTTATTAGATCATATATCTGTTAAATTATACTCTAAATGTTAAATGATGAATTGTTTTTTTTTACTACTTTATCTGCTTTTCGTGTTTTGTACAATGTCATATATTCTTATCTATCCATTTTTGTTGATTTATCAATTATTATTTACAACTCTCTTTCCCATTTACTGGTAAATGTTTAAGTTCTAAATGTTAAATTGCTCTTTTATCCCTTATTTTATCTTCTTTTACATTGTTGGTTCTTATATTTCTTGGGCTCTCGTGTTTTTATGCTGTAATGCATAGGTTGTTTTCATGCTTGGGTCGATTATGGCTTTGTTTGTTGTTTGGGTTCTTGGGTATTGCTCTTTTGTATATTTGTATGTTATGGTCAAAGCACTTTGTTAACCTCTGTTATTAATAAAAAGAAAAGCATCAGTTTTATTATTACTTACAGCTAAATAAAATCCAAACTGCAGTTCCTTTA
The DNA here is from genome assembly GCA_037902135.1 of Cetoscarus ocellatus. Lineage (NCBI taxonomy): Eukaryota > Metazoa > Chordata > Actinopteri > Labriformes > Labridae > Cetoscarus > Cetoscarus ocellatus. The sequence goes on from JBAMNC010000494.1 coordinate 581,970, forward strand.
GAGTCCACTTGAGGCTGGCTTTGAAACCGTTGGAAATACCATTTACAACTGTATTAAAATGCCAGTTTTGACAGAATTAAAGGCATTTACAGCCTGATTCAACAGAAGATTTTGGTCAGAACAGTTTACATTTTTAGCAGCACATACCACACAAGGGCTGGATTCCCATATAACTTTAATTTTTGAATTTATGATGGTTATGAGTGTTGCATAAGTCGAGGTGTGGCTGTTATGACTGACAGGCAGGTGTGATATATGCCAGGTGGCTTGAGGTCTTCTTTAACTCGACCTTCTTGCCTAGTTTCTTGATGATAAAAGTCAGTTTTAGAATAGTTTCTATTTTATTAATTAAGCATTGTCTTTTACTGCATTTTATGTGAAAGGTTTTTTAGCTTACTAGCCATACGTTTTGCTGATGCTTCTATCAAGTCGTGTACATGCCTTTAATCATAAACACAAATGTGGGGCAGTTCAAATTTGGAGGGATGGTGCTACGTAGTTAATTTAAAATTAAGCATAAATTGAAATACATTGATATGAACTGTATATTAAGCATGAGGGACATGCAGGTCTTTGCCAAAACACTGCCAATGTGTACCTGTACAATTTTGATGTGTGTGTTAAACTGTTACTGATAATTTCTCTCCTTGTACCCATCTGATGACATGGATCAAATTTGTTACTGCACTTCTGTGCAACTTGCACTCTTTAAGATTGTATTTTTTGTTTTAAAAATAAAAATCATATAGCTGAAAAACAAGTGGTACTGAAAACTAATTACACTTTTTTAAATCTTTGGTTACCATGACTGTGTTGTAGTACACATGCCAAGTTCTGAAATTTCAAAGGATCACCTAAAATGATGGCACTAAACCTTCATGAATCACAATCAAAACACATTACATTCCTTTATTCTTTGAATCTGAAGTACAGAAGACTCCTCAGCACAAGGTACGTGAGTATGAGAATCCTACAGGATTGTTTGATAGCTGATTTCAATCACATCGCAATCTGAAGACAATCCATCTTAAAACCTTCAAAGACAGAACTTCCTCCTCTGGCAGACACCTGATAGACACATCTCACACTCCCAATGAGGAGACACAAAGCTCAGCCCGCCGCTCACATATCTGATCATCTTGATAAAGTTCTCTCTGCCGGTCAGACTGGAGCGTAATGTGGGTTTATTATCTCAGCTCTCACCATCTCAGCGTCCCGACTGCCCACACTCTGGCTTTAAGTCTCGATAGATACGACCGTGGCAGGGTGCCACCCTCTGGCACTTCCAGTTGGCATGAGCCGCCAGTTCCTATTTCCACCTAACACTGTCATGGTAGTTTTCCCATTTAAATGGCTCCAGCTAATAAATAACTCGATCTATCCCCCCAAATCCTCTCTCCCCTGACTGAACACCCTTACAACAACAATCCCGGGCCATTTTCTAAAGGAAACTGCTGACTAACCAAATTCTTTTCAGTGGTGCCGACCAGCCAACCATCGGTGTGATCATCTCCTGCTTCCCACTCTCTTGGGATGGGGTGTCATCTGGACACGCTTGGTGCCATCTACACCAAAATACACCAAAACGTTAAAGAGAAGGCACTAATGTAAAGGTCAGTGTTTGAACCTGCACTTTAAAAAAAATAATCTTTTACTAAACCACTGTTAATTTTGACAGCATATTTAATTTAGTTTTAGTCGAAGTCTTTTGCCAAAATATCTTTTAGTTTTAGTCATAATTTGGTCATTTTAAGTTGTTTTGATTTTAGTCTAGTTTTAGTTGATGAGATTTCACAACATTTTAGTCAACGAAATCAACTGCAAATTTAGTCGACTAAATATAAAGTGTAAAGGGTAAGGCATTTTCTATGTTTGCCTGAATTTCTTAAGTCGTGTTTCACACTTGGATAAAATGAAACATCTAATAACTCTTTATTTAATGCTAGAAAATTTTGAATGTATAAATTAACTCGCAAGAAATGCCTTTAAATCACCTTTATTTAGGCTACCTGGCAGAGCATCTCAGTTACAATACCAGAACTGACAACAAACAGTGAACCTGCTCTACATGAATATATCAATTCATAAATAGATTAGCTCTGATTGGATCGCTCCCCAACTTATCCAACCACCATGAAGCTAAGGCAGTTGTGATTGGATGTCCCTCTTAACTCATCCAACCTTTTCACACAACCAAAGTAGCTGTGATTGGATATATTCCTAACTTGTCTCTACTTTCTACATGATGAAATTAGGTCTGATTGGATTAAGTCTCTGTCAAATATGTTAGTCTAGTTTTTATGTGTTGATAAAAATGTCAGTTAATTTACTTTGAGTAAGTAGGAGATACTGTCTAGTTTTCGTCAGGCAAAAAAAGGTTGTTGACGAAAACTATGATAAAAATAATTAGTCAAGATTAACACTGTACTAAACGTGTTCAAAAATGTTTATTGTGTCTATCGGGCTTAACCCGTCTCCACAGGGTATTGTGGATGTCCATTTCAAGAAAATTCTTCTTCCAAAGTCCTCGGCAATCCAAGGAATAATTATATTTTTGGCATCTTGACTTTTGTGCATATATGGGCTTCTTAGTTTGATAATAATAGGCAACAGAACTTGTATTTAATTGACAAAGAGATTTGGATTGCTTTTCAATCATTTGAACTCAACAAAAACAATTAATTAGCCTTGAAATCAAATAAGTACAGCTTTTAGGTTATGATTTACTCTAGGGAAGTACAGCTTTAGTTTAAGAGACAGGTGTGTAGGAGAAAAAAAGTCCATTTAAACATGAAGATAGACTCCCACACACTGTCTTAATTGCAAGATGCCTGATTTTGACTCCATTTTGTTGGGGTACCAATTGGACCCATTCCACACTTGAGGGTGTAACTAGGCTCACTGTAGTCAGCTAAGTAAGGGTATGTCTGGCTGTTTAGAAGCAAGAGAAATCAAGGTAAACAGTACAAAACTGTTCTGAACTAATCTTGAGCCAATGGTAGAAAAAAAACCATTACTTGAAAGAAAGATGATTTACCCAATGTTAAAAATCTTTGGGGAATTGAACAATAAGGGGGCATGGATACACTCAATCTACAGAGAGGGCTGGTGACCTTAGCATGGTCATCATGTGTTTGTATTAGGCTCTCTCACTCTCTTACCCCAGGTTTCAAATAAGTTCATTATCCTCACCTATCCAATAAATGCATGCAAAAGCTCGCCCACCAGAACAATATTTTCCATCCACTTAATGATGACAATAGTTTGCAAGAACTGAAGATCAAGAATGTTTTAATTGACATAGTAGAAGATACATCACAATATCTTAAAGACATAAGAATTGGAAGTTTAACACAAGTCTGCTTTGCTCTGCCACGATCTAGTTCAAAATGACGGCAACCTCTACTCTCAGTCCAGCAGTTGAGACATGTCTGTTGTGTCAAAGTTCTCTCTCCCTCGAGAAAAAGGTCTTGACCGACTCTGTAACTCTTTGAACTTTACCCCACCCGGAGGACAACGGCCCCACAAGTTCTCCTCGGTCTACTGACTTCTTGCAATTTCCAGAGGGACATATGGCGACCAGTCATATACTCTGAAAAATACGGCACGCACAAGCACGTACACATAAACATCATACACACACGTGACACACAGACAAGCACATGCATTCCTGGCAGAAGGAATTCCAGTGTTTACTTATGAATTACGCTGCTCACAATAGACGGTGTTTACCCTGCCAGACAAAGTAGCGGCAGCTTTGGAAAGAGAGGAACCACGGATTCAGAGGGTAATGAGTGACAGGTGACACTGAAGTAAAGAGTGTTGATGGGTCTTAAGTTTATCCAGCTGTATTTTTACAAGACAGAGAAGATCCTGGATTTTGGTCAAGGGACGACTGAAAGTCAGTGGGACAAAGGAAGACCATTGGATCAGAAAGAATCAGGGACACCTCGATCAGGTTTTTACTGCAGATACCAACCACATGAGTGAGACTGGCTGATTTATTTCATATTCCGTGTCATGATGTGGCAGGTGGCGGCTTCGCGGTTGGTCAGTCTATTTAGCTTTTTAGTACACTGGGACCTTCTCTGATGAATGGAGCACTAAAGTCATGCTCATTCATTCAAACGACATGCTTTTCCTGACTTCGTTAAACAGAGCCACTCAATAAGCAAGGCAACAAGCAGGGATGTTCTGATACTGATCAAAAGTATCAGATCGGAGCCAATGTCAGCATTTTTTAATTGATCAGGGATTGGATTTCATACTGGTCATCCAAAGGCTGCAATGCTGAAAAAGCTAACTTTAGAATATCCTCAAGACAGTGATAAGGCCTAAAAGATTACAGAAAGAGTGGTTGAATTAATCATTTTGGACAACCAGCCCATCTCCACGTTGGATTATGTTGGATTTAAACATCTTTTGGAGCTTTTGGATCTTCAGGCTGCCCTCTCTACACTACGTTACAGACACCGCTTACCTGGAGTAAGGCTTTCAACAACATACAAGTTGATTTAAAACCTGATGTGACCACGGTAAATTTCACCACAAACAGAGCTTTGATTTTTGTCTCATGTCATCACTGAGCCTCACTGCACACTCCACTATAAGGTTAAAGTGTGCTGTATTGCATGCACATCAGTTTACGGTGTCTCCTATCAGAGCATGTCAAACAGGCCACTGATAGGATGCTATGTGGGAAATCATCAAGCAACAGGTACATGTCAGCGCAAGAAATATGAAAGAAGAAATGGACGATATGGGGTTTTAAAGTGTAGGCTGCACTGCACACTCGCTCCAGCTCGCTGTACATGAGGGCCTGCTCCCACAACGCAGACTCACTTGTGAATACAAGGAAGATTGAGGGTCATTTTTAGCCCTCACAGAGCACTAGTCTCTACTGGAAGTTAACAAAGATTATCTGAATATACCAGTAACTCAACAGTCACATATCACTTAGAGTAGATTTTTTGATATAAGTTTTACAATAAGGTTTGACTTAGTTTAAGAATAATACTTGATAAATTAATATAATTACCTGAACACACACAAACATAGAACTCACATTTCTTTACCTTTTCATAATATCTAATTTTTTCATGTATATATATTTAATCAGAAACAATTTTGATTTCCATTTTTTTCAACCATTAATATCTCAATATTACTTTTTATCAACATAATCAACTATTGCCCTTTTATTGTTATTTTTTGTTATTTTTTAGGCTTCTATTTTCCATGAAACTTGTCAATTATTAATGGAAATAAATAAGGGCATCTCGTTACTTTGTTTATTTTATTGGTTAACATAAAACAAACAAAAGATAAACACAAACAACTGTGCAGCTGTATTGTCTCTGTAAATGTAAATAATGGATCAAGACTTGGAATTGGATACCCCTATATATAGGATTGGCTGCCAAAGAAGCTGATCGGGACATCCCTAGCAACATGTGTGCATCAGGTTTTTCTAGTAAATGACTTCAAATTTTCCATAATTATCAACTGCCTTTAGATGACAAAACTGTCAAAACTTATTTAGGACAGGTCACAGTGGGTAAACACTGTTGGTTACCCAAATGGGGTGAGGGTTGACCAACTCTACCACTGGTCCACAGTCTCCTCATATCCTTTAATACACTACATCACAAACAGCCTCAAACACCAAAGTGTTATTCAGCCTCGGTGATCAGTGACAAGAGTCAGTTATGTTAATCCCCTGTTGTGTATTCTTAATGAAAATTGGCCTAAAATGTGTTTCTGATCAATCAGGGAACCTCCAGTAGAAATAAAACAAACTGAACCGACATCCTCAAGAGGCACTAACATCAGCTGTGGTTTAATCATACAGCTGGAGACTTCCTCTCTTTCCTTTTTCCAAACAAATACTCCTCATTATGCTCTTTTATACAGCGAGGACTGTTTTTTTCAGCCACAGGCCATTAACAGCCAATCAGATTTACATGCGCCTTTGTTTCTGAGAGGGACGAGGACCTGATTACAACCATTAAAAGCTCCCCGATTCACCGCAGGTTTTATTTGGACGACCACCCAAAGACATGACTGCAGAATAACTCCTCAGAATGGTTTTGTCCATTATCCATTTTCTTTTATCTGCATTTGTGGGATCAAACCAGGGGAGAGTTTTAGTACAAAAGTTTCTCAATCATAATATCAATACTGGGAATATAAGTGTCGTAACTAATGCGCCATTCATTTTGTACACTTAATGGGACAACCATATTTTCAACCGTCCACTGCAAGCCGTTAAGCATACAACACATGAACTCAACTTTTAGATCTGATAATAAAACTTATAGAAGTATCTTATAAATCACACATTTCCTAAAAACAATAACCCTGCACCAAGTTTCTCACAGTATAATGCCCAGATGGATGCATCATGTTAGCGTGTTCATCTCATGCACACCGACTGAAAAATAGTTTATGTTCCGTACATGTGTTGCATGATTTCTCATGTTTCAGTTTGCCAAGGATTGAAGTCACTTTTCACAGTTTTTACATCAGGTTTGAGACACGAAACCTCTTTCTAAACCTGTCAATGAGGAAATATTTAATGGTTTACATATGAAGAATGTAAATTCACGGAATGTTGAATGTACGGCTACAGATGAGGAATACAGATCTGTGCTGTGTCAGAAACTCACCTGCCATCACCAGCCAACAAGATAATGCATTCAGGCATGTTGATATCGTCAAGACGGCCTGCTGAAGCCCAAACTGAGCATCAGAATAGGAAATAAAGGTGATTAAGTGACTTTGAATGTGGCATGATGGTTGATACCAGACATGCTGGTTTGATCATTTCAAAGGCTGCAGTTCTACTATGGTTTTCTCTTTGGTTTACAGAGAATGGTCCAAATAAGAGAAAATATCCAGTGAAGCAGCAGTTCTCAGGGCTCAAATGCCTTGATGCTGGCAGGAGTCTAGGAGAACAGCCAGAGTGGTTTGAGATGATAGAAAGGAAACAGTAACTTAAAACCACTTGTTACAACCAAGGTATGCAGAGGATCTAATTGAAGGCACAGCATGTCGAAGCAGATGGGCTTCAGCAGCAGGGGACCACACCAGATGCCACTCCTGTCAGGTAAAAACAGGAAAATGAGGCTACCATTCACACAGGCTCACCAAAGTTGGACAAAAGAAGATTGCAAACACGTTGCCTGGTTTGATGGTGTCGCCCCACTACACAGGTCCAACATCCTCGATGGCAACAGTCTTATTCAAATGAAGGAGACTTTTTCAATCAAAAACTGCTCTCCATAAGGTGAATTTAGTATTATCTTTACTGCAGTTTTCATTTCTTGAACAATTCTAATACATAAATGGCCGAGATGTTTTCATCTTCAAAGTGAAACCATCTCGCTGCCCCTCACTGCAGGCATGCCCAAAATGCCATGCGAATGGAAGAAGAATCCAGTGTTAATTTTGTCGACTAATTATTTTCGTCACAGTTTTTGTCAACAACCTATTTTCCTCTGACGAAAACTAGACTATAACAAGAAAAAGACAAGTGTACATGGACAAAAACTAAAACTATATTAACTCACATTTTGTCAACAAACAAAAATTAGACTAAAATGTTTGACAAAGACTAAATCCAATCAGACCTAATTTCATCATGTAGAAAGTAGGAACAAGTTAGGAATCACAGCTACTTTGGTTGTGTGGAAAGGTTGGATGAATTAAGAGGGACATCTGATCACAACTGCCTTAGCTTCATGGTGGCGGAATCCAAGTGTAAAACATGAATTCAAGGAAACATAAAAAACGCTTTACTCTTTACACTTCATACTTTAGTCGACTAAATTTACAGCAGATTTCGTCAACTAAAACTAGACTAAAATTAAAACAATTTAGATGACTAAATTATGACTAAAACTAAAAGATATTTTAGGCAAAAGACTCAAACTAAAACTAAATTAAAAGGTGCTGTCAAAATTAACACTGGTAGCATCCACCTACTGCATCATCTGATTGGCCTGTAATGAATGTGATTGATGGAACAATCATCCAATCACACTCAGCATATAGATTTGGGAACTTCTGCCTCCCGTAACACTTTCTGTGGGTTGATGCAGTGGACTTGTGAAATATATATCCTGAAGAATGTACACTGAACTGTTGATCTGGGGTGTCAAGTGAAATGGATGGCTGAGAGACGCTATCATGTCAATATGGATCAAAATCTGTGGAGAATGTTTCCAGGGCCTTATATTAAAGCAGCAGACAGTGGGTAAAGTTGGGATGTTAGAGAGAAGAATGACATGCAGGGAAAGAGACACAAGTAGGACTCAAACCCAGGTTCACTTTGTGGACAACAGCCCCTAACACATGGGGCACAAGCCACGCACAAGGCCAACTGCAGCCCCAAAGTGGCTTAAGTTTTGACTGAGAAGCTATTGTGAGTAGGGCAAGTTCCCAAAAGCTGTGCGAGCGGATTATTCTAATAGACTGCAACATCCATAACAACTGGAACGTTATGTACAGGAGCAGAAATAGTATGGGGCACATACACACACATGATGGTGCATGCAAACATCTCCCCACACTCTCATGCACCATCGAACAGACACTTTTAGAAACCCACACTCTGGCATTCCCCATTCTTGTTACATCTCTGTGACAGCCAAAGCCTGTCAAGAGTCAGTGTGAGAAGAATTCTGTGGGGGCCTCGATTCGCCCACTCTGCTAATAAAACCCACTGATGCAGCTGCAGGCCGATCTGTGAGAAACATCTTGAAGGCATGGACAGTGTGTTACAGAAAATAAAAAGCTGGCCCGAGCTCAAACAAGACACTTAACAGGGCTCTCATGGCTTTCTCATGGAAACATGGAGCGCTGTTTTCTGCACGAGTCCACAGAGGTTTAGCATTTAAAGCATCTCCTGACCTCGTGCAAGCGTGCTTTCTTTTGTCCCCAGCCAAGCGTGTGATCGGCAAACATGGAAAGGTGAGGAGCTGAAAAGAGGCAGTGCGCTGTATCGCTCATTCCAATCAATGGATTCAAACACTGAGTTGTGACCTTTCAAGCAAGCGGTGCACAAGCGCTCATAGAAATCCTTCACTAGATGAATTCCCAACCTCCTTGACCCTTCAGCCCTCCCCTGTCACCTCCCTATCCCTCCTCTTTTACTCTCTCCCTCTTTCAGGCCGACAATATCTGCTTAGACTTGAAGTAGTGGCGTGCACTAAACAGGAATGGAATGTAAACTGCAGAGGGCATTAAGAGGATGAAAGCTTTGACACATGCTCTTCTCTTTAGGTGAAAAGAAGGAGCTAACCCAGCGCTGCCAGGCACCAACGAGGGCTGAGCTGCAGAATAAAAGCACTCCCTTTACGCAACCCTCTGCTATCTGCAGAGAAGCTGCAGAAGTATGAGCATGGGCTGCATTAAATCAAATTCATTACAGCACCTCCATTATGTGGAAATATATCATGTGTGAACTTGTTGACATGAGAGATATGGGTGCCAAATTTCTAAGAAAAAGTTAAAGACTGTGCTGCGCTATCTTTCTAACTTCCTGAGCTATTCCCTATTGCAAAATTCTTAGAAAAGCTGGAGCTTCTGCCAGGTGGTTGGATGTTTCCTCGAGGTATTAAGCTCTGATCAGTGATGTACAGAGATCATGACGAAGAATGGCAGTTTTTATGGTGGTTTAACTGGTTACTGGTTGAAATCTTCATCCTTAATGGTGTAAGTTACCAGTGGGCCAATGGTGGTCCTCTACTGCATTTAATGCAGCCTTTCCGTAAATTTTCAATATCCTAAAAATGCACTAATATAGAAGAAAAAAATCTTCCATGAAGTATTTTGGTCAGATTTGCCACTATGACTAACCTGACATACCATTTGGACTGTTCAATATCTTTCCAAAGTTCGTCTGGGCAAACAAAGTCCAAAGAAAGTGTTTGAAATTGACAGAAGCCAAAAGCATGTCTGACAGGTGACTTGACGATTGTTCTGTTAATTACATTCACTACAAGCCAATCAAGTATTGTAGTAGACGGGTGCTACTGCTGCGATGTAAAATACAAAACATAATCCACTTCATAGAGCAAGCTCTCGCCAAAAACGTGTCAGACGTGGAGCAAAAACATCCTTTCTATCAAAAAATTTCAGTGCGTTCACTGTTGTGAAAATGAATTTTGATACAAAATTAAGTATTTATTGTTTTTGTTAAATTACATAGCATTATTTTATTACAACAATTTGGATCTTTGTTCAAAGTTTGGAGAAAATCTGTCATAGTAAATTTGACACAATGCATTCACAAATAGGGGGTTAAAATGGGGCAAAATGGCCTTGACCTTTGACCTATGATCTTAAATATTCAATCAATTTATGTCCAATACAGATCAGAGGATTATGCAAAAATTATTCCTGAGATGTGTCAGTTACAAGCAATGGATGAACTTCCTTTGGTGAAAACTGGTGTTAAGTTTGAGGGACATCCTTCAAAGCATTCTTGAGACACAGCGCCCACAAGAACAGCTCAAAGAGTCGGACAACCCCAAACCATAACTCTTCCAGCCTCCTCTATTTCCTCACAGAAGCATAAATAAGCTTCTGTCTGACATCACAGCATGCTTTACAGCACTAACACGCAGAACTCCACGTATGGAGGAGTTTCTGACGGGCATGGCCTTGTCTTGTGCACGGGCAGTGAGAGAGAAGGAGAAAAAGGTCGAGGCCCAGGGGAAATTTTCTCTCTTTCACACTCTTACAGGTTCAGGATGCAGCAGCAGACGCTTTTAGATTAAAACTGCGACAAAAAAACATGTATGGGGGAGTTGGTGTGAGAGACAGTTTCCTATATTTATTTAACCCTTGCTTGGAGTGGTGGGAGATATATGATTCTGCAACATGCAGCAAAATCATACGACAACATTTTCAGCTGGATGGGGAAAAAATTAAGTCCTTGACTTCCTAATAAAAAATTTTCGCCCTTGTGACATTTAGCCATTATTGTGAAAATGGCGGTGGCAAGCGGATGCATAGACCTCCATTGGAGCTTTCTTGAGATGTAGCATGAAAGCTTTAATAGTGATAGTGAAAAAGGGAGCACATGGAGCCAGCGGGGGAGTGCAGAGCTATCAATGTGTTTGTCTGCATTTTTTTTTTTACATGAAACCTATGCTGTGCTTCACTCTGTCACCCTCCCTCAATGCTGTATCACACTTTAAACTGACACCACTATCATATTTAGAGGAAATTCATATGAATTTTTGTGATTATCATGTGATCAATAAGCATCTTTCTGAGTCATAGCTATAGAAAGCATTCCTAACTTACCGTAATTTCTCGATTATAACGCCCTCATTTATAACACGTACCCCATTTTTTCTTGCTTTTGTCCAGGAAAAACGCTGTATTCAAATATAACACGCACCCACATGTTGCCCAAACCTTACTCTCTCAGACAACTCAAAAATGACCTTTATTCAAAGTTTTAATCAATGAAATATCAGTATTTTCACAGCAAATACTATACACGAGTTTCTCTCGCAACTGATGCAGAAACACCTTTTGCTTCACGCAATTACTCGATTTCTGCCCGAGCATGCTCAGTCATAGTGTACCGACCAATAAAAGAGAAGCTATCAACATGCCGTTGTCTTCAACCAATCACAGAGCAGCTATTTTGGTCCCCTTGCTCACAGGATTGCAGCGCCCTATGTTTGCATGTGAGTGGCACCGTAACACTTGAGAATCATATGATCATTACTCAAAGGTAAACTAAATAAGACCCAAAATATTAAATTAGAACATTTTAACAGTCAGTTTAATAAGAATTACGCAAGTTTGGCAAAAATGTTTCACAGAGAGAGAGAATATTTCAGCTTTTTGTATCAGATGTGTTGCAATCATGATGTTGGTGAGATGAATATTTCACATATTTTGCTTGGGCTTGTGTATAATACACACCCAAAAGTTAGACCTTATTTAAGAGCAAAAAAATGTGTGTTATAAACAAAAAATGGGCATCTATTTTTTTTTTTTAACTCCAATCAGCGTGGACTATAACTCCAAAAACCATATCAGCCTGACCTAAATCTGGTTTGAAAATAACATAAAAACTTGATATATCACCCAGCCTTACAGCGAACTGCCACTCCTCACACTAAACCTCAGCCTGGGGGCCCCGCTGCATAAAGAGCCTGATGAGTGAGGCCCTTCAGCTCTCTGCAGCTCTTTGACATTTCTACTGCGGTTTAATCCAAACTGATTGGACGGGCAGAGGAAGTGCAGGGAGGCTCTTCATCCAGCAGACAAACACTCTTTGACAGCACGCTCGGATTGTCTTCACAAAGTGCTCCATGACTAACTCTGTGGGTGCAACAAGCACATTGGATTGACTGAAAAGGGGACTTGTGGAGAAGAGGAAGAGGGGGGACGAGAGTGAAAAGTGAAGTTAACATTGTTGAGCACATGCTTGAAGTGCCTGCCTGTTCGTCTTCCCCCAGGTCACTCACTCTCTCTCCCACTCTCCGGCCATGCCACACATTTTTTGATAAAAGTTGGTCTCCCTCTGAAAATGTGCTTGATCTCAGACTTTTCGAAACATTCACGATACCTTTATGGAAGCATCTTTGGTTGCAATGTATGGCAACACAGAACAAACCATAAAGGAAAGAGCTGTTACAGATAAATTCAACAGTTATATTTCACAACACTGTTAGGAAGAATCCATTTTTCTTCATAGAAAATGCTTAAAAGATCAAACTAAAATCTGAATTTGATACTCAAATTTTACAATCCAAAAGTTAATGAAGCAGTGATTCAGTCAGGGGTAAGTCCATATGGAGGGATAACTACTTAATAATAAGTAAATACACAAACCTAATACCCAGTGCAATATCCTTACCGTCAAACTGTACCCTACTGTCAAACTTCAGACAAACACCGCTGTCATATTTATATTCATATCGTAAATATTGTTAATGTTAATAGTGTGCATTCCTTGGCCTTATTTATAGTCTCACTTTTACTTAATTTACTTATTTTTCACTTCATAAGGAAGTTGACATTCCTTAAAGATTCTGTATGTTGCAACCTGCCTACTTAATTTTTCATTTTAGATTATTTAAATTTTATGCTCTTATCTTAAACCTCTTTTTGTCAGCTCCAAGGCAGCCCAGAAGTTGACCAACCCAACTTGTTCAACATATCATTATCATTATTGTCTTTTTTTTTCCTTATTTGACTTTATTTGAGTGACAGGACAGATGATGGGTTGAAAGTTGGGGAGGGAGTGTATGGCATGACATGGAGTAAAGGATCCAAAGGCCACATTTAAACCAGGCCAGCTTCTTCAAGGACTACAGCCTATAAATGGGAGGTAAAAAAAATCAGCCACGAGGCCACCGGCATTTCCTACACATTGATATTAAATGACATCTGAGGAGGGCCCATTTACCCAGCCAGTTCTTTGGGTGGGCCTGGTCAGGGGTAGTGGCCTGCCAATATATACCAGTAACATGCAATCTATAAAAAGTCATTGAAAAGGTGACAGTGGGATTTGATTTTTACACCCATTTGGCAAACGGACGGTGACATTTATGGGTCCTGAGTGCACATAAATTACATTAATATTGCATTTTATGTCTTTATTTTGGATGGTTCGAGGTTTTGTTGGAGAAAACAAATAATAAGGGACACACTGGATAGTTTAAATGGTAAACTTGAGCTTGTAAAGCATTTTTCTAGTCTTTCTGATGACTCACAGAGCTTTAACAATGCAGGTCAGACCCATTAACTCTCATATTTACTCACTGATGGTTGGAGTCTCTATGTTAGTTGTTTACCAGTCTTAGAAAACAGATTCTTTGACTTACATTACCATTTATAGCCATTGGAAAGTAGTGGGAGCAACTTGGGGCTGTCTTGCCCAAGGACCCATTGACATGTGAGGTTTAACCCTCAAACTTTTGATTGATGGTAAACCGACCCACCAGACTAAGCCACCAATGCCCTTGTCCTGTATTTTTCAATTCATGTTCAATTCATGTGGGATATAAACAACATTGATGCACGTTTATCAATTGGCTGATCAATTATCCAATCAGTTTGATTTAAAGTCAAAGCATTGATTTAAATCATTGTCTATTCAGCAAACTACAGTTATAATGCACTGGACAGTAAAGTCCAGTGGAAGGCACACGTTGAGGCACACAGTAAACATTAGAGAACAGCACTCGAAAGCTTGAGCCACATCCGCTTTCTGGGGCAAATGGTTCGATAATGCTGATGGTTTACATAAAAATTGCTTTTTTAGGGCAGGATGAAACAGAGGGGTTTACAGGTATGACAAAATTCAGTATCTGAGTGGAGCAAGAAACTTAAAAAATATATAATATAGGGACATTTGTACCAGTGTAAAGCTATCAAATATTTGGGAGGAGTCAAATATTTGACCTCTCAGGACCTCTAAGAGGGTCAAAACAAACGTAGTTAGTAAGATAAACATAATATACATGAATTACCTTTAATTAAACTGAAATTATTGAGGAGCTCCCTCTTTTCTCAGTCTTTGTGAAGCCCCAAATCCAATATAGCCCTTACAGATTTTCATTTATGGAAAGGAAAGGAAAGGAAAGGAAAGGAAGGGAAAGGAAAGGAAGGAAATTTCCCATTTAGTCACATGTAAACATAGCTTTGTTGATATTAAACTTCCATTTGACCCTACCCTGACAGCTCAGGTTGTCCTGAAAAAGAAGATGTCTTTAACTCAGTTCTTCTCAAGGGTTGGGTATCCACAAGCATATGTACATAAAACAAAAGAAGCAGAAATGGCTTAAAGTTGCAAGGGTTAGTGCTAACTGTGTGCAATCGTGCCAAGTTTTGTTCAGACTTATTATGCTCTGTCATCCTGCAATTTGTCAAAATAAATACAAAGAGGAGAAACTCAAGTCGAGTCAAGAAAAGTCAAGTCTTGTGTTTTTATTGGAGGCTCCTCTGCTGTTCTCATCTAGATTTTTACTGGGAAATTATGAGAACAGGGCAGTGCACCACTGATGCAGACTTTGAATCAGTAAAATAGATAGATAGATAGATAGATAGATAGATAGATAGATAGATAGATTGATAGCACTCTGTTTGGTTGTAGCATCTGGAGGTAATTTGCTCTGTGCTAGACATTAATGTCCTTTATAAATAATTTTGAAGTGTTCTTTAGAGACAAGTCTTGTATTGAAAAATGGAGTTTCCCTTCAAACACCCTGAATTAGTCGCCAGCCAATTGCAGGGCCACATAGAGAGACTGACAATCATTCATGCTTATGCTCAAACCTGAGGGCGATTTTTGGAGTCACCAATCAACTGATTGAGCATGTTTATGGTCTGTGGGGGGAAACCGGGGTGCCTGGAGAGAACCCATGCATGCACAGGAAGAACATGCAAACGCCATACAGAAAGGCCCTGACTGACCCTGGGATCAAACTGGCGACCTTCTTGCTGTGAGGCATGTGCACTACATGCTGCACACCTTAAACTAGAAACCATGATGATGTAAATAACATGAGCTTTTTCAACAGATGAATTTCTAAGAATTTCTAAATAAATGAAAACATTCTCACCCAAAATCTCCCTAATTAATGTGTTTGCAAGTTCACCTCACACCTATAGACTTTATCTTTTGGATGGAGAGGGGCAGCAGGGACATGATGGCCAAAGGACAACTCTGACACGGTAGGAAAAGCTTCAGAGTCTGTGGCATAAATATTTCAGTCAAAGTTTTTTCCCCAGAAGTTTTGCGAATAAGTGAAAACACAATCTTAGCACCAATGTATTCAAAACTCTACCCTGACACCTTAATCTGATCAAACAAATCCACCAAAAAGACACGTTAAGGACAGCCCACGGTGATTGTTTGTCTTCACCCCCTGTCCACGTCGTTTACCACCAAGGCTCAAAAATCTCTGAGCAAAGAAAGCAGAGCCTCCAGCGAGTCAACATCTGCCACACAACCTCACACACTCCTCTCCCTCTGTACCAACACTGGCTGTTTGTGGAGGCATGTCAAAATAAGCATTCGGCGTGTGCGGACTTGTGCGTGTGGTGGGTCTACGCAGGGTCAGAGAGGATGTCTGTGGAGCAACAATAAGATTTTAAAGAAGAGATTCAACCATCCTGCGAGTCTTTTCTTTGTGACTCTGCTGCTGGGATCAAAGAAACAGGAGGGTGAATTAATGAAAAGAAATCATGTAAGAACATGAGCCGTACATGCTGTAACACCGACAGGATGCTATTTGAGGCAGTGTAATGTAATACCATATAGCCTTTGATTTCTGCATGCTCTCAGTATCAGATGGTGGGAATTCACAGTATCATAAAAGGACATTTTAAGCCACCAGAAGCTGTGATTATACCTGTAGAGGATGTTGTCATTAAAGTGAAGGTTTGACTCTGGCCTGTGGCCTTTTTCCCACATGCCCTGCTCAGACCCTTATCACCATCCAATCACAATAAAGACATAAAAGGACTAAAAATATTTCTTTAAAAAACACAGCTCCTGGATTTATACTGGATTTATTGCTAATAGTCACCAATCAAACCATCTCAGTAGGTTCAATCTCTGGTGTCAACCAATAAGTGTTTGACAAAATAGAATTATGAATCAGATTAAGCCACCAGTCATCCTCCTCCACTCAAAGCAGCCATGGTAAATCCCCTCAAAATGAGATTCGAGTCCCATTAGTTGAAAAAACAATGTTGAGATCTGTGTTGAGGTTAGCTGGATAAAAGATTGTAAGCTCATGAAACATAAGGTTTAGAGAAAGGGCTATTTAATGATAATCTTAAAGTTTGGAGAGAAACTTGAATAAATGCTGTTGCTTGGAGTGAAACTGTGTTGATTTTCTTAGCAATACGCAATATTAACAGCATAATGTAATTGTATTTATGTCTTGAGACTTAAAAACTTTTATTTATGAGGCTGTTTGCACGATTTACCAATTTCATAGGCGAAAAACTGTTTAAGATGATTTTTAGTGTACATAAATTACTAAAATAGAACACATAATTAATGAATCATCTTACTTTTTGTGGTTGTCCTTCAACAGGACACTTGCTGCATTTCTCCCTGGAAGTCTTGGTACTGCTCTGTTGAGCAAAGTTAGTAAAAGCATGTTGCAGAATAACTGAATATGACTATTGTTCTTCCTTTCTTTCACTATGCTGCCACTTGTAGAAGGTCACACCACAAGGCTAAGTTGACAGGTCACATGTTAAACCAACTGCTATAGCAAATTAGAAAATACGATCAATATTTTATTTGACCTTTTTTTAGCCAGGTTATTCCCACTGAGATCAGAGAACTCTTATTTAAGGAAAACCTGACCAAGAATGGCAGCATTACAGTTAGAACAATGAAAACTTTAACTCTTAAAGATTATTTTAGTAAATAATTTGTTAAAATACTTGCATACTGTAAGAATGGATTTAATACTTTTTACCAAGGATATAAAAACACTTAGGGTAAGTAAGGTGTTCAGTTAAAGACCAAGCAAAGGGAACAGAAGATTACCTTCTCAATTATCAGAAAAGTCATGTAACCACCAAAATAGGTTAGAGGGCAAAAAGAGTGTTCGCTGAAGCACAGGGTTTTGGAATTTAAACTTCATTATAAATTCATAGTAATCATGGACTAGAAGAGCTCTGAGAACGCAAACCTCCACCAAGGCATTTCTGACATTAGCTGAGTTACTACTGAAAATGTTGAAAACTGCTGTATCGCCAGTGTTAACAAATCCTCACAAAATTCCTGGATCTGCATCTGTATTTGGATCACCACCAAAATCAAACATTCCCTGAAATGATCAATGTCTGTCGAGAACAATCTGCGATGTTAATAAAGCTCTTTAAAGGCATCTGGAATCCACATACATATTTGGATCACCACCAAAATTGAATCACTTTTTCCTTGTGCCATGACCAACATTCCCTGAAAATTTAATGAAAATCATTTGAAAAATGTTTGAGCAATCTTGCTCACGAACAGAAAAACAGC